>CM066730.1:92843147-93456272 GCA_033961575.1 Aselliscus stoliczkanus
TGTCTGTCTGTCTGTGTTTTTGTTTCTATGACACCTGCCACTCAGGCTCCGAGGCTGTTAGGCCAGTAACCGTCTTGGTTGTAGCACCTTGGAAGGTGACCATTTCACCTTTGGTCACTCAATCTTTCAAGGAACTCCTTGACCAAAAGGTTTTTGTGGTACAGGCATTTGGAAAAGGCTGAAAATTCAGGTTTGCAGATCCAGAGCATACACCGGCAAATTAAATGTGCTGAGAAGTCCCTGGGGAAGCTTACTAATCCAGCATTTCCACTTGAGGACAGGGACCCCTCACTCTGCTGCTCCTCGGACAGCATCTGTTAACCTCCCACAGAACCAGCCTTCACAGAAGACACAATGGGGAACACTGAACCTTTTAACAGCCTGCATTTGCCCAGCACATGTGAGGCTGCCAAGCTTCCACACGTGCACAAAAAGGCTGCCTTGGAGCTGTAGGAGCAGGCAACATTGCACCCGTTTTACAGATAAGGGAACTGGGCATGCAAGAGATGGAGTATCTTGCTCAAGGCACCACAGCTTGTAAGAGGCCTGCCTGTCTTGGGACTCTGTCCTCTTCCCTTTTCACAGAAGCTGAGTGGAGAGCAGGGTCATGAATGGGCTCAGGAAAGATGGGATAGTTTAGACAAGAAGGCAGGGCTGAAGGTGAGGACTCAGCCATGAGGGGACTCTGGGGAGGGGGATGGGGTGGAGTCATTAGTCATGACACTGAAGGAGGATGGGATGGGACATGCTGAACAGAGGGTGCCAACTGGTCCTGGCTGGGTGCCTCTGCCATCTCAGCAGCCGGAGGTGAGAAGCCTCAAAGGAGGTGGAAACCAGGTTCTACTCCTGGCTATGCCTCCAGCAGGCCATGTGGCTTAGGTCAGTCCCTCCCTCTGTGGGCTCAGTTTCCTCATCTGAGCCATGAAGGAGTTGCACAAAATACAGGATGCTGTGTGTATCAAATATTTCAGGTAAATGGTAAACATTTTTTCGTATAAGTTTATTCCATGCAACATTTGGGACATACTTACACTGAAAAATATTTGTCATAAATGTGATATCCAAATTTACCATGGCAGCTTGTATTTTTGTTACAGATGAGTGCCAACAACCTTTCATGAGTCAGAAGAGTCAGCAGCCCAGGAGCTGGGATTAGCGCCTGAGCCAGGCTCTCCTCCTTCCCCCTGTCTGCCTCTCCCCATTGACCAGGTCACTGAGAGGCTGGGACTGAATAGGCTCTGAATGAAAGGCCGGGCCTCTGTGATGATGGTGAGAAGGCTGGTGAGGGCCTGAGGTGCTCAGACTTGGGGTTCACTAAGCCTGAGAAAGCAGGGTGGGAGGAGCTGTCAGGATCTACACTAGGAGGACCTTTTTGGAAACCTGGTCATACTGTTAGATTAAATGGCTGGGGGAGAGCAAGGGTATGGGGAGAGAGCTGATGTGGGGATCCTACTCTCGGGAGAGGAGGGAGCAGAAGGAGCAGATGAGGTGGATCCTCACGTACCCAATGGTCCGATCTGACCTCTCAGTGCAGAGAAAATGACCACATCTCAGCAACCCTCTCTCCCCCACCAACACGTACACCCTCAGCTGAGAAAGCTCTAATAGTATGTGTGTGTGTGTGTGTGTGTGTGTGTGTGTGTGTGTGTGTGTGTGTGTGAGAGAGAGAGAGAGAGAGAGAGAGAGACAGACAGACAGACAGACAGACAGAGAGCGCTGAAGGGGAATGTTGAAACCCTGAGATGTCACTTCTCCCTCACACTTCTACAGAAACTGGTGTTGGTGTTTGTGGTAAACCTAATGATACGGGGAGGTGGCCTATTCGAGATGAAGGACCTGGCGAGGTAAGACTGCTGGGTTCCCAGCCTCCATTAAACAAGTGTAGAGTGTCCTCGGCAGCTGACCACCATGACTTCTTGGGCCCTCCTGTTCCTTTCCTCAGCGATCCTGGGTGTCCCAGGTAAGGACATTCCCCTCATGTAGACCCTGATAGCTCCCCCACCCTCTCACCAACTTTGTTGCCATCATCACGAAAGCCTTTCCCTCAGAGCCAGGTGTAGTCCATCCTATCAGCGGCGTGGCCAATGGGGAGATGGGGAGAGCCATCCAGGGGGAAGCAGGTGAGCCCTGGCCAGGGCTCTAGCACCAACTCTGCTGGTGGTGCTGTGTGGCCTGGGTCCCCCTTTTTCTCCCTGGTCCTCTGACTCTTCATCAGACTTAGGAAAGTTGTTGGCTCTCATCAGAGGATCTGATGTTCCTTCTGGCCAGGCTGGTAGGATTATGACAGGGTTTGTGAGCGAATGGCGACTTCTCACTGCTCAATCCTCACTCTCTGCTCTGCACACTCCTATCCCTCCCAGCCCCTGAGGTCCTTGTAAGCTCCAAGGGCATAGCTAAGGGTAAGGGTACTTCTGGAAGGAGAATGGGTTGAGCTGGGCCATCTGACATTTTTTGGAAGGAAAGAGGTAAAGAAAGACAATCTCTTGAAAGGAGATGAGAGAAATTTCCTTTTTGACCAACTCCCAGTTTGTTCTCTCTCGCTCCCTCTGTGTGTGTGTGTATGTGTGTGTGTGTGTGAGAGAGAGAGAGAGACAGAGAGAGAGAGAGAGAGAGAGAGAGACAGAGAGAGAGAGAGAGACAGAGAGAGAGAGAGAGAGAGAGAGAAGAGAGAGAGATGGGGTGGAGGCATATGAAGGAGAGAGGAGGGCAGTGTTTCTCCTTAGCTTTCCAGAAGGAAAGTGAGAGTAGAGATTTGTTTGCTTGTTTTCTGAGAGTGGATCAGAGCAGCCCCAGGGCAGAGTGGGAGGAGAGAGCCTTCTAACTCCTCACCAGGCTCCACTCCTGTCCTGGGCCCCAGGCACCTTTTGTCCAACCAGGAGAAGAAAATTTCCTCCCACCTGTGGATGGATGCTGATGCTGTTTCTCAGGTCTGGCCTTTTCTGGTCTGACCCATGAGAGCTATGACCTAGTCTTTGACTCCTCATCCGACTTATGAAGGTTGTTGGCTCTCATCAGAGGGTCTGATGTTTCTTCAGGCCAGGCTGGTAGGATTATGACAGGGCTTGAGAACGAATGGGGACCGCTGACTCTTCAATCCTCATTTCTGCTCTGCACACTCCTATCCCAGGCCCTGAGGTCATTGTCAGCTCCAAGGGCATAGCTGAGAGTAAGGGTACTTCTGGAAGGAGAATGGGTTGAGCTGGGCCATCTGACATTTTTTGGAAGGAAAGATATAAAGAAAGACACTCTCATGAAGAGAGATGAGGGAAGTTTCCTTCTGGACCATCCCCCAGTTCTCTCTCTCTCTCTCTCTCTCTCTCTCTCTCTCTCTCTCTCTCTCTCTCTCTCTCTCTCCCTCTGTTTGAGAGAGTGGGGCAGTGTTTCCTCTTAGCTTTCCAGAAGGAAAGTGAGAGCATGGATTTGTTAGAGTGGATCTGCGCAGCCCCAGGGCAGAGTGGAAGGAGAGGGCCTTCTAACTCCTCACCAGGCTCCACTCCTGTCCTGGGCCCTGGGTGCTTCTTGTGCTCCCCACCAGCCAGGAGAAGAAACTTGCGTCCCACCTGTGGAGGGATGCTGATGCTGTTTGTTTCTCAGGCCTGGCCTTTTCTGGTCTGAGCCCTGAGAGCTATGACCTGGCGCCAGCCAACTTGTACGACAGAGAGCAGTCCCATCATGGCCTGACCCAGGAGGAACCCCAGGTACATGGCTTTCTGCTCACCCCCACAGTCGGTCTCCTTTCTATGCTCCCTGGGTGGTGCCAGGGCAAGAGGTCCATTGGAGGTGTCCAATGGACAGGCAGAAAGGGAAGGAGAGGCTGTGAGCTGAAGATGCTGCTTTTGTTCACACCCATGTCTCCTGGGGGTGGGGAGCTACATTAGTCATGCTGGGCCTTCCCCAAGATGGTCCTCTGGGGTCTGACTGAAGTACAGAAGAGGAGTACATGCTGGACTGGAGAGGTGTTGTGGGTGTGGGCCAGGTTCCGGGGTGTCTCAGCCCCTCGAAGAGTACCAGGAAGATGGACAGAAACGAGCTAGGCTAGTTCAGGCCCTGAAGGACGGAAAGATCATAGATGACCCTGCTGGCCTTGGAAGGATCCAAAGGCTCCTTCCTGGGGCCATTGTAAGGGTGCTTGGACATCTGAGAGACCATCTCAAGGAGCTTCTTTGCCTGATAGGGTGACCAGCTGACAACAAGAGTGGGGCTGAGCGTCACTTGTGGGACCTGCAAGAAGATAATCCAGAAGCTAGTGGACATGGTGGGAGAAGAGCCTGACAAGGTGAGGCCATAGACCTTTTGGCCTACTGGACAACGGAGTGGGCAGCCTCGGGCACCCAGCACAGCTGCCCCAGAGGGGAGCCCTGGGAACCAGCTGATCCCTGTTGGGCCAGAGCTTCTCAGCATTGGGTCTGTGGGCACTCTCTTGTGTCTGTGTGTGGATTTCAGAGAGTCCTGGGAAATTGTGGGACTCTAGGAGTGTGAAAGTGGGAGGAAGGTTGTGCATGGTTTCTGTCTAGTTCTCAGGGCAGAGCTTTGAGAGGCTGGTTCCAGGGGGCCTGAGGAAGTACTAGTAAATTCTAGATCTGCCATTTCCTGGCTGCATGGCCTGACAAGTCATTAATGTGATCTGAGCCTCAGTTTTCTTGTCTGTGCAATGGGATGGCTAATGATTTCTATGTGGCAAGTTACTTAGGCCTTTTAAAGGAGTGGAAAGGTGGGGTGTGCTCAGCTCCACGTCAGGCACTGAGTAAATGCTTAACAAGTGGATGTGTCACTACCAAGAACTGTGGTTTCACTCACACTTTCTCCCTCTCTCTCCTTTGATTCCACAACCTGCTCAGCATCTTGGCACTACAGGGCCCACTTTTAGCCCTGGATACTTGGGTTTATCATTGTCCACTGGCAGTAGAAGATATTTTAAAATCGAATGTGCCAAAGATCCAAGCTCTGATCCTGTCCTAACCTTCCCATATAGCTCCTGTAGGTGGGGAACCCACCGAGTCAGGCCCTGGATCCAGGAAGCTACATAGGCAGAGACTTTAATGTGGGTCTGGAGGGATGGGCATCCTTCTCCTCACAGAAGACAGGGGCAGGTATACAGGAGGCTGAGACCCTGGCAGGGCCAACTGTCCTCTCAAGGGTCCCTACTGGCCATGCTTGGGCCAGGGCCTTGGACACTGGGAGTGGGGGTGCGCATTGTATCTCCATTCACTGCCCTTATGGACACCTGGAACCAGCTCTTCACACCCAGCATTCTCATTGCCAGAGCTGCCCAAGGCCCAGAGCTGCTGGTGCCTGCAGGGTTGCAGAGCAGGGCAGGGCTCACTGAATTCCTATGTCCCTCCATGGTGCTGCCACTGCAGGACAGCATCTACAAGGCTGCATCCCAGGTGTGCGGCAAGGTGAAGTTGCTGAGTAGCACTTGCAAGAAGATCATGAAGAGACTTCTTCGTATTGTCTCTGATGATATCATCGCTGGCAAAACACCCCAGGAAACCTGTGTGGATATCAAGATGTGCAAACTTAAAGCAGGTGAGTGCAGAGGTGACAGCAGGGACTCCTTCCTGAAGGACCCCAAATAGCCTCCTTATGTATGAGTGACATGGTTTAGAAACACAAAACTATATCTTTTATGGAGAACTTCATAATCAGCTCATATGTGTCCTTCCAAGCTTCCTTGTTATGACACATCACTTCCTTCACTTCCAACATGGGAAAGTGTAGAGAAGTTGGGTAGGTGGGCTTTAGCTGGAAATATTTGAGAAATACTCATTCAGAGCTTGGAGAAATACTCATAAGATCTTGGGGCTTTTTATCTCCTGGGAATCCTGGGGTACAATCAGGTGTCATCTCTCCTCAGCTGTGGACTGGGCAAGTTAACTAAGCTCTCTGAGCTCCAATTTTCTCAATTGTGAAAGAAGGACAATAATCCCTATTTCTTAGGTTGGAATCAGGACTGAATAAGCTCATCATGTATAAAGAGTTTGACACCAATGAAATGTCCTTAGGCTGGGATATACAAGAGACAGAACTCTGTTCACACTCCACTCCCCAGACCAGCACAGCTTTTTGGGCACAGAAGCTGAGGCTAAATCCTTCACCATGACACTAGGGGCCTGAGAGCTGGGCTCAGGAATCCTGCTGTGTGGTGAGGGCTCTTCTGGCTTCTCCCTCCAGGGCTGTGCAGGCTGTGCCCAGAGAGAACAGGCCGCAGCTGCAGGAGCTGGGGCTCGAAGGGCCTGTGATTGGCACTGGCAGCTCCTCTAACCCTCACTGATGCTGCAGGGCTTGATACTGGCAGGTCCAGGGTTGCTCCTTAGTGTGCAATCTCCATCATTTCTGTCATTAGAGCCTGTGGCTTTTTTTTTTTTTTGAAGATTTTATTGGGGAGTTGGGGAAGTGGAACAATGTTGGGGAATTGCGCAAGAAGAACAGCCAAGTTATCCTACAGTCTTAGTTGTGAAGGATGCAGCTAGGTCAGCTCCAAGTCCAGTTGTAATCCAGCTGCCTGTCGGCTGGCTACTTGGCAGCTTGTGGCCGCTCGGCTCAAGGTGATGTGTTCAATTTTAGTTGTGGGTGGGCATAGCCTGCCATCTCATGTGGTTGTCGAACCAGCAGCCTTGTTGTTAGCAGCATGTGCTCTCACTAGCTGAGCTTTCCTGCCACTTGGTGGCAGCTCTGTGGCAGCTCAGCTCAGGCGCAACTCACTGGCCCATGTGGGAATTGAACCGGTAACTCAGTTGCTCAGAGCTCGAGCTCTTAACCAATTGAGCCACTCAGCTGACCCCAGCCTGTGGCTTTTGTCTTTCAAGCGCCTCACATGCACAGGCTCCTCCTGACTGGCTTCCAAGGTGTCACTGGTGTGCTCAGCAGGGACAGGTGGCTCTGACTCCCCATTTCCCCTGTAGATCCCACACATTCACAGCTGGCTCTTCTCTTCATTCCAGGTTTCATCTGAGCCTCTGGGGCCCCTGAGCCCACCCTGAGGGGAGGAAGCACCAGATCTTCAGCACTGGAGGCCAGCTCCTCCCTCCCTATACCCAGAGTCCGCCTCCTGTTTCTCTCACCTCCCTCCTCCACTACTTTCCCCTCTCAGGAGAATAAAATGTTTGCAAGCTTTTTAACACAGTTTCTATTCCTTTGGTGGATTTGAGAGGAGGGACTTGGAGGCATGCTTGTGGGACTCATGCGTTAATTCAGGAATTTTTGGTCTATGTTTCCCCCACTTTTCTAGATGCCAGGGTTCTAGTGGTGAATAAGAAAACCTTAGCAGCTCTCACATGTTTTAGCACGTACTAAGGCCACATGTTACTACAGAGGCTTGGGTACATACTAAGTATACCCCCAGATGCTCTCAGAACAGCTGGAGCCATCAGCAGGTTACTGTTAGAGTTCCTGTTGTCATAAGCGACAGAAACCCATCCTTGTGCTTCTCTCAGCAGTTAGCCTTCTTTTGCTGTTTTGGGTGACTGTATTATTTAGGATTCTTTTGGTTTCAAGCAAGTTCTGGCTTAGCTCACTTTAGCTTAAATAAAAAAGATAATTTATTGGCTGAATTAATTGACCAGTCCACACATAGCTTCAGGCACAGATTGATTCAGAAACTGGTGGTGTCACTAGAACTCTAGTACTTTTTCTCTGGTATTTTCACATTTCTTTCCACCTCTACATACTGAAATTCACCTCAGGCTAGCTTCCTGCTTGGCAGCAGAAATGGCTGCCTCAGGTCAAAACTTTACATCTACACAGTAGGTCACCAGGAGGGATAATTTTTTGGAACTTCTCTTGCAGTAGCTGCCTTGAAGACAAAAGAAGTTTCTTTCCCAGATACCCCATCAGATTTTTCCTCAGTTCTCATTGGCCTGAATGGGTCAGGTGCCCACTTGAACCAATCAGTAGGTCCAGGGGTGTGGGATACACTGATTTGCATAAGACATGGCAGGGTACACTCCTGGGATTGAAGTGGGGTCCATGTCACCCTAGTCATTTGATTGACAATGGACATGGAAATCTGGGAAGGGTTTGTTGCTGGAAGAGGGGAAAAGTAGATGCTGGCCACCACAAGGATACCACAATGGTGTATCACTCAGGGTTCAATCAAAAAACAGTTCAAAGGGACTCCCAGTGGTAAAATCGGGGACAATTTGAGCATCAAAATAGTAAATGACAATAACAGGTTATAACCTATTGAGTAAATTGCATTCCATGAATTTATGTGGATATAAATAATGAGTTAATAAATAAAGGAAAAGGCAAAGTGTTACCTTACTGTAGAATGGCAACTAGTAAATGTATTCATAGTTGCAAAGTATATTTCCCAAAACACTTACTAATTTGATATTAATTAATAAACTCCATTATTAATTAACTTGACAGAGGAGAAACCTGGCAGACAGGGATGAAAATGAACATCACTACTAATGAGACAAATCAGCATCATGGGCCTTATGATAAAATTCACTGAGAGGAACGTAACAACACTTCTCTGCTGTTTCTGCTAAAAATGCATAAATCACAAGCAAACATCAAACCCAAACTGACATTCTACATAGTAGCTGGTCTGTACTCTTTAAAAATGCCAAGGTCAGAAAACATAAGGAAAGATTGAAGAACGATTCCAGATCAAAGGAAACTAAAGAGATACATTGATGTGATTGCAACACAGGAACCTAGTTTGGATGTGTGTTAAGTACCGTTGAGTCAGTTCCAACTCCTGGTGATGCTATGAGTAAGTGACATCCACAGTGTCCTGTCCCACACAGCCCTGCTCAGCTCCTCCAGGAACTTTGAGGGCTTTCTGACCTGGGAGACTCATCTGTCAGCACCATCTCAGATTTAAATTTGGGCTGTCTCATCATGGAGTTTCCATGCAAAATGAAAAGAAAAAAAGGGACAGAAAAATCCAAAGCACACGTCCTTGATTCCGTGGTGTCGCAATCACCGAACGCCTACGTATTATAGGCACACCCGTCTGTGGGTTTAGATCCGCCTCTATAAAGGCCATTATTGGGGAAACTGTATGAAATATGACTGTAGTCTATGATGGTCATATTGTGTCAGTGTTAACTTTCTGATTTTGATGGTCGTGCTAGGTTTATATGAGTCCACTTGTAAGGAAATACACACTCAAGTATTAAGAGGGTAATGGGACACCATGTCTGAAATTTACTGTCAAGTGATTGAGAAGAAATGGTAATATGTACATTTGGAAAGACTATGATAAGGCACAGATCACATACATGTGGTAAAATGTTAACAGTGGGGGAATCTGGGTAAGGTACCAGCAGCTCTTTGTACTTGTCTTGCTACTTTAATCTAAATTTGAAATTATTTTAAGATAGAAGTAAGTGATTTATAGTAATTTGACCTCAGGAAATGGATAGATGGTATTGACATGGATAGAGGTGAATTTGAATACTCCAGACAGCTTATATAAATGGAATCATGAGGTCTCATGACAATTAAGTTTGCAAACTTGCCACCATACTCTTACATTGGCAGCACTGTACAAATAACTCTGTAAGGTTTCAGAACTTTGGTATATCAATGTCTCTCAGCTGTGTTTGTGTCGAAGTGTGGCGGTGTCTTTCTGAGTGATGTCATTATTGCCGTCGAGAGAATGTCTGAGTTTGAATTAGAGCAATGAACAAACATTAAATTTCTTGTTAAACTTGGCAAGAGTGGAAGCGAAATCAGGGACATATTAGTCCAAGTTTGTGGGGATGATGCCATGAAGAAAATGGCTGTGTACAAATGGATTAAATGTTTCTCTGAGGGGAGAGAACGCACCACTGATGAAGAGAAGTCAGGGTGGCCAGTAACGAGCAGAACTGATAAAAACTTTGCAAAAATTCATCGAATTGTGCATCAAAATCGTCGGCTGACTGTGAGAAGCATAGCAGACCAAGTAAACATCGATAGAGAAACAAGAAAATGTTAACTGATAATCTTAGCATGAGAAAGGTGTGTGCAAAAATGTCCTGAAGGAGCTCAACAATGAACAAAAACAAAGGCGAGTTGAAGTTTGCCAAGACCTTTTTGAGAGGCAAGACAATGTTTATCATCTTGCCGTGTTATCACTGGTGATGAAACATGGGTGTGCCAATATGACCCTGAAACAAAGCGTCAAAGTGCACAATGGAAGTCAGCCAATTCTCCACAACCAAAAAAGTTCTGTCAGTCCAAATCAAGAGTCAAATCGATATTGCTAACCTTTTTTTGATATTAGAGGGATAATTCATTATGAATTTTACCATCTGGACAAACAGTTAACCAATTTTACTATTTGGAAATGCTGAAAAGGCTGCATGAAAAAGTTAGATGAAAATGATCTGAATTTTTTGCAAACAATTCCGTGCTTTTGCATCATGACAATACACCAGCTCTGTGAGGGCGTTTTTAGCCAGTAAATAACTGTATTAGAACACCCTCTCTACTCACCTGATCTGGCTCCCAATGACTTCTTTCTTTATATGAAGATAAAGGAAATGTTGAAAGGAAGACACTTTGATGACGTTTAGGTCATGAAAGGTAATAAAATGACTGCTCTGATGGCCATTTCCGAAAAAGAGTTCCAAAATTGCTTTGAAGGGCAGACTAGGTGCTGGTGTTGATGCATAGCTTCCCAAGGTGTCCATGGTGATATTCAGCAATGAATTATGTAGCACTTTTTCTAGGATGAGTTCATGAACTTAATTGTCAGACCACCTATACCTCATTTTCCCTTTCTGTACCTGAACCTCTCATGTATGTGGGGTCTCTGACTCTCATGTATGTGGGATTCCCATATGTACATATGTAATTAAATTTAGTCATTTTCTCTTGTTAATCTGTCTTGTGTCTATTTGATGATTACAACCGCAGAAATAACCTAAGAGAGTAGAGAAAAGTTTCTCCCTCCCACACAGTCTCATGCTGTTATGGTGGTAGTAGAACTTACCTTAATGTTTTCTTTTGGAAGTGTAACTTCAGATAAACAAGAGAAAGCAGGTCATATAGCTTCAGTCAGTTGCTCAGTGTTTAGTGGCTTATTTAGTGGCTTGAGGCCATGACAATGTCGGGAAGACAATGATGTGGAATAATTGTGTTTCCAATTTGAAATGCTTCCCACACATTGTATCTGAAGCCACATTTTACAAATGTGGAGTCTGAGGCATAGAGAGATTAAATGACTTGTCTATTATTCCACAGCCTTGGCAGATTGGGGATTTGAACCCAGGTAGGCTGGGCTCTGTACCTCCACATAATGCCTTTTTCCAAAGGATGAGGTTTGGGTTCCCTCATAACTTGGGATAAATGTCCATCATAGTAAGTAACCTGGGCACGTGTCCCTGAGGAACAATAGGACCAGAATGCTCTGAATACAGCTGGAAATGTTTAGAGACAGAAAAACAAGGAAATTGACCACGTTGACCATTTCTTCCATTCTAGGATGCAGTGAGCTTGACTCTGCAATGTTCCCAGAACAGATCTGAGGAATGGTGCAATAAAGAGTAGGTAATCACTAGGCTTTTCTTGTGAGTTGAATAAACACTTGAAATTCCACCCCTCTCCTCCCTTTTCATAACAGGTAGCCTAACTTTGTCAAGTGAACTCAAGCTTTCTATGTTCTGCTCAGAAGTTGCAAGCTTGAAGATGGTTAGAGGTGGAAAATCATATAAGCTTCTTTTCTTTTTGGTTGAGAACCTTGGGAAGCTCATTCCCCAGAGGTAGAGGGTCACATTTGGCCTTGGGATTCCACACTGGACTTTCTTAGGGAGGGGAAAGGTGGAATTCTTTCTTCCTTAGGATGAGCTGGTGTTTTAGCCAAGTTCGCTGATAGCAAGCAACCAAAACTGACTCAGGCTAATTTAAGAAGCAGGAAGTGATTAGGTGGCCATAGATGCCACAGGGTGGGAGGGAAGGCTTAGAACTAAGCTTGAACAGAGAGGAGAAAGGCAGCTCAGAGGCTGTTGGAAGCAGGGACAGCTCCTTGATTTTGACCAGTTTGGGTCATGGGGATGAAACAACTTTCACCATTCCTCTGTCCTTGTGTTTCTTGCCCCACAGCCAAACTCCCAGGAAAGCAACGGGCTAAGCTTGGATCAGATGTCTGCCTTTGGTTATTCTAAGGTAGTGAGAGGAAATTCAGGCTGCAGGAGATCTGAGTGACACTGTTGGCTTATGAAGTAGGAGGATGGATATCTGAATGGCTTACTGTCTACCAAGACTGTACACAGTAGGTGCCAGATTGTTCCCCAGAGGAAATTAGAGTGATGTTAGGAAGGAGGAGTAGATGCTGTGTGGTTAAATAGTGTCAGCTTTTAATGACAGGTAGGTGCTATCCTTGTGGTATTTCTAAGTAGGAAGACATTTTTGTGACAGGAATTTCTGTGACTGGTTCTAGGGGCTTGCCCTACATCTAAGTAAAATGTGCTTTCCCGTATATTCAGGCTGAGAACTTTGGAATTTACCCCACAGACCTCCAGAGTGCCTCCTGTGGGCCAGCAGGAAATGGCCCCTGTCCTGGGGGCAATGCTCTCAACCCCAGCACTCTGTGGTCAGCTTTGAATGAAGGTCAGAGTTGAGGGGCTGCACAGATGTGTTACTACTCAGAGCTAAATTCCCAAATTTGTGAGTGATTTATTTTTTCAAAAAGCTTCAAGGTTAACTCTGAAATAACTTCACTGTATGATATAATGTGTTGAGTGGGAAAGAAAGGTGAACTATGCTGCCAGGAATGCTGGGGACATCCCCAGAGATATGTCAGATTTGTGAATCTCACAGTTGTGAGGCTTAGTGGGGCTTTCATTTCCATACTTTTGAGCTCTGGACCTGGCTGACCATTTGGGAAACCTCTTCTGCTATATGTATCAGCTTCATTTGATGAATGGAAACATTTTTTAGGGACTAAAGATTGTGCCACTCCAGGATTGGCCACCCACCCTGAGGGATCCTCAGCATAAAGGATGCTCTGCTCACCTGCCTGGAACTACCTGCTGGGAAGATGCTGTGCTCATCTGAAACTACCTATCAGGAAGAGAAATGCTCAGGGAGCCCAGACATCTTCCCCTGGGGAGCTGTGGTTCTCATGGGCCTAGTGCAACCTCCAGTCAATCAAGTTTTCCCTCTTCCCTTCACTATTCTTTTTTTTTTAATTGACATACAATTAAAAATAATTAACATACAATGAAGCACTCCATTGGGTGAATTTTGACAGCAACTGTACCAAGTAACCACCATCCCTATAAAGATACAGAACAATTCTCAGCCCAGAGCATTCCTTCTGTGCCCTTTTGTCATCAGTAACCAAGCTTCAGTGAGAAACTTCTCCCAGGAGCAGAATCACTGCCTGTGGGGCCCACCTTCCTCCCCAGCAACACCCATCAGGGATACAGTCTGATGAAGTTCTGAGGCTTCTTTAGGTCCCTGCCTTGGCCTAGGGAGGGTCCATCCATATGGGTAGAGCCCCAGACCACAGTTCAGGCCCTCATTCTGACAATGCCACTTAATAGATGTTGATCTTGTCCAGCCTTTTCCTCTTTGGCTTCCTTATCTGATACAAGATGAACAACACTTTCCTTGTAAGACCTTGCGATGCTCTGCTGAGATAACTCACTTGTGTGCCTAGCATGGTGTAAGCTGTGTTGTGAGGTTGGGGAGTTACCTAGAAGGGGCTGGGGAGCCATTGAAGGATTTTAGGCAGAGGATGAGGTGATCAGAATTGCAGTTGTCATAGTTAATGACAATTCTCCTCTGCAGGCTGTACCCCAGACAGAAGTTGGAGCCATCACCCTGCCTTGCTGTAGACTTGGCCCCTGTTGCAGCAGTTGAGCACCTGTTCTTTCCCACACACCTGGAACCCCAAGCCTGGAGGTGGGCTCCTGTCCTGAGGCACAAGACTCACCCACAAGCCTGCCTTTCAGGTCTACCTTAGAGGTTGTGATCCCATCTATTGTCCTCCTGAGGACTGGAGTTTCACTGTCTCCTCAGAGTCGTTGTTGGATGCCCAGGTCATTCCCACTCAAGGAGGTGCTTTGGTTGGGAGGGGCGATGATGCTCAAGGAGAGCACCTACAGATGCCCCTAAAAATCGAGCCCCCCAGGCAGTGGCTTTCACTCTAGCTCTATCCAGGTACTGCAGGCTGGGTGCTGGGGTGAAGAGGGATGTGGACCCCAGGCCAGTGGGATCCCAGGTGAAGGGGTGGGGTGGAAGTGTGGGCTGGTAAGGAGTTAAGGCTCAGTTAGCTCTTTGAAGATGATTCTGAAACAGTCCAACGTAGTATAGGGGATGAAGACACTTTTTTTTTTGGCGGGGGGAGTTGGGAGAGGAGAACAGACAAGTTGCTTTTCTTTTGTTCTTCAGTCCAGTTATGGAGGACGTCGCTTCACTAGCCCATGTTGGTATTATCATTGCACTCTTCCTGGGTGAGGTAGTCACACGCTGGCCATTGGACAGTCGCTCACAGCGGCTCATGGAGGCTCGCGGCCCCTCATGCTGGCTGCTGGCCACCCATGGTAGCTCATGACAGCCCACTGCAGCAGGGGCTGCAGCCTACGCCATTGCTGGCAACTCACAGCAGCCCAGCTCCAGGTCAAACTGTTGTTCATCATCTTAGCTATAGAGGGTGCAGCATCACTGGCCCTATGTGGGGTCTGAACCAGGGCCCAAGCCAACTCTTAACCAACGAGCCACTCGGCGGGTCCTGAAGACACTTTTTACAGTCAAAAGATTTTATGGAGACCACACAACAAATTTTATACCTTTAGTTATATTAATTAAAATAATTAATATTTATAATAATAAATATTATGTAAATATTAATAAAATACTGTTATGTAAAATATAAATATTAACAATAATAATTAAGGAAGTTACTATGTTCAATAACACCTTTAGATGAATTTATATTTTACTCACAATAGCATGCATGTATCTTTAAAAGATGTTTTATGTGTAGGTTAAGATGTTACTCATCTATAATATTTCTGGCTGCCTACCCATGGAAAAGAACCCCTGACCATGAAGCTGGCTGCCTTTATGGCCTTGGGACCAGCCAAATCTGTCTGGTCCAGGGAGGAGCCAGCCCATCATATGGGTGGATCCATATGGGTGGAGCCTTGCCTGAAGCCTGGGGCACAGTGATGTACTGGGCCAATAAGAGGCCTTGCTCTGGAATTGGAACTAAAAGACCCAGAGAGAGGAGACTGCTGATAGTTAGTCTTGGAGCTGGAATAGCCATAATGGCTATAAGTAAGCAGGAGCTAAGGGGGATCAGAAATCATAACAAAGCCGTCAATGAAAATGAAAATAATAATGATAATCTTAGTAATAAAAACAAAAGCTAGCTTTTGTTGAGCATTCTCTATTATAGCAGGCTCAGTTTTAAGTGCTTTACAATATTATCTCATGTTGTCCTCATGAAAACTCAAGAGCCATGTGTGGTTTCCAGGTGAGGAAACTGAGGCACAGAGAGGGCACATAACTTGGTCAAGGTCCACAGCTATGAAATAGCAGATCTAGGATTACAGCCCAGGCCATCTCTTGCCCTCTCCTGTCACTCAAGGGAGCAGGACTGGTAGCGCTAGCAGGGTGACAGGAGACAGTGACTCCCTGTAACCACATTTATTTCCTGAGGTCCACACGTCTTGTTCTGTGGTTGCATTACCACAGGACTCCACTGTCCTCCTCCGCCCCTTCTTCAGCCATATAGAGAGGGCTGTTTCCTGCCTCAGACTGGGACTCTTCTTTCTCTAGCCCAAGGCAGTGCGGGTGCACAGAGGGTTCATGTCTATTTATAAGTTCCTGGAGACCTCAGAGTTTGAAAGGACAGACACCCGAGAAATTGCTCAGCTCCTTGCCTGGCTGTGGGACATTCAATAAGTCCTGTCTCACTTGGCTCCCATCCAAACCCCCACTCCAGAGATGGCATTCATTGGGCGGCCTGGGGGACCTGACTGGCACCCACCTCGGGGAGCAGATGTTCTGTGGCCTGGGCCTGATTTGGGCAGGCTTGTGTGAATTCCCTGCTGGTTCATCGCAAGTGTGCTTAGATGTGGGACATTTTTTCTTTTCCTTTTTAAAGTTGTGGATTATTTTTCACATTTTGTATGTGACTATCAATTCCAAAGTTTTTTTCTGTCTCCAGCTGGCTTGGGGATCTCCTGTGATGACTTTATTCCCAAGGTTCCTCAGGACTCAAAGTCAATGGTACAAATGTTGCCATCTACTGGAGAAAAATGAACTGTTTCATTACAATTATAGAAAAAGAAATTTTATGACAAACCTCAAAGCACCCAACCTTTGTCTTATTTCCCTCATATCCACTGGTATTATTATAGGTCAACATTTCATAAAAACAGTTGGATACCAATAAAAATTTTGCTTTATTTCTTAATTAATAGCTAATAAAATGTCTAATATTTATCCGGGTTTCCTATGTGCTAAGCACTTTACATGCATTATTTCTTTTATTCTCACCACAATCTTATGAGCTAAATATTATTATCCCTATTTTATATATCAGGAAGATGAGATTCAGAAATACTAAATAATTGCCTACTTCCAGAGTTTACCCTCTTAAACATTAGGCTGCCTTGCCTCACCTTTAACTGTAACATTGGATCATTAGCATTTCATTGTTTGAATAAAATAGCACACACTTTTTAAAAAAGGAACAAAACCCTGAAAATATTTCAAGCGTATTCCATGATTAAGCAAATATTATGGATAATGAAAATCAGGTTTTCACTGTTGAAATTGAAATAACAAGAATGGTAAGGGAGAGGGTTAGAATGCACTGTTAGAATGCAGAGTTGGTTTGGGATCAGAAGAATTGGTGTGAATTCATGGTTTTATACACATAGGTGGTTAGATATAGAAATAGAAATAGATATAGGTGTATGTGTATGTATATATGCCTACACACATAAATTTTCTAGCTTTTTCACTCTGAGAGAAACTAGAAATAATGGCACCCCAGTAACTATGAGCATACCAGAACCTAGATCTTGGCTTCTAAGTACCATTCTCTAATAAAAGAATCAGTGCTCCATGGAGAAATGGCTGATTCACAAGGGAAATATAAATGAAGTTCGAAGATATTTTAGTGTTAGAAAAAACTGCTCAAAAATGATGAGGACATTATAAAAGGACATAGAAACCATATTGAAAGGACTCCCAATGGCTAAATCTGAGATACTTTGAATAACAAATAAATAATGATAGTAATAGATTATAATTCATAGACTAAAACAAATATCCATGATTCCATATTGATATAAATAGTTGCAAACATACATACATTACATATACATACATACATACATACATACATACATACATACATAGGAAGAAGGGAAAACTCTTTCTTACAGTGGAATTTCAATTAATAAATGTAGAAGGAATGATGGAAACAGGAAATAGCCATTTGGCTAACATCACAGTAATAATTGTTGCAGACAAGAATCATCAATGGAATGCTGAAATTAGTGGGAAAAGGTGTGATGAGAAAAAAGACATGTTAGAGCCTCAAGCTATCTCCCCACAAGATACTTATTAATTAAAAGGGAAAAAAAGTAATTTACAGTTGATAAATCTGGTAGGCACCATATCCAAACGGTCAAAGTTCATATCACCAGGAATGAGATGCCTCAGCTTCCCGGGCCTCCTGGTGTGATGCATTGAGAAGGATGCAACATTCCTTTTGTGATGGTCATGCCCAAAATGCATAACCTCAGTTTAATCTTGGAAAAACACTATGCACACCCAAAGCATGGGGCATTCTACAAAATAATTGGCCACGGATCTTCAAAGTGTTATGACCATGAAAGACAAAGACTGAGGAAACTGTCCCAGAACGAAGGAGACTAAGGAGATAAGACAACTCAATGCAATGTTTAAACCTGGATGGTTCCTGGAACAGGAGAACCTTAGTGGGACAAATGACAAAGTTGGAGATCTGGAGATGGTGTTGTGTCAATGTCCATAGCATGGTTTTGATAATTATGCTCTAGTTACATACGATTTTAACACTTGGAAAAGCAAGGTGAAGGGTATATAGGAATTTTTTGTACATTTTTGCAATGTGTTTTAAGTGTAAGGTTATTTCAAAATTCAAATTAAAGAAATATGATATATATATATATATATATATATATATATATATATATATATATATATAGCAAAAAAATACCTTTAAAGAGGCATTTCAAAATATATCAGGTTTTGGGCCGGCTGAGTGGCGCGGTGGTTAAGTGCTGGCCTGGGAAGCCAGCGGCCCCGGTTCGGTCGCACATATGAGGGCCAGTGATACAGCCCTCAAAAGAAAAAAAATATATATCAGGTTTTGATTGCCACATACCAGGCCAGAGCCCAAACTCTTTACCAGTCACATGAAAACCTCTGTCTGACTTCTACATGTAGCATAACACAGAAGTAGGAGAAGGGAAGTATTTGGGCAAATATTAAGCAACACACCTATAAATGTTCACTAGATGTTTTAGCTGAATTGTAGAACACACACGAGGCTGACCAAACCCTCCATTCCAGTTTTGAAATGTTCTGACCCCAGCTTCTGGCTTATATTTCTACATTTCACAGATATCCCCAAAGCTGCACCCAGTGTGACACTGAGGATCACGGGACTCACACTTCCTGCTTTCACAATGCTGGCCCTTGGGTGATACACTTAAGGGGGCTAAAGGAAGCAGGTCATATCTACTGAGTGCTTGAAATAATAATGATGTTGATAATGACAACTAAGTGATCACATGCCAGGCAGTGTTCCAAATGCTTTAATGCTTAAACCAACCCTGCAGGAAGGGTATATTACTCTACACACTTTACTGAAAGGGTGAGTGACTTGACCAAGATCTTTCTGTCTCACACGCACAGCTAGTGACTTGTGGAGCAATCACCTGACCCCAGGCAGGCCCCTTCAGAGCCCACATGCTGATGAATGAGAATGTGCGGCTGGTGAGGGACTAAAGTATAGGGCACTGAATGCCAGGTTAACTGAGGGTAAGCTCAAACCCCTTTTGGTGTAAATCTTTCTCCCTGAGTCTCAGAACAGGGCCTGTGGGAGGTCACCCTGGACGCAGATCTTATTTTCCAAGACTGTAGATATAAGTAAAGGGGCGGGTGTCTGGACTTGCCATGATACCAACACTTTTACTAGCCATTTACCCAGCCATTTAGCACTTTCTCCTATTAAATGCCACAATTGGGACACTTGGAGGTTCTGATTTATGGGGGTTCCTGATATTCCCCATTCAGAGCAAAGTCACCCCTGATACCTGGAGTGTCTGAGACCATTCTTACTGCTGAGGGGGGCCCCAGTGCTGGCTCCTGAGGTGGGACAAGCACCCCTTCTGGACAAGTACAGAATTGAAACCTAAATAGGAGCAAACCTGGGCCGGCCAAGTAGCTCAGTTGGTTAAGAGCTTGCTCAAGAGTCTGAGCTCTGAGCAACAGGGTTGCCAGTTCTGTTCCCACACGGACCAGTGAGCTGCACCCGAGCTGAGCTGCCGCTGAGCTGCCAACAGGTAACAGGATGGCTCAGCTGGTGAAAGCACGTACTCGTAACAAGGTTGCCCCTTCAACTGGTGGGCTACACCCACCTGCAACTAAAGACTGAACTCGGAACCTTGGGCTGAGCTGCTGCCTGGGTGGCCCAGGGGATAGAGCGCGTGCTCTTAATAACGAGGCTGCTGGTTGGACTCCCGCATGGGATGGTGGCTACGCCCACCCGCAACTAATAGAGCACAGCACCTTAAGCTGAGGAGTGCGACTGGACATGGAGCTGAGCTTGCTGCACCCTCCACAACTAAGATTGAAGGACAACAACTTGGCTGTTCCCCTTCCCCAATTCCCCAACACTGTTCTCCTCCCCTAATTCCCTAATAAAATCTAAAAAAAAAATAGGAGCAAACCTGAACAGCTACACACTCCCCCCAATTTTCCTCCAATCTCCTATTGTATGTTACAGAAGCAAGGAGCTGGACCAGGAGTCCTGACTTTGCTGTGTGACCTTGAGCAGAGCCCTGCCTGCTATGTGCTTTGGTGAACTCAACTGTGAATGAGGGAGTGGGATTTGGTGAATTGTAGGGTCTCTTCCGGCTCCCGCATTTTGTGGTGCTAGGAGCTCGTGACAGGACAGAAGGAAGCCAGGCCTGTTCCGATGTACTTGAAGGTGTTTGCTCTTTACTCAGAAGAGCTTGGCTGAGGTGTTAGGGAGGGGCTGTCGCTGCTCTGGCTGCACACAATTAGGGCTGAGGTGACTCAGAAGTGAACAGGCCATGTGTTAAAATAAGAGTTGATATTTCTGAGAAGGGAAGTCCAGGAGCCGGCCAGGATGGGATTAGCCGTTGATAAGGAGCCCGGCATTGTTTCAGGTCTCCCCTGAGGCCCACACCACATCCTAGAAGAGGAGAAGCCAGGTCCTTAGGCCCTAACAGGGCTGAGACAAAGTGGAGGCAGCACTGAGGGTGTGGCCCTGGCAGCTGTCAGGGGCTGCAGCCAGGAGGCTGGGTGGTGTAGCCGCTAGGAGTGCAGCTTGGAGTCAAGGCCGCTCTGTCACTTGACTTGGATTCTCACTCCAGGGCCAGGGGAGGTTGGAGTGGCGACAATGGAAGTAGACACTGAAGGCCTCATAGGTGATCCAAAACTGCTGTATAAGCCCAGCAACCCTGAGCAGTCCCCTACCCTCACCCCTAAAAGCCTGGGCAAGAGCCAGGGCACGCAGCGTGGGGGAATGAGAGCTCTCCAGCTTAAGACTCTTCAGTCCTGAAAGACAAAGGCTGACAGGAATGTGAGGAAACCACTGTTTACTCTATTTTCAAAAGTGTTCCATCAAAATGTGTTCTAATGTTCCTAGGCGGAGGACGATGGGGGAGGCGAGGCCTCAGCCATGGGAACCGGACACATGGGCGAGGACCCTAGGCTCTGCAGAAGCCATGGCAAGGATGCCTGGATTAACAAAGAGGTCATCTCTTCTCAAACTCTGGGGAACAGACCCATGGGGGAGGTGGGTTTTGGAGCTGAAAAAGAGCCAGAAAAGAAGGGGATTTTGTGAGAGCAGGAAAGGCCCAGATTTAGGTGCCTATGGGGGCAGTGGACATTTGTGACTCGCCCAGGGGTTGGTTGGTGGCAAGCAATAGACATCTGTTATTTCTGGCTTAGCTCAAGGGGAAATTAGGGCAAGGATCTCATGGAACATGAGGGTACTAGGAGGATGAGAATGGGTACCTGGAAACTTGTGGGGGAAATGTCAGGTTCTTGGTTACTGTCAGACCTCCTCAGTAGGCTGTCTGCAGACCTGGTCTCCCAGTTTGATCACTGTTGACCTTTCCTCACATGGCAACCACTCAAGGTCTTGAGACTTGTGACCTTCCAGATATAGCATAGGAAGCTGGCTCACCAGAGACCTTGTGGCTGAGCCCCAGATTCCAGGGAGAAAGAGTGCTTGGCCTGGCCAGGTGAGGGGTTCACCTCTGTCTAATGGGCTGGTCAGGTGAGGTGAGGAACAGTGTGGGAACCCTCCAGTTCTGCATGCTAGGGAGGTAAACTACAGAAACCAGAGAGCTACAGGGACAGGAGGCTAGGCAGAACTAGAAGTGCAGGATGGGGCTGAGGCAACCTCTGAAGCTGTGGCTCCAGGTGGGGAGAAGCCCAGGGGGAAGCTGTAGGAGGCGGGATCCAGAACACGCTTCTGCTCCCAGGAGCCGGACAATATATTCATAGATGATGAAGAGTGGTTTTAACTGTTATGTTAGAATTTTCCTGTGAAGAGAGTCTATAACCTGATTGCCATTGGCATAGTAAAAATTTCTGATTTCTCTAGGAGTCCATTTTTGTTCAAGATAACCTCAGAGAGAGAATTACAGGAAGTTTAGGAGTGACACATTTTTCACAGTCAGGAGAGAAATTTCCTGCTTAAAAAGAAACCAGGGAGAGGGGGTGGTAGATGAGGGTAAACGGGATCAAATATATGGTGATGGAAGGAGAACTGACTCTGGGTGGTGAACACACATGTGATATATAGATGATGTATTACAGAATTGTACACCTGAAACTTACATAACTTTACTAACCATTGTCACCCCAATAAACTTTAATTAAAAAAGAGAAACCAGAGGGGAAAGGTCCAGAAATGTGTATGTGTGTACAAACCTGGGCCCCACCCCAGATCAATGAAATCAGAATTTCTGGGGGTAAGACATAAACTCTCCAGGTGATTCCCATATCCATCCAGGGCCACAAATCACTAGTCTCAGGGCAGACAACAGGTCACGCCCTTTTTCTTTATGACAGGAACTCAGATATTTGGAAATTGTTGGTGGAAGTCAACGTGGCAGAGCTTGCTCCATTTCCTGGGCCTGGGCTCTGGAAACCTGAGCCTCACAGTGCAGAGAGGTGCTTTTGCTACCCCTATTTCCATCAGCAAAGCAGTGTGATGCTTAGCAGGGCAGCTCTGACTCCATTTCCACTAGGCGTTCAGGCAGTCAGCAGGTATTCACTAGGTTGGGGAGACTGTTGGAACATCAGCCTATCAGAAGCTTCTAGCAGTATTGAAAGATGGAGGCATTGCTCACAGCACTTGTAGTGTGACTGTCCTCGTTTTCCAGAATCTTTCCAGTTTTAGCACTGAAAGTCTTGCATCCCAGGAAACCCCTCAGTCTTGTGCAAACTGGGGCAGTTGGTCACACTGCACAGTAGCTTACTGAGGAGGAGCACATGTGGGGAGACACGCTAAGAAGAGGGTCAGAAGAGCCCATCTGACTGCCTCCAGCATTTACCCAAGCCCCACCCCATGGCCTTCCAGAAGCGTCTCTTACCAGTGTGTTCCAAGTCCTGCACTGTTCTCAGCACTGGGCTTTGCCCTGTGTTGGAGAATGTTAACTTTTCTCACACCCACACATGCACATACACACACAAGCAAAACAACCAAACCAAACCAAACAAAAAACACAAAAATGGCAGGCATTGTTTAAACTTATAGCAGGTTATATTCTAGGAAAAGGTGGTGTAAATAAAAAAAGATAAAAATTGGATCAATTTCCCAACAAAAACAATACCATGATGAGAAACGCTGGCAAGGGAAACAGTTCTATAAAAAATTCTATCGTGGCCATAAAAAAATTTCTCTAATTTTCTAAACTTCTCTAATTTAGAGAAAAAAGTTTCTCTAAACTTCTCTAATTTTCTGAACGTCTCTCT
This sequence comes from Aselliscus stoliczkanus, assembly GCA_033961575.1. Lineage (NCBI taxonomy): Eukaryota > Metazoa > Chordata > Mammalia > Chiroptera > Hipposideridae > Aselliscus > Aselliscus stoliczkanus. The sequence goes on from CM066730.1 coordinate 92,866,341, forward strand.
CTAATTATTTCTCTGAAGTAGCACAGAGCAAAGTGGCCTTTTAGAAAAATCAGACCCAAATGTAATTAACTGAACTCTAAGCAGTGTAAGATCCCTCAAAGTGCATACACATCAAAAAAAAAGAAAAGAAAAGAAAAGAAAAGAGACAAATCAGTAGTCACATGTAATGTTATTTTATTTGTTAAAAAGGTTTCCTAATGAGTGTTCACACAGAGCAGTTAGAGCCATGGTCCTCTACAATGGCTGCATATCAGGATCACCGGGGAGCTGTAAAAACCTACTGATGCCTGTGTCCCTCCCTAGAGATGCTGATGAACTTGGGTATGGCTTGGGCGCTGATGGGTGTTGGCCAAACCTGGAGCCAAGTGGCAGTGAAGCTTGCTGAGAGAGAGGGGGCGGGGAGAAGAGGGGAAGGCTGCCTGAGGTATGGGGTTAAGGCCTCAGAGTCTTGAGTGCTGAAACACTGAGACACATACTAATTGAAAAGGAAACTTTAGTGGTCACTGAAGTCTGCCTTCTCATTTTACAGATGGGGAAACAGACCTAGAGAGATGAAGGGATGTGTTCAAGTCCCTCAGCATTTAGAAGTAAAATTAGAACACAGGCATTTGGACTCCTTATCCTGTACTCTTTTCACATTTTGGTGCTTTTAAAGTATGCCCACAAATTCCTTGATGCTCCTCTCTTTAAAAAGTAAAGCTTAATTCCTTTCCCCTTGAGTATGGGCTGACTTAGTGACTCATTTCTAATGAATAGAATTTGGGGGAACTGATGGTTTGTGACTTCTGAGATTTAAATGCTTTTGCTCTTGGATCACTTACTCTGGGGAAAGTTAGCTGACATATCTGTGAGGACACTCAAGCAGCTATGGAGAGGCCATGTGGTGTAGGTCTGAGGCCTCCTGCCAACAGCCTTGTGAGTGCACCATCTTGGATGCAGATCCTCTAGCCCCAGGCAAGTCCTCAGATGACTGCAGTCCTGCCTGCTATCTTGACTGCAACCTCATGGGAATCCCTGAGCCAGAACTAAGTGTCTCCTTAATTCCTGACCCACAGAAATGGTGAGATAATAAAAGTTTATTGTTTTAAGCAGCTGAGTTTTGAGGTAACTTGTTTTGTAGCACTTGATAACAAGCACACACACTACTCTAAAATATAATCTTTCATAGTCAGTAATATAATTCGAGGACAAACTCTAGGAGAGTGGGAGAAAATGAATGAAAGGAATAGAAAGTCTAGCAGCCTTTTTCTTCTAGGGGAAGATGAGGTTGGGGTGGTGGGAAAAGCCACTTTCTATACTAATCCTTTCTTTTATGGAGGCTGGTGGTGACGGAGAAAGGAAAGGTGGAAACTTCAAGGTGTCTGGCAGGTTTTCACTCTGTTGATGCTTATAACCTAGAGTAGGTGACTTGTTTTAGCAGAGCTCATGAAACAGGACTGAAACTGAGCAGGGGTGGAAAAGAAGGATGAAACAAATTTTAAGAATCATTGTGTTTGGGGTGGCTGGGTGGTTCAGTTGGTTAGCGTGCAAACCCTGAACAACAGGGTTGCCGGTTTGACTCCCAGATGGGCCAGTGAGCTGCGTCCAATCTGGGCTGCCACTGAGCTGCCAATGGGTGACCGGATGGCTCAGTTGGTTAGAGCACGTGCTCTGAACAACAAGGTTGCGAGTTCGATTGCCTCATGGAATGGTGGGCTGCGCCTCCTACAACTAGACTGAAAATGGCAACTGGACTTGGAGCGGAGCTGCCTCCTCCACAACTGAGATTGAAGGGCAACAACTTGACTTGGAGCTGATGGGTCCTGAAAAAACATAATTGTCCCCTTCTCCAATTCCCCAACATTGTTCCCTTCCCCCAATTCCCCAATAAAATCTTTTAAAAAAAAAAAGAATCATTGTGTCTGACATTCCATCATCTCATTTGTGCTGGTCTGTGAAGTGCACTGCACACACAAAATTCTGAGGAGCTCTGGGAAGAGGGCTGAACTCTGTATGGGTCAGTGCTGAGCAGGGGATGGCAATGGAGTTAGAAGAAGGTCTATGTGAGGCTAAGTGTTGAGTGGAAGCTGGAGCCCAATGTATCCTGAGGGTAGTGACAGCCATCAGGGTAGGTCAAGAAAAGAAAGCCATTCTGAGCCATGAAGACCTTAGCTTGAAGCCTGGAGTGTGAGGGCAGAAACTGGCAGGAAGTGTGAGTTCTCAGAATTCTGTGATATGCTTGTATCTGATGAAGCTTCCATGCTGGTTCTCACAAGCCCCTGAGCAAAATGCTTCACTTCTGCTTTCTAAATCTTGCATACGATCCTCTCATCCGCAAAGTCTAACCTGGGAGCATATGAGGAAAGGGGTTGTAGAAAGCAGTTTCCAGCCCTAGATAAGAGTGTTGTTGGTGGTGAACTGACACACTGGGATTCATTACTGGACTGCCCAGTGAACAGGGCCAGGGTAAGTGCAACTGAGTGTCAGGTCACCTGAGAAATGCTCCCTCTTACCTAGTATAAAGACAGCAAACAATCCTATTTGCTATTTACTTTCCAGATGTCATCTTCAAGAAATTTCCAGAGAAAGGTCTTCATGCTGTCCAGAAACTGCAAGACAGGAAGCAAATGGATGATCACCGTGGCTGGTGACACAGGACTCCCCAATGACAGCCTGTAGACACCTGGCCTCTGCCACATAATTCTGAACCCTCCTCAGTCACCCCTTCACTTAATGCTTTAATCTCTGGTCTATGTACAAAGCTTCTTTTCAGCTTGTTGGAGACCCTTACCTTTGCAGTGATCAAATATGTTTGGGAAACATGGCCTGCTACATCTGTTTTGGGTGATTCTCAGTGTACATGAGTATATTAATGACCGAGAACACTCTTTTCAGGGCATGACTGTTAACAGCCTGCAATGTTAGATGTGAATGGGTATTAACAGCCAATTAAAATGAGAAATAGGGGCCAGCCGAGTGGCGCGGTGGTTAAGAGCTGGCTTGGGAAGCCAGCGGCCCTGGTTGTCACGGTCCCACATATGAGGGCCAGTGACATTGCCCTCAAAAAGAAAAAAATAAAATAAAATAAAATAAAATGAGAAATAGATTTGCTGGTTTGGGCATGATGGCAGCTAATGAGGAAAACGACTCGAGAAAAGTTTGTGAATGCTTTCCCTGTTCAGACATGCAAAATAGGAATTGTCACATAATCCCCAAACTCGTATATGGCTTAAAATAAGGCCTAGGAAGTATCAGTGCAGTTGACAGCACAGTGTTGTGGGAACAGCCCCCATTCCCCCACACCCTCAAAGCACATGAGATAAAATCTGTCTTCCTTAATTTGGACCTATGTAATTAAGAATGGATGTTACCTCAGTTCAACCTTTGCATACTCTAGGAAGAAAGGGCTGTCAGGCAAATGTGTAGAATAGGCAAGTTTACACTAGAGGTATTTTAACTTCTGAAGAGAAAAGGTTGATTTCATGCTTCCTAGAAGTACCTCTTTGAAGCCTTACCACTAGCCCAACAAAATCAGCAAAGATGCCTTTTTAATAACTGACTGCCACTTGCCAGAGAACTGTCATAAATGTTCCAGCTCACAATCACTGCAATGTGACAGGGGCCCCCAAAGTTGTGCAGTGTGCTTGTGGGGCCTATGTGCATAAAACCCTGGCATGCTTGCAAAGTATGGGCGGTTTAGGTTCTGAAGGCTGTCTACTCCAGGACATTCTACCAGCTTTTACTTGGACCTACTGGATGTCTTCTAAATACAATGTATTTCTCCCCACTTCCCCCAAATTCCACCCTTCATTCTTTCCTAATTCCTATATCTCTTTTGCTTGTTGTAATCTGATTAGTAGAATCCTACTAGGTGCCACCCTGTCCTGTCTTATTCAAAGGGACAGCACCTACTTTTGTGGGCTCCTCCTTAGCCTTCCCCAGGTGCCTGCACTGCCCAGGATCCTCATAAGTTTCTCTTTCCACACTTCCTCCAGCCAGTCCTTCTGGTCTCCTTTATTTATGTTCCTGTTCTTTCCTCCCAGAACTGTGGGAAGCTCCAAGAGACGGGAGTCTGGGAGCCCTGCTCAAACAAATGGCTGATGAAGCTGGTAGCAAGGCCCCCTCAAAGTCCTCAACCTTTCCTGTTAGAGGAGGAAGTATTTTGTGGGTATGAAAACAGTGGTTTGGATGGTCAGGCCAGCTGGGAAGTCTGGTGAAGTGAGCTGGGCAAGCAGTCAGAATATCTAGGACCAGAGGTGAAAATGGATGCTGTGGATTCAGGCAGAAAAGAGCTGAGTCCTGGTGAAATCAGCTGAAGCTGGCAGCTGAAGATGCTAAACTGCTCTCCCAATGCCAGGAAATAGGGTCAGAGCCCATAGGGCAAAGAGTCCCTAAGAGCAAGTGACAACTAGATGAGGTTGGTTCTAGGGCAGAGGCTGTGGGATTCTGTTAAGCACATCCCTCGTATAGAAGGTTCAGCTGGGATGAAACACTGACTCTGGGATAAGTCTCTACACTTGTATTCCAGTACATCAGTCAATTCACCATGTGACCTTGGAAGAAACCCTTTTCCGCCCTGAGCTGCAGGATCCTATCTGTGAGATGGGATAAGGCCTGCTCTCTCCACCTCAGAAATGTGGTTGGAAGAGTGGGGGTTGGAGGCCTGGGGGTTCTTTGAGAGCAGTGATGAATTGAGGGGTCTCTGGAGAGGTGGTTGAAAATCAGGGCGCTCCTGACTAGGGTCAAGGATCCCTGTAGTGAGGTGGAGGGAAATCTGGGATTGGAGTCTCACCAGACCTCTCCATTTGCAGGGGATGGAAGCACCCTACCTTGACCTTGGTCTATTTTTAGAAAGCTGGCCAGGCCATTCTCTCCGTGATGGCAGCAGCTAGCTGCCTCCCTACTGGGGTGGCTGCCCACTCCTTGCTCCTTGGGCCTGGTTGGACCTGCTTTAGCCTGGGCTGTCACCTGGTGAGCTGTCAGAGTGAAGAGGGAGCACAGAGTCCAAGCCTGGCCCTCTGGAGAAGCCCCAGTATTTCAGATTCATTTTAACTTCTGAGGGGAATAAAAGACCTCGAGAGGATTTCGGCCCCTGTCACCTGAAAGGGGCCATCCTGCAGAGTGAGGTTGATTGGTCAATTGGTCAGTGATATTTACCAGTCCCATCACCACCACAATTTTACATGCGCTTAGTGCATTACCCTTTGCAAACCTTCTCATTTGGTCATTCTTCCATTCAATAAATACTTATTGAGGGCTGATGGGGTCCCCATAGAGTACAATTTAGTGAAAAAACAAGTAAATAAACATGAAAAAAACAAATGCAATGCCAACTTGTGGTAAGAGCTAACAAGGAAATGAACAAGGTGCAGTGTGGTGAGGGGCCGCCCTGAGGAGGTGTCATTTAAGCTGAGATTCAAAGGAGGAGCAAGAGCCAGCTGTGTGAATGGTGCGGGAAAGTGTTCTAGGCAGAGGAAACAGCATGTGAAAGCTCTGAGTCAGAAAAGGGCCCAGTGCCTTAGAGATAGCAAGGAGCTGAGGAGGACTGGATTGTGATGAGTGAGGAAGACAGGGTGGGAGACCAGGTCAGAGTGACAGGCAGGGCTCACATTGTGCGTGGTCTTTTATGCTATAGGAAGACATTTGGGTTTTCTTCTAGGTATAATGGGAAGCTGCCAAAAGGGTTTAAGGAGAGAGTGATGGGATCTGATTTACATTGTAAAAAGGTTACTTGACTGCTATGTGGAGGGAGAGAAGAGTAGAGGTAGGTGGCTATTGGAGCAGTTTGGGTGACTTAGACTATGTTAGTGTCTGAGACAGTGTGGACTAGGTTGTGCTGCAGTAACAAACGGTCCCTAACCTCAATGGCTTAACTCTTCTTCTTCATATTCAGTTTTTTTTGTGTGTGTGTGTCAGCCAAGAGGCTCTTCTCATTTTAATCATTCAGGGATCCAAGCTGACAGGGTCCCCTTGTCAATACAATTTCTATAATCCCCATGGCAGGAGAAAGGGAAGTGTATTGACTCTTACAATTCCCCACCAGAAGTGACAGATGTCTCTTCCTGTCACATGCTGTTGGCCAAGACAGTCACATGGGCGTGCCTAACTTCAGATGGGGTGGGGAAGTGCCAACCTACCCTGCACCCAGGAAGAGAAAAGCTGGACCACACTAATGACCATTATAAGCCATGAGAGTGAAGATGGAGAGAGGTAAAGGAATTCAAGATAAGTTTTGGAAGTAAAAGTAGTAGGTTTTCCTGATGAGTTACTTATAGAGAGGGAAGAGTCTAGATGGTTCCCAGGTTTGTGGTTTATAAGCATCTGGCTGGTTGGTGGTCCTATTTGCTAAGGAGAACACTGAGTGTGAAACAAGTTTTGAGTGGAGCTGAAATGGAAGATTTGGAGTTGGGAATGCTCAAGTATGGCAATTGAATTATGCAAATATTCTGGTGCTTGGAAAGGAGGTGTGGGCTGGATACATACCTGGATATCCAAGCAGAAGAGAAGCCAGAGAGATGGGAGGGAGCCCGAGGGATATGTACTATAGACCCCAAGAGAGCATGGGCTTCCTAAAAGAGGCTGCTAAGAGGTGTGTTCGGATGAAGCAGAAAAGTGATCCTGGATTTGACATGTGCAGTTTTGCTTGAGTGGTAGAAGAAAAGCTCCTTTAGTTTGGGTTGAGAAATGAATGGGAGGCCTGGAAGTGGATATGAAATATGTAGACAATCCAGTGAAGAAGTGCAGCGACTTCAGCCTGGATGATGCCCCAGGAACTAGTTTTCTTCCTACATTCCTTGTTTCTCATCAGACAGGCCTTCCCCAGGAGGTAAGATGGTTGCCTCAGCTTCAGCCCCATTTCTTTTGTGTGAGCTAGTAAGAGCATTCCTAGGAAAGAATTCCCAGGAATCTCAGTAGAATTATCATTGCTTCCATTGGGTCATGTTTCTTTCTTTGCCTGGACTAATCCCCATGCCAGGGAATTTAGGGATCTGATTGTCCCAGCCTGGATTGTACTGCTCATGGCCCTAGAGCTAAGGGTGAGGTCAATGACAGCAGATCAGAGAGGAAGTTGATCCCAGAGGGATATTAAAGCACACATTCCAGAAGAATGATTTGATACTGGGTAGCAAAAATAATAGATGTTCCCTAAATCAAGTTATATCCAAAATTTTCCATGTCTAAATTGGTATTTGCTGTAGCATTTACATAGAAACCAGGAGCCACAGGGAGAAAGAATTGCCCAAAGCATTTTGTTTCAGGCCCCTCTGTACTCCCATGCAGAATCACTGTATGTCCAGATAGGCTGCCCTTTTAGAGTCTGAGGTGCCTGAGAGCCCTGGGATGCCCCAAGGGAGAGGTGTCTGACTCCAGAAGGTGCTTGCTCATCAGGGTGTGGAGTACATACTGGCAACTGCTCCCAGAGGCAGGAACCCCTGGAACGGACTCACTGTCTAAGTCACAGAGCTAACAACTCACAGAATTTAGTTAAAAAAAAAAATCCAAGAGGTACAGAAAGGTATGAGTGAACTGCAGAGTTGACAAGCCCTGATTTCCCCCACTAACAGAGTGTCCAATTAGCTTAAACTTTTTAAAATTGTGAAATGTCATATTTAGAGAGAGCATAAACAGTACAAGGAGTAATCAAACAATATGGTGAAGGTTTAAATAAAAAATATTTTATTACAGTAAAAGACACATTGCCATTAATCCCCTTCAAAATACTTCCCCTCGCTTCAAACACACTTATCCCATCATCCTTGCCACTTTCTGAAACAGTTCTGGAAGTCCTCTTTCCTGAGTGTCGTTTGTTGTGCTGTCATTGCTGCCTCGGTGTGAATCAATTAAAAAAGTTTACTTTTCATGGTCATTTTGACTTGGAGAAGAGGCAGAAGTCACATGGTGTCAGATCCAGTGAATAAGGTGGATGAGGACACACCATATTGTTTTTATTTGACAGAAATTGCTGTACCAGAAATGATGTGTGACACGGAGTGTTGTCATGATGGAGGATGAAATTGTTTGCCCATTTCATGTTAATGCATTATTCATGATCCATGATTTATGGCACACTTTATTTGTTTTTGTTTTGTTTTTTGAGGGCAGTGTCACTGGCCCTCATATGTGGGCCCAAACCAGGGGCCACTGGCTTTCCAAGCCAGCGTGTAACCACTGCGCCACTCGGCCAGCCCACGGCACATTTTAAAACACATCTTCTCGGGCCGGCCGAGTGGCGCATTGGTTAAGCGCTGGTTTTGGGATGCCAGCGGCCCCGGTTCGGATCCCACATGAGGGCCAGTGACACTGCCCTCTACAGCTAACAACAGCTCCACCTGGAGCTGGGCTGTGCGAGCCCCGGTGATGGTGTGCGCTGCAGTGGGCTGCCATAGGCTACAGTGAGTGGCCCGCAGCCAGCGTGAGCGGCTGGCAGCCAAGCGTGAGCTGACAATAGCCGCGATGAGCGATATCCAGAGGCCAGAGATCGATCTGCCTCATCCGGGAAGAGCGCAATGACGATACCAACAGTGAAGCAACATCCTCCGCAACTAAAAACTGAAGAACAAGAAGACAGCAACTTGTCTGTTCCCCTTCCCCGATTCCCCAGCGCTGTTCCCCTCCCCCAATTCCCCAATAAAATCTTTAAAAAAAAAAAATAAATAAAAATAAAACACATCTTCTCTCATCTGTAGCTCACACCCAACTGACTGCATCAAACAAGTTGAAACTTGTCACACACTGTTACTAAGATTTAATGTTCTGCTTCTCTTATTGAAGATCCTTGCCTTTCTGTTGGATGGCACTGGGCAGCAGCATTCACCGTATTTGTTTTAAAAAAGATTTTTTTTTATCATACCTCGTATATATACAGTTTCAACAGTGACAATAAAATGCACCACTGGTGACCTGAGTAGCAGGTGAAAGAACAGAACATTCCCCAGTACCTTAGAGTCTCTTGGGTCCCCTCTGTGTGGCATCCCACCCCCTCACCCTTGTACCACTATCTGGACCTTTGTTTTGATCAACATCTTGCCTTCCTCTGTCATACATTTAGCTCCCAATATAGCTATCCCTATCTAAGCAACATGTTGTTAATGAGCATGGAGCAGCAAGTTCACACCCCACTGTGTGAGGAGAGGGCCGTTTACAGCATTGGGTGAAAGCTCCTAGGACAGGAGCAGCCGACAAAGCCTGCCTCAGCCTCCCTGAGAGCTTCTGAGAGGCCCTTTGGAGAAGTCATCAGGTGAGGTCATGAGTGGACCTTGAAAACTCAGGGCCGCCACAGAGAGGGGATTTGGCTGGGCTGCTGTGTGGACATGGTGGATTTCCAGCAGAGATGTGGTCAGAGGATGGCTGCTCACTGTGGCTGACCCCCAGCTGCCAGGAGCAGGTCCGAGCAGAACATTTGGGGAGAGAAATGAGGGTCCTCAGCTGAGCTTCTCCTGGAGGAGAGAATGGGAACTTCATCAGCCTACGGTCATGACCAGCCAGGTCCAGACAAGCAACTGAGCCTGGGCCAGACTCCCCAGGCATCATTCTGTCCTCAGGTGAAACAGATGGTATAAGGCAGGGAACATCTTGGTGATGGCAGCCTTCACCATGCCTGTGTCTAGTAGGCACCCATTGCCCTCTACATCAAGTGCTCAGTTCCCTTTCTCCTCTCCCTTCCCCATCATCCTGGGCTACAACTCCTAGGCTGCCTTGCCTCAGAACACCTGTCACCTGATTTCCTGCCTTCCTCCTTCCACATTTTCTCTCTTGCTGTGGTACAGCACATCCTCTAATAGCTTCTGGAGAAAGGATGTGCCCTAGGTAAATATTTTGGGACTTCACGTGTCTGGTATTTTTTTCCCTCCCCAATCGATTGAGAGTTTGCTGGGCTTATAAATCTAGATTGGAAATAGTTTTTCTTGCAAAATTGCTTTCATGTCTTCTGGCTTAAGGTTGCTATTGAGCAGTCAGAAACGATTCTGATTCCAATCCCTTTTTACTTGTTTTATTTTTCCTCCCTGAAGCTTCTCAAATCTAACCTTATCACCTAGTGCTCTGAAATGTCACAATAGCACAACTTGGTGTGGGTCATTTTTATCTATTTTTTGTGGGCACAAATAGGCCTTTTCAGCCTGGAATTGTATATCTTTCAGTTCTGTGTACTTTTATTAAATTGTTTCTTTATTGATCCTTTCTTTTTTTTTTTTTTTTTTTGAGGGCAGTGTCACTGGCCCTCATATGTGGGACCGAACCGGGGCCGCTGGCTTCCAAAGCCAGCGCTTAACCACCGTGCCACTTGGCTGGCCCTCCTTTTGTTTTTCACTGATCTCTTTCTGAAACTCAGAAAGAGTGACTTGGATGTTGGACTTCCTGGATTTTCCATCTTTTTGCGTTTTCCTCTCCTTTCTGGGAAATTTCCACAATTTTTTTTCTTGTTGAGTTTTTCATTGCTGTTATGATGCTTTTCACTCTTAAAAGCTTCTAAAAATAATCTTAATGCTTTTTTTTAAAAAAGCAATCTCTTCCTTTTGATGGATACAGTAGCTTTTCTCATATCTCTGAAGATGTTAAATTAATATTATTAACATTAGTAATAGTCGTCCCCTCACACACATAGTGCCTGTTCCCAGGTTGTTTTCTTTTTCATGTGTTGATTTTCAAAAATTGAGATATAATTGACATATAACATTATATTAATTTTAGGTGTGCAACATAATGATTTCATATATATGTATATATGTATATTATGAAATGACCACCAAAATCAATCTAGTTAATACCCATCACCACACAGAATTACAAATCTTTTTTCTTGTGATTAGAACTTTCAAGATCTACTTTCTTAGCAACTGTCAAATACACAATATAGCATTGTTAACTAGTTACCATGCTGTACACATCCTCATGACTTATTTATTTTATAACCTTTGTACCTTTGACCACTTTCACCCATTTCATCCCCTCTCCACTGCCTGTCTCTGGCAACCACCAATTTGTTCTCTGTATCTAGGAGTTTGTGTTCTTTTTTTGTTTGTTTTTTAGATTCCACAAATATTATAACCGAGACCATACAGTATTTGTCTTTCTCTCTCACAAATATCAGGATTACCTTGTTTTTTTATGGCTGAAATATATATCTATATCTATACTTAAATCTATATATTTATATCTATATATCATATTTTCTTTATTAATTTATCTATCGATGGACACTTAGGTTGTTTCTATGGCTTGTCTATTGTAAATAATGCTGCAATGCACATGGGGGTTCAAATATCTTTTTGAGCTAGTGTCTTTGTTTCCTTCAGATAAATACCCAGAAGTGGAATTGCTGGATCATATAATAGTTTTATTTTTGATTTTTTGTGGAACCTCCATACTGTTTTCCATCGTGGCTGCCCAATTTACATTCCCACAAATGGTGTATAACGGTTCCCTTTTCTCCACAACTTTGCCAACAGTTGTTATTTCTTGTCTTTTTTATCATAGCCATTCTAACAGGTGTGAGGTGTTTTGATTTGAATTTCTCTGATGATTCGTGATGCTGAGCATCTTTTCATGTACCTGTTGGCCATTTGAATGTCTTCTTTGGAAAACTGTCTGTTCAGATCCTCTGCCTATTTTTAAATCATATTGTTTGTGGGTTTTTTTGTTGTTTGGCTATTGAGTTGTATAAGTTATTTATATTTTGGGGATATTACTCCCTTGCCAGATATATGATTTGGAAATATTTTCACCTATTAGGTAAGTTACTTTTTCATTTAGTTGATGGCTTCCTTTGTGAAAAGTTGGAAATGAGCAAATAACTGAGTGTGAGATTGGTTAGATCATATTACACATATATGTTAGAATACTTGGCTGTTAAAACAATTCATGTAGGGTTTTTTTTTTATATATAAATAGCATGTGTAGATATAGGCAGTATGAGCTCAGTGTTTAAAGTAACTAGAGATAGATATCGGTATATTTAGGAAAAAGACTTGAAGAAAGCACATCAGAGTATTATGAGTGTTTGTCTGTGGTGATGGGGTTCCCCTACCTGAGGGTGATTTCTGGGAGGGTTGAGATGGGATCTCTTACCCACTTTTCTATTCCCAGGACCTGGTGGCTGCTCAGAAATTATATGCCTAAAGAGCAAATATATTATAGGTGGTTTGAATTTTCTTTTTTATGCTTTCCTGTATGTTCTGAAATTTCTACAATAAACATATTTACTTGTATCGTCACCATAAGTTAAAATTTTTTAATGAGGAAAAGTATAAAGAAAGGGAAAATGGCAGGGGAGATGGTACAGAAAAACACACCCTTTCCTCAGTTGGTTCCATTCTCTTTCTCAGAGTGGTGGCAATGAGTGCAGTGAGCTGACTCCTTCTGAACACCCCAACCTTACCTGCCCAAATTGGCCAAGGTTTGGGCTTCCAGACCGCCCAAGGTGTAAAACACTGGTACCTGACCTGATTTCCCAGAGAGAGCAGGCCTGGGTAGGAGGGGGAGTGTGGCAGTTCTGTTCAGATTCTCCAGCCCAGCCAAGAGTCCCTGGGCCAGGCTTGGTGTGTTTCAAGTGTCATTGATTTTGGTCTTGCAGATGTGTAGTCCATCATGGGCATCACTATTATTTCCTTGGGTACAGATTCTTTGCCAGAACTGGGAGATGGCGGCAGAGAGGGGTGGCGGTGGAGAAGATGGACTTTGGAGAGAGGGTCCCATGGAGAAAGGGGATGGCAGAGAGAGGTGAAGGAGTGAGATTCTCTTTGTTACAATAATAGCAATAGTTAGTGCTTTGGGTCTTTACAATGTGCCAGGCACCGTGCTAAGTGATTTCCACACATTATCTGCTGTAATCCACACAAAACCCATATGAGGTAGGATCCATATCATCATCCCCATTTTACAGATGAGAAAACTAAGGCTTGGAAGGGTGAGGGAGACCACTGAAGATCACCCACGAGTTAAAATGTAAATCTCTGAGCTGAAAAACACCTAAGGCCCTATTCTTAGCTGTTCCTGGTGCAAAGAAATATTGCCAGGACAGCTGTGAAATGGGGGCTCCAGGGAAAACTCTCAGTCTTCAGGGTTGGGGTTGAGAAGTTTCCCAGACAGCAGAAGCTGGGGCCCCTTGGAGACACTGCTCACCGGAGGCCCCATGCGCCACCAGGGGGCAGCAGAGGGCTGCACCGGGAGGTTGCTCTGTCCCCAGCTGACTGCAGGTTGCCGCAGCTGTCCTGAGTCAAAACCTGAACCGTTGGTGGCCAAGAATAGCAAGGGGCTGTAATACACGTGGGTACTCCTTCCCAGGGTTTCAAAAGCCCCTCGCGTCATCCCGATTATTTCACAACCCTGTTCACAGAGAGCACTTTTTCCATCTTCCTTCAACAGGTCCTATCTTGGCTGGTGAGAGGGGCTCCAGGACACACAGCTCCTGAAGATGGCATGTTAAATGCTGGGCTGGGCACTGGGATGAAAACAAAACACAAAACAGGTCTTGTCCCCAAAGGAGCTTGTTACATAAACAAATAACCAAGGTACACTGTGTAAAGTGCAATAATAAATGTACGTGTGAGATTTGGTGGCGCCACAAAGTGGGAGAAAGAGGGGCAGAATTATAATTTAGGGATTTAGTTCAGAGGTGGCCCAAGGGGGGCGTGTCTGCCGGCGGCAGGAGTCATCTTTCCCGTCTGCTGAAGCAGAGAAAGAGGCTGGGAATTCTGGTCTAGTCTAGAATGATGTTGGGTCCCAGGATGAAAAATATCGATGGTAAGAAAACATCAAATATTCTAGAAATCATAAAGTTTGCAACTTTAAGTCCTGTGTTGGGGTGTGGGTTGGGATAGTTTCAACCTGGTGAGAAAAGGTGGAGGAAGGTAGTTAGGAGGTTGTTATGGTCATTAGGCTCCAGGACCCAGCAAAGCTAGAGGGGAAGAGAACCAGCTTTGTCTGCTACCTCTGAGCTAGGCCCACAGCAGCCATGGATCTTCATCTCCAAGGAGGACAGGAGAGCTTGGACCAGTTCAGATGCTCCTGTCCCTAAATCTCTCAGGTTTATCTAAACCAGCTCTGGGATTATCCCAGTGGGATTCCAGGTCTCCACCCAGGCCACTTCCTCCTGCCAAAGTTTGCAATGAGCCTGGCTGGGCAAGTGATTCTTTGACAACTTGCACTCATTCTTCGCTGATAACCTGTGTAGTCCCTGAAACTCTGTCCTCCCTCAAGATTAGCCCAGAAAGGTTTAAAAGGGGAGGTGGGGGCACTGGGGACACTGGCACAGTTCTATTTGCCTCCTGCAGCCCAGTAGCCTTCAGTCATGTCCCCCTCATGGCACTGTGGACACCGGTGTGCTGCCCCATTACCATAGAATGCCGGTGTCACATGGGATACCCCTGCTTTACTAATCTTTATGCCCGGGCAACTTGCCTCTGTGCAGGCTAATCCCAGATGGTGGTTTTAGACAGCTGTCCTCAGCCCAGCAAAGGGCAAGGGAAAGGGAAGGGCACCCGGGCCTGGGGGCTCGGTGTGCAGTGGCCCCACCACAAGCAAAACTTTATGCCTTTTCTTAGAAGCACACATGCATTTGCCTTCTATTTTTAATGTGTCCTGGCAAGTTCTAGCATAAAAACAGTGTTTTAAATGACTTGCAGTTACATTTAAAGTGAGTTCAATGGCTGGTTAATTTTCTCAGCTCTAAGGTGCAAGAAGCACCATGGATTTAATGATGTTCTCTATCTATCTATCTATCTATCTATCTATCTATCTATCTATCTATCATCTATCTTCTATCTTTATCTATCATCTATCTATCTATCTATCATCTATCTATCTATCTATCTATCATCTATCTATCTATCATCTATCTATCTATCTATCATCTATCTATCTATCATCTATCTATCTATCTATTATCTATCTATCTATCTATCTATCTATCTATCTATCTATCTATCTATCTTTTTGAAGAGCAAGGAACATAGCCACATTAAACAGATGCATCAATGCATTCAGATTTTTAGAAATGCTAATATTAAAAAAATGTACATCTTAGAATTAGGGAAATCCTTATTGGTAATTTTCAGGCTCCAAAAAATCTTCAGAGTAAAATTAGCTCTCCTGGAGATGTGTGAAGCCCTTGGCTTCACGTCCCCATGGTACAGCCCTGAGCAGCACAGGGCCAGGTCATGCTTATTGTGAGTTGGCCCCCAGGTTCTTTCAGAAAGATTTTTTTTCTGGCCACCAAGAATGTTTAGGGGTTGGAGTTCCAGTTAATCAAACCATTCTGGTTAAATAAGGGCCATGCTCAATACATTAAAAATTTTAGACTCCTGGAGTTAGACATTGTTCTGAAATATAATCTCATCAGTAAGCATTTAATGAATACCTAATATGGGCCTATCTTTCTTCCTTTATATTGTCATCTCTAGCACATGAATGAATTTCCACCCTAACTGTTGATGATTTCACAGCTCCTCAGGGCCTTTGTTACTGACACAATTAAAGAAGTGGGAGATGGGGCCGAATGAGAATTTATGCCATGGTCGTGTTATAGTTTTTGGCCAAGCACTTTATCACATGTCATCTCATTTGTTTCTTGCAACAACACTGGGAATATTATTACCGTAGATATTCTCATTGGACCAAGGAAGAAATTGAAGCTCTGACTGATTAAGTTCTTTGCCTGGCATCGTGTAGCTAGTGTGGCAGACGGACCTTTCATCAGGCTCTTTGGCACTCAGTCCCCAGGCCTCCCTCTTCTTCGTGTGACTTCTGTGCTGTGGGAAACACTAGAGAAGCTTTGGTTTTTGTTTATTCCAGCAAAATCTTTTTTTTTTTTTTTTGTATCTTTTCCCCGCCGAGGGACAACCCCAAATAATTCTAAGACTTAGAAGAGGGAGAGAGATCTCTGGATTGTATGTGGGTCTATGACAAATGCCTATTTAAATGCATTCAAAGTAACTATTTGAGCCCCAACTGTGTGCTCTGCAAGGGGCAAACAAGTCATTAAAATGGGCTCCTCCAGCGGATCCTCATGCCAGTGTGTCAACCTCCCAAGGGCAGGCCCTGGTGACCACATGTCTGTAAAAGACCAACTCACCCCTGAGCTCTGCCAGACTGCCTCAGCCTGCCCTTGAGGCATCCCTTGCCAGTGGAGAGATGGGTGGTTAGGCTGTGACCCCATCTGCTAACACAGCAGTGTGAGCTCAGTTTGGTTAAAGAGCTGCCAGAGCTCAGACAAGGGCTCTCATGAATCTGCTAGTGGAGGAGGGGCAGAGGGTGGGGTCAGTGGGGGGTGGAGAGATATATCACTGAGGAGGTGACATTTGAGCTGCCCTCTGAAGGATGAAAGAAATTCGCCAAGTGGATGGAGGGCATTCTTGGCAAGAGAACAGCTTGAGCAAAGCTCAAAGCTGTGGACTACATAGCACTTAGATGGTATGGGTAGGAAAGTACATGTGCGCATGAGAGAGGGAGAGAGAAAGAGAGAGAGAGAGAGAGACAGAGACAGAGACAGAGACAGAGACAGAGACTGACTCTTATTTGTGTTCTATCGTTCCTCAGTCTCTGGCTTCCCCTTTGAGATCTTAAACTCTATGGGACTCGCCCTACTCCCCTCCGGGCTCAGAGCATCTATACTTCAGTCCCATAAGTGTTTCCCTGTTCTCTCAGCAGCTCCCTGCCCTGACTTGGTTCTTTCCAAGCCTGCCCTAAGCCTGGCTTCCAGAAGGACACTTGATCCCATCTCATGGCTGGCAGTGGGGCACGGCCCTTGGAGCAGCTGCAAGGATGGTGTTGACTCCAGATGGAAAGTGTTTCGAGAATTCTGATGTGACATCACCTCATCACGACATTGCAGTAACTGATATGGGCATGGCCAGGTGAAATCATTCCCAACCTTGCCTCTTGTCAAGGGCTGGCTCAGATCCAGGAGCTCAGCTTGGTGGGTGGGAATCTAGAATTGACGGAGAGGCCTTCTGGGTGTCCAGGCCATTGCTGAGAGCAGCCTGGAGGCAAACGGATGCCCTTCATTAATCCCCCATGACTTGAGCCCAGCGGAGGCCCTGCACTCATGTCACTGGCTGTGGGCAAAACTCAGTTTGGCTGCTTAGGGCTTTCCTACCACACTACCCTCCCCGCAACAAGGCCATCTTCTCACAGGCCAGGCCCTCAGTCCCAAAGGTCAGCTAAATCTCTGCATGTGGCCTCTTGCAGCTCAGCCCTCCCAGCCCCGCTAAGCCCTACTCAGCCAGTGAAGAACTGGGGCTGCCCTAGCAGCATACCAGAGGATGAAAGGGGAGTGCCCTGTCACAGCTGACATCCGCACCCTGGGCCCAGACCCAGGATTCGTCTTCAAGGCACCATCTGTTGCCTGCGAAGGCTGATTAGGGACAGAAGGCTGGCACTGGGGCTCAGAGGGCAGAGCTGGGAGTGGGAAGTCACAGGAGACTGCACAATGGTTTTGAGGTGCCCCCTCCTCCTCTGCCACTATCACTTACTTGTGCAGAGTTTGGTTCTGGGGCTGAAGAAGAAAAGAGTTAGAAGTGGTCAGCCCCCAGCTCAGGCTGGCCTGGGCTTCCCTGACTGACATCTAAGAGCACTCTCTCCTGGGGAAGCCAGAGGGCACAGCTAGATGGTTTCGAGCCTAGGTGAGCATCCAGTTCCAGACATCACAGGGTCACCATAGAATCATGAGATAGGAGTCGGGCACTGGGCATCAGGCCACAGGATAGGCTGCCTGGGGTTGGCGCCCTGGCTGGCTCTCTGCCCCTTCCTGGGAGCAGGCTATTCTCAGAACATAGAGCTGGACATGGCCAGAGACTCCTCTGAATGGGAATAAACCCCCACTGGTCAGGGCTATCTGGACAGTTACACATTCACAAGGACTGGGGAGCAGGAGGGCTGTGGGTACCCTCTGCTGTCTTTTGCTATCTGCTACTTTGGTAGGCGCCAGTGAGTTGGGGAAAAGAGAAAGGGAAAGGTCAGTGGATTTGAAGATCAGAGGAGAAAGGGAAAAGGAAGAGAGAAACATGGGAGGGAAGAGGAGAAAAAAATGGAGAAGGGCCAGCTGGGTGGTGCAGTTGGTTAGAGCACGAGCTCTGAGCAACAGGGTCACTGCTTGGATTCCCACATGGGCCAGTGAGCTGTGTTTGAGCTGAGCTGCCACTGAGCTGCCAGTAGATGGCTGGATGGCTCAGCTGGCGTGCTCTTAACAACAAGGTTGCTGGTTCGATTCCCACATGGGATGCTGGGCTGCACCCCTCCCCTCCCTCACCCCCCACCTGGAACTAATTGAAAGCAGCAACTGAGCTTGCACTCTCTGCAACTAAGATTGAAGGACAACAACTTGATTTGGAGCTGATGGGTCCTGGAAAAACACAATGTTCCCCTTCCCCAATTCCCCAACACTGTTCCCTTCCCCAATTCTCCAATAAAAAAAAAAAAATCTAGCAGGCCAGCCGAGTGGCGCTGGGTTGGGAAGCCAGCGGCCTTGGTTCGGGTCCCACATATGAAGGCCAGTGACACTGCCCTCAAAAAAAAAAAAAAAATCAAAAAAAAAGAAATGGAGGAGAAGTGAGAGAAAGTGTTGGGGTACAGGTAACAGAGACCCCCCATAGTAAGAGTGGCTTGAACAAAATGGCAGTTTCTCTTACATACAGCTCTAGGTGGGTGGTCCAGGGCTAGAGTGGGAACCCAGGCTTCTCTTCCCACCATTCCTAACAATCCCAAGCTGCAGCATGGAAGAAGTGGGGGAAGGGCACACCCCTCACTTTAGAGATGAGAGTGGGAATTGCACACATCACTTCCCCTGTCATCTCACTGCCCAGAATGTAGTCACAAGAACTACATCTAGCTACAAGGGAAGCTGGGAAATGTAGTCTTTGTTCTGAGCATCCATGTGTCCTGAATGAAAAGCTCAATGAGAAAGAAGGAGACAATTGATATTGGGGCAGAGGAAAATAAAGAGGAAGAGAAGCTCTCAGAAGTAGGAGGGAGGAAACAGGAAGGGAAGGAGGGAAAGATTCTTTGGAGCAGCTTGCACCCACAGTCAGACCTGATGTCCTAGTACACCTGGTCCCACCAGGTCTAGGGCTTTGTCAGAGGCAAGTTCTTCTTTCCAGGTGCTCTTTCCTTCCCCAGAGATTGATTAACCTGCTACTAGGCCCAGATCTGAAGTGGGCTGTGGAGAAAGGTCTGCATCTAACAAAAGGAAAGAAGACAAAGTGCAGGGCTTTACTTTCCTACTTAGCCAAGAAGAGACTACAGTGTGTACCTGGTGGTGTGAAGAAGGACGTGATAGCTCATACTGAGTCATATTCTTTCAGATGTAAGGAAGAAACTCGTCCAGTTTTCTTCAAGATCTGTGAAGGTACATAAAACATGGGACCATTTCATGTATCAATTAGGTCACTCCAGCGCACAAGTAACAGAAAACCCAACCACAATGTTCAAGAAGAATATTTATTTATTATCCCTCTGAATAAGAAGTCCTGAGGAGGGTGGTTCCAGGATCAATTAATTCAATAACTCCAAGATGCTTGGGCTCTGGTTCCATTTCCCAGAAATTCTCATAGCTATTCCTTTTGGTTGTAAGATGGTAGCTGGACCTCCAAGCATTATGTCCTCCTAAAACTGCTTAAAGAGAGAAAATCTTCTCACCAGTGTCATTTATCTGGGAGGAAAATCTTTCCCAGAACCTCTCCCTCAGAATTCCCCTTCTCTTGGCTAGACTGGGTTATATCTCTATCCCTCAATCAACCACTGGCAAGGCAGAATGGGATCACCCTCTCCCATGGGATGGTAGTTTGGGCCAATGATGATTCATCATCTGGGGACCACCTTCTCTGAGCACATTGCAGCTGGATTCTGAACAAAGACAAATTCTGTTTTCAGAGAAATGGGGAGCCATGGCTGTTGATTAGGCCTAGGACAGACATTAATAATCAATTACAGCTTTCTCACAAGGTCTTTACCAATCAAACAACATTGGCACAGGAGATAAAGCATACGTCATCTCGGCCTTAGATAATAGGAAGTAGGGAAGTTGTAAATCAGGGCATCTTTAGTGACCCAGTCATCTTGTCATTGCTTCATATGGTGCCTTTAAATAAATCTACAAATTCTTTGACAGTCCTTCCTTCAAAGCATGGCAGCTAATTCTTCTCCCTTTGAGTGTGATCTGGACCTAGTAATTAATTTCTAATGAATAGAAAATGGCAGAATGATGGTGTGTGAATTTTGAGACTAGGTAATAAAAGGCAGTGTTGATTTTGCCTTGCTCTCTCTTGGATCACTTGCTCTGGGGCCAGCCACCATGCCGTGAGGATGCTCCAGCAGCCCTATAAAGAGGTCCATGTGGCCAACAGCCATATGAGGGAGCCATTTTGGAAGTCAATCTTTCAGCCCCAGTCAAGTCTTCAGTTGACTACAGTCCTGGTCAACATGTTGGGACTGCCACCTTAGGAGAGACCCCAAGCCAGAATCCTTCAGCTAAGCCACTTTCAAATTCCTGACTCACAGAAACCATGAGATAATAAATGTTTATTGCTTGTAGCCACCAAGTTTTGGGGTACTTTGTTATGCACCCAAGGTTGGGTGGGACTAGGATGAAGCAAGAGAGGAACCTAGGGCACAAAAACTGAGGCCCAAACCTGAGAGTGAGTGCATCCTTAAATTTTGTGCCTTAGTTTCCTTCACTTGCCTCACTTTAGTCTCAACCCTGTGTCTAGCAGCACATATGAGTAAACCTCTGTCCCATTCCCATTTCCCAACACACTCTAGCGTGTACATGGGATTCTTGGAGTTCTGAAGAAGCTGACTCCATCTCTGGTTCCAAGGGTGAAGCATGTGACTAAGCTCATCAGCACATTCCAGCACCCTTAGGTCACAATGATGGGATCAGTTGAGGTATGGGACCAGTCCTATCTAATCAGAGTAGATGTCAAGCCATTTGCTAGGGATGCTGGGATAGATATGATTCCACTCTTGTGATTGAACAAGGTAAGTGTAACTGTGAGGACTTCTGGCAGCCTTTGTGGGACCTCTGAGGAGAGCCAGTTTGGGGATAAAGTTGTTAGCAAGATACAAAGAAACTAAATCCCTGGTGATATTACTCAGCTGCTAGATTAATACATACGTACCTGTAGCCAGCCTCATCTCTGGACTTTTCAGCCTAGTGAGCTAAGAATTTCCCCTTTAAAAATTTAAACCAGTTTGAGTCTGGTTTTCTGTTATAGGCAAAGGAAAGCACAACTGTAATGTTAAACACACAGAGGAGACCCTACTTTGCTTACTCACACAGATGCTACCAAGGATCCAGCTGCTTCACACTGTGCAGAGTGAGGATCCAGATGTTTCCATTAAAGTGTTCTTGTTTCAGCCAGATGTTGAGTATCTTGTAGATGGAAGGTTAACATGATTTAATGCTTAAAAACAAACATCCTTCCCTGCCCCTCCCACACCCCCTATCTAGTGCTTGCCCACTCATAGTCCCTTCCAGGTGGCCATGTCCCACCTGAATCCTCAGGCAGGTGCCATATTTCATACCATGTGATACCCACCACCACCACTTGTGCCCTTCCTCCACTGTTTGGTCCAGAGGTTGGCATCTATCCCAGAGAGCCAGTCTAGAGGCTGGAAAACAACCCATGAGTGGCCTGGCAAGAAGAGATGAGTGGGGGCAAGCAGAACCTTTCTGTGTCTCTCTGAACTAAGTCATCCTGCAGAAAGCAGTTATAGGCAGAGCCACAAAGCAGAGACAGGGCCATGGGAGAATGTTAAGCAAGCAAAAGTTATGTGGAACAGGTGAGGCTACAGGGAAAGAACTGTCGAGTCCAGGGAAAGAATAAGCTCTTTGGTAGGGAGATGGGATGGAGTCAATTCACAGACAGGACAGGCTCCCCGAGAGAGGGGGATGTACCACTGAGGAGGAGATGGAGAGCAATTAGTCAGGACGGGCTAGATCCTGTTGTAGAAACCGACAACCCCCATATCTCAGTTTCTTAACCCAACAAGAGTTTATTTTTGACCACACATGACCTATGTATCACAGGTCAGCAAGGAAGGCTCTGCACAACCTGGTGGCATGAGAACTCAGGCCAAAGGAGGCTCCACTGAGATATGTGCTTCCACAATTGCGGAGGCAGGGAAAGCAAATTCAGCTAATCGCTCATCAGCTATTAAGGCTTCTGTCCAGAGGTAACACGTGTCCCTTCTGCTTGCAATTCATTGGCTAAAGCAAGTATAATGGCTATACCTAATTTAAAGGTAGAAGAAGGGCCAACAGAGGGGCGCGGTGGTTAAGCGCTGGCTTGGCAAGCCAGCGGCCCTGGTTCAGTTCCCACATATGAAGGCCAGTGACACTGCCCTCAAAAAACAAACAAACAAACAAATGTAGAAGAGTCATGTGATGCTACTGTGTGTGTGGAAAGAGGAGAAACAGGAATCTTTGTGACCAGCCTTGCTGATGTCCACAGAGAGAGGAACTAGTACCTCAGATCCCACAGGTCCAGGTTTTATGAGGCCCTGCCATTCTGTGGTCCTGGTTTGTACTCACACAAAATCTTCATCATTCTTATTGCCCCACATATGCCCTGCAATGCTCACCACCCTCCACACACACATTTACTTCTTTCTTACAACTTAAGACATCCCTCTGGGGACTTCTTATTTGCTTTGAATGCTCCTTTCTCAACCTGGGACTCCCTCCCCTCAAAAGCCTAAAGCCAGCACAAATCACCTTTGTGTCTCTGTTTTATAGCAAGGTGGGGATCTACAGGCCTTCTTTTCTCAGGAATGTCAGAGAAGACTGCTGGAAGCTCTTTTTGCGCACACCAAGACTTCATAATTCCCCTGGTAGGTAATAATACAAATCTATAAATTTTTTTAGTGCTTACTGTTAGCCAAACACTGTGCTAATACCTTTGTCTGAATTTCCTTATTTAAAATACTCAATCTCACTTTGCAGTTGAAGAAACTATGGCATAAAGAGGTAAACAACTCCCTTGAGACCTGATTTTGTATCTGTGCTCTCATATTACAGTATCACCCAAAAGAGATTGTGAGGGGGGTTTAGGGCGGATGGGCTAGCCCTGGCTGACTGAGGTTAATCTTTGGGGAGGAGAAAGGAAAGATGGAGGCTGCCTCAGGTGGGTAGAGAGCTTACTTCCAAGGGATCCAGT
Source organism: Aselliscus stoliczkanus (assembly GCA_033961575.1). Lineage (NCBI taxonomy): Eukaryota > Metazoa > Chordata > Mammalia > Chiroptera > Hipposideridae > Aselliscus > Aselliscus stoliczkanus. Next base: position 92,889,470 of record CM066730.1, read on the forward strand.
AGAAACACAGTAAATGCGGCAGGGTATGGTGGCCTTCTGATGTGCTTGGGCCCAGACTCAAGTCCTTCTCAGAAAAGACTGAAAAATTGAAAGAAAATAAGCTATCTTTGATCAAGACATATAGTGACCAAACTGTGGTCTCTAAACATCTTTTTCCACTGAAAGGAGCCAAGGTTTCTTGGAGAATTGGTTGTTTCCAGGTCCGGAGCACATATATACAAGACAAACACAGAACATCTTGTACCAGAAGGCAAGAAAGCTATGAAACACCACAGGGTCATGTCAAATGGACTCAAGTGCAAACTTGAAGGAGCTTTTACTGGCTAGAAGGAGATCATTTGTGCATCAAAACAAAACTAAACAAACAAGGGGCCGGCTGAGTAGATGTTGGTTAAGAGCTCGCTCAAGAGTGAGAGCTGAGCTCTGAGCAGCAGCAGTTTGATGCCCAGCCTGAGCTGAGCTGCCGCTGAGCTGCCAACAGGTAGCAGGATGGCTAAGCTAAAAAACAAACAAAAAAACCCTAAACAAACAAACCAAAACCCTGCAATGAATTGAAACATACTGATATTTTAAAAATACATAGGTTCAAAATGATAATAAAAAAGATATTTGGAGGATGTTTAGAGAAAACTATTCTGAGAACTAATAAACAGAAAGTTTTTTAAAAGCTAACTTTGGAGTCTCCCAATGATATAGTGAATTTGAGGGTTGGTTGGAAGTCTATCCATGTACTCCCCAAACTCCCCCTCTGGCTTTCTTCAGGCCTGAATTTCTATCAGAGACTCTTTTCTTTGGATTAAGGAATGTCCTGAATCAAAGCGAAAGTGTCCTTGGGAAAGACTTGTTAGCTTTCCTCACAGATTATGATAGAGGAAAAGTGGAAAGTCCTATGGCTTCTGGGGTCTGGACAGATAGGGGTACAGCCAGAGAATGGGCTGGGAGGGACAGAGAACTTGGCAACATCACAGGGGGGCAGGGGAACTGTCTGCGGTGGCCATCCAAAGTTCAGGTCCTTGGTAGCTCAATCAGATAGAGTCTGATCCAGTAAGTGGAAAGAATGGCAGAAATGTGCATTTTATTACACAGCCCAGGTGATTCAAGACATCATTTTCTGGGGGAACACTTGACCTCCCCGTTGGCCTGTGAGACTTCCTGTTCCAGCAGCGTTGGATTGTCACAGCCTTTGTAAATTTCACCAGAACCCTTACTGTGGGACCTCTTTACTACTGCCCTTAAAGATGCCAGGGAATTCCCTGTGTGGGAAAGTTGGCACCATGGAAAAGGGACTCAACCACATAGGTCCCAGTGTGAGCTCTAAGCTGCCTGCTCTTACCCTCTCTCATGGCTTCCCATATTGTCCTGACATGCCCAGCTTCTCGTGCGACAGCCCATACACTCCTGGTGCCTGATGCTTGACTACCCTTCTTGGGCTCTGCTGGGCCTATGACCCTACATCTCAGCCCAGCCCCCGAGGTGCCCTTGATCCTGAGATCCCTCTTTCCTCGCTTGTGGGACCCTTGTCCTTATGCAGGAGTTTCTCTGTAGCCCTGCTGATCAGCTCTGTGGCTCAACCCGATTTGTGGTTGGTCCGCCCTCACTCTAGAGTCTGCTAACCACCCTCACTGTCCTTTTTCCCACCTAACCACCTCACCTAGCTCCTTCTGTCCTTTGGACCTCTCCTGGTCCCTCCCTCCCTGTTTCACGGCTCTCCCCTACTGAGAAGAACACCCTTATTTCAGGTCTGAGCCCATCCTTTCCTAGTAATACTCCTCAGCCTACCTCTTCCCCTGGGACCAAGCGCCCAATTTGGGGCTGACCTTCCAAGTCCCATCCCCACACGCCCAGCCCATGACTAATGGGCCCTGGCTGAGCTCCCCTGTTCTGAAACCTGGCCTTTGCCTGACCCCATGGGCAGGCCTGGGCGCCAGCCTCAGCCCTCCCTGGCTGGCCTGTCCCTCTTACCCTGCCGCCTGAGCCTGGGTTATGACATCTTTCCACTGAGTGACTCTTATTTTGAGAAGGCAAACACCGTGGCACTCCCAGGCATGTGTACACGCTAGCACACGTACACATGCACGCCTCTTCACCCTGACGCCTCACGCACTGGCGTGAAAATCTGGCTGGCCATGTTTATTTTTCTTCCTCTCATTTCCCCTTTAGAACAAACACCAGTCCTGTAACATCGGCCACCCTCTCCCATCCTCCCCTGGCAGCTGTGAATGAGAACAGAATCAGTCTTTTAGCAGGAGGCAGCCGCCTGAATGAATTGATCATAGCCTCAAAGCCAGTGTGAGCATTTGTGTTTGCTTCTTAGAAACTCTTTGCACTTCCCGAAGCTATTTTTCCATGTGCCTTGGAGCAAAAGCCTCCCCACCTCACCCCCTCCTTTCAAATTTTATTTTAGTTCATTTTTGGTCCCATGCATTTTGTTTTCTGTTTTCTACAAGGGAGCCTGAATCAGGGCCTCAGAAAAACAAGGTCGAGCTGCCAACTGGAAATGTTTGCTCTGGGGGCGAGTTCGGAGGCTGGCGTCAGGCGGGGCAAGATCCGTGCCAGTGGAATGTGATTTGGGGGGAAGCTGCAGGTCACTCAATCGCTGGCAGCCTGCCCAGGAGCAACTGGATGCTTTCTGGGCTGTGTGTGTGTGTAGGCTTTTTCCCTCATGCAAACAGAGCCCTGGAGACATGGAGACAGAAGCATTAGGAAGAAACTAGACAGGGGGTTGGAAAATCGGGGGGAACTGGGGCGATTAGGTGGGTGGGGTGAGGGGAGGGTGCCAGGATCAGTGCAGCCACTTTATCCAGCATCCATTGTGTTCTCAGCCTGGAGCTGGGGGCTCTTGGGAGCAAGGGGAGATGCAAACCACCTCAGCCCCTAGTGACTCATGGGCTCTTTGGAGAAACAAGGCTCCTGGTACAGAACACAGGCAGGCCAGCCTGAAAGTTCTCCAGAGCTCCATAAATGGCTGAGGGCATTCAGGCTTCCCGGAGGAGGTGTGGTAGGGTCTGAGCCCTGAAGCATGAAGTATTGCTTTGAAAGGAGGGGAGAGGTGTTCAAGATACTGTTAGTAGCGACCATATGCCAAGCCCTTTACACTGAAGATCCCCCTTAATCCTCCCAACAACCCTACAAGGGTCACTGAGGCCCAGAGAGATTAGGGAATTTGGCCAAGCTCCTGGGTTGTAAGTGGTAAGCCAGGGTTCAACTCAGGGCTGTCCCACTTGAAAGCCCGACTTCTCCCACCACACTGAGGGTCCTCTTCCATGGGATAAGGACCTGTTTTTAGTTTTTTATTTTATTTTTTTGTCCCTGGAAGGAGACAAATTCAAGGTGGGGAATGTAAGAAGTGAAGGTAGATTTCCCAGAGGGCAATGTTGGAAAGTGCTTGGCAGTCAGAGAAGAACCTACCTTGTTTCACCATTCCCAGGAGGTGGTAGTTTTATACCAAGCCAGGCCTCTCCTACAGCCTGGCTCACCTCACCAATGACCCATGTCCCCTCCTGCACTCCACGGCATACCTCTTTCACACGCCAAGTTCTTCCCTACCCCAGATATTCACTCTGGGATTGCCCACTTTGGGGGTCCTCAGAAGTGGGCCATGCTATTCTGAGTAGTACATGAAACCAGGGTGAACCAGACAGAATGGATTTATCCAGGGCAACCAGCATGGCCCTAGAGTTGGAGTCAGGAGATCTGGAGCTGCCACTACTTCCCAGTGATGTCAAGCATGTAGTTTCCTTGCTCAGGTCTCAGTTTCCTCAGTTCTAAAATGAGCAGTGACCAGAATGGCCTTTGAGCTGTCACAGATGGAATGGGAGAATCTCAAATGGCAGTTGACATACAGATGTTGGGTGGGATCAGAGGAGCTTGTCTAAGGTGTCCAGACCACCCCAGGAGGGTTTTCTGCTGGAGGAAGTGGGGTCTACCGCAGGCTCAGCAGAGGAAAAGGAAATAAGCCAGGAGAAGATGGTGGCAAAGGAGGTAGAGTCACAGTCAGGACGGCTAGACCCAAGCTTGTTGGACAGAGATCAGGTGGACAGTAACCTATCTGATTAGAACAACTCCATTGGCCACTTGGGAATTTTACGGTCTTGAGGCTAAAGGTTGGTTAGCCTCACTAACCACTGATTATTTTTGACCCAAGTGACCAGTAGTGGTAGCTACACACTGGCTTGGAGGTCACCTGGACCTGCCAGGTCATCTACATTGGTTGAACTGACTTGTCAATTCCATGAGATAACGGACTTTACCAATTATTTCCAGAAAACAGGCAATTGACTGAGTTAACTAAACTCAATAACTGTTTTGGTTTTTCAGAGACAGTCTGAATCTGACATCTTTGGTCCTCAAGAGACAGGCCACCTGCCACTTCCCAATAATAGCCGGATCCCTGAGAAGGCTGGGAAAAACCCTACAAACAAAGGGCTTTGGGGCTCAATCTCCTCTCTCAATAAAATGGGAAGGTTCGACTAGATAGACCAAGAGCAGCAAACACATTGGGGTGAATACTGGCCTCTTACTCTTCCATCCATAGCAGACATTGCTAATCAATTATAACACTCATTCCCATGGGATCCAGATGCAGCCTCAGAATCCTTTTCAATATAGGACTTCAGGCACCCCCTACCAATCAATTAGATTTGGCATGCGTGAAAGAAAGCATTTGTCCTCCAGGCACTAGATGATCTCCAAGCCTCTCTCCAGCTGCGTTGATCTAGAATTGCAACTGATTAGGTGTCTGAGGCCTCAGCCTGGAGACCACCAGATCTCCAGCTGTCCCTGGGGCTTCCCAGGTCTGTGAAGCTGCCCTTGAATGGGGCCATGGCTGAGCTGGTGCCTTATTAATTTTCCTCACTGCTAATAAATGTGCATTGCGTCAGCTCCGTCCTGCCCCCTCCATTCTCCGGCTGCCGCCATCAGCAGGGACTTTTTCAGAGAGCTGTAAAAATAGTTTTTTTGAGGAGCCTGTACAGAAGAAGCAGCCAAGCCTTTTTGTTTCCTTTTTTTTTTTTTTTTTTTGAGGGAATGGGGGAGATGAGTAGAGAATACTTCACAATGAAGGAATGTGCTCCTTGGGGAATTTAAAGTTGTTTTCCTTAAAATAATAATAAAAAAAAGAAGTTATCACACTCTGGTTTCACATGGAGCCACAGAGAGCGTCTGTGAGGATTGGTAACAGCTCCCAGGAGATCACCAGCTTAAGCTGAGAGAGTCTCGTTAGGCTGTTGGTTGACAGCTGGGTCCTGATGAACAAAGCTCTAATGAGCTGCTCGTCCCGCCTGCCCCCTGGCTGACTCAGCTTCGGTGGTCCAGTAGGCTTGATGGTTCTGTGAAGAGCTTGTCTTACTTGCGATGGAGATTAGGCATGCAGGAGAGCTTTCTTTCTAACAAGTGAATGTTTCACTTTCTCCCACTGGTGTTTTGGATTTTGAAGAGGCTTAAAACAGATGCAAAGATGCTATGGATAGGAGGGTCCTGGGTATGCAGGCTCCAATTTCTCTTCACTCTTCCCATTTTACAGATGAAGAAACTGAGGCTTGCAGGTAGAGAGGGATGGGGGAAACAGGTGCTGGAGGGAAGGGTACATAGCTGTTCCTGGGAAGAGAATGCCTCTCTTGACTCCCAGGCCAGCAAGTCAAAGCTGCAGGAAAACTCTGATAGAGTCTAACCCAGAGCTTCTCAACCCTGAGTAATGTATGTCCCTACCTCCAAAGGCAACACATTGTCACAGAGCCCTAGGATATAATTACATTCTTATGCCTTATGCTTTTAATTCTTATGTAACTATAAACCAAAACAAATTAGTAAATTAATAAACAAAACCGCAAAGGTAATAAAATTCACATTAACAACATCAAGTTAACAGGATGAATAATATTGTTTTGCTGAAACAGGACCTGTAGGGCATAGAAGAGGAGCAAAGGAGAACAACAGAAGGCTCTGGGCCTTCTCCATCAGAGGCCACTAGAATGAAGGAATGTGGAGGACAGTGCAGTGTCAGGGGCAGAGGGCAGGGCCAAGTCAGGTGCTGGTCAGAAGAAGCTGAGAGATGTGGCTGTTTCAGGGCAGCCCTCATGTCCTATTTGGGGTGTATTTACCCAGCACAGCCTGGCTTGCAGTGTTTCTTCTTTGGACAGGTCTCCTCGAGGCTCAGATCATAGTGTCACTTCTTAGCAAATCCTTGATAGTGAGGGCAGTGCTACGTGACCATCCACTCTCTCCTCTGCCATCTTGCCTGCCAAGGGGAAGAACCCACACTGGGCTTTGCAAGGGAGCAGGCACTGCTCCTCCCTCCCCCGTCTTGTCTTCTCTGAGAACACAGACCATTAACATGATGCATAAGTAGATCATATAGTGTGTTATGGCAGAAAAGGGCTGGTGTTCTGTTGTGAATGGGTAGTGAGGAAAGGGGACATAATAGTAAAGGCTTGGAGGAGGTGAGGGGATAATCCATGGCATTTGTCAGGGAAGTGGTCTGCCTGACCAAATCCTACTGTCCTTCTAGTCTGGTTCAAATGCCCCGTCTTCCAGGAAGTCTCCCAGAGATGCCACACTCAGAATTCCCATAGGTTTTCCTGCAGTGTGTAGCACTTTGTACCATGTCTTACAGCTCTTGACAGATTTGTATAATCATTCTCCTGGACTAGAATGTCAGCTCCCTGAAGACAGGGGTTTTTGCTCTGTTCACTGCTGTATTCCCAGACTCAGTAAGTGTTCTACAAATGTGTATTGAATTGTCAGAGGTGGACCAAGTTGGGAATAGGAATCGTCTGTCCTCAGCTCTTGTGTTCCTGACAGCAGACATTTCATCTTTCTGCCTCAGTTTCATCTTGGGCTGGCTTAATATTTGTCAAATGAATGAACAGCTATTGATAGAACCCACTATCTCCCACTCAATTGATCAGGCTGGGAGACCCAATGTTAGAGAAAAGAGAGTGAAGTCTCCATGACCACTGGTTCTTGTGACGTGATCAACTCTGTCTCTGGATCTACAGGTTTCTTCTGTCAAAACGGCTGGTTGAATAATTGAGCAAGCCCTGGTCCAAACTGAGAAGTGGGCCTTCCTTCATTCAGTATTTATTGAGTACCTACTGTGTGCCAGGGAGTGTTCTGGAGACTGGGAAACAGCAGCAAACAAGGCAGGCAAAAATCCCTGCCCTCTTGGAGCTGACATTCTAGTGGGGGAGACAAACAAACAGCAGGAAAAAATATGTCAGGTGATGGTAAGTGCTTGAAAACATAAAGCAAGGAAGAGGTAGAAAATATCAAAGGATGCAAACTTTATATGGGGTGCTCAGGAACATCCTCACTGAAAAGGTGACACAGAAACACCAGAAGGGAGGCAGGGAGGGAGGGAGTGCGCCATGAGGTTACCCAGGGGAGAGCATTCCAGGCAAAGGGAACTGCCAGTGCAGGGGCACTGAGATGGGGGTCGGGGGAGCTTGATGGGCAGGTTCAAGGAATAGCAAGGAGCTTCCTGGTGGGAGCAGAGTGGAGGGGAAGAGGTCAGAGAGGAATGAGGGACCAGATATCAACTTTGGTTCCTATTTTAACATTCCAGTTTGCCACTGCTACATAACAAACCACCCCACAATTAACATACAATTCAGTATTTGTTCTCATGGTTCTGAGGGTTGCCTGGGCTCAGCTGGGTGGTTCTTGCTCTGGTTCTCCCATGTGACTGCAGCCCGTAGAGGCTGGGGTCAGGGGCACCTGAAGGCTCCGCAGAAGAGGATATTCACTCACATGTCTGGCACCACAGCGCTCTCCATGTGACCTCTTTCCAGCAGAATAACCTGGACTTCTAATACAGTGACTAAGGGCTCCAATTGGCAGGAATCGGAAACAACCAGTCCCCTTAAAGCACAGCATCAGTTCCACTTCCACAAGGCTCCATTAGCCAAAGTAGTCGCAGGCTAGCCCAGCTTCACTGGGGTGGAGGATCAGTCTCCACCTGTCCATGCATGCAGGGAGAGAAGGAATTGATGGCATCCCCTATCACATCTGAGAAAAACAGGAAGTCACTGGGAGGTTTTGAGTGGAGGAAAGACACGATATGTCTTATGTTTTTAACAGGATACCTTGCCAGCTGTGTGGAAACCTGGCACCTGCCTGCTCATCATGCCAGGCTCCTGTTGCTTGTTGAGCACCTTCTCTCCCTTCACACACCCCTCCTCCTAGCCCATGCCCTCTGCAGGGAAACCTGCTCCATTAACAGCATGTGCTCACTGCTAGAGAAGGTATGCCCTATCAAGTCTCAGGGAGGTAGTGCTGAAGGCCTCCTCTCCCTCCTACAGTGCCCTCATCTGGCTCCTGTCCTGGCCCCAAACACTCCCTCAATTTTCCATAACTGGGATGGTCACATGGATAGAGGAAATTAGAGGGAAGACTGGCGAGTCAGTCCAGAAGAGCTTCCTGCCTGGGTACCTCATGGCTGTCCTCTGGATCCAACATCCTGCTAGTTAATGGTGGCAGTGCGGGCGGGCACGGTCGCTTGGGGGCCACCAGGCTGATGGTATTCTACTTTTTGCTCACTCCCCTGGGTGGTCCTGTCCACAGTTGCTATTGAGTACAACAGGGGTCACCAATCACACGTGTTCTGTTTCCTTCTGGCAGTTTAAGTTCCATTCTTCCTCCCCTCCTCTAATGGGTGACACAACCATTTTGGAACAATCTGGACATCCAGAAATAGGGACTCCAGATTCAGGAACGTAGAGCTTCATAGAACAAGTATCCCAGGTTCCATCCCATTCGGCCAAGAAGATGGCAACCACTGGATGCCACCCCGCAGACCTGTCCCGTCCTCACCCATGGGGTGGTACCAGTGCCTGGATACCAAGAGCTGGAATCCATGTGCCCGAGATGCTTGAATGTCCAGAGGTGGTGCCCCTGCCATCTGACCCTGACCTGGAAGGAGCTGGAGGGAAACTGGGCTGACCCAAGGGAGGCCAGCAGCTTCAGCTGAGAGGTGGACAGCAAGACTCTCACTCAGGCTGGCAGCACATGCAGGGACAGCCAGGCTGCCAAACAGGTCAGCCCTATAGGTGGCCCAGTTACTCATCTCCCCAGATGCTAGTCGCTGAGCTCTTAGAAGACAGTGAAGCACATGGTGTAAAGCTTGGGTTTTGGGGGTCAGCTGGCCTGGGTTTGAATCTCACTTCTGTTATTCCTTTTATGTAGGCCAAGGTTTTTCCTCTAAGAGCCTCCATTTCCTATCTGTAGAATGGGTTTACCTCCCTGGGTTGCTATAAGGGTTTAGTGAAATCACTTACTGCGTGGCAGTAATTATTACTGCCTGGTGTTGTAGCAATTGTTCCTAGTGGCCTAAACCCTAAGCTCTTGCTGTCCCTCCCCTTCTTAGTTTCTTTCCTGTTCCCTGGACCAGCCATCCGGGGGATGTGGAACCTCTCTATGGCATCATTATGCTAGACCAAGCTAACCTCAAACAGTTGATTCAGTGCAGGATGTTTTTAATGTAGGGCATAGGTTTTCTTGGACTGTCCCAGCCTAAGCTGGGGATGAGACCGCCTGGAGCCTTGATAGCCTTTTCATACTGGCAGCTCTATGAATTCACAAAATCCATACTATTGTCTTTGCAGGGCCACCACCTTGGCTCCAAAATCAGCAAGAAGCTCCTTGTGGGACAGAGCAATGTTATTTGCAGGTCATGCAGTATCGTACCACCAGGGGGCGCTGCCTAGCTGGGCTCTCGTCCCAATTGTCAAGGAGGCTGAGGGAAGGCAGAATTGGAAGCTGAAGGTTTGAAGCTTAGGCTAGGGGGCCATGGGTAGACTGGACTTCAAAGGTATGCCACCTGGCAGGCTTGGAATGGCAACAGGGACCCTTCACATCACTTGGGCTCTTTACAGGTTGCCTCCTGTTCCTGTAAATGCCATTTCATCTTATGACTAAGGGGATGATGCCCAGATAACAAGATGGGACTACTGAAGGCCACACAGCTGTTAAGTGGCAAAGCTGAGATCCCTCCTAGGCATACCTCAAGCCAACCCCAGGACTCCAGCATTTGACCAGCAGGAGGGGCAACACGGTGATGGGGAAGAAGCGTGTCCTGGGAGACTATAGCCGGGTCTATGTCCCACTCTGCCTCCACCCAGCACAGTTGACCATTCCTATCCACTTCCTTCCCCTCCTCCCATCCTCATGGGATCTCAGAGAGCTTCTTCTCTATTTGGGGCAGTTGATAAGGGGCTCAAGCTAAACATGAATGGAGACCTTGATACTCAGCCAAGACGTGATTTCCCTGGTACACAGCCTGGCCTCTTTAGGGACAAATTTTGGTCTTGCCAGAGACTTACATAAGCCCCAGCTAGCCATGGACACCCCAGCCTGCAAATGCACCCCAAGTCTGGGGCAGATGTTGGGATGGATGGAGTCTGGCATATGTGCTAATCCAGAGTGCTGAAGGCCACCATTCAGCCCCATGCTGAATGCTGTACAGGCAGCCTCATTTAACCCTCATGCTGGTCCTGTAAGGCATACTATTATGATCTCCATTTTACAGAGAGGGAAACTGAGGCTCAGAGAGTATCTTAGCAGGTGTGAAAAGGGATCTTGACTTTTCCTCCATCTCTGCCACTGACTGGATAGATGCACGAGGAGAGGGCAAGCTGGGGTCTTAGCCTCTGCTTGGGATCTGGAGAATGTAAAGGGCACAAGGGCTGGTTGTCCTTCAGCAAAGGTTTCCTGGGCACTCACTCTTGGAGACAGGGAGGAAGGAAACAGAGATCTTTCAGGAGCCCACATGCCCCGGAACTCAGACAGGTCTGCAGTGGAGGATGAGTGGAAGCAACATTTGTGAGTGAGCATGTGTGGAGGCCAGCAAGGGTGACAGGGGGCTTTGGTGGCCAGCCAGCACTTACAGGAGGAGGGGACCCTGGAGCTGATCACCAAAGGGTGAGGAAGAGCACGCTCTGCAGAGGGAGACCTGTGAGCAAAGGCCAGCACATTAGGGACACAGACTGGCTGAGAAACAGCAGGAGACTGAGGGTTCCTCTCTGGAACACACCCTTGGCCTTCAGGACATAGATTAAAGTGCAGAATGACACTGAGTTCAGGGAAGGGGGGCCTCAAGGAGCACGTGCACTATGATGCTGGAACCCATCTCGGTGGAAAAAATGAGGTTTTGCATTTACTATAATAAGAAAACTGCATGCCTCCATGTGTGGCCCCATGGGAATGTGGATGTGTGAGTATTCATTTGAAGCCTTATGCTGAAGTCCATTTACATCCATGTTTTTTTTTTTTTTTTTTTTTTTGGCTCAAATACCCTGAGAGGTTGGCTGGACAGAAATATCCTCAAGGACAGGTGAGAAAACAGAACCCCAGTAGGATGAAATGTCTTCTTGCCTAGGGTCATGGACCTCGCTAGTTGAAAAACCAAGACCCGTCCTGGGGTCCTGGCCCCCTCTCTATGCTCCTGCCCCTGAACCTTCTGCCCAGACCCCATCCTACCTCCCAGGACCCCACTTGCCACAGGCCACCCCACTCCGATTCCCCTGGACTCTGGACTGTGTGTGAGCCCTGCATTTTCATAGGAAAACCTCCACTGGGTCTGGTGGGACTGGGGGTGGGAATGAGGGACTGAAACCAGAAAGATGATTATAGTGGCTGCTGTGGCCAGAGCCCAAGGCCAGGCCAAGGGTCCATCTTCTCCAGAACTGCTTTTAGCATCCACCACTGTCTTAAGGTGGAACTACCACAGAAGGGACCTGAGAGGAGTGAAGAAGCCCTGTGCTGGTCCTTCAGGGCAGCCTTGAGATGTGGGTCTCAGATGAGGGCCCACTGATTTGACCTCATCTTTCCAGAATCTCCAGTGGAATTGCACAGAGGACAGAGGGTCTGGGGAGTCCACATCTGTCCCTTGCCAATAACAGTGGGCACTTACAAAGGTCTCACTTTGTGCCAGGCACTACTCTGAGTGGTTTGCACATGTACGTTCAATGAATCTTCACAAGCACCTCAGGAGGAAGGTACCCTTATTACCTCTGTTTACAGATGAAGAAAGGGAGGCACAGAAAGATCCAGTGACTTGCCCAGGGTCACTCAGTTCCTAAGTGGCAGAGCTGGAGTTTGAACCCAGAAAACCTGCCTGTAAGAGCTATCCTACCTTTGTTATTAATTTGATTAGTGTCTCCTATGTGCCTGGTACTTAATTTCTCACAGCAACTCAGTGATACAGGCATTGATTTTCTCCACACTTCATAGATAAATCCGGGCTTAGCAGGCAGCCTGGGGTGAGGTCATTTCAGATTCTCCCAGATGCTACGTCTGGCTAAAAGGGCTGTTTGACGCACTGTGTAACTATGGGAAAGCACATTCTTTTTCAGAGCCTCAGTTTCCCTGTGGCTTAGGCTTTCTGCTCCTGCCCTCCTTGCTTTGGCAAGTGGCAGAGTAGATGGCGTTGTGGTGCTGTGGGAATGCGGGTCTCGGGGAGACTGCAGACCTTCCGTTCCCCTATCGACACCCCCAACTCCAAGAGAAGTTGCTGCTCCGTTGTTTTCTCAATTGGTTGGTTAGCGTGCAGGGTGGACCGGGAGGTGCTGGGTGCTGAAAGTCGATACTGCGTTCCGAGAGGTCAGTAGGCCGGGTAGAAAAGGTCCAGCACCGATCTGGGGAAGGGCTGAAGGGCTCGGAAGCCACGTGCTCGGGCAGTTCTATAGGGAGCTGACCGTCCTCTGGAAAAGAGCAGCACCCCCGACCGGCGGAGGGGGCGGGGAGGGAGAGACAGAGGAGGCCGATTCTGGGCAGAAGGGGTGGGGGTGGGGGGAGGTAGAGAGGACGCGGACAAAGGAGGCGGCCGGTAGCCCAGCTGTTTTGAAAAATGCTTCCTGTTTCTTTAAAGGCGCTCGCCGCTCGGGCGGCCGGGCTGGGAGGCGGCGGCGGCGGAGGCTGCCTGCTCTCCGGCCGGCGGCGCTGACTGATCTCGCAAACTGGGCTTCTGTGTAAACTGAGGCTAAACAAACACAGATGGAGCGCAGCGGGCGTGCTCCAAAAATGCTGGCACGGCGGCAGTGACTTCAGATGACACTCTGAGCGCTCCGGGAACGGACTGCCCAGCGGCTTCACGGAGCCGGCGGCTCAGCTGCCCCGGGCGCGGCGGAGAGAGGACGGGAGGGCGGGCGGGCGGGGGGGGGGGAGCAGGCGAGAGCTGGAGCCTCGGAGGTGGTGAGCCCGGCGCCGCGTGCGGAGGGCGAGTGGCGGGAGCGCATCCCGGGCGGCCCCGCGCCATGAAGCACATACCGGTTCTCGAGGATGGGCCGTGGAAGACCGTGTGCGTGAAAGAGCTGAACGGCCTCAAGAAGCTCAAGAGGAAAGGCAAGGAGCCGGCGCGGCGCGCGAACGGTTATAAAACTTTCCGATTGGACTTGGAAGCGCCCGAGCACGGCGCCACTGCCACCAACGGGCTGCGGGACAGGACCCAGCGGCTGCAGCCCGTCCCGGCCCCGGCGCCAGCCCCGGTGGCGCCGGCCGTTCCCTCAGGTGGGGGCGCGGACACAGCCGGAGACCGCGGGGGCGCCCGGGCGCCGGAGGTCTTGGACGCGCGGAAACGCGGCTTCGCCCTGGGCGCAGTGGGGCCGGGACTCCCCACGCCGCCGCCTCCAACGCCCCAGAGCCATGTACCTGGTGGTCCCGAGGTACAGCCTTTTCGGGAGCCGGGCCTGCGTCCCCGCATCTTGCTGTGCGCACCGCCTGCGCGCCCCACGCCGTCCGCGCCCCCTGCGCCCCCCGAGACCTCAGTGCGCGCTGCGCCCCCCACGCGCCCGGGGGAAAGTTCCTACTCGTCAATTTCACACGTAATTTACAATAACCACCCGGATTCCTCCGCGTCGCCTAGGAAACGGCCAGGCGAAGCGACCGCCGCCTCCTCTGAGATCAAAGCTCTGCAGCAGACCCGGAGGCTCCTGGCTAACGCCCGGGAGCGGACGCGGGTGCACACCATCAGCGCAGCCTTCGAGGCGCTCCGGAAGCAGGTACCGGCTTCCAGCCGCACACCCTCCCTGCGCCGGGGGACGATTGCTAGAGTGGGTGGGTGGGTGGCCCGAGGACTTGAGGGAGGATGAGGGTGTGTGTGAGGCGCAAGTTCTTCCCGCCTGGTCGGCCCCAGGACCCAGACAGATTTGGAGCCCTCCTAGGGTATTGACATTTGCCACAGAGTTGGTAGGGGTTTTTAGTTTGCAAACTGGGAGTGACAGTCCCCCAAGGCATGTCCTGGTCCCCCACGCCTCTCCCCTGGGGGTGACCCTGTCTGCGCGTCTGACTTCAGCCCTCATAGTTCACTTTTATGGCAGCGAGTATTTGCCTCCCAGAGTCCCTTGGGCGCGGTGGGGAATGGAGAGGGGGGAATGTGGGAATCTGTCGGGTCGGGCGGGGTGGGGGGAAGACCCTACTCTTCGGGCACTTGGTTTGCTGAGGGGCCTGGGGTTGCCGGAATATAAGGGTCCCGCATTCCGTCCTCAGCTCCTAGCTCCCAGTAGAGATGCCCCTACACTCAGGTTGCTTTTGGGCTCTGCACCCCTTGTCCTCGCGTCCTCAGGGATCCGGGCTACAAGCCTGCCCCTCCTCCCCGGGGGTGGCCTCAGCACTTGGCTGGTGAGAGCTTTCCCAGGTGATCTCCTCCACCGCTGCCCGTCACCCCGTGATGCAGCAGGCAGGTCTGCTGAGGGGCCCGGTTAGTTGGGACTACTTTCAGAGCCTAATTCTGGGGTGGGTCAGAGGCTTCTCAGTTTGGAGCTGGTGAGGGCTGCCTTCACTGGACAGAGTTCTCGCAGAGGGCTGGGGAAGAATAGTTGCCTAGAAATTATCCATGGTGGAGAGGGACAGTTTTATAATTCCACTTTAGACCAGATTGGGGTTGCCCTGGGGTTCTAGGCTTCTCATTTTCTTAGAAAGAGGGGAGATCTAGGAAGAGGGTGGCAAGTGTCCCCTGCTCCCACTTCCATGTAGGGCATGGGGAAGAGTAGGGGGTGGATGTGTCTTGTATGAATAGTCAGGTTTTTTCTTGCTGAGCAGCTGACTTTCTGTGTGACTCCAGGAAAGTTAGTCAACCTCTCTGAGCTTTACCCAATAACAAAACAGTTCAGAAAACAAGATCTCCTTTTTGGATCACACTCTGCTCTTCCTCCTGCAGGTGGGGTGGGCAGTGGTGCCTGTGTCCATCCATGAGAAGGGAATTGGACTGCTGGGGAAAAGAGCCCCTTTGACTTTTGAACCAAAGTGTCTTCCTTGGGTTTGGGTAAGATGTTTCCCTAATGAGGTGGGGTGGAGGGGTCAAGTAGCTGTCACCAACCAGTCTGAGCCATTGACCACAGCCTTGCCAGTTGGGACCCTGGGCAGTAGGCCCAGTGGAGCATTCAGTGCTGTCTGAATGCCTGGAGGACAGCAGCCTGTAGAGTGTCCTATAACCCTCTCCCCAGGATGGAAGGGTAACAGAATGTCAGAGAGGTGCCTGTCCACCTGTTCACCTTGCAGCTAGGGACACCCTTCCCAGACTGGGGAGGCCACATGCCCAGAACATCACAGCTGGTGAGTAGCAGGGCAGGACAGGCACCTAGGTCCTTTGACAGACAGTTAAGGAAGGCCCTTTCTACCCCTCTGGCTGCCTCTTTCAGTGCTGAGAAAATAGTTCACAAGATGATGAGACTGAGGCCAGAGAGCTATGTCAGGTGATGGAGGCCCGGTGGGTTTTGCATGGCACACCTCCTTTGCATGCCATTCGCTAGACTCCACCGAGCTGCTGCCTCCTTGGCATGGTGCAGTCGCAGCCTGCATAGCTGTGTGCCACTGTCATTGCAGAGCCTGGCTTCGAATCAGTGTCAGTGAGTTGCTCCAATGCCCAGGCTCTTGACAGCTCTGCTCCTCAGCCTGTTGAATGCCCTAGAGCTGTCCACTCTCAGCACAGGCAAGCCAGGCAGCCTTCTGTTTTGTCTATCCCACTATCCTCTCAATCAGGAAGGGATCATGAGGAGTGGGGCTGCTTAACCACTGAGGTGGAGGTGGAGACAGGTCTCGGAGGGTGTGTGGCATTGAGGCCAGGGTGGTGGGTGTGTGGGGCAGATGGTCAGGCTGAAGCACATGCCACCAGCCCAGCTGCACAGGCCCTCCCCGCCGCCTCATGTGAAGACCATGTGTGCACAGCTGGGCCTGGCCCATGTGCAGAGCTGCTCCAGGGCCAGGTGGGAGGGGGACGAAGTGGAAGCCTGGCCTTACTGGGTGGATGAGAGGAGGGGCCAGAGCTGTGGGCCTGCGGCTCCTGGCAGAACCTTCTGGCTCACAGACTATGCTCATCCTTGGGGCATCTGGTGTGTGTGCAGATTTTCTTGCTTCTCTGAAAGCATGAATCCCCTCAGCCTTGATGGAGGAATGGCAGCCTTGCAGGCAGAAGCCTAAGCAGCATTGAGGAGCCCTCAGGACCTGCTGAGGTGCCTCTTCATGAAGGAGGTGCTAAGTAGCCCCTGGGATCCCTCCTCTGCTGTCCCTAGAGTCACCCAGTGGACCCTCACCAAGGGAACTCAGGATGGCCCAAGAGAGGCCATAGGGATGGTCTCCCCACCTCTACACATCCCTCAGTCTCAGACCCTTCTATCCTGACCCCTCATGTCCACAGTTACCAGGGTGGCAGCTTAGGAGCTTGGTTGCATTGGGCCTGTTGGTTGCATACCTGTGTTGCTACCTTTCCTTGTTACAGGTGAGGACACTTTTACAGAGAGGTGAAGCAAGTGACTGGGATTTATACCCAGGCCTTTCTCGCCCTGGGCCTATGGCTTTTAATTACTAGCCTTGTTGCTGTGTAGGAAGTTAGGATTTTAAAGAACGTCTTTAAATAGAGCTTGACAAGGACCTTGAACAGCTCTGCATAGAGTGGCTTTGCCTTAGGAAGTCTGCACTTACTGGCATAGGCGATTAGAGAATAGTAATTTCAAATGGAATAAAGTACTGATGTGTGTTCCATGGACAGTGTTTGAGCTCTTTGGGTCCAAGAGTCTCTGTGGGCTTCCAGGAGGGCATCTTGGGCTGGATCTGAAGGGTGGATAGGAGCTGGCACAAAGACCGGAGGGCAGAGGGCTTCCAGGCCTGTCCTGCACTGGCTGGTAGATTCCTGCCTTTGTTTCTCTGTAGCACCTGCCTGCATTTGCCCACAGCTGTTTCATCCTGAGGTAGCAGGTATTCTGATGCCCATTTTATTGGCGAAGAAACTGCAGTCCCCTAAGGTGATAGACCTGCCTAAAGTAACATGCGTGGCCAGGTCCTCAGACTCACAGGCTGGTATCCTTTTTGCCTTTTCCTGCTTCCTGGGGCTTGGAGAGGGTGCAGCTTGGGGTGGGTGGGATGGAATGTTCTGGGGGCATATGGAACCTTGTGAAAAATCCCCAAATTTGCTCCTCTGAAGCTTGAGAATCTTTGTGGAGTAAGCATAAGATAAGTCCTTTTACTTTCCCGCAAGTTGGACGGTCTCTCAGCAGTTGGAGCAAGTGAGCCTGCTGCCTCCTGTGGCCTATGTCCCCTGACCAGAGTGAGCAGACAACTGCCGTGGGGTCCTTTGCATGCAGTGGGATGTCTGGGCACTGGAACTTTCTGTGGGTGCTCGGAGAGGTATTGCTCAAAGGCTGGGGTCCCATAGGATCAGTCCAGGACTCTCTATATCTGTGGCTTAGAACGGTGGGCGGCCCACCTCCCCACCTTAGGCTGTAGATGCCCTTCCAAATCCCCGAGCAGTTGCTTCTGGCTAATTGGAAGGAGTCCAGTTAAGGTGGGAGTTCAAAACCCCAAAAATCTCCCACCAGCTGAAAGTACTGTGTAAAGAAGAAGTGATGCTTTCCACCTCTTGGGGCTGTTTAAAGGTGAACGTAGGCGTTGTATTCAGAATACTCAGCCCTCTGCCTGCCTTAGTAGATAGACCAGATAAAACAGAAAGAGGTGGCCTGGTCCCAGGGGTCATGGAGGGTTGGCAGGGGTTGTTAGCCCCACTCTCCAGGCTCAGAGGTGAAAGGCACTTGCCCAGAATCACACTGCTGGTAAGTGCCCAGGATTCAGACCTGCCCTTTCCCCCCTCCCTCTGCCTCCTAGAACTAGAACCTGCCGTGGATTATCACTTTGAGGCAGCTGCCCAGGCCTGGTACCTCTTGCTGGGCTGTCTGGGCCTGAGGTGCTGCTTCTTGGGTATCAGGAGGATCTGGAATTAGTCAGGTGAGCTAAAGAGCATACCTCCTCCCCCCACGGAAAGTTGCCCTTGTTGTCCCACCTATGGCCATCTCTGGTGGTGGAAGCCGAAGAGCCCTGTGGCCATGTGCCTTCCTTGGGCACCAGACAGATAAGCTTCTGGTTCCAACCAGGTCTTAGCCGAGGGACTTGGGGCCCAATATGTCACCTCTTTGTTTCCTCATGTGCAGATGGGACAATAATCTTTTGGGGTGGGGGAGGTTTAAATGGGATAAAACTACTTGTAAATAGCTGCCTCAGTGCCAGATAATAAAATCAGAGCTCAATAGATGGTTTTCTTGTTATACCTGGACTTTGACAGAAGCAAAGTAGGACAGAGTGACAAATCTGGGACAAAACTGGCCCAGAGCCTGGCACGGGAGCTGTTGTTGGCCTTGACCTCACCTGTTGCTCTGTATTCCCACAGTGACCCTGGATTCCGATGTGCAGATTCCCCGTGGTATCCCTGTTTCCAGCTGACAGGGTGGCTGGCTGTTCAAGGACAGGGGTTCACAGAGCTGGATCACTCCCAGCTTGGCCTGTGGGTGAAAATGATGCTAGGGGCCTCCAGCAGGCGGGCATCCCTCCCCAGGGTGCCCTGTCTCAGGATTCTCAGGAGCCTTTCAGTCCCACAGACCTTGTTTGTTTGTTCAGGCTGATAAAGCAGGATTTTCTGGCCCCTAGCTGGGAACAGGCAAAGTGCATTGTTCTGCTGGCTTTTCTTGGATGGTTTTGGAGCTACAGCCAGGGTGGGAGTGGGAGGTGGGAAGGGGAAATGCGTGGGGGCTGGGTTCTCTCTGTTACCTCCCTGCCCCTCCCTGGGCTTCCTAGCCTGGTGAGGGGCAACTTCCTGACTGCTGGAGCATTTTAAAAGGTGACAATCAACCTTGCTTCTGGTGTGGGTGCATCTCAGGATCCCCAGGGGGTGGGGGTAAGCAGGTGCTGTGTCCTGTGTCCTGGCTTCCTATTTCCTGTCTCTCACCCACTCTGGAGCCTCTCTTTGGAGACCTGCAAAGCTGACTGTACTAATTTCACTGACTCCTTTCAGGCCTTACTCTGGGCAGTGCATATGCCATCTCATTTAATCCCTACCATGCTGTGAGGTCAGTCCTGTTAGCAATATAACAAGGACACCAAAGCTCAGAAAGATTATGTCACTCGCCTAGGGTCTCATAGCTAGGAAAAGCGACTCCTAGAGCCAGGAGTTGAATGAACCAGGTGACCAAAAGGTATGTGTGTTTAAGCTTTAGGCCAAATCGCTAAATGTCTATCCTCAGAATGAAGAAAGGTTTTTGAAACCAGTTCTAAACATTCTGGAGTCACCTGGTGAATATGGAGGGAAATCATTCATTTTTTTTCCATTCATTCCTTCACTCAACAAACCCTTTTGAGGGCCTGTTATGGGCAGGACCTGTGCTGGGCTCTGCAGACAGGGCCCTTCCCCCACGGCTTGCAGGGAGACTGACCATTAAATAAGCAGGAGTTAAGGACAGATGGAATACTCCTAGAGCACTATCAAGGGCAGTTGCCTCCCCTTTCCCCAAGCCCCTGGTTTAGGGTTGGGGTGGGGTAGGCAGATAAAGCTCCTGGACAAAGTGAGGTTTAAAGAGAGATCAAAAGAGATGTTACATTTAGGGTCCCCATCTGAGGTGACTTGTCTTGTTCATGTTGTATCCCTAGGGCCTAGAATAGTGTTTCTCAACTTTAGGACCGTGGATCATAGGATCCTGTGCATGACAGGAAGTTTCGCAGCATCCCTGGTCTCTACGTACTACGGGCCAGTAGTACCTCCCCACCTGTTCCCTGGTAGTGACGATCAAGAATGTCTGCAAAGCTGAGCTCTGAGCAAACAGCAGTTCAATGCCCAGCCCAAGCTGAGCTGCCGCTGAGCTGCCAACAGGTGGCAGGATGGCTCAGAGCTAAAAAAAAAAAAAAAAAGTATCTGAAGACATTATTAACTGTCCCCTGAGGGACAAAATCATCCCCGGCAGAGAACCACTGACCTGAAACAGTACTTGGCAAAAGAGGGTGCTCACTAAATCCTTGCTAAATGGATGCCCCATGGTGGCCCCACTCTGTGGGATGAGGGTTAATCAGTACCAGATACTGGTGGCAGGGATGGACGCTGGGTACAGAAACCTGGAGCCTCGGTTGCCAGGCGAGCTCATTTCGGCCATTTAGATGATGGATGCCTCATGGTAGCAATGGTTCTGTTGGTTAGCCTGTCAGATGGACTTTGCGGTGACCTTTCCACATTACAACTCATAACTCTGCTACAGCCTTCATAGCTTTTTGCTCATTCAGCATAAATTTTGGTGGACAATATTAAAAAATTAGAGGCTCTGTCTCTTCACCCAGTATAAATCCCTGTGCAATTAGTGAGTGTCTGTTTGGTGATGCATCACTGACAAACGTGCCAAGTCTGGTTGGGACTCTATATGCCCAGCCGTATCCCAGGTTCAGAGGACATAAAGAAAAAGGAAACAAACCCTGTGTGTACCCTCCCAGCTGAGCACTGGTGCTTTAACTTTTGGTATGTTCCCAGAGACTCCGTTACGACATTATAACTCTTGAGCGTGAGTTCTCTGAAGGCAGGAATCACGTTATTCATTGTCAGAACTCAAGTGCCTAGCAAAACAAGCGTCATTGAATGAGTAAATGAATGGAATATCAGAGCTGAAAAAAATGTCTGTTCTCTCAGACAGACTCCTTCTTAGGGAGGGTTGGGGACAGAGCTCTGTCGTGGTGAGAGTGCACTGTGCTTCATTCAGACTGACTCCCGGGTACAAGCTGAGCCGCAGTGTCTTCCCCAAAACCGGAATGTGGATACTTCCCTGAGTTTGTGAGTGGATGAGCCGAGATGTGTGTGAGGAAACAGCGGGTGCTTAGGACAGAGAATAAAATCCAGGTTGAGGGCTTAGACAGGCCACCTCCGGTGCTCAGAAGTCCCCTCTCAGGGGGTGCAGATGTCACTGTGAGAGCCCCATGCCTGCCTGGCCAGGGAGCCCTGAGACCCCGGCACCTCCTCCTGATGCCTTCTCACCCCCACAGGTGCCGTGTTACTCCTATGGGCAGAAGCTGTCCAAACTGGCCATCCTGAGGATCGCCTGTAACTACATCCTGTCCCTGGCGCGGCTGGCTGACCTTGACTACAGCGCTGACCGCAGCAACCTCAGCTTCTCCGAGTGCGTGCAGCGCTGCACACGCACCCTGCAGGCCGAGGGACGTGCCAAGAAGCGCAAGGTATATGCCAGACACTCAGACGGCAGCTCTGGGGGAGGACAGGGAAGGTGGGACAGGAACTTGGGGTGTCCCACACTCACCCAGGCTTCCAAAGTTTTGGTGAGATCAGCCTCTTGGAGCTTTGCTGGGGTTGCCCCAGCGTCAGAGCTCCTCAGATCCTTGGGATTATGGACACGACTCTACTCCCGGTAATGGGGCTGTGGGGACCCTGGACAGTCACCCAGGATCTCTGGGCCTGGGTTTGCTTATCAATGAAATGAGTACAGTTTATCTCCGAAGGTCTTTCTGGCCTTTTGTGCTCTGGTGCTGAATTCCCCACACAGCCTCTGATAGCTGTTGTATCAGGATGAGATCCCCGAACAGGTGACAGCCCAGTAGAGCCCTTGGGCATGTTTTGGGAATGTGACTTGGCCTGTGGCTTACCTGAGTCTGTGCATTAAGGAAGGTGACGTTTGTTCGTTCGTTCATTCATTCATTCATTCATTCATTCTGGAGAGACTTGCTGAACCCCAACTTAAGCATGCTGGGCAATACTATAAAGATGATAGACATATGGTCCCAGTCCCCACACACCTCACAGGATGGTCAGAGAGACCCTTGCCAGTACATAAAGGCAGGGCAGTATGGTGAGGAGGTCCTAGAGGCCTGTGCTAGGGGCTGTAGAAGGCCAGGTGAGGGGGACAGGTTACCTCTCCTGCCCAAGGGAGTTTGAAGGGTCACCTTAGTGTAAGTGGTGTTTGAGGTGGGACCAGCAGGACAACCAAGAGGTCACCAGGCAGATGAAGCAGGGAACAGCATCCAAGGCAGAGGGAACAGCCTGTACAAAGCCTGATGTATTTGGAGAAATATGTGCAGGAAGAAAAGTGTTGGGTACAACTACGGTCCCCAGATGGCCTGTGCTTCCAGCATTTCCAGTTGGGGGCCAGTGCCAGGCAGTGCTATGGCAACTCTCCATATCCCTGTTCCCACAAAGCTAGAGGGAGAGCAACAGAGGATGGGATGCAGTCTATGTCTGTGAGGAGGGTGGTCCGCTCCCCCAGGCATCCAGGGATGGGGACGGTGGGGATCCCGGTAACTGGCACCTCCCACTGGTCCCTTCCTTCCTGGCCCACCCCTCCCCCATCCCTGTTCCTCTTTCCAGCAGACCCTCTCGGGGTTCTCCAGGTTTCTGAGGGGCCCCTGGGCCCCGAGTCAGTGAGGCCCTCCATGGGCTCGCCTGCCTACACCTGGGAGGGCCACAGCATGTCCTTCCAGCCAGCTGCTGCCACTGCTACACTAATTGCATGTTACATTCCTGGGAGTGATTAACGTGGACCAATTAGATGAAATCTTCATCAAGTGGGTGAGAGAGGAAGTGCCACTGGCTGCTTGCAGGGCGGCTTTCCACTGGAAAGTGACATGGGTAAATTAAGGGCGTGATTGATGGCTCCATGCAGCGCTTTGTGACAAAGGAGGTTTGTAAACTCTCTGTGAACTTGCCCTGGCATTCGGGCGGTCTGGAGGTATGGATGGGCAGAGCGGGTAGGCGCCATTTTCTCCATCTGCTCCTCATTACCTCCTGTCCCCAAGTCCTCCCCTCACCTGCCAAAGACAGGAGCACTGAGACCCCCTCCCTCCCCTGTTCCCTGATTGGACTAGAGAGTGTCCTGGGCTGGGGAGGAGGCTGATGCCTGGGAGGTGAGAAAAGAAGGGAGAGTGGGGTGAAGATGCCCAGTGGAGATGAGCTTTTGGCTTCCCCTGAAATCATCTGAAATCTAAGACACCTTGGAGACCATATGGTCCAACCTCCCCACTGTCCAGATTGGGAGACTTAGGTGAAGGACTGTGGTTAAGAGCACCGAACAACTCTGACTTCAAAATCCTGGCTCACCACCTACCAGCCATGTCATCTTGGATCCATTTCTTAACCTCTTTGAGCCACAGTTTTCTCATTGATCAACAGCGATGGTGGAAACATCATCAGTGATTTCTAAGGTCCTTTCCAGTCTGACTTTCCAAGAGGAGGTCTTGCCTCACCTCCGAAGGGCATTGGGTAGCTTGCATCCTACATTGCCCTCTCACCAGTCACACTGTCCCAGGGCTATCATCTCCCAAGTGCTAGGCCTGGGCAGTCACCACTGCCAAGAGGACTTAGATGGAGGGACAGGACAGGGTCCTGGAGCTGCTGGGGGTCCTCTGAGGGCTCCTCTGCGCCCAGCATTCTTCCCTGACAGGTTGGGGGCTCACCTTACTCCTGCTGCTGTGCCTCCCTGCATCTCTGTCATCGTGCAGTTGTGAGTTCCAGGGTGTCCTCAGGGATGGTCTCCAGTGACCTGCCCAGTGGATCTGAGTGGGTGGCTGAGGCAGGCCTCTGCTTTGTTAACCAGAGCCAAGAGGGATGGTGTTTCTAGAGATTCATTCATTCATTCATCATTCATTTATTTAATGTTTATTGAGCATCTATAGTGAGTTATACACTGGGGAAGTTCTATGCTGAGCACATACATGGACACTGTGAGGAGATGTTGGTGGTGGGACCCTCCGTAGTCCCTGTAGACTGAGGCTGTGGCTTTGGGGCTCAGATCAAGCCCTTATTCCCTCCCACCCCCTGCAGCCACTGAGGACATCCTGGGGTTCGGGGATGGGAAAGAACCAGGCTTACATCCTAATGAGGGAGATAGAAAGCAAAGAAAGGAAGCAACTAGAAAACGGGCCAATGTAAGTGATCAGCTCAAAGGAAGTCCTCGATAAATGGCAGCTGGGACGGGGATGATCACCGATGTGAATGAGGACAATTTGAGCTGTCCTGCTTGAGGATGGCTCCCTTACAGTTAATGATGCCTTTAAAGGCTGGGCGATCCTTTTTCAGGTCGCCTCCTTGAGACGCTGTGCTCAAGTCCTCTGGGATCCCTTGCAGCTCTTGATGAGTTGCCCTGTTCCTCCAGACCTGTGTTAAGAATGTGATTTAAAGTGAACCCGGCTCACCCGAGATTCCAGGCGCATCCTTTTGTCCATCTCAGCCCTGTCCTGCCAGGGTGGGGGACCTGCATCCCTTGACTAGTGAGTCCTCCATCTCTGGGCTTCACAGGATGTGACTTTGAGGGTTCAGAGCCCCGTGTGGAAGCTCCAGTTTTGCAAAGGGCAGTGTCGGTGGCTGCGCAGCAGAAAGATGGGCGGGAGGAGTGGAAGGGCTCTGGAGAGCTCAGTTCTAACTCCGGCTGCAGCCGGAGATAATGCACGTTAAGCAGCTGGCTCTGGGCCATGTTTCTGCAGCTCCTGTTTTTATAGCAGCAACTTCTTGGAGCTAAGGAGGAGGGGGAAGGGAGGGAAAGAGGGAGAGGGAAGAGCCCAGAGGAGGAAGAGTAGCAGTACTGTTCCACACCTGGGCAGGGTGGGTCTTGCCAGACCTTCGGAAGAGGAAAGGACCAATTTCCCACAATCTAGGGCATCCCCTTCCAGCGATTTTAAGCCATTGAGTATTAACAACCACAACAACAGTAACAGCAACAGCAACCGCTACTGACATTGGTGACATAGTTTAAACCCTGGTGATAAATGGCCAGTAAGTCCCCACCTCACTTCAAGTTGCTCTTAGGCCCAGGATTGGGGGTATGGAGGGAGAAGAGGAACCATGATGCATTGAGTTAAGGGTTGGGCAGAGGCCTGGGCAGCGATTGGGGGCTCCCAGGGCCATGTGACTGTAGCCTGCTGACACAGTCCAGGAAGGCTGGCTCTGCAAGGCCAGGAGTTTGCTCCTCACGCTGTGGACGACCTGGAGTCAGAGGAAGCAGGACTCTGGTGCAAGCTCTCTCTGACCTGTGTATTTTCCCTTTTCCTGCTGATTTCTTGGGAGGGGAGGTTTTTCTTGGTGATGGCAAATCCAAGGGTGGCCCGACTCCTCTTTGGAAGAATGTCTTGGGCATCAACTTCTGTAGCTTTGGTGCTGGGGACAAGCTGAGGTGGCATGTAGGTTTGGGGTTGGGGGTCAGTGGGAGCTGAGGGTGTTCCGAGGGGCCCCTTACTCTCTGAGTGGCTGAGCCCAGGCCTTGGATGGGACCTGGTGGTGGCACCTGCTCTTTCCGTGGACGGTTCCGGAGCCCTTGAGTGTGCGAGGCAGAGTCTCGAGAGCTCCTGCTCTGTGTGCAGGACCTTCTGCACCTCCAGAGTGCCACCTGTCCTGGCTGTGACCCCGCCTACCATGTACATAGTCACCCTCATTGGGGCTTCCTCAGTCTCTATTTCTATCAAGTGAGTTGATGCCGGAAGTGATTTCTAAGGCCATTTCCAGTTAGACTTTCTGTGCTGAGGTCTCCTCAGCTCCTTTTTCTGTCTAAAAAAGGCGTTGCTCTCTCAAAAGTTGCTCACAGAGACTGTGGAGACCCCAGTGTAATGTGCCCTGAGAACACTGATAACACCTGATGTTCTCAGAGCCCGGATTACATGCGGGGCATGGTGCCTAGTGCTTCTGACATATAACTTCATTGACCCTCCCCACCAACCCTGCAAGGTAGGTGCTGGTGTTGTCCCAACACAGGAATCGTGAAAGCGAGGCTGAGGGCCTGAGGAACTGCCTGGGGTCACCCAGCCTGTAAGAGAGAGGTGTGGCTGATGCCTGGGCTCCACTGCCTCACTCCCTTCCCCCACCCTCCCTCACTGGAAGCCCGCTGGGTGAGAGGAGGTTCTGTTTCCAAATCCTCTGGCCAAGTTATTGAGTTAAATACCATTTGCATTCAAAGCCCACAGAGTCCATCTATGCTGGGAAAAAAGGGGAGGTGGGTGGGAAACCACCATCAAATTTCCTTTTAGTCATAAAAATGGATGCAATTTATTTTTTTCTGGCATTCCAATTACATAGACGGTTGTCACCAGCTGTTTGTTCTAACATGGAGTGTTCTCTCAGCTGCTGTTTCTCCTCTCATTTTTGACACCGTTAGGTCCCAAGCCTAGCAGGGACTGGGCTGGTGGGATCATTAGCTGGGGAACCTCACAGGTGAGTTCAGAGCTGCCTCCCCTCCCCCACACCAAATTTAGCCCTCCAATGTTCCCCAGTGGTCCCTGAGGTGAGGTAGAGGCTGGGGGTGCTGCTTTCCTCTCTCCTTTCACATTCTTTTTACCCCACCCTTCCTCTCTCCTTTTTCCGATTGACCCCCTCCTGACATGTATTCACAGGTCCCACTTTTCTCCCCAACATACTGTGTATGAATGAAAACTTGGGGTCTCAGGCATAGTGAACAAGAACTAACCAGCAACTTATGTTCAGAAATCACAGAGACATGGGAGGCTCCTCTCTAATGCTCTAACCGATCACTTTGAGAATGCAGAGACTTCAGAGAAACCCCTTGGAGCACCTCTACGAGCCAGAGTGCCCCTCTAGAAACCCCTGCTCTGTGGCCCTTGGTCCTGGACCCTGAAGAAAGAGTGTCTGTGTAGGTGGAAGTTAAGTCAAGAGAACAGTACAGTTCTTTTCAATTCCCTGTGGCGCGGTCATTTAACTTTAAGGCACACAAAAATACAACAGGGAGACCCTTGGCAAGACCGTGAAGTAGGTGAAGTGCAGAGCACTGGGGATAGAAACCTGTGTTTGAGTCCTGGCACAGGCACTAGCTGTTTGACCTTGGGTGTGTTACCTAACCTCTCTGATCCCCAGTTCTCTAACCTCTCTGATCCTCTCTCATCCTTAAAGTGAGAACCTACATACCTTCTTTGCTGCCTTGCTGGCAACTTTAAACAAGATCCTGTATGAGAAAGGACTGGCATTTTCTCAGTGAGTGCCAGAAAGGAAATCTCATGAATTTACAGCTACAATGTAACAACTTCATATGGAACACCAGGAAGGAACATCTCAGAAAAGGACATTCCTCAGGGGTGGATGAATGACTGACAAGCCAAGGTGAGGGTGAATAGTTCTGAGTGGGGGACTCCTCCCCTCTTTAGCACTTCAGGGCAAAGCACTACTCCTGCACCATTAAAGAAGGGCAAGCGTGCAGCCAACCCAGAAATCTCCAGGCTTCTAAAGTTCATGGACTCATATCAAAATACATGCATGGCATTGGTTGCTCACAGTAATAAATGCCAATAAACAGACTCCCACCTACAATCACACTGACCATGTGGTGAGTGCCCATTGTGTGCTGGGCACCTCACATACATCTCTACCCCCTATTACACTAACTCCTTCCCCCATAGTGCAGAGGGGAAACTGAGTCTCTCTTGCTCAAATCCCTGTGACTAGAAGTGGTACAGCTATTTGGAGCCTGTGTCTCTCCGATTCCAAACTCCCAGCTCTTCATTCCTGAGAACTGCCTGTCCCTGAAGTTCACGCACTGCCCAGCAGGGTGGCCTGCGCCCGAGAGGCCCCCAGCAAATGCCGGCTGCAGGGCCTTGCCCAGAGCAACCGCTCTTATGTAAGCAGCCAGGCTGCAGCACGTGGAGGCTTCATTAAACTGCGGGAAGCCAATAGCCTGGTGGTGGCGCTGGGGGGCGGTTCAGGGTGGGGTGGGCTAGGGGGTGTCATCAGCCCTGAGCACCCTCAGCGCTGTGCCGCCAGTGAGGCCTGACACCGGGGTTAAGTCGCCTGGCGGCCTCTGGCTGCAGCTGGGAGCGCGCCTGGTTCCCATTCGGGCGCTGTGGTTTTGATTAGCTGTTCTCCGAGGCGGGCCTGGTGGTGAGTCCATGGGAGCTCCGCTGGAACAGAGGGTCCCCCGCCCGCCGTCGCCGCGGCCCCCCCTCCTGGCAGCCCCAGACTCCAGATGTTCCGAGCTCTCGCTGGGAAGGCCTGCTGGCGCCACGGAGGGCAGAGGGCAGGGAAAGCACGCGAGCTGGAAGCCCAAGCACTCAGTCACCGCAGGCCTTGGCAGCCCGCCCAGCCCTCTGCTGGCACATTCCCCAGCTCTCCCTTAGCCATCTGTTCCCAAAAAACCCTTTCAGAGCCTCATCATCACTCAGGATACAACAGCGTGAGCAGCTGGTTTGGAGGCAGCAGGGAAAACCGTGCAAAAGGTCCTTTGTGAGAGAGGAAACTCGCTTATGAATAACAGGGCTGGACGCCGTAAAAGTTGGCGGCTGGAATTCTTGTTTCTCAGGCGCCGCTGTTTTCTCTTGACTTTTTATCTCTGGTTTTTATTTTGTTCCTCCTTGTTTTCTTTTAATGTTGTTTCTTCCTCTTTTTACACCAGTTGTGACTTTTCTTCTTCCTCTAAGGTGCCTGAAGGCCACCTAATTAGTTCCCCTGGATGCTGCTGAACTGTTTTGTTTTTTTTGTTTTTTTTGTTTTTTTTTCTCAAAGCTGTTAAAATTGAGAATGGTTGGAAGTGATTGTTTTCATAAAACGCGGCTGGAAGGGACGGATGAGAAAGAGGTGCCTGGGAGGGCACAGCGTGGGCAGGGCCAAGACCCATCAACCTGTTCAGCAGAGAGTCATAAGCTGAACATAAGGATGTGCACAGTGCCCACACAGAGGGAGGGTGGGGGGCCAGAGGTAGTGTGGAGACCCCCATCAGCTCATCAGAGAGCACCATGGGACATTTGGGAGAAGAGTAGCATTAATACACATCCCAGCTGGACTCCTCAGCTGATTGCAGTATGACATGAAGCCTTTTTAAAGAACTGGTTGCCGCCACTGCCAGAAACTTCTGGAAGATGTCTATCTGGGCACCTCCTGGGAGCAGTCACCAGCCAGGTGGCCTGTTGAAGGCCTGTGGGATACTGGGGCAGAGCTGGCAGCTGGGAGGCCAGTACTGGGGATGAAAGGAGAGGGCAAGGCCTGGCCACCATTCTCACAGCCCCCTGGGCCCCTGAGTAGGAGCTGAGAGTCAGGCCTGGGGCTGCCAGGTGGAAGTGAGGAGAGAGATGCCTCCTAGTGTCAGAGAGTGGTGATGTGATGACAGGGGAGGCACAGGTCAGGGGCAGGAGACGGGGATTTCCCCTTTACTTCCTCAATGCCCTGCACCCCTTTCCTTTGGCTGCCTTCCCACCCCCTCCACCCCCCACTGTCCCCGGGCAGCCCCTCACCCCAGCCTGGAAAAAGCCTGTCATCCATGCTGCTGTGGGTGGCCAGCTCCTCACAAGTGAGGATTTGGGCTTTGCAGGATACTTTTGCATCTCATCTGCACTCTACTCAGGCCTCCATGCTTCTTGCCCTCCTCTTCACTCTCCTCTCAGTTTCTTTCTTCCTCTCTCTCTCTCTCTCTCTCTCTCTCTCTCTCTCTCTCTCTCTCTCTCTCTCCCCTCCCATTTTCAGTTGGAGAGATGGCAGCTCCAGCAGGACCAAATATTTATGTTCATCACAATTTCAGAACCATTAATCTCATTGTCTGAAGAGGCTCAGTGCAGGCCGACGAGATCCACCCTCCGGTGCCTCGCTGGGCAGGTGTCTGGGTCTGGACTCTGAAGCGAGTCTTAGCTCTGCCCCAGGGGCTGTGTGACTGGATGGCCTTGCTCAAGTATGTTATCTGGGAGATGCGCAGCCTGCCTCCCAGGTCTCTATAGGGATCAGTGGCACAAAAGGATGTGAACTTGTTTTGTGAACTCCACCCTCCTCCCAGGAGGAGTGGCTACTGGCCCAGGCCCCTGGTGATGATGTGGAGTTGGCCCAGTGATCAGAAATTGCTTCTAGAGGAAAAGTGGGGAGGCAGGAGGACAGAGGTGACTGGGCCTGCTCTGCCCACTGCCCAGCCTTAAGCCACTGCACCCAGCACAGTGGGAGGCCTGGAACAGAGGGGCACCAGCAGACCCTCGTTCCCTACCTGTCCTTGAGCAGATTGTCCCCTTTCTACCTGCCCCAGCAGACCAGAAAGCATCTTCTAGGGGAAATACAAATCCTTGCCATCCTTGAGCTCCTAGAGCAAATATTTATAGAGGGCGAAGTAGGAGCCATTCCTTCCATTGCGGCCCTCTGCTCTCTGCCCAGAATTCATGGCCATCTGGGGCCTGGCCCAGTGCCCAACTGCTCCCCTATTCAGTCTGTCCTCACCTGAGCCCTTCCCAGTAACTCTGTCCAAACCCAGGTCTGACCACCTCACTGCCCTGCTCAGGACCTTCAGGGGCTCCCCGCAGGCCAAGGATAGAAGCCTAAGCCTCCCCGTCAAGTGACCTAGCTCCAGCCAGTGTCCCAATTTACACTCCAGCAACACGGAACTCCTCACCCAAAGGGACTATTTATGGCCTCTGTGCTCATGCTGTCCCTCCTCTAGCATGCCCTCTCCCCTCCTGTCTGGTTAACTCCTGCTCATTCTGGAAGGCTCAGCCCCTCCAGGAAGCACTCCCTGACCCCTACCCCAGCCTCTTCCTCAGGGACCCATGGCATGGCCCCTTCACTGCTCTTACCATAGGGGTGTGTGTAGTCTAATTCAGGAGAGCATCATATGATATACTATGAAGTAATGATATAAAACGTGCTATTATGTGATACTCTGCTATGTGATAGAGCTCACTTTATGTCATTACACTACATTTGTAGGTGATATAGTACATGATATGTGATATAACTAATACACTACATTAGTTACACAATGTTTATTTGGTGCCTGCCTCACAAGCTAGTCTGTGAGCCTTTTCGCCTCACAAGCTAGACTGTGAGCCTTTTCATCTTTATATCCGAGCTCCTGTCAGTCACATAGTAGGACCCCAAATAATTACACACTGTTCCTTCAACTAAAATCCACACTGCAGGGGCTGAATATTCCTGTGCTGAAGGCTAAGACTTTAGGGAATCATGAACTAGGGGCTTTAGGACACAGCCAGGGAAAGGCCTGGGCTCCCCCATGCCTCTGTTTGGGAATCTTGTGCCCTTGTTCCCTTGAATCAGTGAGAAAAGCTTTGCATTTCAGATCACAGAAAATCCTTAAACAGCAACTTACATTAACAGAGCCCCTGTTTCTCATAGTTCAGCAGGGAAGCGGCCACTTCCTGGTCTCCAAGGCTCCGGTTATGTTGGGGCTCCCGGCTTCTTTTGGTTTTCCCCTCATGGCTACACAGGGGCTGCCACAGAACCGAGTATTTCATCCTCACCCTGCTACCAAAGGCAGGGCAGAGTCTTACCTCAAAGAACATTTCTCTTTACCAGTTCAGTCAGCCCTACCAGGACATTCCGTTCCTGCCCTGAAAGAAGGGGTGCTCCTTCTGCAACTGAGAAAGACCTGAGGATCTTTCAGCTGGGAGGGCAGACGGTTAACAGTCACATGGCTCATTCCTGGAGGGTTGATTTGTGATGAGGTGGCTTTCTTCCCAGTGTCAGAACCCTAACCACAATGACAGAACCCCACTTCCATGAGCTTGCCCACACCTCAAGGCAGCCCTGCAATGTGAGTGCCATTGGTCCCACTTCTTGTTGACTGAAATTCAGAGAGCCTAGGTGATCAGGCCAAGTGACTGGCGATCTGGCACCTCTGC
The DNA here is from genome assembly GCA_033961575.1 of Aselliscus stoliczkanus. NCBI lineage: Eukaryota > Metazoa > Chordata > Mammalia > Chiroptera > Hipposideridae > Aselliscus > Aselliscus stoliczkanus. The sequence continues at coordinate 92,921,297 of CM066730.1, forward strand.
ACAGATCTTTACGTTTGCAGAGCCCTCGCATGCCCGCTCTTCTCTTGACTCTTGCAGCAGCCTCCTGAGGGCTACATTACTCACCATGGGGTAATGTGAGCTAAATGAGGAGGCTGGGACCCAGAGAGGTGAGCTCAGCCAGGATCACACAGTGGGCAGGGCCAGGCAGGACCAAGGCCCGCTCTGCCAGCCCCGTGAAATATGTGCTCCTAAATGCAGATCATCACTGTCCTTTGCTCCCTGCAAGGGGAAGAGGTGAGCTGCAGAGATGTTGGCAGTACAGGGCCCGGGGACGGGAGACGTGGGTCTCCAGCCTAGTCACTCATGAGCTTTGTAACTTCAGGCTCTTGCCTTCTCCAAGCTCCAATTTTCTCAAAAAACATGGATAATAATGTCCATGGGTGAGGAGGGTTCAGAAAACAATGGCCATGAAAGGGCTTGTCAGTTCAGTTTGAAATGTAGTGTAGTCGGAGGGGGTTCCTGGAGGACACTGCAGGTCCATCAGGAAGGTGGGCAGAGGGACCTCGAGTGTCCCCTTCCCACCTAGTTACTTAGAGAATGGATACCAGATGGGGCTGCCCACCAAGAACTTGATTTCAGTGCCAGGCTGAGGATACCAGGTCTGTCCCTCTGCTGTCTGCTGTGTGTGTGTGTGTGTGTGTGTGTGTGTGTGTGTGTGTGTACACACCTGCACAGGTGTGCTGGCACGTCTACAGGCGCCGTCTGTCAGGATCAGATGGAGGGCCACCCACGTGGTGGGCCGAGTTCCTGTCCAGGTGGAAACAGCGTGCACACTGGGAGATGACTGAAGGTCTCTGAGGGTTTCAGAACTTACCCTTCCCCCTCAGGGGTCAGGAGCCCTTAGAGGTGGTCCCTTGATGGCAGGCATGGCAGAGCCAGGCAGCTGGGCTTGTCAGGGGGGCAGCCCCACTAGCCCACTCGGAACGTGTAGGACAGCTATACGGTGTTGCTGAGCATCACCCCACCTGCCCCACAACAGTGATGTGCTCCTGTCACCCTGTTCCCACCATTACGCATACACAGGACATGGGTAGGCAGCCTGCATGGTTATTTGCAAACCCATTCCCTCCACACATCCACACAGTCATTCTTCACTTGTTCATTCTCTTTAGTTCCATGAGCAGAACAAAATGAAGAAAGCATGACTGCCCTGCGCATTTATTTAATAAGTAGTTTTGAGTGTTTACTGTATGCCAGGCATTGTGCTAGGTTCTGGGTCCTTTAGAAAACAAAACAGACAAAGGTCTCTCCCTTTGGAACACAGAGCCAGACAGAGAGGCCATGCATAAAAGCTCACAGGAGAGCCAGCCCAGACCTTCTTTGGAGCCCACGCCTCACAGTCTGTGCACAGTTCTTACAAGCTTGACTCCCTGGTGTCTCAGATCAGAGCAGCTGAACAGAAACAACCAATTGAAGCAGGAGGCCAGCTCCTGGAGCAGGTGCAGTGACAGCACCCAGAATCACAGCCAGTGGCCTAATTGTGTGGGAAGAAACAAAAACAAAAGGAGCAATGCCAGAGGCTGAGAAGAGCCAAGAGGCCTGGGGCCATTTAGTGCTGGGGCAAAGGGCCCCAGAAGCCTCAAGGACCTGGGGAGTCTTATGCAGACTGACATTCCTGGGCTTGACCTTGAGTTGTCAAGGGGAAACTGAAGTACATCCAGTAACATCTGGCCGAGAATGCAGGGAAGTGCATCAGTTCTTGGGAAAGGACCTGCCCAAGCTGTTTGGCAGACAAAACAAGAGGCTCCTTTCTCTGGGGAAAGTTGCTTCTGCATGGGGGCTGCTCCTCCTAGGATGTCAGTGTAGGGAGGGCAGGGCTCCTTGTCTGTTTTGCTCACTGCAGTAACCTCAGTGCTTCCAGTGGAGCCTCGCTTGGTCTAAACACCCAGAAAATATTTGCCAAATGAATGGAAGAATGGAAGCACAAGGAAATAAGGTATTTTCGGTTGTCTTCCACATCTATGGGCAGCTCCTCTGTGCCCGCTACTGAGTGGGCCCTGGCAATCTGAAGTGGAGACCCAGTTCTTGCCTTGAGGAGCTAACGGGCACATGGGGGGAAGACACACACATGCCCACACAGATACACACGTGTGTATGCTCTGACATATGGTGCCTAATGCTGATTTCTCGGCTTTGCAGCCATTGTGTCCATTAATCCTGCCTACTACCTCACATAGCACATTACATTTACTACCATTTTATAGGTGAAGAGGCTGAGGCACAGAGAGGTTAAGTAACTTGCTCAAAGTCACACAGCTGGTCGAATGGTGAAGTCAGGATTCAAACAGAGGTTGTCTGATCCCAGAGCTGGCATGTTTAACCACAAGTGCCACTCAGTGGGTGTGCATGGGGGAGTGTGTATGTGTGCACTTGTAGTGTGTGTATGCATGAGTGTGGGTGAAAGAGTTGTTTCTTTTCCCAGTCTTGGCCTCTCCCTTGTGCAGCTGGAGGTGTCCCTGATGGTCAAGGTGTAGTGAGTAAAGAGCCCTGATCAGACATGCCCCACCCCTGCCTGCATGCCACAGCGGCTCTAGAATCTAGCTATGAAGGACTTAGGGACGATGGGAAGGGCTAGAGGAGGTGTTTTTCTCATCTTAAAACTGCATTTTCACACTGTTTTTGCAAAAATCATTTGATTATTTGGGCTGCCCAAGGGCCTCATGGCCTCTCGCAGCCACCCCATTGTTACCTGCACTGGTCCTGAAATATCCATAGTTAGAATCCTTCCCGGAGGTTTCCTGGAGACACACGGTAGTCTGTACGCAGGCTGGCTGGCCAGCACTTTGGCATGGATTGGCTTGTCTGGTTGGTGCCTCATTGCTTCTGCTGTCACTTTGTGGTAGGATTGGGGAGGGGGAGACTGAGAGATGCAGAAGAGTGATGGGAGTAGTTCTCAACCCTGCGGATGTAGGCCTGGTAGCCGTCCCTCTAAACTGTGATTGGGTGTGTGTGTATGTGTATAGTGTGGGAGGGGCGTGAGTCAGGGACCACCAGGAAGCTGCAAGAGGGAGTGCCTTCCTTACTTAGCTGGGCCACCTATCTGCTCAGCTGTCTGCTCGTCTCCAGCCCGGGTACCTCCTTTGGCTTTGGGGCAAGGTCATGGGCTCCTTGAGCTTCTGGGTCTGGCAGAGCAGCAAGTAGCCAAGTGGAATTGGCTGGACAACATCACAGGATGGGAAACAGATGGGAAGCTGCAGCAGCTGGGCCTCAGGCCTCACCCAGGCCAACTCGACCCTCACAGTGCCCTGTACTGTGGGTGGGGTGGGGGCCAAGAAAGACAGATAGGCTGACGGACATGGAGAGATAAACACAGGAGAGGCCAAGAGAGAGTTGGCACAGGGACATACAGGCAGAGCATGAAGAGAGAAACAGAGATTGGCAGCCAAAAAGAGTGGCCTGCAGCCCAAGAAGATGTCAGTATGGCGATGGCCTTGGGTCTCCCTGGCCGTCCCTTGCAGGCCTAGTGGGCTCCTTACGACGTCTGGCCCTGGCTCTGGAAGTGCTAGGACTCCCATGGCCAGCCACCTTCCCTTAGGTTCCAAGGGATGAAGGCTGAGATTTTCTTAGAACCAAGGGACGAAGCCTGGGTGGATAGTTTGGGGACTTGCCAGTCCTATTTGCCAGGGAAGAAGTGGTCTGCCTTGCTCCGCTTCATCCTAGTGGTGCGACAGGCAAGTGAGGAAACTGCTCAGGCCCCCATATCCTGCAAAATGGAGGCAGCAATGGCCCCGTCCGAGAGACTGTGTGAGACAACACATTCACAGGAGTGCTGCGTGGCCTGGCCCGAGGCTGCTGACAATAATGGTAGCTCTGAGCACTGAGGCAGTTGCTACTTTTCCCGGGCCTGGGAGGACGGATGTGAGGATCCTTCTCTCAGGCGCTCTGGTGGAGGTATGTGGGGTGCGCAAGGTGAGGACGGCAGTTGCACCAACAGTAATCTGTGGCCCAGAGGGATGTAGGAGCAGTTCGTATGAAATGCTTTGGGAGTTCAGAGTAGAAACATGATTCCCCAGCCTGCAGTGGAGGCGAGGCTGAGGGTTATAAGAGGCTGGACTAGAGCTGGTCTGCCAGCAGGGACACAGCCACCAAAACCCCAGCCCCCTAGAATGTTTATTCCAGTGGGCGGGAGTAACTCCCAGTCAGGCTCTAGCAGTGTGGGATGTGTGGACAGCGCTTAGACAGGATACCTGAGACCCAGCTCTGCCCGAGCATCTTAGCACAGGAGGGGTTTACAGGGTTACTTGCTCTCCTCCTCAACATTGTCTGATGTGATTGTTTCTCACTGGTAGGAAAGTTCTTCTGTATGTCATGGATTGACTCTTGAGGTTTGAACATAGCCGTTGGCCTTAGTAAATGAGGGTTTTGGCTTGTTGGACCCAACCTGGGGTGTCGGGGCCTGTAGGACAGGGTGGCCTCTGAGCAGCACAGGCAGCTGTCCACACACCGCAGCTGGGATCCCCAGCCAGCTCAGTCACTCTGCTGGTCAGCAGCCCGCAGAGCAGATCGGGGGATGGGTGAACCTACAGCACTTACCAACAGTAGTTTTCAGCTTTACCCTGGAGATGGACTGTAAGCTGCCCCAGGACAGGGATTGTAACCCCAGTGCCTGTCACAGAGCTGGCATCCAGTGGGAATTCAGTATATCTTTGTTGAGTAAATGAATTTTTCTCCCAATTCATGGTTCCCAGGCAGATTCTCCTGGCTCACAAGGGGCTCTGGCCATCACTTCGCAACTCTCAGATGCCTGGGACCTCCGAGGGCCCTCCCAGCCTGGACACAGTGTGATCCTTGATTCACGCCATGTTCCTGCCCTCGGCAAATAGCAGCCAACTCCAGCTGCTCATAAATTTCCTGCCTGTCACCCATGGCGCCCAGGCCAGGCGGGGTGGGACGCTCTGGGGGTGGGTTGGTCATACCTGCTTCCAGTTCCCTGGGAAGTTTGGAGGCTGGAAGCCCAAGCTTGTGCTTGTGCCCAGAATAACCTCAGCAAAGCCTGGCCCTTAGAGAAGATGTGAACGCAGATCTGCCAAATGCAATGATGTATGGGCTGGAGTGTTAGAGACAATACAAACATCAGCTACGGTGCAGTTTGCACAACATAATTCCACTTACATAAAATACTATATAGGTGTGCCTAAGCATAGGGTAACAATCTCCCAATATTGTTAGTGGTTTTCCCTCGGTGAGGAGATTGAAGTGATTAAAAAAAATTTTTTCCTGTTCACTCTTCTGTGTTTTCTAATTTTTGTATAATTAACATGTGCTACCTACGCAAATTTTTTAAAAATTTAGGATCACAAATTACGAGACGGGGGCATTCAGAGGAACATGTCTTTGAAATTGTCCCTGAAGTGATAGCAGGCAACCCAGAACCCTGCTACCTGGAGATCCAGGCAGGCCAGAAAACCAGTAACTGGTGCCACTTTGCCCTGTGTTCTGGCCTGGGCCCACAGGTGGCGTGGGCAGTGAGCTGGAATAGAATAGAATGTCCCTTCCCCTTTCCTTTGGGCTTAGATCTTGGGGGTGGGGAGGTGGAGTGGGCTGAGGTGTGGATTTTGAACTTACGGGAGAAAGGGGTTTATCGTGGTGAATGACCTAAAGTGATTCCTGTATAAACAATTACCAAGTGTTGAACGGCTCCATGCTAGATAGAGATGGAGGGCCTGTTAAAGTGGCCAGTGATAATGTTCCAAAGCATGTATTGAGACTTGTTTCTTATCTACTTTTGCTCTTGCAGCAGACCAAGGGAGAAAACTTGGACTTTCAAAAAATAAAAGTATCATCTTTTACTATAATGCCTACCAGGTGGTTCAATTAAATTGTTTACTTTTGGTGGTAAGTTTCATAGCCAGCAGCAATGCCAATACAGGACTCATTGTCAGCCTAGAAAAGGAACTTGCTGCATTATTTGAAGAATTAAGACATGTTGTGGAAGTTTCTTCATCTGACAACGGTTTTGATGTCTACCTCCTCTTCATTATAATAGACATATCAATACAGCAATCTTTAGACCACAACAATACTTGTATCCATGGACTCAAGAAAGGGCCCCTTTTTCTCAACTTACACTACAGAAAGAGCCTATAGATGTAATTTTTGGACAGATTGATTGATATTTTTTCTTGTATAGGGTCTTTTCTTATTTACCGAGATCTGGGGGTACCACAGAGATGGTTCAGCCTATTACAGATTCAGTGGAGTTAGTCCAGTCACCAAATTTGCATGAGATTCTATTTGGTGGGTCAGAATCAAAATGGTACTTTGATCTACTTGAGCCATGAAGTGTTCCCTGTTGTACAATATGTCCAGGCCCGCAGAAGGAAGCAGACTCTTTATGGTGAATAATAATGAGGACTTACCCTTTTCCATATTATTTCTTTGCATTGAGTGTGAGGAACATAAAATGGCTTAGTAAAAGTAATAAAATCAGTACAATCAGTAACTTTCCTATGTATATATTATTTTGCAGAGTAGACAAATGTTACTAATTGATTTGATTCTTCTCAGAGGGTACTGCTTTTTAATGAAAATGAAAATGATAGCTAATGGTTTTCCCCCTACTTTGCTTTTTATAACCAGTGTCTTAATGTTTGTGTGTTCTTTATAAAATTTAGAGGTGAGTCATTATTGAACTCTGTTTCCAATATTGGTAATGGATGTAAACATGATAGTACAGCCATTTTTTTCATACATGAGTATAAATTAAATAGTATTTTTCAAAGTAAAAAAATAAAAAAATTTAACAGCTTTATTGAGATTATAGTTCACCCATTTAAAGTGCACAATTCAGTGGTTTTTAGTATTTTCACAGATATGTGCAACCATCACCACAGTCAATTTTAGAATATTTTCATCATTCTAAAAAGAAACCCTGTATGCTTTAGCTATCACTTCCTACTCCTCATTCCCCTCCCCTACCCACCAACCCTAGACAATCTAGGGAAATCTATAATTTCCCTGTTCTGGACATTTCATGTGAATGAAATCATATAATATGTGGTCTCTTGTGTCTGGCTCCTTTCACTTAGCATACTGTTTTCAAGGTTCAGCCATATTCTATCATGTATATTGGTACGTCATTCCTTTTTATGGCTAAATAATATTCCATTGTTTGATATGCCACATTTTGGTTATCCATTCATCAGATGATAGACATGACCTATGTAATTTTAAAAACTGTGCTTTTTCTTTTTAAAAAAAGAGTGCGTTGAAAGCAAATTGGTCAAGATGTCAGTTAGTTCAAAGTAACTATTTCTGGCTACTTGTTTTGAGACTTTTTAACCTGTTTATTCTATGTTTTCAAACACCAGTTAGTCCAACTTAGGACTCAGCTCTTTGTGGGAATGTGAGCCAGCATGCTCCAGCCGCGTGCCAGCTCCTGATAGGGGCACGGCCCCATTGTCTCATTGATTCTTTGTAACTTATCTAGAAGATGGGTACTATTCCTGTGCTCATTTTAAAGATGAGGAAACTGAGGCTTCGAGAGATGAACCAGCCTGCCCAGGGCCCCACAGTTTGCTAACTTGGGTGCCAAGGTGAACCCCAGAGTTCAGCATTCAGAATGCAACATGCAACCCCCATTCTAGCCCACAGATTGGTAGACTTACAAGTGAAAGGTAAAATAATGCTTAATGGTGTGACTCGAGAAATACATCCTCCCTACTTGTCATTCATATTTTAATTTTAAAATAACATTTGAAATCTGACTTCTCTTTTTAGAACAAACCAATTAAAAATAAAACTGCCAGGATTTCAATCCCACTGGACAACAGTTTTTTGCAGGTATCCAAATTGCTTAATTATAGGAAAATGTATGATTTGAAAATAGTGAAAAATGGTTAAGTAGGTAAAGTGGACATCAGGGACTGAAAATGAATTTAAAAGGTAAAATAACTTAGAAGGCAGATGTATTTTTTTTTTTGATACTCCCAATGTGATAAAATTGCTCTATATCACACAGGAGTAATCAAGAGAGGAAAGCAACCTGCTTACAGCCAGAGGCAAACTTAGTAAGCAGAGAAAGTATAATTAGGAATTAAAAAAAACTGGAAGTGAACAAAAGCAAAACAGATGCAAAATCGTTCCAGGGTTCACAGTTACCAAACGTTCACCTAAAGCACCAGCACCTTTACAAAAATTCTCAATGTAACATTGGAAATAGGAAATATATCCTGTGGTATATAAAAGCTACAGTAACTAAGATACCTGCAACTGGAAATATTTATTCATTCATTCAACAACTGTTTATTGAGATGCTTTTCTGTGTCCAGCACTGTGCTAGGCCCTGCGACCACAGCAGTGAATAAAGCATGTCTGTCTTCACGGAGCTGACCACAAATGAGTGAACAGATAAAAGGATGACTTTTAAATGTGATAAACTTTGCCACACTGACCAAATCACCTCCATCGGACTCAGCACGTCAGACCAGACCAAAGGGGCTGGGGAGGCTATCTTGTCTAGTGGTTTCGGAGTTTGTATTAGCAGCGGAACCTGTGCCGAAAGGGCGTCTTCTGTGATGAGGACCTGTCGTGCAGGAGGCTCCTTAGGCCAGCGAGCCAAGAGCCTCGCCCAGATGGACCTAGAGCCTTGGCACACAGTGGAAACAGCACCCACAAAAAGCCAGAGCAGTAAGGACACTGAGAGATCCTCTCAAGCTGTGCCTCTCACACATGGTGATGTGGTCTGGCAGGGGTCTGTGGTGTGGTTGTCACAGTAGGGAGTACTTGTCAGCTGCCTCTCCTGTATTTGCAATTATGCATGCACAGTCATACCCCTTACCCCTGCCCCCCATACACACACACACACACACACACACACACGCACACACGCACAGAGCCCCTTCTGAAGGCTAGCATTGGCAGGTTTGTCTCCCATTCCTCAGCCACAGCTGATTGGTCCAGGGGAAGAAATCTGACTGAGGCTGGACCAGCCAGGGTCTCTACTGGGTTTTTGGGGTTGGCATGCTGAGACTGGGCCAGTTGGTAGTCTGGCAGGAAAGAAGATGATCACTGTCAGTGGCCTTGTGCTGTTTCTTACAGGTGCCTACAGGGAAAGGGCCACAGATTGCCCCTGCTGAGGTTTGCAAGCCCTTTCTTGTCTTTCCTGAGATTTCCCCCTGGCCTCTCTGAAATGTCCTTTTGTAACCTTGAATAAGCTTCACTTTATCAGAGTGTTGGCATAAGTTACTCATGGTGCAGTTGCAATCACATCATCAATTGAGTGAGTTCGCAAAACACTGGGTAAATAAAGCCACGTGAATTTCTTTACTGCAGGACATTACAGAGCCTTTAATATGCTAATAGACAAAGTGATTTTCCAAGATAGAGCCAAGGTCTGTGGTGTTTCCAAACTCATGGGCTATTCCTCACCTGGCTAGTGCTCTGCAGAGCACCCATTGGGGAGTGCCAAACCCATTGTACAACCCCCTTGCCATACAAGGAAAGGAATGAAAACACAAAGAATGAGGCAGGCTCCCCAGGGCCGCACAGCTGGCTAATTGCAGAGAAGGTTCTGGCACCTAAGGCCTCCCAGTGTTTTTCCCACCACACCCTGATTGATAAAAGGCTTCCTTGGATGAGTGATACATGTACTGGGATTTCTGGGTCCAGGTGGGTGGTGGGAACTCAGGTCCAGTGTAGACACAAGGTGGGGTCAAAATTTGAAGGTCAGGCCTTGGCTAGAGAAACTGTCTCCCTTGCTCGTGGGTGGTAGCCATGGCTTCAGCAGGATATGAGAGCCGACAGAGGTCTTTGGGCTGGGGTCCGGCTGCCCGGCCACTTCAGCTGATCCAGCCTTCCACGCCTTCCCCCAGGCCACAGGCGGGCTGAACAAGAAAGGAGCTTGGCTGTCCTTGGCAGAGCCCGCCCAGGCAGTCAGCTCGGGGATGACGGGATGACGAGGGCTGTAAATCACCCCGTGGACCACAGACCCAGTGCCATCCCCACGGGTTTCCTTTCCGCTTCTTAATCCTTCTCCTCAGACTCCATAACAAAAAGCAGATTCCTGCTGGGGCCAGCCGTGCACCCTGGGCTCTGAGAATGAGAGCCTGGACTCACCACTTCAAGATGTTCCCTCCTCTCACTTTCCCTTTTTCGCCTCTGTTAGCTAGATGACACACCCTCCTCCTGGCCCAGCTCACTTGCACTCCTTGGACCCCCCCTTTCAGCCTTGCCCCAGCTTGTACCTTGGCTGCCTGCCGAGCCAGGCCACCCCAGGACTGTGGTTCGTAGGCCCTCCAGCCTCGTGGTTTGGCTCCATCCCGGCTCCCCGAGCCTCCGTTTCAGCAGGAGCAGCCTCTGTGTGGCAGAATACACACTGCCGATCTGGATTCAAATCCGGCTGCTGTCAACTTCTAGCACTTCTTTCTCTGAGCTGGGGATTGCTCACCTCTGAGATGCGGATGTGAGGAAGCTCCCTGGCATGTCGGAGGTGTCTGACAAATGTTTTGCTTCAAAAATAAGTGCTTAACTGTTTGTTCGGGGCTGTGGCAAGAATCAGGAGAGAAGAAGTATTTGGAACTGCTTCATTAAGGCTGTGCTGTGCTGGGTTAAGGGACTGCTGTTACTTGTTTGTGTGTTCTGGGTGGACTTGGAGTGCTTCTGACTTCGCCAAAAAGCTAAAACCCCAGCAGCCCCTAATATCTTTCCACCTCCTGTGCCTTCCTGGTCACCCTTCGGTCAGTTTTCTCGTGATCAAACACCAAGTTCAGCTGCCTGTGTGATGTTTGCAAAGGTCAGGACTGTGAGGAACTTTTGGTCTCACCTACAGATTTTCAAATTGTGCTCTTAGTGCCCTGAGTTCCCCAGGAATGAGATGTTGGAAGGAAAGCAATAGGACTCTGGGTCCCCTCTCGATGTGTCCCCTCTACATCACTGCTCCAAATAGACCAGAACTATGTTTATCTGTGTTAGGATCAACAGCTTCAGACTTCATTTCTACTGCTTAAAAGAATGTTTGGAGGGTGACTGGTTAGCTCACTTGGTTAGAGCGTCGTGTTGATAACAAACAGCAAGGTTGCTGAGTCTGTCCCCGCATGGGCCACTGTGAGCTGTGCCCTCCTTGAAAGAGTCAACGTTACCATTGTAGCATGAAAGCAATGGGTAACCAATGACCATGGTGTTCCCCAATTAAAAAAAAAAAAAAGAAAGTTTGAACGTTATTGACTTGCCCTAGTTGGGTCATTTTAAAGATGCAGACACTGAGGCACAGAAAGGTAAGTGACTTGTCTCCGATCATCCAGCTGGCAGGTTGCGACTAGTCTGCCTCTTGACACCTGGTATAGTGCTCTTGTCTCCAGTGTAGCGAAGAGGAGCCACGGACGGCCATCTCTGTGGGGGCAGGCCCGACTCTGCATCCCTCAGAGGTGTGACTGGGGCATTGCCATCTAAGGACGAGGTGGCCCTGAGCTCCCTCTAACCCCTGTATGCCTGCCTGCCCATTGCCCCAAACCAACACAATCAGCAGTGGCTCTGAAACATGGAGCAGGGAGGAAGTGGGCAGTGTGGGCACTGGAGGCAGCCAGCCCTGGGTTCAAATGCTGGCTCCACCGCTTTCTGAAGCCCACAAGAGGCAGTGCCCTACCTGAGCCAGACTGGTCTCTCCCAGGGCAGCTGCAACGATTAAGTGAGAGGAGGTGTGGCACCTGGTACTGGCCAGTCTTCTGGAAACAAGTCAGGACAAGTAGGGGTGGCTTCTGATGATCGGTTGTTTCTTTCAGGAGTGACCGGCCATGGGCTAGACCAAGGATGCTGCTGTGGGCCCTTTCCAGTTGAGCCTGAGGAGAAGATGAGCTCGCCAAGTCCAGCCTCGTCTCCTCCAAGAAGCTGCCAGATGCTCAGACCACTGCCTCTCAGGGTCAGACAGGAGCTCACCTGCCTCCTTCACCCTCCTGCCCATCCCCAGCCACTCCAGTGACTTCGCACTTTGCCCTCTGCCTGGTGGGGAGGGGAGAGCTCAGCCTTCCCCTTGCCTGGGGCCCGAGGCCCACCATCCGGCTGCAGAAATTCATTGCCAAAGATTCCACAGAGATACTGAACAAAATGCGGTGAGAAAACCCCACAGTGAAAAGCCACACCGTTGCCCTATGACTTTTGCTCCTCCTGTTGCCCGACTTCCATCTCAAGCCAAAGATGAGTCAGCAATTCCACTAGGAAGTCATGGACGGGACGGACATTTGGTGACTATTGGCTGCGCCTAACCCTCTACCCTGGACCTGTCTTTCTACACTGGGCCCTGAGCTAGCTGGGAGCAAGATACGCCTCCTGGGGCTGTGAGCGGCAGGCTAGGGATACCTGTAAGGAGTGGGATCTGAGATCCCGGCCCCCTTTTCTCCCTCCTACTGGCTGCCCAGGTCTCTGACCCTGATTCTTAATGTCCCCTTTTTGGGCCCTGAACATCATGGGAATGGGGTAATTCGGGGAAAGAAGCAATACTGATCCCCCCTGCCTAAGGGTCTTTGCACCTGAGCCAGCCCAGGAAACCCAGCCAGCCAATCCTTCCCTGTGGCCTGCCTCCCTGGCTGGGCAAACAAGACGGAGCCCTGCTTGGAGGCCAGTGGTCTGTTACTGGTTATTCAGGGGGCAGAAGGGTGGAAGGGACCAGGGGAATGGGCCAGTATGTCGGGGAGTGGAGCATGTTCAAAGCCAAGGCCTGCTTCTTTCTTTGCTCAAGAGGCCAAAGCTGTTCACATCTGTGCTTAACCATCTGCTTCAAATTGAAGTAAAAGCCCCAACATGTAAAGAAAACACTCGCTTGTGTTTAGTGGACTCTGTGGGTGGGGTGACCAAGACTTTGGCTGGTCAGTTGTGGGGACGGGAGGGCTTTGGGGTGGGGAGAGAGGCTGGTCTCTGCCTAGAGGCTGAGAGCCCTCTGGGAAGTGGGCAGTGTGTGAATGAGTGTGTCTGTGTGTGTAAAGGGTTAGAGGAGCCCTGACCGTGATGACAGCCTGGACTAGTGACCAGGAGGCCTGGTCAGGGACATGTGGGGAGCTCTTTTCACTTTGTACCTCACTTAATCCATACCAAGAGTTTATGAGGTGTGGGCTCTATTTTTAATCCCGTTTTATAGATGAAGAAACCAAGGCCCCAAAGAGACAGGGCCAATCAGTGACAGCTGGTTCTCAAATCAGGGTGGCCTCCCTCCAAATTCTGGGTTCTTAACCCCTTTTCAGTCCCATAGTCCAGCCCCAGCCCAGTCTTTGAGTAGCTTTGTCACTGCACTTCATTCATCTCAGTGGGCCTAAGACAGGGACAATAGAGGCGCATTTGGGATGGTGGAGGGAGTAATAAGATTAGAACTAGGAGGGCCGGTCGAGTGGCTCAGTTGGTTAAGAGCTCGCTCAAGAGTGTGAGCTGAGCTCTGAGCAACAGCAGTTCGATGCCAGCCCGAGCTGAGCAGCCATTGAGCTCCCAACAGGTGGCAGGATGGCTCAGCTAAAATAAAAAGATCAGAACTAGGAAAGGGCTGTCAGGGTGGAAGGGCTGTGTAGCGGGGCAGGGCTGCCCAAGAAGAGGGCAGGTGCTCAGGAAAGAAGGCTGTGCGCCTGCAGGACGCAGATCCGTCCCTTGGCTCCACCCGTGGTTGTCCTCTCTTACCTGTTCCTCAGGCTCCTGGGCTGGGGCTGGAGTGCCTGAGGGTGGAGCTGGCTGTAGGGAGCCTCCTCGTCTTGCACTCATGTTCCCCCCACCCCCACGTGGCTCTTTGCCAAGGATGGAGATCTGGGGCAGAAGCAGGGGACCCAGATCGCTCAGAGCGTTCCTCCTAGCAACGGTGCCACAGAAGCAGGCCAGACAAAGTGGGCTTGGAATGGGGGCTGATAGGGGACATTCAGGAAGGGTCAGTCACCCTGGTACTCCAGGCATAGGGCACAGCCCCTCAGTTGTACCTCTGAACTTCTGAGTAACGCTGGTGGCAGGAAATGTGGACCAATCAGCATCAAACTTCTTGACAACCAGCTGGCCCTTTCTGTTACCAAAGGGTGGGGGGAGGATCACCCCCATTCCACTGCCAGGGGAGCAAACCCATGGCCTTACCACCCAGAAACAACCCATGGCCTCCCCTCCCCACCCCTCTCCTGTTCATGGCCTTCATTACACACTTCCCGTCACTCCCTAGCATCTATTGATTGTCAGCTGCATATCGACACTAAGCTAGGTGTTGGCAATAGAGAAAAGGATCCCAGGTAGTGCCTGTCTTCACAGAACTCATGGTTTTGTACAGACGGACAGACAAGCAAATAATTATGATATAGTCGGATGACTAAGATGTTGTTGGGGGCTTTAGGAAAGAAAAAAACTAACTCTCCCTGGGGAGGTATCAGGAAGGCCTTTCCTAGAAAGGGGCCATGGAAGTTGGGTCTTGAGGGATGAATAGAAGTTTTCTGTGCAAAGGAATACTTAGTCCTGGCAAGACATTGGAATCACCTAAGGAGAATTAAATATTTGTATGAAGTATTAATGCCCCCAAAGTCTCATCTCCATAAATTCTAATATATTGGCCTGGAGTGTAGCTGGGGCATGGAGGGTTAGTAAAGCACTCCAAGTGATTCTGATATGCAGGCAAGGTTGAGCCACTGGTTTAAGTGGACTTAGGTCTCTGACAAAAAAGTGATTTAGAATCACTGATTGTGGGATACAGACTTTGTGTGTGTGTGTGTGTGCGCGCGCACACATATGTACATGTGCTCGTATATATATGACTGATTAAAAGCCCATGCTGTTCTTTTCTTTTCCAGCTTCTTCCCCAGTACAGCAGCTTGTGTTCTTGTGCGTCACACACACACACACACACACACACACACACACACACACACACACACACACCCCTTCTTGTGTGCACATGCATCTCCAGACATATGCTTGTGTACATTCCCAGGTAAGGGAACTCCATTTCAGATAGATTCAAGTTCCATCAGCAGTCTCTAAACAGTTTTCTGTAAGAAACCATGCAAGAAGACTCTCACCAAAATAAAAATTTTGAAGAGCCACCCTCCTGGGGCCTTGTGAGGGCATTCCCAGGCCAGCCAAGGGTTCATGGTCACAGAGCGATCGGCAGATTACTTTTTTGGCACACCCTCCTTGCTTTGTCGCTTGCTCTGGGTCCTGGCCCCACATTGCCAGTGATGGATGGCTTATCAGCTACCAGCCACAGAGAAACAAGGGGATCCTCTTCAGGGACCCTGGGAACCGATGTGAGAGGCCCATATATGCACCTCTGTGTGCATGCCTCGTTCCTGCAGTATCCATGCTTCCTCCTCTTGGCAGGACAAAACCACAAAGAATGGCTGCAGAGTTGGAGATCTCCCCAGCTCACAGGTTGAGCCTTACAAGATTCTTCAAAAACTCCATGCACATAGGTTGTACTGCTTCCTAGCTGTGGCCTCAGACTGCCCCAGAAGAGAGGCTTAAGTTCTGGAGGGCGGTTCCCACGAGTTCCTTTCTGGGCTCACAGCATGGCCAGGGTCTGAAGTGGATTCCACCTCCCCACACTGTACTCTTTCCTGTTCCCATGGCCCCACCACTCTGTCCTGAGACCTCCTCCCTTCTCTCCTTCCACCTCACCTCCTTCCAAGGCCCTGTCCTGTCCTATTTCTTTTCCTGATCACTGTCCCCCCCATCCCTACCGCCCATCTCCCCTTTCTCACCAGCCAGTGAGGCATGAGTGGGCAGGTCCCAGGGGTTGAGAAGTGGAGAGCATAGTCATGTGCAAGGACTGTGCTAGGAGCTGGAGGAACAGACAGAGCCCCTGTGCCTGTGATACAGGGCAGAGACGTGGGTACAGCCGATTAGGCTGAGACAGGCGCTGTGCTGTGCTCAGCCATGGTAAGCCTGCTAGGGAGCTGGGGCAGGGACTGCATTTGCCTTCCTCCTTCCATGCTGTTTCCTGAGCTACAAAGTGGTCATTGCCAGAAGCCAGAGTGACAAATAGCCTGGCTTTTTCAGAGCAAGTCTTGGACATCTCCAAGTGTTTCCTTCAAGGGGATTTATATTGCCATTCTCACTCTGACCACTTGCTGCCACCCTACCTGCACAGGTGCGTTCTGTTTCCAGGCTCCGGCGGACAGGGAGGCATAGAGGGGACCCTGCCTGGGCTGGGTGGGGCAGGGAATGGGGCGAAGGGCAGCTGGCCTTTCCCTTTTCTCCATGGGCTTTCACCTGCCCACACATCTCCCCTCTGCTTCTCTGGACCCCAGACAACTTATATCTGCCTTCCTGAAGCCAGGCTCCCCAAGGAACTTGGATTTATAAATGATGACTGTCTTTTACAGATATGTGGGCACATGTCTAATCTCCAGATAGTGCTAAGAATTCCTAGAGGGCAAAGATTGGGTCGAATTCATCTCCAAATCTTTGAAAAGGTCTTGCAAAATGTGTATATTGGTTTCTTTGTTAAATGAATGAATAAAAATTGGAAAATATGGTAATTCATGCATTTATTTTCTTCCTTGTACAAATAACTACCAAGCAGCTAATTGGTCCAAGACTCTGAGAGAATGGGACACAGGCCTTTCCCAAGGCCTGAAAGAGGCTCAAAGGGAGAAGGTGTCCAGACAGAGTGGAGTCTGGGCTTGGGGCTTTTTGCTCTTTCTTGGCTGAGCCTTTAAGAACTGAGCTCCTGCAAAGAGGCTAGCTTCATAGCACCCTCATAGCCTGGCATGTAATAGGTGCTAAATAAACATTTATTGAATGTGTATGGATGAATGAATGAACCCTGCCACACTCCCTTTCCGCCCCACCTCAGACATCACTAATCAGTAGTGGTTCTTTTTCTCAGGGACCCTGAAGCTGCCTGAGATCATGACACTGTTCCAGGCAGTCACTTTGAATCAATTGAAGAGATGCGCTCTCTTTGCCATTCTGGTCTCAGGGCTGTCCTGGGGGTAAGTTACAGTGGGAACACCTTCAGGCCAGCCTTCTGGGGGCGCCACCAGGGTGGTGTGACTGATGCTGTGTTAGGATGTGCCCATCACCTCATGTCCAAGTCCAGGCTCCTTAGCTGTTCATTGGACACCTTTCACAGATGGTCCCATCCTCTCCGTTAGTGTCCCCAGCAGCTCTCTAGTCACCATGACTCCCACTTTGGTCATCTAGGGGCACTGTCTGAATCCCAACCTGAGACCCTAACAGCCCCTCTTTCTCATCATGTGCCAGTTTCCTTTTCTCTGGCTGCCCACGAAACCTACTGTTTGCCACAAAAAAGCAGTTTTTAAAATCTAACTTTCCTCTGCATTGTATCTACCCCAGGCCCCCTGGTCCCCCTAGAACTCTAGTTCTCTCAATCCCAGAACCTGGACAGGCTGAGAGACCCTGCTTTCCCCAACAGCAGTGGCTAGGTGCCTCTCCTCCCATCCTAAGTGCTCTTGTTCACATATAGATAAAAGTATCTTCCCCGCCGCCCAGCTTCAATTGGAAGCCCAGCATTGCCCCAGCTCTCTGAGGTTTCTTGGGGAATTATATCCCCATGGTTATCCTTGGCTTTGATCTCTTGTATCCTCTGATTCATCATCTCTTTCTTTACTGCCTCCTATGGCTGATGCCTTCACTCTACCCTGCTTTAGCTCAAAGGAGCACAGCCACCTTTCCTTGGTTCCCCCCAAACACTCATATAAGGCAGTGGTGTGTAGAGGAATTATTTTTCTCTTTCTTAATGATTTTTAAAAAATGTTTACACTCACACAAAAAATAAACAAGACCTTGCCATTTTCTTCCCACTGTATTGAGCTGATTTCATGTATTTTTGACAGGTTCATCATGTTTCCAGCAGTTCAAACTATTTACCCCTCTGGCTTCACTCCCTGACACGACATTTCTGAGCTGTAACTCACACAAAGTTGTCGCATAGCTGGGGCTTGAATCCAGTCTTTTTTCTTCAGCCTAACGTCCTGTTACCCAACCCCAGGTCACCATCAAACCTGGTGCTCATCCACCCTCAGCTGAACAGTTATACAGGGTCTCCTCCCTGGGAGGAGAGACGCATGCCCTGGACCAGCCATCATCCCATCCCCGCAGAGCCCTGAACTTAGGCCTGTGCCAAGCCCATACCCGAAACCACTGTCAAAGCCATCTGGCCCACAGACACCATGCATTCATCCTCTGGGTTTTCATTTCCAACTCCACAACCAGAAGTTTCTAGAGAATTTTCCTTTGCACACACGCACACACATGCATGCAACACACACATTTTTGTTTTTTCTTAAATAAAAAACCCAAAATGCTTCCAACTTCCAGGAAAGAAATCTCCATTTGAAGAATAAAATAGAACAAAAAAAGTAAGTATTGGGGTACACTTTGGGATAGCTAGGCTTACCTTTATTTTCTAAATAAAAATTAGGGCAAGGCGTTTGACAAAGATTTTCATAGGAGAGGCAGCCTAGGAAGCCAAATGTTGCAATTTAATGATGAGCTCTCAGATGAATAAGACTAGGCCTTCTAGGGACAAAGGGTTCAATGATCCTCTCCACTGGGGATCACGGCATCATATACCCCTTGCATAGGCTCTGAAAAGTCCTGCAGTAAGAAAGCCCATTTAAATTTGAGAACTGATTGTCTCCCAGACTTATTTGAAACACTCTTTAAATTGTTTTTATTGTGTAAAATATACCTGATATAACATTCATAATTTTAATCATTTTAAAGTATAGCATTCAGAGGCATTACATACATTCACAATGTTGTGTAACCATCACCACTATCTATATTCCAAACTTTTTCATCACCTCCACTGAAAACTATGTACCTGTGAAACAATAACTCCTCCCTTCCCACCTCCATCTAACCCCTGGGAGACTCTATTCCACTTTCTGGCTCTGTGACTTTGCCTGTTCTATTTACCTCATGTAAATGGAGTCAAACAATATTTGTCCTTCTCTGTTGGGTTTATTTCACTAAGCATAATGTTTTCAAGGTCTATCCACATTGTAGCATGTATTAGAAAGTGGCTTTTATGGCTGAATAATGTTCCATTGTATGGGTATGCTACATTTGCTTTAGCCACTCATCTGTTGGAGGGTACTTATTCTTTATTTCATGCTGCGATCTCTCATGGGACACCAAGGAGGGTCCCTGAAACACAGTTTGAGAACTGTTAGTGTAAGGAGCCACTAGATGTTTGGATTTTGGATAGGCCAGGATTTGCTTACCCACACAGTTGCTCCAGGCACTAGAAGGGCTCTGGGCTGCTTGGTCTCCATACTGAAGGGAGGCTGAGGCCCTGCAAGATGAAGCCGTGTGGAAAATAGCTGAGAGGGGCGGTCAGTGGTGTGCCCTGGGGGAAAGCAAGGGAGAGCCTTGTCCTCTAACCCTCAAAGGACATGTGGCCCTGTTGTGCGGTGGGGCTCCGCTGAGATGACTGACAGCTCAGTGTTGATGACATCTGTCAGGGCTGCCTTCCCTGGCTTTGAGGACAGGACTGGACAGCAGCCAAGCTTGAGGGGAGCAGTTGCCTGAGAGGCCCTGGCCCCCTTTTGGCAGCCTCACAGGTGCTCCCTGTTTTGCTCCTCCAGGGAGCTGGACAGGCTGTTCTGAACCACTGCCCCCTCCCTGCCCTTCCTTGTCAGCACTTCCCATAGAGACCCCTTTCTAGCAGGCAGACCTGCTGGGGACAAGTGCTCTCTGGGCTCAACCCCCTTTGCAAAGGGCTCCTGCTGCAGCCCTCTTCTCCCATAGGAAGGAATGTGGGATGGGCCGGTGAGGAAATGCACAGGGTCCAGGCTCCTGTGACTGGGGGAGAACATGGGTCCCTCTAGGAACCTGGAAGCCCTGGGGTCTAGCTTGGCCTGACCTTCAACTCTGTGTGCCCCTCTTGAGTACAAGTAGACTGTGGCTCTGTGACTCAAGACCCCTGACAGCAATTTCCAGCCTGGGCCTCAAACTTCCTTGTCCTGCCTGCTTGCCGGGCTCAGGGCTCAGATTACAACTCCCCACAGGAGCTCACATGGAGCCTGAGCCTTGTTCTTGCTGGGATGGCTATATTTCTTCTCCTGAGGGGTCATCTTCAGAGCCAGATAATTATTTAAAGGTGCAAAGACCTTTTGGAGTTGTTAAACAAAGCAACAGAGCATCCTTAGAGAAATTACAAGTAAATGAGTGTTCATCCTTCTAATCTGGGTACAGGTTACCTCACCAGACTCCAGTCCTGCCTTTCAACTAAAGGTCCTTTAACCTTTGTCCAAATACCATGCACCTTGGGCCTCCAAGGGCACTGTGTATTTTCCACATAGCACTATTACCTGCTTTTCCATCCACCTTCCTGGCTTGGCTGTACATTCCTGGAGGGTGCTGTGCATGTCTGGCTGCAGGGACAGCCCTCAGCACCTAAGTCGTCGATGCACAGTGCGCTGGCCTGGGTCAGAAGGGCACCGTGGCTTCTCTGCCCTGGTGAGGGGTTGCAGGGCCATCCGAGTCCAGCCCACAGGTGGTCTTGTAGAGCACAGCAGAGATTCAGGTGAGGGAGAAGTAGTAAGTAGATGAGCACTTGCAGTGTGAACTGAGTAAGGAGCGGGAGCCAGACGGAACGCACAGAGGGAGCCAGTGAGTGCTGAGCATCCCCAGTCCAAAGTGTGCACAGGGTGAGTGGCATCGCTTCACCTGCACGACAAGGTGCAGGGTGTTCGTGCCTACCAGGCCTGTCTGGACCTCCTTCCCTGGAGCTGAGCCTACCTTGAGACCTGACTTCTCAAAGAGCTCCCTCTCCCTCTTCCACCAGGGCCAGGCCTGTTCTCAGGACGTGGCTTCTCTGCTCATAGCCCAACCCTGCTCGCAGCCAGCCTTCTCCCTTTTCTTCTCCCTCCTCTGTCAGAGCCCATTTTGCCTCTTTTGGGTCCTGTTTCCCCTCAATAGCCTGGTGTCCTCAGTGTAAGGATTCAAGTGGCAGCCACATTTCCCAGGCAGCCCCTGGCATGCAGGTTATCACAGGTGTCAGGGGCCCAGACTCTGGTTTTCAGCCCTGCCACTCACTGGCTGTGTGACCCAGGGCAAATCACTGCCCTCTCTGAGCCTCAGTTTCTCCATTTATAAAATATGTGGTTGGAGGACATGGGACTGAAGCCTATTCCAGCTACATAATTCCATCTCTCTAGAAAACGTCACTCAAAACCAGGCTGAGTTAAACATCTGCTTAATTTTTACTCTAAATTCCATTTTAAGGCTGCCCTGCCCCACCAGGCATCACCCACAGTGGGAAGTGAGAAGCATTTCACTCCGTGTGCTTTTCTCACTCAGGACTGGCCTCAGCTAGCCTGTCTCCTCAGGCCCTCTGGCCCCTCCCAGGGCTATGACCTTCCTCTGGTGGGACCCTTGGTCAGGGGCTCATTTCCTCCTCCAAGTCTGAGCACTTTCCCAAGGAGCCAGTGCCTGTCCCTGCTGCCCAGACGCTTCCTCAGAAACAGGGCCTGGATCAGCTTGGCAAGCAGCTACTTGCTGTTGATGAGACTTAATTAATGTAGGGATCCGCTTTCCTCCTGGCCCTGGTGAGAGGCGCCTTCTCTGGAGCTCCAGGACACAGGGTACTCCATTGTTCTCTGGAGAAGCCCAGCTGCCCGCTGTAACTGCTTGTCAGGGTCTGTCAGCTGCTGCCCTCTTGCTCCTTGTCCTCAGCAGTTCTTTCCACTTCCCTTCCTGAGGGGTTTGTCCAAGTGCCCACCTTCAATGTTCAAAGTCATTACCAGGGCTGGCATCTTCCAGCCATTCTCCTTCAGGGTGTCCATGATGCTAACTAAGTTCACGGTTATCCTTGGTCCTCATCAGACTTGACCTGTCAGCACATTTGGCGCAGCCCATCCCCCTCCCCGAACAGTCTCTCCCTGGGTTGCCTCCTACCTCTGGCTGTTCCTCCTCAACCTCCTTTGCTTGTTGGCATGCCCTGGGGCTCGGTTCTTCTCTCTTTTTCCTTACTCAGGGTGCCATGCCCTTTGTAGGCTGTTGATTTCCAAATGCCTATCTGCATCCCAGAGATGGCCAGCTCCCACTCAGAGTAAAGCCAAATCCTTACAGCGACCTCCAAGGCTTACACCCCCTGCTGTGACCCCTCTGACCTCACTGCCTGCTATTGTCCTCTGTGTGGTTCCTTGACACACCAGACCCAGCCTGCCTCTAGGCCTTTGCATTGGCTCTTCCCCCCACCTAAAATACTCTACCCTCCAATAGGACTTGTTCCCTCATCTTCAGTTCTTTGATCAAATGCCACCTTTTCAGTGAGGCCTTCCCGATTACTCTATTTTATTTATTTATTTGTTTGTTTGTTATTGTGAGCCGTTTTATTTATTTTTATTTAAAAAACATTTTTATTAAAGATATAGCTAACTATATTTATTGTATTAGTTTCAGAGGTCCCCCATAGTTATTCAACATTTATGTACCCAAAGAAGTGATCATCATGATAAGTCCAGCAAACGTCTGACACCATACCATGCTGTCACAATATTATTGACTACAAGAAAGGCTTCGGGTCACATATCACTTCTGATATGGCAATTTCTGTCAAATAAAAACATAGTAGTGTGTCCTCATCTACCCTATTCACTAATCTAGCACTGTGCCACTTCTGGCTCTTCCCCCAAAGTCAAAGTGACCATGAAAGGTAAATGTTTTGAATTGATTCAGGACATTGAGGCAGCCGTGAGAATGCAATTAAAGACACTCAGGAAAGAGGACTTCCAGAACTGCTTCAGAAAGTGGCAAGAATGATAGAATATGTGTTCCAAGTGAGGAGGAATATTTTGAGAGGGATTAATGGCAATGTATCTTTTACTGTAACAAATTTTTAAAATTTAAACATTCATATTTTCTGATCACACCTTGTATATTCCCTATGCTGTACATTACATCCCCATGACTTACTTGTTTTATACCTGGAAATTTGGATCTCTTATTCCCTTTCACCTTTTTAATTTCTCAATTACAGTTGACACTCAATATTATTTTATATTAATTTCAGGCTTATAGCATAGTGGTTAGACATTTGTATAATTTAAGATATGATCCCTCTGACTAGTCTAGTACCCACCTGGCACTATACATAGTTATTACCATATTATTGACTATATTCTCTGTGCTTTACTCTACATCCCCATGTCTATTTTGTAACTATCAGTTTGTACTTAATGCTTTTTCACCGTGCCCCCAACCCCTCCCATTTATCACCTCAACAAATCTAGTACCTATATGACACCATACATAGTTATTACAATATTATTGACTATATATATTCCTTATGCTATACCCTGCATCCCCATGACTACTGTGTAACAACCAGTTTGTACTTCTTATTCTTTTCTCCTTTTTCACTCGCCTCAAGTCCCCCTTTCTGCTGGCAACCACTAAAATGTTCACTGTATCTGTGAGCTTGTTTCTGTTTAGTTTGTTTATTTTGTTCTTTAGATTCCACATATAAGCAATATCACATTGCATCTGTTTTTCTCTCTCTGACACTCCACTCAGCACAACACCCTTCAAGTCTATCCATACCACCACAGATGGCAAGAACCCATTCTCTTGCATGGCCAAGGAATATTCCATAGTTTATATATACTACCTCCCCTTTATCCATTCTTCCATTGATGGACACCAAGACTGCCTCCACATTGTGGCCATTGTAAACAATGCTGCAATGAACATATGGATGCATACATCCCCACAAAGTAGAGTTTTGGGTTTCTTCAGATAAATACCCTGAAATGGGATTACTGGGTCCTTCTTTCTCTCCTGTTACAATTTTTGTTTTACAGTCTGTTTTGTCTGGTATAAGTATTGCTACCCCAGCTTTTTTTTTGAAATTTTCATTTTCATGAAATATCTTTTTCCATCCCTTTATTTTCCATCTGTGTGTCTTTCAATCTTAAGTGGGTCTCTTGTAGGCAGCACATGTAAGGTCTTGTTTTCTTATCCATTCAGCCCTCCTATGTCTTATGAGTGGAGCATTTAATCCATTTACATTGAAAGTAATTGTTGATAGGTATGTAGCTATTGCCATTTTATTATTTATTATTTTGATTTTTTTTTTTCCATCTTAAAGAAGTCCCTCTAACATTCCTTGAAATACTGGTTTGGTGATGATGAACTTCTTTAGCTTTTTCTTGTCTGGGAAACTCTTTATCTGTCCTCTGATTCTAAATGATAGCTTTGCTGGGTAGAGTAATCTTCATTGTAGGTCTTTGCTTTTCATCATGTTGAATAGTATTTTGTGCCAATCCCTTCTGCAAAGTTTCTGTTTGAGAGATCAGCTGACAATCTTATGGGAGCTCCCTTATAAGTTACTAGTTGCCTTTCTCTTGCTGTTTTTAGGATTCTCTCTTTGTCTTTAACCTTTGCCATTCTAATTATAATATGTCTTGGTGTGGTGTAGGCCTCTTTGGGTTCATCTTGTTTGGGACTGTCTGCACTTCCCAGACTTGGATGTCTATTTCCTTCACCAGGTTAGGAAAGTTTTCAGTCATTATTTCTTCAAATAGATTCTCAATCCCTTGCTTTCTCTCTTCTCCTTCTGGTACCCCTATGATATGCTTGTTGTTATGCTTGATGTTGTCCCAGAGGTGTCTTAAACCATCCTCATTTTTTAAATTCTTTTTTCTTTTTGCTGTTCTGATTGGGTATTTTCTGCTACCTTGTCTTCCAAATCACTTATTCGATTCTCTGCTTTATCTAGTCTGCTGGTGATTCCTTCTAGTGAATTCTTCATTTCAGTTATTGTATTCTTTACTTATGACTGTTCTTTTTTGAATGGCCTTTCTGTCCTTTTTTATGCTTGCAATCTTTTTGTTGAAGTTCTCACTAAGTTCCTTGAGCATCCTTATAACCATTGTTTTGAACTCTGTCTCTGGTATGTTGATTGCTTCCATTTTATTTAGTTCTTTTTCTGGAGTTTTCTCCTGTTCTTTCATTTGAGAGTAATTTTTGTTTTCTTCATTTTAGCTGCATCTTTGTTTGTTTCTGTATATTAGGTAGATCTGCTACATCCCCCATTCCTGGTTGGGTGGCCTTACGTAGGAGGTATCCAATGAGGCCCAGTAGCACAGTCTCCCTAGTCACTTGCTCTGGGTGCTCTAAGTGTGTCCTTTGTGTGGGTTGTGTGTGCCCTCTTGTTATAGTTGAGCCTTGGTTGCTATTGACATATCAGTGGGTGGGGTTGAGTGGCTGTGGGGTTTGGCCACATCCACAGCTTGCAGGCTATTGTGGGGGCACGGGAAGGCTACCCCACTGAGTGGGATTTGCCTCAGCAGGCTCTGGTGTCTATTGAGACTGCCCTTTGGGTGTGCCACTTGTGGGGCTAACTGGATGGTGCTTTGCTGTGGTCTGAAGCCAGCCTCCAAGTATGTTGGTTCTGGGGTCTCTTGGGAGGGGCTCCAGTGCAGGACCATATCATCCACTGCTGTAACCAGGGACTACCTGGTAAGAGCTACAGAATGATCTGTGGTTATTTGCTGCCTGTGCTAACCCTGGAGGCATGTGGGAGAGGCCACACTGGGAACTGAGGAGACCTGCCACTGGTACTGGACCTGGGGTAGCTTCACAAAATGCCAGGACACCCCAAGGCCTGCTGCTACCTGCCAGCTCCCTTAAGGTTTAGCCACAGATAAAGCCTCATGCAGTATGCAATTTGGGTGAGGCAGAGTCTCAGGGAGTTACTACAGTGGGAAGAATTGTGGTCAATAGGTTAATGTAAACTATGGGTTGGTGCCAGGGCTGAGCCTGAAGCTAATCAGCAAAAGCCTCAGAGCACACCAAGGCCAGTTGCCGCCAGCCTAGGGCCCACGGATTCCGATAGTTTTACAAGAGGGAGGGCAGTGTGGGTGGGTTGACTGCTCAAGATAAAGTGCCTCAGGTGTTGGGGGAGTTGGGTGGGGTGGGGTCCCAGTGAGTCAGCAGCACAGAGCGAATCTCACCAGGTTAATCAGATTCAGGATTTGTCCAGAAGCGTAAGGGGAGGGCTCAACACAGGAAAGGTGTGCCTGCCTGCTGGCTGCCCAGAAAAAAGAAACTCACACAGGGAATATGCTGACTGTCTTCCAGCTCTCATCCCAAAGTCACACAACTCAGTCGGGCCCCCCCATATGTCTCCGATTCCCCCTGAGTCACTGTTTCTCCGCTGGAGCCCAAGGTTAAGTGCCAGAGAGTGAGACAGTCTGTGTGCGGGTCCTTTAAGAGGATGCCTGGGTTTCTCTGCAGCTTTCAGTCCCAAAAAGATGGTCAGAATTCCGCTGTTTTTCACAGCCAGATGTTGTGGGGGCTCCTCTTTCTGGCACCAGTACTGGGGTTGGAGAGTCTGGTGTGGAGCTGGGGTCCCTCACTCCTTTGGGGGAAACCACTGCCACTGAGATAGCCCTCCTGATTCTGAACTGCCACACAGAGGTTTGGGGCCTGTTCCATATCTCTGCCCCTCCTACAGTCTTGTCGTGGCTTCTTCTTTATATCCTTAATTATAAAACTTCTGTTCAGCCAGACTTCAGATGGTTCTCCTTGTTGATTGTCCTATTAATTAGGTGTAATTTTAATGTGGTCATGGAAGGAAGCAGGCACAGTGTTTATCTACTTCACCATCCTGGATGAATTCTCCTGATTACTCTATTTTAAATTGCAATGGGACACCCCTATCCCATTTCCCTCAGCATTCTCTCTCTCTCTCTCTCTCTCTCTCTCTCTCTCTCTCTCTCTCTCTCTCTCTCTCTCTCTCTCTCTCTCTCCCTCCCTCTCTCTCTCTCTGCATTGCTTTATTTTTCTCCATAGCACTCATTACCAACTGACATGATAAATATATCTGTTTGTTTATTGATTATCTCCTCCCTCTGGAAGGTAAACTCCATGGCATCAGGGATTTTTGTTAGTTTTGTTCACTGTCTCCCTAGTGTCTAGAACAGTGCCTGGCACATAGTAGCTGATCAACAAATACTTATTGAACAAATAAATGTGCGCTTCAATAGATGTCCTTGTACATGTATTTTCATTTTCTGGTGTTTTTACTTTTGTAGAGTACATCATGGAAGAGAGGTTGTTCTGTCAAATATACATACAAAGTATTTTAAATTTTTACAAACAATTCTAGATTATTTTCCAAGATCACTTTCCCAAGAGGTTGTAGCAATTTATGCCCATTTCCCCCACTTGCACTAGATGTCATCACACTTGAATTCTTGCCAGTGTGCTAGGGGAGGCATCTTGTTTCAATTTTCATTTTCCTGACTAACTAGAGAAGAACAGGTTTATTATTTATTGACCACTTGAATTTTTGTTTTGTAAATTTTTGTTTGTGTGGGGGTGACTGACCTTTTCTTATGAGTTTGTAGAGAGACCCTTTATTTCCTAAAAAAATTCCCAGGTAATTCTGGTATTTATGGAAATTCTGGAACTATTGCTCTTGAGTGAGAACCCTCTTGGTTTGCCACTGCCTGACACGCTTTGGAGTTCCCTGTGTGTTTTGGAACTAAAAATGTTTTAATGTTTTTTCCCTTGTTGGTTCTCTGTATTTTCTACAATAAACTGGTGTTACTTTAAAAAAAGATATTGAAAAAAAATCATGGGAAAATCTTTGTGCTGTAATGCCAAGTGGAAAAACCATTTACAATTCGGATGTACTTTTTGATGACAGTTACATAAAAAGGTTCTCTGTATATAGAATTTCTAGCAGTAAATCAACCAAAATGAAAAGGGGAACTGTGGGAAATTTTTTCTTATTATGGGAGGCAGGTAAAGAAGGTGAGGGTGAAGCCCTAGTGGAAAAGAATGAGCTGTTGGAATGATGACACTCAGGCTACAACCCTCACCTCTGTGTCTTGGCAGACATCACTAAACAATCACTTCAGTGGTTCCTCCTAAACCCAGACTTGGCCTTAGGATCTTTGTTAATCCAGTAGTCCAGGGAGCTACTATTACAGATCAGAGCTGGCAGGCAAGATCAAATCTATTTACCCATCCCTCCTAGGCACAAGGCAATGCTGTCAGCATCAGCCCCACTTGCTGGGGCAGTGACATGCTCTCCAGTGGTCTCATGGTTGCGTTGGAGCTAGTCTAGTTGGCTGCTCTTTCTCAACACTGCCCTGGCTGGGACACCTGGGGTCTTTTCAACCTGCACTGACTAAGCACCAGATACTGAGCACCAGATTTCTGGAATCTCTTTTCCTCCTGGACCTTGGGGCTTGTTGGAAGCATGAATGCTGTCCTCAGCCCAGATGTGACTTTGCCTAGACCCGGGCACATCCCTGCAGGTATCACACCTCAGCCACCCTGGCTTTTGGACTGACTCCTGTTCTCATGCTTCCTGGCATGCCCCGCCCCCCCCCCCCACCCCCATGGTCCCAGCTGTGATTTTTGTGCCATGATGTTGTGTCCACTGGCACATCCTGGCTGTTTAACGAGGCCCCTGACCCTGTCCCTCCTGCCTGCCCAGTGCTTGGCTTGACTCAGAGAACAGATTCACCAGCAAAATTCACGGCAGGATGCTCAGGAATTCCTCACCAACCCTTCTTCTCTAGACCAGCTTGGAAAGGTAGGTTGATAGGAAGAAATAGTTTTTTATAGCTTTTTCTGCTTTTGGAAAAACAGTAGATAATATAGAAAAATGACATAGAAATGTATGAAAAAAATGTCAGTAATTCAACCACCTGGAGTTAACCACAGTGATTGTGTTGACAAACATCCTTCCAGTCACCTCTGTCTCCGCACCCATTGAGATATGTGTATATAAATTGTCTTAAATGGGATCATGCTGGTATTCAACCTGTGTTTTCCAATCACCCATGTGTCATGAGCATCTTAAAGGATGCCAATGATGAAAAACATGTTTTCCCTCTCCTAGAATGTAAATTATATTACACAAGATTTTTTTCCCTCCTAGCATATTTTCATTTTTGCTTCTTCTCAGACATAAATTTTGTCCATTCCCCCCATTTTTCCCCAGAGTAATAGACCACCAACCAAAGTTAGGTGTACCACCACTACCATAATGACAATATATCCCAGCTCCCCTGGACTATGTGTCGTCATGGGACTAAGTTCTAGCCAAGGGGGTGCAAGCAGAAGAGGCATGCAAACAACTTCCTGAGTGTGCCCTGGGGTGGTTTTATATAGGTCCACAAATTTTTTGACTCGTTCTTTCATTAAAGATGAAGCATAATTTCTCTTCACATAAGAATATGCTCTACTTAGTGACTTGCTTCTCATGAATAGAATGAGGCTGAAGTCACTGTGTGACAACTGAGATTAGGACAGAAGAGGCACTTGACTTCCTCCTCTCTCTCTCTCTCTCTCTCTCTCTCTCTCTCTCTCTCTCTCTCTCCCCCTCCCTCCCTCTCGGATCACCCCTTCTGGGGAAGTCAGCTGCCACGTCATGAGGACAGTCAAGAAGCCCTATGGAGAGAACCATGTAGCAAGGAACTGAGGCATCTTGCCAACAGCCAGGTAAATGTGCCATTTTGGAAGAAAATCCTTAAGCCCCAGTCTAGCCTTCAGATAACTATAGTCCTGACTAACGTCTTGACTGCAACCTCTGAATTCCTGACTCACAGAAATTTGTAAACTCACAGAGATAACAAATGTTTGTTTTAAACAACTGTTTAGGGGATAATTTGTTATGTAGCTAATATATGCCCTTAACAGGATGGGGGTGTTCCCCTTGCCCTTTACCCTATCTCTGGATGGAAAGTGGATGTGTGGTGTGCCATCTTGGATCTTGCAGATAAGGGCAAAATGCTAGAGATGGAGGGGAAACAACATAGATGCGGTCTGGGCCCTTGATGGCTTCATGGAGCAGTCAGCCAACAACTCACTCTTCTACATGAGAGGGAAATAAACGTCTGTATTAATTAAGCCAGAACTTCCCAGCAAATGTTGGGCTTCCCTAGTGTGTGTAAATGGGTTATGGGTGTGTGAAGCTACTGATTGCCTCCAACCCTGGGCCAGGGGCCTCCGCACACAAGCAACATTGTGCTTTCACCCTACTGAGCAATATAATTGTTATCATTTTCTCAGTGTGCCATAATGGACATAAAATTTGGGAAGCTTTGGATCTCTGTCACAACATCCAAATTTTATCCTCACAAATACACCCTGCAAAATGAGATGTTGCTTAGTACATTTAACATATGCTACTCTCCTTAATAAGGTCCCTGGGTAATTATGCCCCAAAGGCATTTGACAGATCTGGGCAGAGTAGTTCAGTGAGTGTTGCAGGTGGTCAGGCTTTCCTCACATCCAATAGGCCCCACCTTGCTGGTCGGCACTCACCCTGTCTGCACAGAGGGCTGACTCTGCAAACAACAGGAATGAGCTCTTTTCCCCAGCCTCAGAGAACCACAACTGCCTTCTGTCTGCCTTTGACTCCTGCTCTTCTCCCTTTGAGCAGCAGTCACACTCCAATCTCCCTTCCTTCGTGGATTGTGTCCACCTCAGGAATAGAGGTGGCAAGAGAGCTGAGGTGGATGCACTCCATCTTCTTATATACTGTTTAATAATGTCATTTTACCTAATGATTGCCATGGGTCACATATCCAGACAGAACCAAGTCTATTAAGACTTGAACAGAAGTCTATTAAGAGGGATGGGACTAGGGCTTTTCTGATTTTACCTACTCAGAACAGCAGAGTCTCAATTTTAGTAGCTTGGTAAGGTTCATCTGTCCCAGGTAATCAGCTGAAGGGGTCCCTCCTTAGTTTAAATTCAGGACTCAAGAAAAGGATTTGTTTTACAAGGAGTTGTGATGGCCTCATATGGTGACATGACAACTGTATAAATTTTCCAATATTGCTTATGCAAACATAGACTCAAATCTATATGAACACAAACACTCTGCAGTGGCCTTCTGGTATCACTGCGGTTCCTCACTAATAACTGGGGGGAACCCCCAAGCAGTGGGGCTGGGAGACAGTGCCACTTGGGTCCTGGTGGCTCCTCTCTTGCCAAGCCCTGCTGCTCCCTCCACAGCTGGTCTTGGAGTTGGTCTTCTTGTTTTAGGGCCCTTATTTCAGATTAGTTTCAGTCTCTGCTAAGGTGATTGTACAAAGGTTTTTTTCTCCTTTCAGGGGAAGATTTTTTATTGTGATAAATACACATAACATAAATATTTACCATTTAACCATTTATAAGTGTACAATTCAGTGGCACTAGTTAAATTCACAGTGTTGTACAGCCATCAAAACTATCCACCTTCAGAACTTTTTTTTTTTTAATTGGGGAATTGGAGGAGGGGAATAGTGTTGGGGAATTGGAAAAGGGGACCAATTAAGTTGTTGTTCTTTAATCTTAGTTGTGGAGGGCGCCAGTCGCCATCTGGCTGCCCATCTGCAGCTTGTGGCCTCTAAGCTCAAGGTGCTGTGTTACAATCTTAGTTGCGGGGGGGGGCATAGCCACCATCCCATGTGGCAGTTGAACCAGCAGCCTTGTTATTAAGAGCGCATGCTTTACTGAGCCATCCGGGTGGCAGCTCAGCTCAAAGTGCCGAGTTCAGTCTCAGTTGTGGGCAGGCGTAGCCCACCATTGAACAGGCAACCTTGTTGTTAGGAGCACGTGCTCTCACCAGCTGAACCATCCTGCCACCTGTTGGCAGCTCAGCGGCAGCTCAGTTCAGATGCAGCGTCGCTGGCCCATGTGGGAATTGAACTGGCAGCCCTGTTGCTCAGAGCTTGCTCTCTTACGCTAACTCTTAACCAACTAAGCCACTTGGCTATCCCCGGAACTTTTTTATCACCCCAAAATGAAACTCAGACTCATTAAACAATAACTGCCATTTCTCCCTTCCTCAGCCCTGTTAGCTCTATTCTACTTTCTGTTTCTATGACTTTGTCTATTCCAGGTACCAAATATCAGTGGAATCATATAATGTTTGTCCTTTTCTGTCCGGCTTATTACACTTAGGATCATGTCTTCAACATTTGTCCAAGTTTAGCATGTGTTAGAGTTTTATTCCTTTTTATGGCTGAGGATTAAGTTTTCAATCAGTGAATTTTCAGCAAGGGTTGATGTTTCCAATACATTCTACAAAATTCCTGCAGACACTTATGAAACCTGGAATCAGCTTCTC
Organism: Aselliscus stoliczkanus; assembly: GCA_033961575.1. Classification (NCBI taxonomy): domain Eukaryota; kingdom Metazoa; phylum Chordata; class Mammalia; order Chiroptera; family Hipposideridae; genus Aselliscus; species Aselliscus stoliczkanus. The sequence continues at coordinate 92,953,317 of CM066730.1, forward strand.
TCTTTCCTGCATCTTTGTTCACTTTCTCCTCTACGTGGCACCTGACCTCTGGTAGTGCCAGGCAAGGTGTTTCATTCCATTCTCTTGGATGAGAAGAGGTGCTCCCAAGTTGGAGTGGCACCAATGGCACACAGGAAAAGCCCTCTCTTTGGTGATGGTGCAGCAACACCCACTGTTATAGTCCACTCCAATGTTCTGTAAGTCTGGTTAATATCATATTTTGATTTTGTTTTTTCCCAGTGTGGTTTCACATTTCTTATTTGACTTAATCCAAGCCCCGTGATGTATGCTAGGTGTCAGTAACCCCTTTTTACTCTAAGGAAACTAAGGTCCAGGGAGGTGATGGGTCTTGCCTCCCCAGGAGGTCAGCAACATCGTTGAGGCTGGATGACAGCACAGAAGTCCAGGAATTCTTTCTATTACCTCATGGACCCCCCATGGCAGCAAAGGCTCAGGCTCCCTTCTTTTTGCATGTCCTTCCTCCTCCTGCCTTATGGGAGTTCGATGGAGTGATAGGGTTTGGAAAGCATGATGAAATGGGGAAGAATGAACACCAGCCCTTCCCATTCCTCAGCTTGTAGCAAATGCACTGTCCTTTGAGTTACCATTGGGGCTAAGTCTGGGGCCCTCAAGAGGCGAGGGTGGGAAAGTGGCAAACCAGACTGTGTCACCTCCTGGGGACTAGGGGCTAAAGCTATGGGGCTAGAAGCCTTCTCCTTGCCTGTGTAGCCTTCCTACAGGAAGTGCCAGTAACTATAGCCTATTTGAGAATAAATGATACATACACATAGTTCAAAAACTACTAGATACAAAGGGAATGCAATGAAAAATCTCTTCTCACTCCTGCCACCAGTATCCAGTTCCTTCTTTGAATGCATCAATATTTTCTACTTTTGTGTATCTTTTCTGAGAAATGTTATATACACATGCAAGTATATACATGTGTGTATGGCTGTGTGTGTATATATAGGCTATATACACCAGGGGTGCCAAAAATTGTATACACATGACTTGTATTCATCTTTTATTATCTATAGATAGTGAGTATTACAATTTTAATAAGATTTTTCCTTTCTTAAGATGTGTATAAATTTTTTTTGGCTCTCTCTCTCTCTCTATGTGTGTGTTATCCTACAGCATTGCTTCCTGTTTTTTTCACAAATAGTAGCATATTATACATACTGCTCTGTGCCTTGTTCTTCCCTTCGTGCCCGCTTAATAATATATAATGGCAATAACAAGGAGCACTTTAAAAGTGCTTATTATGTACTGGGTACTGTTCTAAGAACTTGATAGGTATTAATTGTTTTAATTCATTTCATCTTCACAACAACCCCATGAGGTAACACTATTTTTCAACCCTATGCATAATAAAAACCACGCGAATTAAAACAAGAATGTGATACTATTTTTCATCCATGATGCTGTTAAAGATCAGAAAACTTGCTAATACATCATGTGGGGAAAAGTGAGGGGAAATTGATACTCTGCAGGTCATTGACAAGCAATTTAGGAATATCCATCAAAATTCTACAACACCTCACTTTGATCCAGCAATTCCACTCTTAGAAAATTTCCCTGTAGATAAATGCAGAACGACTTGGGCGCAAACTATTCACGCAACTTTGTTTGTAATAGCAAAAGATTGGAAACAGCTTAAATGCACATCAGTAGGAACTGGCTAAATAATTGTGGTATATTAACACCACTCATTGGAATATTAGGCTGTGGTTTTTAAAATGAGCAAACTCTTTATGCACAGAGGTGGGATGCTCTCCAAGATGGAGTGTCTGAGTCTCCCAGGCTCAGATACCAAATACTGGGCACCTCATAAGAAACAGAAATTTGTTTCTCACAGTTTTAGAGACTGAGAATTCAAGATCAAGACACTGGCAGATTTGCACAGATGGCTGTATTTTTTCGGTGTTCTCATGTGATGAAAGGGATAAGAGAGCTCTCCAGGTTCCCTTTTATGAGGGCACTAATCCCATTCATCAGGGCTCCACCCACCCTCATGCCCTAATCACCTCTTAATTGTCCCATCTTCAAACACCATCATACTGGGGATTAAGTTTCAACATATGAATTTGTGGGGAGAGGACACAAGCATTCAATCTAGAGCAAAGAGGCAATGTGACCTCACGGTTAAGAATCAGACTTGAGCCAGGCTTGCTGGGTTTTCATTCTGGCTCTGCTGCTTATCAACTGTGCAAATTTGGACTATTACTTTAGTCCTCTATCTCTCCAGTTTCCTCTTGTGAAAAGTGAGGCCTTTAATAGCACCTTATAATACACCCAGCCACCCCCAAAACAAATGAGAAATAAATCCTCATGGTTGTATGCCTCTGGGATTTTCTGGATAGTTTTTACACAGCATGATTGTGGTGATAGCTAACTGATACAAGCATGTAGTAGGTGCTCAATAAACACTGCTTAATAGAAAACTGAGCAAGCCCTTTCCTTATAGCAGGGACTTCACAGGTTACTTGAAGAGTATAGACTTCCATACATTCAACAGACCCAAAGAGGGAGCTCAGGGTTAATATTCGAAGTATAACCAAAGCAAGGGGATTTTATTTATTCAATAGTCTGCTTTTTAAATACAGGCTGTGCTGGAAGCTGAAGCACATACAAATAGAAAAAGGATTGACTCTTGTCTTCATAGCTCACCATCTCTGGGAGGAAAGATTTGTAAACAAGTAATTACAACGGTGTTGTGCCACTTACAGTAGCAAAGGTATGTAGAAAGAGAGCAAAGGCGGGCACAAGCCCTCCTCCATGGTGGATGCAGGGCAATTGCGATGGGTTTAGTCATGGAAGTGGGTGTTGCTTGGTGAGGAGAAAAGGGATTGAAATCTGCAAAGGTACACTGAATCCAGGGTGGAAAGGGTTTGGGGGCTTGGGAAAGGAATCTGAATACAGTCTCAGATTTGTTTTGTTTTGCACGTATGCTGCCATTCTGCTAGTAGATGGCGCTACAAAGGTTGGAGGAAGGATTTCCATGAGGACAGTTCAGCTATAGTGGGGAAAAAAAAATTAAACCTGCTCTGAAAATACACAAATGCATTTAGTTTGAGAGTAAAAAACAGTTTAAATGAATGAAAACACATGCTTAACTATTTCATTAGAACTACACAGTACATACTTGGAAGTAAATTCTCATAGAAAGAAGTGACCCGTCTGAGGGAAGCTGGTAGAATTTCTTGGCAGAGGAATGCTTTGTCCAGTTTTGTGTTTGGGGAGATAACTCTGTGGGTGTGGAAGATGCAGAAGTCTCCTGTTGCAGAGCCCAGGTTGTAGGGCAGCTTACGTGAGACCTCTTGCTGCAGGTCAGATCTAGTAGGGGACAACTCCTGGGGACAGGACTGATTTGGGGGCCATATGACCCCAGGTGAGGAAAGAGGAGAAATACAGGGGTTAGAAACCAGAAAAAATCCTTTCTTTCAATTCCCTGCTAGGAGCTGTACTAGTGAGAAAGGCATTTGGCTGCAAGTTGCAGGAAACTTGGCTATAGAGGATTAAACACACAGGAGAGTATTTTTCTAACAAGAAATAAAGAGGTGGTGGTTGCTAACATCAGGAGGTGGTGGTTGCTAACATTGCTGCCATAACCTGACAACTCGGAGATTCTTTTGCCTTTTCCTCATGGCCTTAGATGATTGGTACAACTCTAGGTATCATGCCCACATTCAAAAGAAGGAGACAGAAAGATGGGAAGAAGGGGGCCACACCAGCTGGATCTGTCCTCTTTTATCAGGAAAGCAGACTCTTTACTTGGCTTACACACACACACACACACACACACACACACACACACACACACACACGGAAGACTTTCACCTATATCTTATGGTCCAATCTTGGATGCAGAGGGACTGGGAATGGAGGAATAGGCTTGTGATGCTTCGTTTAGACCGGCCATTAATCCTCCGCTTGGAGCTAGGTGTATTTCCATCCCAAACAAATTAGGTTTGTTAACAGGAAGAAGGGAAATGAACAATGGAAGGCAAAGGCAGTGTCTGCAAGTCCCCCAGATACAGCCTGAAATGGTTGTGTGTGTGTGTCTGTGTGCGTGTGTTTCTGAAATGGAGCTCCTGGTGACAAGGCAAGAATTCAGAAACCCTTTCTCCTGAATTTGACATTGTGAAGTCCATTGTGTCCCCTGCTCAGTGGACTTCTCTTCAGTGGCTCCCAGTTTGCTCCCATCCCTCTTTTAGGGGCCCTTAGAAGTAGATCCAGCTGCTAAGAGAAGTGGGGAGGTCTCCCTGGGTCATTCGAGCAAGCACCATTGCCAAATGTCTGCAGGCTTTTCCTGAGCTGAGCTGGTGCAGGAGGCCTGGGGACAGCTGCTGCTTAGAATCTGGTGTTCTAGTATCAGAGAGGACTCATATAGAGCCATCTGAACTCTCTTGCTGGTCCCCTTATAGCAAGCGATAGTGAGCCATGAGAACAGATGGGAAAATCCTATGAAAGTGCTGAGCATAGTGTGCTTATCCTGGAGTGAGGGCACCTGGATTCTTCCAAAGTCCAGCTTGGTTGCTGTATCAGTCAGGATAGGCTGGGTCATACTGTGGTAACAAATGGCCCTGAAAGTGTTAATAGCTTAAACACAAGTTTATTTCTTGTTCATTCTAAATGTCCATCATGAATCCACTGGAGGCTCCATTCCATTTCTCCCCACTCTGGGACCCAGGATGATTTAGTGACTACCAGTTTGAACTTGCTGGTTGCTGCTACAGAGGGAGAGAAGAGATCTAGAGGGTTTTGCAAAAGCATGTAAGTGCTCTGAGTTGGGAGAGACTTGTATAATTTCTGCTCACAACTCACTGGTGAAGACGTCACATGGCCCTGCCCAAGTACAAGGAAGCCCAAAGGTGACCCTTCCACGTACCTGGAAGGCAAGAGAGCAGGAAATGATTATTGAGCGGCACTCATGATGACCACAGTAACCTTGGGAAAATCACCTCATTTCTCCTGGCCTTCTTTCCCAAGGCAAAATCTGGATATGGTCAAATGGCTTTTATAATCCCTTCAGCCATTTGATATCCATAGGTGTAAAAAGAACCTTGACTTAACCTCATACGTTACACAAAAATTAACTAAAAGGGATCATGGATTTAAATGGACTTAAACACAAAACTATAAAACTTGAAAAAAAATAGAATAAAATCTTTGGGATCTAGGCCTAAGCATGATCCACAAAAGGGAAATTGGTAAAGTGAACCTCATTAAAATGAAAAATGTTTGCCCTGTAGAAGACCCTGTTAAGAGCATTAAAGACAAATTTTACACAAGCTACACTTGTGATAAAATGCAAAGAGCTACACAACACAAGTGTATACACATTTGGTAAGATCTGAATACATTCTCGGTTTCCTGGTTTTGATATTGCGCTATGGAAATGAAAGACATTGACATTGGTGGGGGGGCTGTGTGAAAGCTGCATGGGACCTCCTTGTACATTTCTTTGCACCTTCCTGTGAATATATAATTATTTCAAAATGAAAACCTAAAAGAAAATTCCCTTCAGCTATCCTGTAAGGGCTATATTGTCCGTCAGCATCCATTTATTTATTTATTAATTTAAAAAAATTTGTCAATTACAGTTGACATTCAATATTAGTTTCAAGTGTACAGAATAGTGGTTAGACATTTATATAACTTGCAAAGTAATCCCCCAATAAGTCTAGTACCCACCTGACATAATACGTGGTTATTAAAATATTATTGACTATATTCCCTATGTTGTATTTCTGTGACTATTTTGTAACTGCCACTTTATACATATATATATATATATATATATATATATATATATATATTTTTTTTTTTTTTTTTTTTTTTTTTTTTTTGAGGGCAGTGCTACTGGCCCTCATATGTGGGACCCAAACTGGGGCTGCTGCTTCCGAAGCCAGCGCTTAACCACAATGCCACTCGGCCGGCCCCAATTTATATTTCTTAATCCATTCACCTTTTTCACCCAGCTCTTAACCCCCTTCTTACCTGGCCACCATCAGTTTGTTCCAATGAGTTTGTTTCTGTTTTTTTTGTTTATTTTGCTTTTTAGATTCCACAAATAAGTGAAATAATATGGTATTTGTCTTTCTCTGTCTGACTTATTTCACTTAGAATAATACCCTCTAGGTCCATCCATGTTGTTGCAAATGGTAAGATTTCATTCTTTTTTTGTTTGTTTGTTTGTTTGTTTTTTGAGAGGAGTGTCACTGGCCCTCATATGTGGGACCGAACTGGGGCCGCTGGCTTCCCAGGCCAGCGCTTAACCAACGCGCCACTCGGCTGGCCCTTCATTCTTTTTTATGGCCGAGTAATATTCCATTGTATAGATGCACCACATCTTCTTTGTCCAGTGGTCTATCCATGGACACCTAGGCTGCTTCCATATCTGGACTTTTGTAAATAGTGTTACAGTGAACATAGGGGTGCATATATATTTTTGAATTAGTATTTTAGATTTCTTCAGTTAAATATCCAGAAGTGGAATTGCTGGGTGATGAGGTAGTTCTATTTTTAATTTTTTGAGCAACCTCCATACTGTTTTCCATAGAGGCTGCACCAATTTGCAATCCCACCAACATTGCATAATGGTTCCCTTTTCTCCGCATCTTCACCAACTCTTGTTTGTTGATTTATTGATGATAGCTATTCTGACAGGTATGAAGTGGTATCTCATTGTGCTTTTAAGTGCATTTCTCTCATGATTAGTGATATTGAGCACCTTTTCATATGTCTATTGACCTTCTGCATATCCTCTTTTGAGAAATATCTATTCAGGGCCTCTGCCTGTTATTTTTTTATTGGATTGCTTGTCTTTTTGATGTTAAGTTATATATGTTCATTATGTATTTTGGATATTAACCCCTTATGGAATGTGTCATTGGTTAATATCTTGTCCCATTCAGTAGATTGTCTTATCGTTCTGTTGATGGTTTCCTTTGCTGGGCAAAAACCTTTTAGTTTGATGTAGTCCCATATGTTTATTTATTTATTTTTATTTCCCTTGCCTGAGGAGACTTATCAAATAAAATATTACCAGCAGCAATGTCAGAGAATTTACTGCCTATGCTTTCTTCTAGGAGTTTTATGGTTTTGGGTCTTACATTTAACTCTTTAATCCATTTCGAGTTTATTCTTGTATATGGTGTAAGAAAGTAGTCTGATTTCATTTTTGTTGCTTGTATCTGTCCAGTTTTCCCAACACCATTTGTTGAAGAGACTGTCTTTATCCCATTGTCTTTTCTTGCTTCTTTTATCATAGATTAATTGACATATAGGCATGGGTTTATTTGTGGGCTCTCCATTCAGTTCCATTGATCTATGTGTATATTGTTATACTACTACGATGCTATTTTGAGTACTATAGGCTTGTAGTATAGTTTGTTATCAGGTAGCCTGATACTTCCAACTCTATTCTTCTTTCTGATGATTGCTGTGGTTATTCTGGGTCTTTTGTGGTTCCATATAAATTTTAGGGTTATTTGCTCTAATTCTGCATTGGTATTTTGATAGAGATTGTATTGAATCTGTAGATTGTTTTGGGTAGTATGCACATTTTAGTGATGTTAATTCTTCCTATCCATGAACACAGTATATGCTTCCATTAATTTGTGTCTTCTTTAATTTCTCTCTTCAATGTCTTTTTAACCTCCTTGGTTAAATTTATTCCTAGGTATTTTTTTGATGCAATTGTAAATGGGATAGTTTTCCTAATTTCTTTTTCTGATAGTTCGTTATTGGTATATAAAAATGCAACTAATTTCTGAATAGTAGTTTTGTATCCTGCTACTTTACTGAATTCATTTGTCAGTTCTAATAGTTTTTTTGGCGGAATCTTTAGGGTTTTCTATATATAGTATCATGTCATCTGCAAATAATGACAGCTTTACTTCTTCTTTCCAATTTGAATGTGTTTTATTTCCTTTTCTTGTCTGATTACTGTGGTTAGGACTTCCTACGTATCCATTTATTTAAACACCAAAGTCACTCTTGCGTCTACAAGATACTCCCAATATGTTGGCCTCCAGGAACTGAAAGGGGTGTGTCACAGTGTGGAATGTATCGTAAAACCACCTGAATCATTTCCACTGCCATTTCTCTTTCTATCTCTGTTTTGTGGTTTTCACTGATTCACAGTTTTTTTTTAAAATCTGAAACCCTTGGGGCCAGGGAGTTTTTAACTTTCTTTCTTTCTTTCTTTCTTTCTTTCTTTCTTTCTTTCTTTCTTTCTTTCTTTCTTTCTTTCTTTCTTTCTTTTTCTTTCTTTCTTTCTTTCCTTCCTTCCTTCCTTCCTTCCTTCCTTCCTTCCTTCCTTCCTTCCTTCCTTCCTTCCTTCCTTCTCTTTCTTTCTTTCTTTCTTTCTTTCTTTCTTTCTTTCTTTCTTTCTTTCTTTTCTTATTGTTTTAGGGGAGTTAGAAAAGTAATATAGTGCTATGGTGTTTATGATATAACTCCTTCTCCACCAGTAGGGTGGGCAGCAGTCCCCTGCAATCAAACACATTAATATTAATATTCATCAATGCAGTATAAGTAGTCCCAGTAAATGGGATAAACACAGACTAAGATTAACTGTCAGTTCAAGTCACCAAATGAGTTCTGTTCAGGTCAGATTTACCCCCAAACAAAACACACGTGCGTGGGCACAAGTGTTTGGTCTTTAGAGCTTTTGGATTTTGGAATTGCTGAGCAGCAATAGTGAATTGTAGGTGGAATGTGGCTACCAGAACTTCACTGTGTGAGGCCCAGACCCTGTGTGACCTGAGCTATGTCCACAGAGGCAGCTGTGCTCTGGGTGTGAATGACCCCTGGAAAGCCCTGACCAGTCAGTCCTCCCAGAGTGGGGTTCCCTTGGGTCTCTCTTACCGACCCTGAAACACAGTCCTCCCATTACTGACTGATTGTACAGGTCACAGCCCCTGGAGGACAGCCTGGCCTCCCTCCCTCAGAGACAACCTTGTCTGCAGCCCAGGCTGCAAACAGTCTCCTCAGACTCCAAGATGCTAGAGCTGGAGCTGACTCTGGAGCCAGGAGGGGCTGAGATGAAGCCCCACAACCCCTTTGCACAGATGAGGAAACTGGGACCCAAAGACGGTGAGCCGTGTAGAATCACACAGCTGGACAAGGAACAGAGACTGGGTGTTTTTAGACAGGGGCGGAGGTGCTGGGGCATGTTTAAAAGCCTCCCTTCCCCGGGGTACAGGATTCAGAAAAGGCATCTGGACCAGCCCACAGCAGCCACGGGGAGCGCCCCACCCCACACGATGAAGTGCGAAGTGCGAGAGGTTTCCAGCCCATCCTGTCTTCCCTCCGGGGCCCAGGGGGAAGGAGTGGGGCCACACAGTCTCACCCACCCCCCACCGTGAGCCCGGCCATGGGTTGGGGGCTCCCCTGCCCTTAGCTTCCCCGCAGCGCCCGGCCCTGTGTGGGCTGCTCTGACTGCGCCGGAGCCGAGCTCAGGCAAACCACGTCTCACTGGACGCCATTCAAGCTTTTACAGGCCCTCAAATTGGGGCTGGAGCCGGAGAGGAAACACTAAAATCCTGTGTACACAACTTCTGTCTGTGCGCGGGGCGCCCGCCAGAGTCGGGAGTGGCGAGGGACACGTTTGTACTGTTAAAGGCTCCACTCCTTTCACCCAGCTCTGTTTTTAACAGGCAGCATTGATGTGTCGCCTAAAACCAAGTCGCCTGGGTGTGGGTGCAGGGAGGAGGGTGGGGAATGAACTCACCCCACCCCCCTCCCACCCAGTCTCAGGCACGCAAAGCAGGGTCAGGATCCCCATGCTCTGCAGGCCCAGGTCTCTCCCCTCTCCCTTGCCACCTTCCAGCAGAAAGATGAAGCTGAGGACCCTGGGCTGCTTAGAGGTCAGCAGAGCGAGGCTTTCCATCAGGCGGACTGGTAGGACCCCGTACACCGTTTTGCAGCTCTGTGACTAAGGACATCTGTAAAATGGGTGTGATAATGGTAAGCCACCTCTGAGGTTTCCTGCGAACATTAAAGAGATGACGTAGGTAGGGAAATAGCTCAGAGTCTGGCACATTGTAGGCGCTCACTAAATGGTAGATGTTCTTATTTATTTATATGTTCTTATTATTTATATAATAGCAATAGCACCATTGTAAGCCAGGTACATGCTAAGTCCTACATACAGTTTAATTCATTTAATCCTTACTGTAGTCCCATGAGGTAATACTTTAACCACATTTTATGGGTGGAAAATGAAAATACCAAGGGACTGACCAACTTACCCAAGGTCAAACAGCCAGTGGTTGGCTGGGACAGGATTTGAACCCAAGCAGTCCGTTTCAGGGTCTTAGGTGTTTTGCCTTGCTGACACTCTGAATGAACTGCGGGTCAGCTGTATGTGCCCACGGTGTCCCCAGTCGGCCACAAAACTCCCCACACCGAGGCCCCAGCCCACCTTCCCAGTATCATTCGTGTCAAGTGCTCTCAAGCACCTCCTGCTGTAACCCGCAAGGCATCTCCCCGGTTCTGAACCCATGCTGTCCCTCTCACATCTTGGCCTTGGCTCAGCCTCTTCCCCTAGTGCAAAGCTGTCTGCTGACTATTTCTAAGTTAGGTCCTTCCCTGCCACCCTCTCCAGAGAGGCTCACTCCCTCTCTGAGCTGCCTTTCCCCCTTGCCGTGCAACTTCAGGATTCCCATCTGTTGGAACTTGGGCCACCCTGGTCTGTGGATGTGTGTTCTCCTCATTCTGGTCCCTTATCAAGACCCCTGAAGGTCTAGCCCAGTCTCTTGTGCAGAACAGGCCCCTCCATTTGGGGGAAATGAATTTTCACTGATGGCAAATCTAGGGTGATGGCTGACATCCTTGTGTGAGGGAAGCAGAAGAGGGGACCGGCCAGCTTGCTTTAAGGAGGTGGGGACAAGGTGGGCATCAGCCACACGTTCCTGACACCTGCTGCCAGCACAGGAAACAGCCAGGACAGCAAAATGTGGCCTTGGCTTTCCTATTCACAGGTGTTTGTGGGGCCCTGCCAATCCCTGCCTCCACCTCCTCCTTAATGGTCCTGTCATTAGGGCCTCCTAGGAGCCCTGCTCAGTCTCAGAGAAGGACAGACACTTCCTTCTGGCTGGGCTGCCGCAGATCAGCAGCCTGCAAAGGGCACCTGTTCTCCAGGCCTGTCGGTGCCTTTCATGACACCAACCTCAGCTTGAGACATGCCAGCCCATACCCACAGGATGAATCTTCCAAACATCTGCTGAGCAGCTAGTGCCCCCATCCTTCTTCCCGCAAAGAGCCGGAACCCCCAGTGGCCACAACCAAGAGACTTGACAGTGTTGTAGAAATCATATGGCCTTTGGAGACAGGAGGTTTGGGTTTGAGTCTTCACACTGCAGTTCCATGAGGTCTTGGGCAAGTCACTTAGCCTCTCCTGAGCCTGTTTTCCCATGGGGGTGATATTGTCTGTCTCATTTTCTCAAGATTAAGTGACATGAGAGGCCCTGGAACACTGTGAGAGCTGAAGTGTTGGTTTGTTTAGTGGGAGTCACACACTTGGGGTGACCTGGACCCTCAAGGTAGTCTGGAAGCTGGCCTGAGGGGGTGACACAGTGACCTGGCTCCAGCTGTGAGAAGGGAGGAATTGATGATAGGAAGGTGGGTGTCTGCTGGTCTGGCCCCTGCAGGACTCATAGCTGAGTCCTCATTCCTCTCACAGGGACGGGGGCGGGAGGGTGTTTTCTAACCTGACCATTTCTCAGCTTTGACCACTGGGAAAGAAGATGCTGTGAGTCTGGGTGCCACAGATACCACACGTAACACCCCAGATGCCTGACAGAGCTGTAGGAGAAGATGGGTTTGTGACCACATGGAAGCCATGCCAGCGGCTGAGGGAACTAAGAGTGGGAGCCTCAGTGGGAGAGAACCTGGAGACATGTCACCTTACGCCTACAGGTTGGTTTGACCTGAGGGTCGAGGTGTCTGGGGCTACTCCACTGAAAAGGGGATGGAAGCTGAACATCACATCCTGCTCCATACAACCCTGAGAGGTGGTGGCTTTCTTGAGCGGCCCATCCTGCAGGCTGGGCTGGAACAGGCTGCACGGTGTGGTAGCGCCCTCTGCTGGCCAGTCTGGGCAAGCACAGGCTGCTCCTCGGAGGGCGACTGCAATACCCTTATAGGTAGCAGCTCCACAGCCTTCCACTCAGGTAAGTGAGCCACGCCTGGGCCTGGGAGGGACCCTGGTAGGTGGAAAGCTAATTTCTGTTTTACAAATGAGAAAACCGAAGGCTGGAGAAATGAAGTTATTGAATGGCTGAGCCAGAGGCAACCTGCAGTGCTCTTCCTCCTACTCCAGATAGAATCATGTTATGCGAATATAACAGAACTCAGGCATGCTGGAAATAACACTCTTCCTTATTTCATTAAAACCAAATCAGATCTGATTCCATCTTTGCCAGGGCTGTGGAAAAATTCACTTTTGCTTGCTTTTGGAGGTGGGAGTGGGTCTCCTCTTCCCTGGGCCTGTGCAAGAGCCCAGGAGTCTAATGTGATGTCAGAAAATGGGGTGGGGGAGCAGGAATGAGGGGGTTTAAATCTTCAGTGTGCTATGTCCAAGCCTCAGCGGGTCTCTGCTGCTACCTTACCAAGATTGGCAGGCTTGGGCCTTGGGCCACGTCCACTCCCTCCCATGATGCCCACAGAGCCCAGCCTCCTCCTGGTGCATACTGCTACTCCTGGCCACTGAGTTTTCCCCCTAAACCACCTCTTTCTCTTCTTCCTAACTCCCCTCCCCCACAGCCTAATCCCCTTAAATTGCTCAGGACTTTGTAAATAAAAGCAGGAAAGGTAAGTTGAATAGGGGGAGGGACATCAAGAAAAAAGAGCAGATGATTATTTCCGGAAAAGTTCCTGCCCCTCTAAAGTCTGTGCTAGGCAGTAACATGTGCCTGGAGGGAAATGCTGTGTCCTTCATAATGCAGCTGAAGCCAACGAGACATAGTTTAGACAATGAGTAGGTTGGTTGAATCCAGTTGAAACATTCTGGGGAAAGGGGATAGGCATGGGGGATGAGCATGCAAACTCCCCAGCGAAATCAATCAATAAAAATTGAAAAAGAAGTTACAGAAAGTTAGGTAAGGGGCTAAACATCCCCAAGAGCCTGGGTTGCAAAGCCAATCCTACCTGAAAGGAATGGACTTGGGGTTCCCTGTGGTCATCTCACGTATAAGAATGATGGACAGGAAGGTCCAACTGCGGCCCCCTGGGTTCTGCAGCTCCCACATCTGCTATCCTCGGTCTTGAAGCCCTGACCAAAAGATCACATCGTGGCCATAAACTGCAGTTCAGCAGTTCCCTGAGGGTGGCACCCTCAGCCTACTAGACATAGTGCTTCTGCTTCTTCAAGGTCCCTTTCCTAACCTGGCAAAGTTTAGGTTTAAACATAAAGATGCCAAAACAAATTGAGCCCTAAGGATCAAACTTTCATAAGTGTGGGGGTAACCTGTATATATTTGCATCTTTAAAACGTTGTAATAGTCAAATATGGTAATCTGTTAAAGACTACAGATTAGCATGATGCTTCCAGTTTGAACTATGTAATAGAATTTAGACTTGTGATTTTTAAGTTAAAAGAAGAAAAACGATTTGAGTCCATTTTTTTGTGTGAATATTAATGGAATTTTAAAGAAAACAGGTGTGGGCCGGCCGAGTGGTGGGGTGGTTAAGCACTGGCTTGGGAAGCCAGCGGCCCCGGTTTGGGTCCCACATATGAGGGCCAGTGACACTGACCTCAAAAAAAAAAAAAAAAAAAAGAAAATGGGTGCCTTACTACAGTAATACATTTTATTTCGTAGGCTAATAAGAATTTATTACTTGGAGATATTGTTAACAATAAACATATGTTAAAGTCATATGTTTGCTTTGTTAGGCAACTGAAATGCTTACAAAGGAAATGTAATATATTAAATTTATAAACACAGTCCAAAGTGGTTAGGGGAATTTAATTAAGTTTGCAAATGATTCTTAAAGGGAGTTAGGGTCTTTAGGTGGAGTTACTAGAACATTAATCAAACAAAACAGAAGGTCACTCTTCTTATTTTGTCATATTTATAAACAGACTAACAAGATTTGTAAACTGAACATAACAGCTTAAAGATAACTAGGTTATTTCTATTTTAATGAATGGAACATTAATTTAAAACCTAAGTAACTGTAAGTAGTCCTTTCTGGACTGTACTCAGACATAAAAAAAAAAGTAATTCACAGTGACAGCTATTAATACTAATAGCTAACATTTATGGAGTGCTTTACACTGGTTATCTCACTTAATCTTCTACTATAGATGAGAGACACTGGGATGGGAGGTCAGAAACTCGCTCAAGTCCACTCCTCTAAGAAGTAGTACAAGTTGGACTTGAGTTGGCTTGTTGACTTCAGAGGCTACACTATTAACCAGTGTTGGATGATCTTTGGGGCTCGGATTTCTGGGGTCTGCACTTAGGTCTCTGGAGAATGGACTCACTTCCCTAATTTATACCAGTGAACGCTATCTTGTCAGCATCCCCACCTGCCCAGTAACTTTGGTTCTCAACAGAAATGGGGGCGGGCTCCTGAGTGCCTGGATCTGAACCCCAAAGTACCGTTTGTACCACTGCCACATACGATTTGTGTCTTACAAACACACAACTTTTTATATTAGCCAAAGCCTTGTGACCAGTTACAGGTATGTATATTTTCTTCCTTGTTGTTTACGAGGTCAGAAAATTAAGTTCGTGAGCTCATCCTAGAAAAAGTGATACATACCTTATTGATGAATATCACTATGGTCACCTTTGAAGTACTCCCCTTGGGAAGCTGTGCACCGATGCCAGTGCCTAGTCCACCCTTCAAAACAATTTTGGAACTCTTTTACTGGAATGGCCATCAGAGCTGTCATCGTATAGTCCTGAGTGTCATCAAAATGCCTTCCTTTCAATATTTCCTTTATCTTTGGGTAAAGATAGAAGTCATTGGAGGCCAGATCAGGTGAGGAGGGAGGGTGTTCCAATACAGTTATTTGTTTACTGGCTAAAAACTCCCTCACAGACACTGCTGTGTGAGCTGGTGCATTGTCGTGATGCAAGAGCCATGAATTATTAATGAAAAGTTCAGGTCGTCTAACTTTTTCATGCAGCCTTTTCAGCACATCCAAATAGTAAAGTTTGTTAACTGTTTGCCCAGTTGATTACAAATTCATAATGAATAATGCCTCTGATATCAAAAAAGGTTAACAACATCATTGCAACAAATTCACGAATTTAATTGTCAGACCTCTTACATCAATCATATTCCCTCCTGTCTTTCCCCTAATCATTTACCTAAGAAATGTTGATGGGGTATAGCATAATTATAGTTTCTAGGTAACAGAAAATTCAGATGGGTTTGGTGACTGAACTAGAAAGAGGAATTAACATTTCCTAGAGACGGAGGCAGTGGCCAGTTGGATTTGTGTCTAATATTTTATGGAGAGGGCAAGTGTGTCCTCATTTGTATGAATGATGGTTGCTTCCTGCTAGGTAAAAGCATGGGGTATTTGGAAGTCTAAATATGGGTGGGTTGGAGGCGGAGGAGTTAAAGGGGTGGACTGTGCTGTGTCACGTCTGTCTCCCAGTTGGCTGTCTACACTATCCTCTAGACTGTAGGGGCTCCAAGTCTGAAAACTACATTCATTTCTTGCCTTTCTTCCTGTTTGGTTCTGCCAATGAGAGGAGATTGGGGGTGGGGTATCTAGAAGTAACTCTCCCTGTAGCAATGGTTAACAGTGACAACAGCAGCAACAACTGGTGAGTGTGGGCTCTTGCTAACACTGCTTCCTTTTTGCTTCCTGCAGGTACAACACCATAGGTAGCCTCACCTTCCATGTTAGTTCTGTATTTAGTCGGCAATTCCAACTCCCTTATCACTAAGGCTCTGTGTTAAATTCCCTGTTTACATTGTTGGCTGATTGGACACTGACTGACACAGATTTCATTTTCTCATCTGCTTATTGTGCTCGGCTCTTTGATTTTAAGATAGATCAACCTTGTACCATCGACACCAGGTCTGTCACTTCTAACTGCTTCATGGGATGTACAACAGCCACATTGCACCTGTCCCCTCCCCCAGGGTTGACACCCAGAGTGCCGTCCAACATGCTGTGATAAATATTCTTATATGTGGCCCCTTTTTAAACCTGTGTGAGAATTTCTCTGCAATAAAAATACACACCCAGGAGTGAAATTGCTTCACCAGAGATCATACGTATGTCCATACTACATTTGACTAAGTAAGTATGACTGTGTTCCTGAATAGCTGTGCCTCCCCCAAATATAATACTACATATGCTATTTTGTAACTGGATTTCCCCCATTTTACGGAAGACAAAAACAGTTCCAACAGTTCAACAATTAAGGTACCAACTATAATCAACGCCTACTGAAACAACTGAAACAGTGTTTAGGATAACAGCTTGTGGAAGGAGACTACAAATCCCAGCTCTACCATACACTAGCTGTATGACCTTGGGACAGTTGCTTAACCTCCTCTTTTTACCCATTTGTAAAATGGAGATAATAAGAGTACCTACCTCATTAGGATGTTATGAGAATTAAATGAGGTAATGCACATAAAGTGTTCAGAATATTGCCTGGCATTGAGCAAGAACCCAAGGAACATTGGCTATTATGGGACATTTAGGTAATTTCGAGGTTTTTTTTTTTTTTTTTGCTATTTCTTGACAATGCTGCAATGAAGTTCAAGATTCCCTCTTTATTACTATTATTGTGTCTAAAAAAAAACATATAACATTACATTTACTATCAAAGTTTGGGATTCCTAATAGGCTGTCTGACTATTGGAGCTCCGGCAGCAAATGCCAGCCTGGGTCTAACAACCTTTGGGCTTGGGACACCTGGATCAGAGCCCTTCCTTTGGTTTCCTGAATTCTGCAGAGCTATGATCCTTCCCAGGGCCTGCCTGAGCCCCTGGGGTTGGTGAGACTCAAAGTTCCAACCTTGGGTCCGGGGGGACTATGTGTGCAAGGCTGCATACCATTCGGATTAGCATTGATTCAGATCCCAAGGCTTTGCCATCTATGTGGTCTTGTTCAAGTGATGCCACCTCTCTGAGCCTCTGTTGCCTCACATGTGAAGTGAATCCTGGCCTGTAGACTCATTGGCAGTGTGGCTTGGGTAAGTCACCTTTCCCTGCTTCTAGCCTTAGTTTTCTTACCTGTGATGTGAGGGATCTCATGAGCCTTTACAGGCTTATAGTAAGATTAACGACAACATTTGTAAGGAGCTTGGCACAGTGCCTGGTAGCGATTTTTGTGGCTGGTAGGCACAGTTTCAGTGCTGAATATTCTGTCTGCCTGAGCCTATACATCATGGAAATGCCCTGTGAGTTCTGATTGGTTGGCATCCAACCTGCTTACTGAACATAAGGCCCCCAGAGCTCCTCTGAGTTTGTAAGTTCTCTTTCAGAATGCTCTGTGGGAACCCCAGGCTGCCTGCCCTCTGTCCCTGGTACTGAGGCCACAGAAACTTCTGTCTCCTTCTCTGTCCCTATTTCCATCCCATCTTTATTTTCTACAATCCAAAGGCCCCCTCTTCCCTCGCCAGCGTACATGGATGAAGACTTGCATCCACATACAATCCCAAGGGCACTGGGAGGGGCTAAGTGTAGACACCTTCTATTTGTAACTCCCTTTGGCTCAAAAAAAAAAAACCCCAAAAAACACAAATCAGGGGATTTCAGCTCCAACAAGCAAAGAGCTTAGAGGCCGTCCTCACAACAAGGAAAAGCTGAGCAAACCGACAGATCCTGAGGGTAGAAAATGAGTAATTACACAGTTGAACTGAAGAGCACCATCAATTGTCTGGATCTAATTGACATCTGTAGACTACTTACTTCATCCATCAAGAGCAGAACACACATTCTCCTCAAGCTCACACAAAACACCAAGTGTCTGTGTTCCCCCAAAATTCATGTGTTGAAACCCTAACCCTCAGTGTGGCTGTATTAAGATATGGGGTCTCTAAGGGAGTAATTAAAGTTAAATGAGGTCTTAATGGTGGAGTCCTGATCTGATGCAATTAATGTCCTTATAAGAAGAGTCAGCATGTGGGCACACAATGAAAAGAGGGCCTTTGCAGGCCCAGGGGAGAGCTCACGCCAGACCCCTATCCTGCTGGCATTTTGATCTAGACTTCCAGTCTCCAGAACTGTGAGAAAATACATTTCTGTTGTTTAAGCTACTAAGTCTATGACATTTTGGTGTCCAGACTGACACCAAGATAGACCACATTCTGGGCAATAAAACATGTCTTAACAAATTAAAAGAAAATAGGAACCATACAAAGTATAGTTTCAGACTACAGTGGAATTGGAAAGAGCCAGTAAAAGTGAGGGCCCTGGAACTTAAACTCCACTGACTTCAGGCAAATCTGCTTTTGTTGGAGACTCCACTTTAGGCCAGAATGGTCAGTCTCTCTGTGCATGCCTCTCTGTGCAGGCCAGAATGGTCAGCCTCTCTTGGCAAACCCTTCTCTCTCTCTCTCTCTCTCTCTCTCTCTCTCTCTCTCTCTCTCTCTCTCTCTCTCTCTCTCTCTCTCCCTCTCCTACACACACACACAGACACACACACACACACAATCTGATCGGGGACTGGAACACATGAAGGACAATCTGTGACTATGGGGATCCACAGAGGCAGCTGACCCAGCCTCCAGGGCCCAGCCAAGGCTATGGCCTGGTAACAGAGATTTCTGTAGCCAGGAATGAGGGAAAATGGAAATGTGCTTCATGGGTAGTCCTAGGGAGGCATCAAAGTCTTTCCTTTGGCCTTGGGGCTCCCATGCAGGCAGATGAATGGAGTCATTTTTTTGGGTTGAGGAGATGATGTAACCTTCCCTGACCTTTTGGGCTTCTTTGAACCTGCAGGTGAGTGTCCACTTAGCCTCAGAGTGAGCAACAATATCAGACGAGGTTGGAGGACATTCCCAGGGTCTCCCATGGGCAGCTGTCCTGTGGCAGCTGCAGGATTAGCTGTATACAATCTTTGAGGTTCCAGGATACTTTTCAGAAGTGGAGTCTAGTCCAGGGAGCAGAAAGGACAGCTGGATCCATCCTTGAGGTGAGGTGGAGTGCAAGGCTGGGAGTTGACTACAGCTGGATGCAAAGGGGGCTGAGTATTACATTTGATCTGCAGCATCTAAATGGCCACAGAGGGATGTCCTGGGTTCCGAGGAGGCTACTGAGCCAACAGCTTTAGTGTCTTCAGAAGGATGAAGAAAACTTGAACAGTACTTTTTAACAGCTTTGTTAAGATATAATTCACATAGCATATACTTCATCAACTTGGAGTGCACAGTTCAATGGCTTTTAGTATGTTCATAGAGTTGTGCATCACAGTTAACTATAGATATTTTCATTACTCAAAAACAAATCAAAACTCAGCACCCTTTAGGTATCACTCTCAACCCCCCTCTCCCGCATCACCTCCAGCCCTAGGGAAGCATTAATCTACTTTCTGTCTCTCTAGATTTGCCCATTCCAGACAGTTCACTTAAATTGAACCATACAATATGTGGTCTTTTTGACTGGCTTCTTTTATTTAGCATAATGTTTTCAAGGCTCATCCATGTTGTACTAGTACTTCATTCCATTTTTTTTTTTTTAGTTTCAGATGTACAAAACAATGTAATAGTTAGACATTTATACCCTTCACTAAGTGATAACCTCCTCCCCCAATCTCCTACCTCTCTGACACTGTATATAGCTGTTACAGTTCTACTGACTCTATTCCTTATGCTGTACTCCACATCCTGTGAAGATATATATATATATATATATATATATATATATATTTATTTATTTATTTATTTATATATAATATATATAATTATAGTTGACATTATTATTCAGCTTCAGGTGTACAGTGCAGTGGTCAAGCACCTACACCATTCATGAAGTGTTCTCCCTAATAAGATAAGTGTCCATCGGATACCCTTCAAAATCTCTACAACATTATTAATTATATTCCCCAACTGTCTTTTGTATCCCTGTGGCAATCTTGTGGTTACTGGTTGTGCTTTCTTTTTTTTTTTTTTTTTTTTTTTTTTTGAGGGCAGTGTCACTGGCCCTCATATGTGGGACCCGAACCGGGGCCACTGACTTCCCAAACCAGCGCTTAACCACCACACCACTCGGCCGGCCCCTGGTTGTGCTTTCTAATCCCCTCACCTTCTCCCACTTCATTCCTTTTTATAGCTACATAATATCCCACTGTATGGATAGACCACATTTTATTTATCTGTTCATCAGTTGATAGAATTTGGGTGGTTTTCATGTTCTAGCTATCATGAATAATGCTTCTACAATGTTCATGTACAAGTTTTGTGTGGGCATATGTTTTCATTTATCTTGGGTTGGACTGGAATTACGGGGTCCTGCCAGACTGCTTTCCAAAGCAGCCACGCCATTTCATATCCCCACCAACAATGTACGAGGGTTCCAATTTCTCCACATCGTTGTCAACACTTGTTATTGTCTTTTATTATTACTATTATAGCCATCCTAGTGGGTGTGAAGTGGTATCTCATTGTGGTTTTGATTTACATTTCTCTGATAGCTACTGATATTGAGCATTTCTTCATGTGCTTATTGGTCCTTTGCATATCTTCTTTAGAGAAATGTCTATTCAGATCCTTTGCCCATTTTTTTTTTAAAAGATTTTATTGGGGAATTGTGGAAGGGGAACAGTGTTGGGGCATCGGGGGAGGGGACCAGCCAAGTTGTTGTTCTTCAGTCTTTGTTGTTGAGGGCGCCAGTTGTCATCTGGCTTCCTGTCAGCAGCTCGTGACCTCTAAGCTCAAGGTGCTGTGTTCAATCTTAGTTGTGGGTGGGCGTAGCCACCATCCCATGCAGGAGTCGAACCAGCAGCCTTGTTGTTAAGAGCGTATGCCCTGGGCCGGCCGAGTGGCGCATTGGTTAAGCGCTGGTTTTGGGATGCCAGCGGCCCCGGTTCGGATCCCACATGAGGGCCAGTGACACTGCCCTCTACAGCTAACAACAGCTCCACCTGGAGCTGGGCTGTGCGAGCCCCGGTGATGGTGTGGGCTGCAGCCCCTGCTGCAGTGGGCTGCCATAGGCTACAGTGAGTGGCCCGCAGCCAGCGTGAGCGGCTGGCAGCCAAGCGTGAGCTGCCAATAGCTGCGGTGAGCGACATCCAGAGGCCTGCGACCGATCTGCCTCATCCGGGAAGAGCGCAATGACGATACCAACAGTGAAGCAACATCCTCCGCAACTAAACTGAAGAACAAAAAGACAGCAACTTGTCTGTTCCCCTTCCCCGATTCCCCAACGCTGTTCCCCCCGCCGCCAATTCCCCAATAAAATCTTTAAAAAAAAAAAAGAGCGTATGCCCTATCCACTGAGTCATCTGGGCTGCAGCTCAGCTCAGGGTGCTGAGTTCAATCTTTAGTTTCGGGTGGGCATAGCCCACCATTGAACAGGCAATCTTGTTACACCAGCTGAGCCATCCTGCCACTTGTTGGCAGCTCAGTGACAGCTCAGCTAGGGCACAGTGTTCACTGGCCCATGTGGGAATCAAACCGGTGGCCCTGTTGCTCAGAGTATGCACTCTAAGCCAACTCTTAACAAACTGAGCCACTCGGCCAGCCCTCCTTTGCCCATTTTTAAATTGAGCTATTTGTCTTTTCATTCTTGAGTTGCAATGAATAGTTCTTTATATATTCTAGATACAAGTCCATTATCAAGTGTATGATTTGCAAAATTTTTCTCCCATCCTGTGGGTGGTCTTCTCACTTTCTTGATAGTGTCCTTTGAAGCACAAAAGTTTTAAATTATGATGATATCTAGTTTATCCATTCTTTTGTTTTTGTTGTTGCTCATGCTTTTGGTGTCATATCTAAGATGCCAATGCCAAATCCAAGATCATAAAGATTTACCTTTATGTTTTCTTCTAAGAGTTTTATATAGTTTTAACTCTTATATTTAGGCCACTGATTCATTTTTGAGTTAATTTTTGTATATAGTGTGAGTTTGGGATCTCACTTTATTCTTTTGCATGTGGAAATCTAGTTGTTCCAGCACCATTTATTGAGAAGACTCTTCTTTCCCCATTGAATGGACCTGGAACAGTTGTTGAAAATCAATTGGCCATTGATGTACACTTTTATTTGTGGACTTACAATTTTCTCCCATTGGTCTATTCTATATATCTATTCTTATGCCAGTAACACTATTTTGATTACTGTCACTTTGTAATTCATTTTGAAATTGGGAAGTGTGACTCCTCCAACTTTGTTTTACTTTTTCAAAATTGCTTTGGCTATTTGGATTTTCTTGCACTTCCATATGAAGGTTAGCATCAGCTTACCCATTATTGCAAAACAGGCAGTTGAAATTTTGATAGGATTGCATTAAATCTGTAGATCAATTTGGAGGAGTATTGTCATCTTATTGATATTTTTTAAATCAATAAATATGTCTTTCCATTTATTTAGGGTTTCTTTAATTTTTTTCAACAAGGTTTTGTAGTTTTCAGAGTATGACTTTTGCACTTCTTCTGTTAAAAGGATACTTTTGTACTCATATGTATTTTATTCTTTTTGATGCTATTGTAAATGGAATTGTTTTCTTATTTTTATTTTTTATTTTATTTTATGTTTGTTTTTTTTGAGGGCAGTGTTACTGGCCCTCATATGTGGGACCGAACCAGGGCCGCTGGATTCCTAAGCCAGCGCTTAACCACCGCGCCACTCTGCCTGCCCTTCACCATTAAGTGAAAATCCATTAGCTGGGATAAACCCCAGGTCATGGTGTATAATTCTTTTTATACATTGTTGGGTTCAATTTGATAGTCTTTTGTTGATGATCTTTGCATCTATATTCATAAGAGACGTTGTTCATTAGTTTTCTTTTCTTGTGGGATCTTTCCTGGTTTTGGTATCAGGGTAATACGGCCTCGTGGAATGAGTTGGGAAGTGTTCTCTTCTGTTTTGGAAGAGTTTGTGAAGACTTGGTATTAATTCTTTATATTTTTGATAAAATTTACCAGTGAAACCATCTGGTCATGAACTATTCTTTGTGGGAAGTTTACTAATTACTAATTCAATCTCTTTATTTGCTATAATTCTATTCATATTTTTAATTTTTCTTGAGATAGTTTGTATCCTTCTAGGAGTCTTTCCATTTCATCTGTTAGCATACAGTTGTTTATAGTAGCCCCTTATGATTTTTTTTTATTTTTGTAAGGTCAGTAGTAATATCCCCTTTGATTTTTTTAAATTAATTAATTAATTAATTAATTTATTTTTTATTAGTTTCAGGTGTACAACACAATGCAATAGTTATACTCTTTACCATATCATACATACCCATCACAACTCCCCTGACTCCTCTCCACAGTATACTCCACATCCCGTGACCATCCACATCTTCAGTTGCAGTTGGCATACAATACTATACAACATCAGCTTCAGGTGTACAGTGCAGTGATCAAGCCTCTACTCCATCCATGAAGTGGTCTCCCTAACAAGACGTGTCTATCTGACATGCCACAAAATTTTTTCAACATTATTATATTCCCCGAACTGTGTTTCATATACCTGTGGCAATATTGTAGTTGTCTATTTATGCTGTCTAATCCCTTCCTCTTTCCCCCAATTCCCACCCCCCCCAACTAGCAACCCCCAGTTTTTCCTCTACATCTATGAGTCTGTTTACTTTGATCATTCACTTGGCTCTTCAGACTCCACACACAAGTGAGATCACATGGTACTTGTCCTTCTCCGACTGACTTATTTCTCGCAACATAATAGTCTCTTCACAACATTATCAATTACATTCCCAGAACTGCCCCCATATCCCTGCGGCAACATTGTAGTCCCACATACACTGTCCAAAACCTTCCCCCTCTCCCTCTTCCCCACTCCCTCCCAGCCAGCAACCATCAGTTTTTCCTTTATATCTGCTTGATATGACTTCAATCTTCTTAAATTGTCTCTCTGGGTTAGCTTGTTTACCCCTTTCTTTTGTTTAAAAAAGCCCTTTTAACATTTCTTGCAATGCTGGCTTGGTGGTAATGAATCTCTTAAGCTTATTCTTTTCTGAGAAGCTCTTTATTTCTCCTTCAATTTTAAGTGATAGCCGTGCTAGGTAGAGCAATCTTGGTTGTAGGCCTTTATTTTGTGTCACTTTGAGTATCTCCTGCCACTCCCTTCTGGCCTGCAAAGTTTCTGTAGACAAGTCAGCTGTCAGTCTAACAGGAGTTCCTTTGTATGTAACCTGCTGTCTTTCTCTTGCAGCCTCTAGGATTCTGTCTCTGTCTTTAACCTTTGCCATTTTAACTATGATGTGTCTTGGTGTGGACCTGTTTGGGTTCAGCTTGTTTGGAACCCTCTGCACTTCCTGGGCATGTATGTTGATTTCCTTCACCAGGGTAGGGAAGTTTTCAGTCATTATTTTTTCAAATACATTTTTGACCCCTTGCTTCTTCTTTTCTCCTTCTGGTATCCCTATGATTCGAAGGTGGTTGCGCTTCACCTTGTCCCATAGGGCTCTTAAACTATTTTCATTGTTTTTTATTCTTTGGTCTTTTTGCTGTACCAACTGGGTGAGTTCTGCTATTTTATCTTCCAAATCGCTGATCCACTCCTCTGCTTCATCTACTCTACTGGTGATTCCTTTGAGTGTGTTCTTCATTTCAGTTATTGTGTTCTTTAGTTCTAACAGGTTGTTTTTTATGGTTTCCCTATCCTTCTTTATGTCCTCGCTAAGTTCCTTAAACATTCTTATCATCATCAGTGTTCTAAACTCTGTCTCTGAAAGGTTGGCTCCCTCTGTTTCATTTGGTTCCATTTCTGGAGGTTTCTTCTGATCTTTTACTTGTGACATGTTTCTTTGTTTCCCCATTCTGGCTGTCGCTCTGGGATTGCTTTGATGTATTAGATAGATCACCAGGAGAGCCCTGGCTGGATCATGCAGGCACATGGCCCAACACTTCCAGCAAAACTCCCAGTCTCAGCCTGTCCCAATCAGCCACTTGCAGATCAGGCCGAGCAGCCCGACAACCAATCACCAGCCTGGCAACTCTGCAAGCGGAGTGTGGAGAGCGGGGACCTGAGGTGGAGTGCGGAGAGCGGGGACCCGAGGCGGCTCGCGCACTCCCGGGTCTCAGTGAGCAGCCTGTTTTAGCCGGAGGGCACCCGCCCTGCATTTCCCTGGCAACGCAGTATAAACCGGGCAGAGGGTGGGGATCCAAGGCCGCAGGCGCATGCGCATGCACACACGCACTTCTGCGCCAATTCCACCAGACCAATTAGGTCTCGGACCTGATCCTTCGTGGGAGGGCCCAAGCCCGACAAAATGGCGCCCTCCCTACACCACTCGTGTGCTGGCTCCGCACCACAGGAACAGCAGTCCAAAAACCTCCAGCCTTTGCACCAAAGGTGCTCAGTTCAGTCCGTCCCCACAGGCTCCCGGGTCCGGCTCACACAGCCACTCCCTCCACCAGGAACCAGGTAAGTGCTCACCGGCAAGCAAGTCCGGGCGCCGGCCCCACTGATTCTCCAGCCGCTCTTAGCCTCACCGAGCTGAGCAAAGAGAGTCCTCACTAATTTACTGCCGGCTATCTTAGAACTTCTCTTTCCAGCAAAGGAGCTCTGGGCTGGTGAGCTTGGTGTGCAGCCGGAGGGTCTCTCCCCCAACCGGAGAAGCCTCTCCACAGCTGGGACCTCCCTCATGGGGTTTGCCCTCTCTCGTCTCCGCCCGTCCTACCAGACCCAATGCGGCTTCCTCTTTAAGTTCTTCGTTTAGTGGTTCTGTTCCTCCAGTGTTCCGGGGACCTCCAGGGTTGAATGCTGTATAATTTGCTTGTAATTTTGGTGTGATCCTGGGAGGCAGTTAGCACAGCGTCTGTCTATTGCGCCATTTTACCGGAAGCCTTTCCCCCTTTGATTTTTGAATTTAGTAATTTGAATTTTTTTTTTCTGATCAATGTAGCTAAAGATTTATTAATTTTGTCTATCTTGTCAAAATAACAACTTTTGTGAGTGCCCATCCAATGGCCGGCGAACGACTGCCTCACCAGGGAAGAGCGTAATGATAATAGCAACATAGGCCAATGAAGCAAAGCCCTCCACAACTAGACTGAAGAACAAAAGGGCAGCAACTTCTCTGTTCCCCTTTCCCCATTTCCCCAATGCTGTTACCCTCCCCCAACTACCCAATTAAAAAAACAAAATCTTTAAGAAAAACCAACAAAAAACAACTTTTGGGTTTGTTGATTCTATTATTTTTCTATTCTCTGTTTTATTAATTTCTACTCTAATTATTATAATTTCCCTCTATCTGCTAGGTTTAGGTTGCTATTTTGAGATTTTCTTTTTTAATGTAGGCATTTACAGCTATAAATTTCCTTCTAAGCACTGCTTTAGCTGCATCCCGTAAGTTTTGGTACAATGCGTCTTCATTTTCATTAATTTCAAAGTATTTTCTAATTTCCCTTGATATTTTTTCTTTGACTACTTGGCTACTCAGTAGTGTTAATTTCCACATCATTTCTTGGAAATTCACATTCCACATCATGAATTTCCCTAATTTGTTTCTTCTATTAATTTCTAATTTCATTTTACTGTGATTGGAGAACAGATTCTTTATATCATTTCAATCCACTTAAATTTATTAAGGTTTGTTTTATGACCCAATATGGGTTTTATCCTAGAGGATTTCCATGTGGGCTTCAGAAGAATGTGTTGTTGGGTGGAGTATTCTATAGATGCCTACTAGGCTCAGTTTGTGTAGAGTGTTGTCCAAGTGTGTTTTTTTTGTTGTTGCTCTTCTGCCCAGTTGTTCTATCTAAGATTGAAAGTGGATACTGAAGTCTCCAACAATTATTGTTTAACTGTTGATTTCTTCTCTCAATTCTGTCAGCCTGCCATGCAACCTCAGCATGGAATGAGTGAGCTGGGGTGAAGGCGATTGGAGCTCCAGCATTCTTGATGTACCATGTTTAGGGCACAGCCTCCATTCTATGGGCAGGGGCTGGGTGGAGGAAAGGAACCCCCCAACCTCTTGGTCACCCTCATCACTTCAATTTGGAGTTGCGGGGGATGAGAGATGCTGGTATCTTTTCACTACTCATGAGACACAGTAACTCTTGATCAGTCGCTGAGGGGAGAAGAAACCTGTTGTGTCCACACCCACCTGGAATGAAGCTTTCATCAAGCTGAAATGGTTGGGAATGGGAGAGATGCAGAGGATGGTTGTTCAAATACCACATACTCTTTGATGTTCTTATCAAATTTTAGTAGATTTTCTTGAATAAATGTTTCTTCAGTTGTTGTATGCCCTTAGGATAACCTCCAGACACAATTTTTTTTTCCATAGTTTTCATCAGCTTTGCTTGTTTCACTGGGGGTGGGGTGTGTGTGCTATGGAGTTCCTCATGCTTTCATCTTGGAAGTGGAACAAAAGAATATATTTTATAACATATAAAGTGTTCTTATAAAATTATTAGGAAAAAGATGAACACCCCCACAGAAAAATGTGCAAAGAGTAATAGGCAATTTACTTTAGAAAAAATAGAAATGGTCAATAAACATAGAAAAATATTGAGTCTCTCAAAAATATTTGAGTTAAAGAGATTCAACTCAAAAGAACATATCATTTTTCTATTATCAAATTGTCAAAAAAGAGATGTAATAATACCCAGAATTGTCAAGGCCATTTGTAAATAATACTTTTTACATGGTTGAGGGGAGTATCAATTACTTTAATCATTTCACCATTTTAGGGGGCAATTTGATAATATGTACCAAGATTTAAAAAAAAAAAAAGTACCCCCTTAACCTAGCAATTCTATTACTAGGAATTTATCCTAAGAAAATTATCTAACAAAAATTCAACTATAATTTATAATATTAAAAATTAAGACGATCTAATTGTCTTTGCTTTTTTTTTTTTTTAAAGATTTTATTGGGGAATTGGCGGAGGGGAACAGCGTTGGGGAATCGGGGAAGGGGAACAGACAAGTTGCTGTCTTTTTGTTCTTCAGTTTAGTTGCGGAGGATGTTGCTTCACTGTTGGTATCGTCGTTGCGCTCTTCCCGGATGAGGCAGATCGGTCGCTGGCCTCTGGATGTCGCTCACCGCGGCTTTTTGGCAGCTCATGCTTGGCTGCCAGCCGCTCACGCTGGCTGCGGGCCACTCACTGTAGCCTATGGCAGCCCACTGCAGCAGGGGCTGCAGCCCACACCATCACCGGGGCTCGCACAGCCCAGCTCTAGGTGGAGCTGTTGTTAGCTGTAGAGGGCAGTGTCATTGGCCCTCATGTGGGATCCGAACCGGGGCCGCTGGCATCCCAAAACCAGCGCTTAACCAATGCGCCACTCGGCCGGCCCTAATTGTCTTTTCTTAGGAGATTGGTTTATAAATTATGATTAGTTTAATAAATTATGGTGTATCCAAACATAGCCATAAAAATGATTGGATAGATCTCTATGAATTAACACATATATTAAAGGTGGGGAGTATATTACAGAGAAGTATGCCCATATGACTCCATTTGTAAAAGCTAGTCTATCTGTAATCACTCTGTCTAAATTATATGTATGCACATGCATAGAAAAAACCTTGGAGAATATATTTTAAACTGTTAATAATGGGTACCTCTGGATGGGAATGTAGGTGATGTTAATTTTCTTATTTTTGTCTTTCTGTACTTATGTTTAAATGTATCTTCAGTGACATGTATTATTTGAACCATAAAGGAAAATCACAAGTAGTGTTTCTTTCTGATTGTGGGGCTGGGAGTTGGGGGCTGTGGGTGGGTAGAGATCAGTAGGTCAAGGAACTGTCAAGGCAGAGCTGGGCTCTGCAAGGTCTGTACGAGCTCCGTTGCCTTCTGGAACTTCATTCATCCAAACCATTCATTTAAGTGGCAAAGTTGGATGTAAGAGACATTGCAGAGGGAGAATCCACCGGACGTGCCAGCAGTTGGACAGAACTGAGTCGTGGTGCCTGTGAGATGGCGCCCATCAGAAAATGAGCTGTCCAGTGGAAGGGCCACATCAGCTCCAGCGTGAGGCCCAGCATATTCTGCCTTTGGAGTCCTGAGGTCCAGGCTAATGGGTAGCAGGGGAGAAGGCAATGTCCTAAAGAAGATAGACATGCTTGGCTGGGGCTCTGGAGACTTGATGGAAGGCCCCAGTGCAGACCTGGGTAGGAGGATAAAAAGAGGCAGTAACAAAGTGGGTAGCTTTGACCCATGGGAGTGGCTGGTCTCCCAGGAAGAGATTATAACAAGAAGGGAGGAAAGAAGAGGATCAAGGGGAGGCATGGGAGGAGGAAGGGAGCCCAAGGAGAAGTGGTCAGAGTGGGAGCACACACCTCATGGACACTAGGCATGCCATGGACCACTCTAACGGCCACTCCTTTTAGCACTGGATGGTTTCTTTTTATTAAAAAACGTTGATGTGTGCTGGGGCCCTGCCAATGCCCTATTTAACACATGAGAGGCCCAGAGAGGGGCAGTGACTTACCCAGAGCATATATGGGTGTCATGACAGAGGCAGGCCTACCTCCTTGCTCTTGGTTCTCTCTCCAGTCACCCCCCAGAGACAAATCTAGAAGAATGGCTGTCAGAATCCCAGTTCAGAAGGAAGCCTGGAGTGTTGTGAGGCTCACCAAACCAAAATCTCCACTTTGCAGTCTAGCCCCTAGTGAAATCGCCTTCCTTGGTTTTCCCATCCTTTATTTCCAGTTCCCCACTCCTCACATGCCCATTCCCTTTCCACTTGCAGCCACAGTGATGTTTTTCAGTACAAGCTGGATCAAATCACTCCCCTATTAATACCCCTACCAGCTCCAAAATGCTCTTTATCCTGATGTTTGTCTTAAACTGGCCTGTGGGGCCTTCATCCCTCTAAAAGCAGTACCCTGAGTCTGTACTTGCCTTTTAGATTTGGTCTGATAAAGCTTGTCATGTTGTGTCACCACAGCAAATCTGTTTTTTTTTTTTTTTTACTGATGACTTATTTATTCACTCATTTATTTATTTATTTAAAATTTTATTTCAATTAGCTTCAGGTGTACAACACAGTGCAATAGTTATACTTTTTACCCCTCAAAGTGACAATCCTTCTCCCCCAATTCTCCCCTCCCACTCCTCCCCCCCATATCATACTATCTATTACAATTCCTTTGACTCCCTTCCACCGTATAATCCACATCCCGTGACTGTCTATATATTCAATTACAGTTGGGTAAATCTCTCTTTTTTAAAAAAAAGATTTTATTGGATAATTGGTGGAAGGGAACAGTGTTGGGGAATTGGGGAAGGGTAACAGCCAAGTTGTCCTTCAGTCTTAGTTGTGGAGGGTCCACCCATTGGCAGCTCATGGCCGTTCAGCTCAAGGGCTGTGTTCAATCTTAGTTGCTAGTGGGGGTGGGGGGTGGGGGGGTGCAGCCCACCATCCATGTGGGAGTTGAACTGAACCAGAAGCCTTGTTGTTAGGAGCACATGCTCTCACTAGCTGACCTGCCGCCTATTGGCAGATCGACGGCAGCTCAGCTCAGCTCAGGCACAGTTCACTGGCCCATGTGGGAATCGAACCAGTGAACCTGTTGCTCAGAGCTTGCCAACTGAGCCACTTGGCCAGCCCCTCAGCAAATCTCTTCGCTCTGCCAGGAACTCTCCTCCCTGCGCTGCCCCTCAACCCTCTAACCACTGCTTTGAAGTCAGGGTGACATCCCTGATAGCCCCTCATATGTTCTATGGTGTACTTTCCCTTTGCTCTAACACCTACTGTTGTCATGTTTCTTTTTCCCTCTAGGCTGAACTTCAGGGTGGTAGGACAGGGTCCATTTTGTTTGCAGCCATGGTCTCTGAGGCTATCAGGACTAAGGGTGACCATGCTGGCAGAGCAGGAGAGGAGCTAGTGCCAGGTGGCACAGGGCAGTATCTTTAGGATAGCCCTACTGGGTACTAAGATACAGCCAAGAGTGTCTGTCTGGCATTGTGGGCAGAGCATCAGCTGTTTTCAGCATTTGAACAAATGGTGTTCAGAACAGAATGTCTGCCAGAGCCACAGAATTGAGTGTCCTGCAGCAGGGCCCCACTGTCAGTCTCAAACCTGGTATATTTTAGTATTTGAAAATAAAGCAATCGTTGGGTTTGCTTTCAGTTCCATGTTTTGGAAAATGTGGGGTTGTATCTGGAGTGGGTAGTTCTCAGCATGGCCTTTTTTTCTGATCGAGGCAGAGCTCTCCCAGAGTTGGGACCAATAGACCCCTGGGCCAGCAATGACAGCAATATGGAGGGACCCAAGGAGCTGATGATGGACAAGTACCCTCACATGCCATACCTGTTTGGGCTGTTGGCTCATAGGACCAACACTTCAAAACATTTCTCCCGATCTTCTCTCTTATAATGAAGCTGCGAGTGGGTGTTAATAGAGGTTTTGTATTCCCCCTAAGCACTGCAGGGCTACTTCAATACAAGTTGGTTACTTGTATTTAAGTAGATTTAAGACAAAGGTCACATCTTCTCTTGATTCACAAAGAGACTTCAGAAAGGCTACATGAATGAAAAGTGATGTAAATAAGCTTTTCTTTTATTTCATATTTCAATGTTAAATAATATTTAAAATCTTACCATCTTTTTCCAGGAGTATTCAAAACTGGACAATGAAACTTGGAGTCCTTTGTTTCTGCAGGAAGTTTTGACATCTGACAAATAGGAACAAGGTCAGGTCCTTGCACCTTGTCACTGGCCAGGATCTCCTTAATTACCAGCCCAATTCTGTCATCTTCCTGAAGAAGAAGGATACTTTCTGGTTGGAGGAAAGCTAAATCAGTGTTCTCATTCACAGGATGTGAGCAGGGGTGGGGATGGGCAGAGAACAGAGAGGGGAAGAAAATCAGGACCAGCTCTTCATGAAGCGTGGTCTGGGGAAAATTCTGGAGACTTTGAGGAAGCTGCAGGCTGAGATGGATGTGGCCAGGAGAACCCTTCCTAAAAGTGATTCAAAATGTATCTGGATCAATATTTTAAAGAACACAAAATAGGTTACTAGAAATAAATACATAAAGCAATGAGTATTGGGGATTATACTGTCCAAAGTAAAAATCAGGATACTTGACCTGATTAGATGGTATAATTGGAACTGAGACTGCCCACCCCTTCCAGGTGAGGGGTGCAGACTAATGTTTATGAGCCCTAAAAGGAAATGCTTGTCTGTGAAGCACAAGAGGTTGTTCCAGGTGGTTCCTCCTTCCCTGTCAGTCTTATGTGTGACTAACTGGTGGCCCTACTGGGAGAGTAGGAGAGGTCAGCAAGAGGACAGAAGGTCTGACCACCATGTTCCTACACTTAGGTCAGGTTTGCAGAGAAAAGTGACATAGATGAGCCACAGGCAAAAGATGGGGAAGGAAAAGCCATTGCTGTGATTTTCCACTTAGGCTTTCATTGGACAAGACTCTTGGTTTAGACTAGATTCTAGTTTTGCTTGTTGAGTGTGTGTACTTGGAATCCCACTCATTCTTCATATTGCACGTCACACTGAAAGAGAAAAGCAGCTCCAAAAAAATCCTGTCAGGTCTTTTGTCCACCATTATTTTAAAGACAGGGCTGCACAGTCCAAAATGATCAAATATTTAGTGTTACCATCTTTTAAAAAGTCTTTATTGAGTAAACTATGTATAGCAAAAAAAAAAAAAAAAAAAAGGCAGACAAATATATAGATACAATAAATAGAGGTATATTATCTTGGTTTCCAAATTCCATATAATACATTTGCTATGGCTGCCTTGAATACAAAAATACAAAACACAAAGCCTTCGCAGGAGCTACCCCATAATAGTCTGAAACCCAACCCATACCTTGACACACCTTGGCAGGCCTTCTGTGTTCTGAGCACCCAATTTCAATGTGTGCATGTGTGTGTGTGGAGGGGTTCTCCACAACTCTGACAAGCAATGCTCAGACACCAGCAGGGGGTCAGAGAATGGCTCAGTTCTGACATTATTTGCATGGCAATACCATCAAATTCCACAGGTTGAGGGCTCAGTCCTATAAGACTGCCTCCCCCCTCCAAGTCCCTTTCAGACGCCAATTTCAGGCTAATGTATCTGACAAACTGGCTACAAATTGGAGGCTCCAACAACCTCCTCCAACTCAGGGGGCCAGTTGCAAGTCCAGGTTGTTACCTGTACTTCTGACTGACTGGCTATAAATTGGAGATTCCCGAGATCCCCTCCTCGGGGTTAATTTGCTAGAGTGGCTCACAGAACTCAGAGAAACCTGTTACTAGACCACTGGTTTATTGTAAGAGGATATATAACTCAGGAAGAGCCAGATGGAAGAGAAGCAGAGGGCAAAGTATAGGCAAAGGGTAAAGTCCTTCCGTGTCCTTTTGGGATGCACCATTCTCCCAAATCTCCATGTGCTCACAAACCCAGAAGCTCTCTGAACCCAGTCCTTTTGGATTTTTCTAGGGGCTTCATTACATAGACATGATAAAGTCATTGGCCACTGAAGACTGATTCAATCTCCAGGCCTCCTCCCCTCCCTGGAGGTCAGGAGATGGGACTGAAAGTTCCAACCTTCTAATCACGTGGTTGGCTCTATTGGCAACCAGCCCCCATCCTTAGGTGCTTTCTGAAAGTCATCATTCACATAACAACACATACCTTTATCACTCATTATTAGGAAATTCCAAGGTTTTGGGGAGCTCTGTGCCAGAAAAGGGAGGATGACCAAATATATATTTCCTATTATAAATCACAATAACACAGCAGGTCTTTGAAAAGATAAGGTACACACCTGTTTTGGGAACTTCAGCAATAGGCTGGTTTTCCAAAATATATGGATATGTATACAGCCATTAAACAGGCCTATTTAGCTTTTGGCATATTCCTTTAAGATATTATTTATTTAAAAAAAAAAGATATTATTTATTTAAGTCACTAGGACAATTACATATAGAAAAAGTGGCTGTTCATATATTGCTTTGGTTACCTATATTCTGCTTCTCTTAGCATAAAAGACACTCTTCCCCCAGCTTATAGACCCAGGAGCTCTCCACTCCACTCAGTCTTAGACCATCAGCTGCCGTCTTTAAATTCCATTAAAGATATCAAATCAAACAAAAACTTATTTATTTATTTATTTATTTATTTATTTATTTATTTATTTATTTATTTATTGTTGAGGGCAGTGCCACTGGCCCTCATATGTGGAACCGAACCAGGGCCACTGGCTTCCCAAGCCAGCGCTTAACCACAGCGCCACTTGGCCGGCCCCCCCAAAAAAACATATTTATTTAATGCCGAAAATACTTGTAGTCAAGGCCTTGTAGTCAAGGCCTTGTTAATAAGTGCTATAGATGGAATAAAGTATAAAATACTGTCACTTAGTTACAGATGGAATCTCAAATTCTCATTTGCTTTAGGGCTGATGGTCAATTTCTCCCCACTCCAAATGAGCTTGCCTGATAGGATATCTTGATATGTTATGGGTAACCACTTTTGTATTTGACTACTGTTCTTAATTGCCCTTAATTGGCCCTCGTTGCACACTCTCTGTCCTTAGTCATCCGTCACATCCATATTACTGTCTGGTAATTTAGAGTGGTCATTCAAATCAAGGATCTAACCAACATTTTAAATCAACTCATCATTTTTAATATCGATTTTTTCTTAGAACTGATCTGATTTTCTTCAATAAGTCAAAAATCATAGACCAGGTAACATAGCATACATACAGTGGAAATATATTGCTCTTTTAGAAGTTACAAATTTTTAGTGTATAGTTATTAGTATTGCTGCTATGAATTATCTACTGAAAAGTTAGCTTCTTTAATGTCTATATTTTCTGAAAATTCACTTTGTTACATTTCCAGCTGCAAAAGGCTGTGACTGCTACATATGCCAAATCTTGGATGGCAGCCTGACACCAATGCAATATCTGACATCTCACTTCGAACGTTCCTTCCTACATGCTTTGTTGAAGTAGCCCACTAAAAAAACCTGCTTTAAAAAAAAAAAAACACTAAGGGGCCGGCCGAGTGGCGCATTGGTTAAGAGCTGGCTTGGGACGTCAGCGGCCCTGGTTTGGATCCCACATATGAGGGCCAGTGACACTGTCCTCTACAGCTAAGATGGTGAACAATAGCTCCACCTGGAGCTGGGCTGCTGTGAGTCCCCGGGGATGGCATAGCTGCAGTCCCTATTGCAGTGGGCTGCCATAAGCTACTGTGAGTGGCCAGCAGCCAGCGTGAGCGGCTGGCAGCCGATGTGAGCTGTCAGGAGCCACTGTGAGCAGCTGTCCAGAGGCCAGCGACCGATCTGCCTCACCTGGGAAGAGCGCAATGACGATACCAATGTGGGTCAGTGAAGCAATGTCCTCCACAACTAGACTGAAGAACAAAAGGACAGCAACTTGTCTGTTCCCTTCTCCCAATTCCCCAATAAAATCTTTAAAAAAAATCCACTAAATTTTGGGGTGGCCAGTTGGCTAGTTGGTTGGAGTGCAGTGCTCGTGACACAGGGGTTGCCTGTTCGATCACCACATGGGCCAGGGAGCTGTGCCCTCCACAACTAGATTGAAACGACTACTTGACTTGGAGCTGATGGGTCCTGGAAAAACACACTGCTCCCTAATTAAATTAAAAAAAAAAAAAAAAAGAACTAAGTTTCATGGCATGTTATTTACTCTTGTTGCACCATAGCCTGCTAATATGAATGTTTTCTTTCTTGCTAAATGGTTTGAAATTTAATATTGGAAATTAGTCAAATCTAATCATTCTGATAATGAAAGCCAAACTACTAAGGCTGCAATTTCCTTTTGGGGAACATTAATTTCTAGTCAATACAATTTGAGTGTGCATGTTTAATGAATAGTTCTCCTTCCCAATTTACTTCAGTCTTATATTAAGTATTGGTTATAGGTAAATACAGATAAACACTTGTGTATTGAGAATACAAATCCATGCTGTCTAAAAAGATCTTGGGAAGTGGGAAAGGAGAGAAGAAACACATAAGGTTGGGCCATGGTGTACCGGCCTTCAGGGAAAGGGCAGGGGGACCTGTTTTTGGGTGTACTCTGTGTCCTGGTTCTGTTTTCCTGGTCTGCTCTGGTCTGAGAGCTGAGTGTGTGGTCATCTGGGGTGCATTCATGGAAAGTCAGTGCCTGGGAAGAGGGCATTGGTCGTACAGGCAGCAAACACAGGGTCTTTGTTTGAGGGAAGTTTTGTTACTATGTGCGTGAATAGAGGCCTGGATGTCACATGGTTCTTGCTTGTTACTCAAACATACTAAAAGCTCATTTTATTCTGAGGCGAATTCTGCTACATCATAGGTACCGTTCCTTTTCTTTTTAATGGGCTTAACTGAAGTGTGCGAAAGGATTGGTGAGAAAATAACCTATACTTGGATGCTGGACATCTGCCACGGGGGAGACTAAGTCATCATTTCTTAATCTTCCTACAACCCTGGGCTGAAAGGTTCTCTGGAGACACTAATTAGGCAAATTCCAGAATCCCTTTGATATCAAGTCCCAAAGCACTGGGGTTAGAATGTAGCTAAAACAAAGTGGTACTTATTTTTAGAAATTTTAATAACCTGGGGAGACTAGGATGTGACTACTGCTTTTTCTTTTACAACTAAGCCGCTGCCACACAAACTGGACTGACAGCTGATGGCCAAGGAGTTCAACACAAGCGGTTTAGGCAAAAAGCGGATTTGACAACTTATTTTAATCAATGAGTCCAACAAATGATGAGACCCTCTCCTCCCAAATCTGTGAAAACAGACATTGTCAATGACTTATTAATACATTCTTGGAAATGAAAAAAAAAAAAAAACCACTACAAAACAGAGTGACACAAAAGGGACAATGAAGCAGGCAAGATAACACCTAGAATATATAAAAATGCCTAGATCCCAATTTAGCTTTGCCAAAAAACATGAGACATGTCACCAGGAGGTACCCATCCCCAGCCCAAAACATGTTTGTAAGGCCAGCCTCGGTTTCTGGAGAGAATATGCTCTCTAAAAGAGATAAAAAATCAAAATGAAAAAAAAACACCCTCAAGTTCACTGATATTTTCTGCAGCTCAAAGTTCCAGTCAGAGTATGTTAAAATATGTAACATGTATAAGTCGTCCTAGGTTGCCTTGAAACCAATGATTATAACCATCTGAGATGGATATGTGGTGTGCCTACAAAGCTACAGAAAATTGGAAGAGTGATGGCCAAAACTTCAGCTACTGGAGATCAATCTCGTGACAGCCTGAAGCACCTGAGGTCTGTTTCCAGAAAAGCGAGTGTGGGTGGGGGTAAGGGAGGAGCAATTCTGAAGCAAATAAGAAATTTCTAATAAATAACTTCCAAAGTGCTAAGGTTCTTGAAGGAGGGGTCTGATCAACTCCAACTGGCTGAGGGACTCCATAAAAGGTCTTTGAAAAAAATATGCCTTTTTATTCATTTACAACACTTACAGACTGTTAGTAATGGAAGGTTGAGAGTCATGGTAAAGCAATGTAAGGATGCAAAAAAGGACATGCAGATGAGGAGGGGTGGGGATGGACGAGGCCTATGTTTGCTGAAAGCTTACAGACCCTG
The DNA here is from genome assembly GCA_033961575.1 of Aselliscus stoliczkanus. NCBI lineage: Eukaryota > Metazoa > Chordata > Mammalia > Chiroptera > Hipposideridae > Aselliscus > Aselliscus stoliczkanus. The sequence goes on from CM066730.1 coordinate 92,990,960, forward strand.
GTTTAAAAAATAAAAAAAAAATTCAGGCTTCAAGTAGCCCCGGAAGGATGGGCGACTGGAGATGTGTGGTATAGGCCTGGCCCTAGCTCAGTCACAAGACAGCTCTGGACCATCTTTCTGAGTCTCAATATTTAAAACTAAGTCATTTAACTAGGGAGAATTTTTAAAGCATTTTCTCTTAAACAGTAACTTATAAAATAGAAAGCAAAATGCATACAAAATTTTAAGACACAAAACCAGAAAAAAAAAATTTTGTTACGTTGGCCACTCTGAGCTTGACCCCAGAGCCCTGGAGATCCAAGGGACTCTGAATACTATGATTTGGCCTGACCTGCATACGAGGAGGCAGCAGCAGGCATGGAAGACAGAATGGGCTTGGAGTTAGGGCTGCACTGGGGCTACAGAAGCAGTCAAGAGAAATGAGAATTGAGGGAGGGGCAGCAGCAGGAGCAACAGAGAGACGCAGCTGACAGCAAAGTCAAGAGCAATTAAGAGACAGGAGCTAGAACAAGCCTGTTCACTGGGAAGAAGCCACCAACACCCAACATCTCTCCAGCAGAGCTCACAGATGTCTGGGAAGAACCCCCTTACGAGACAAGGCAGCTTTCATTCTCAGTCCCTCACTGCTGGCATCCACAGTGAGGTCTCCATCTAGCAGCATTCAAGGACATTTCAGGTAGACTTATAAACTTATTTTCTTAGGAAAACAGAAAAGAAAAGCACTCAAATTAACTATACTGTGAGAGCTCCTCAAAAACTTTTATTTTTTTATTATTATTATTATTATTTTTTGACCAGCACACTGCTTGGTACACACTGCCAGGCAGCAATTCAAAAAAGTTTTTTTAAATACGTAATTTATAACACTGGGAGGGTTTCATTTCAGTGTTTCAGAAAACGTGGTTATTCTTGGAAAAGGTTTATACTTTCACGACTCTGCATCACAGAGGTTTTGTGCTAATTTTTATAAGCCACCTCAGACAGACAGTAGACACCTTAGATTAACATTTAAGTGCTTTGGAAGGGCAGTAAAAGAACTCTCAAGAAATTCAAGAGTTGTTATACTTGCAGGAAAGGCAGTTGGCTTCTGCAGCCCAGGGCAATTCACAGTATTGAGAGGACACGGGAAATGCCTTCGGTGTCTCACCTGGACTAGGGACCTCCTGGACAGTTCCCCTGCTCGATTCTTGCAAGAATTCTGGCAGGAGGACGACTAGCAGAGAGGGACCATGAACTTCTCCAACCGGCTCAGACCTCACTGCAGCTTGGCTGAACCAGTACCCACAGTTTTGCTACTGAGCACGTCATCCTGGAAGTGCCTCTGACATGTGTCCCACCACACAGAGGCCCAGGACCAGGCATTCTGACCTCCTTTCTCCTTCCACTTAATTACCTGGAGTTCTATGTGTACTACACATGCGCAGAGTTTTTACAAATTAAATAACTTTCTTAAAATACAATAAAACATCATGACATACAATTCTCTTTGAAAAGTCTTTCCAATTAATTTACAAAATTGTGTGCAAAAACACTGACCTCAAATAAATAGGGGAAAAAAGTGGGAAGAACTAAACTGGGTTTTTTCGTTTTTTTTTTAAATTAAAACTTAAAAACACTAGCTGCACTTCAAAGTATTTGCAGGATGAAATGCATCAAGAAGGCCATGAAACACAGCCCTCAGCATCAGAGTTGCATTTTCAAGTGAGGTTTTCTGTGTTCAAAACTCACAATGGACGCCTCCGCTGAGGTCCTTCACCACGCCCTCTTTGACCAACTTTAGGAGCAACCTGGTCTCCGTTGTCACGTTATGCATGGTCTGAAAGTTCATGGCAGCCATGCAGAGATTGTCAAAGTAATGCAAAGGGGTTTTGGGTTGATTGAGGTCATATCCAAAGCCTGCCAAACTGACTTCATCACATAAATGTGTGGCTAAGACAACGGCAATGACACCAATTGTGGGGACGTTCTGAAAAAGAGAAAAGACAAAAGAGTTTTAGCACAAGTCACTGCTTTCCACATAGTACACATTATGCCAAATAATAAAGGCTGCACTGGGGGCTGCAATTTTAAACATCACACAGTTTTATATGTCACAGAATTCTAAAGTCTGACTTCCCATCCAAGTCAGGATTCTAGACTCTAAAACATGGTCTGTGATATGAATACTTTTAACACACTACCAAAAGGCAGCTTGGCAGTTCTTGCATCAAGCTAAAAGGTGCTTTCTCCTTGTACTTTGAGAGTATTTACTGTCATATATATGCTACATTTCCTCCCACTTATTTTGTGTTCTAACTTTTGTTTCTGATAGTTTTTGCCATTCAGCAATTTCATATTTTGTGTAATCAAATCTGTCCATTTTTAAAGGTTATTTTTTAAATAAAATCTATGAATAAACAAATAAACAGTTTTCTGTTTAAAAAAATACTATGAAATTTAATAAAGAAACAGGGCAGTTTAGAAGATACAGAAATCTAAAAATATTGAAAGATACCTAAATATATTTACAATAAAACCTATTTATAGCTTAGTTTAAGAATCTTGGCGAAAGTCTGTTTAAGTCTTTTTTTAAAACTGTTTTGTTAAGAGTGATGCTAGCAATTAGATTAAAAGTTGTAAATCCAAGGCTGGCCAGGTGGCTCAGTTGATTAGAGAGTGAGCTCTGAGCAACAGGGTCACTGATTTGATTCCCACATGGGCCAGGAGCTGCCCCTGAGCTGAGCTGCCACTGAGCTGCCAACAGGGGGCCAGATGGCTCAGCTGGTGAGAGTACGTGCTCCTAACAACAAAGTTGCGGGTTCAACTTCCACACGCCCCCGCAACTAGATTGAAAGCCGCGACTGGACTTGGAGCTGAATTTGCGCCCTCCACAACTAAGACTGAAGGACAACAACTTGACTTGGAGCTGATGGGTCCTGGAAAAACACAATGTTCCCCTTCTCCAATTACCCAACACTGTTCTCTTCCCCAATTACCCAATAAAAATATCTAAAAAAAAAAAGTTGTAAGTCCATGTTCATTGGGCAGGAACTACGTGGAGAGGCAGGAAAGTACCAAAGGGGGCACAGCACCTGAGGAAAACGGTGGCCTGCTTGGAGATGAGCTTCAACACTGTGAAACTCTCAAATGATCTGGGTAGTCAAGCCTGAGGCTGGAGCCAGAGCTCAATTTAGCCACCACTGATCATGGTAAAGAACTAGGTTTTGTTTTCAAGGAGCCCATTAGGTTGTTTTCCTCAATAACCACAGAATTCTTCCTTTAAAATTTACACAGTTGTTTGCAAGAATATTTATAATTAGAATTTGATTCATATGGCAAATAGAAGAACCTGCTAATCTGCTTATCGGTTCACTACACCTAAGAGTCTAGCCCAGTGTTTGCAAATTATGACCCTGAAATATCTTAGCCCTCAGTGTGAGCTGCAGCCCCATTTCAAAATTCCTTGCTTTCCTTTACATATATAGGTTTTGCTCAAAGTTTTGTTTAAGAATGACTTCCTACTAAAAACAAAGTTTAAAGACACAGGTCTAGCTTTTCACATGATGAAAAAAATAGGCACTAAAGGACTCTCCACCCCCTGGTGGCAGCATAGGCTAATTGCAGGTAAAGAATCAACTGCAGTGAACAGAACATAGCTGAGATTCTCAAATTAGGCTACAAAATAAAATCACCCAGGGAACTTTGAAAATCCCAATTATGGCGCCGGCCGAGTGGCACAGTCGTTAAGAGCTGGCTTGGGATGCTAGCAGCCCCGGTTCGGATCCCACATGAGGGCCAGTGACACTACCCTCTAAAAAAAAAAAAAAAAAAAAAATTCCAATTTCATAGACTACAGTACAAGCAGATTAAATCAGAATGTCTGGGTGGGACCCAGACATCAACAGAAAAGCACTGCTCTGGAGGCTGATTTCATTGACCACTACCTATAAAGTGATGATAAATGTCAATTCTCACCTAAGCGGCCCACAGAGTTAAAATGTAAAGAACTTTCCAGACCACCCCAGTGCCTTTCAATGTCCTGCAATTAGTTATATGGAGTCTGGGAGTAAGCATACCTTAAATAATATCTCAGTGACCTAAGGATTAATGTGCTAACTACTCTAAAGAGATGAGTCGCCAGGGGGAAGGCCAATTAAACAGAGGACCTGAAGATGCAGAGCAGTGAACAAGCATGGAGTATCTAATCACAGTGTAGGTTTCTCCACTGGAAGGTGCTCCTGGGTATACACTGAGCTTCATTGAAATTTGTACAGATGTCACCCCTCCAACGCAGAGAACAGTTAACTTTCAGTAGCAACAAAAATACCTTATCTCGGCCCCAGAACCTTGACTGAGGCTCTGAATATTGCAGGATGTCAAAGGCAGTCTCTTTGATAATGACTGGATTCAAAATCCTGAAATGTTTTGGCTGTAATGGGATTTTCTCTGCCACTTGCTTCCAAAAGAAGAGTCGCACCCAAAATGGCTAAGGAAAGAAGGCAAACAGTCATGAGGGGTATTTAATAAAGTCATCCATTCAGTGAGGGGTGAGAATACAACCCCTTCATAATCAGGCCACGCCATGGCTGTCACCCCGTGCCTGTCACCCCGTGTGAGCATGCATTCTGTGGCAAAGTCACAGATCTTTCCAAATTCACCACCTCAACTCAAGAAAGCAACTCGGAAGGACCTGATTGATGAAGGTAGCATTGGACACGGAGAGGAACTGCAGAAGCCACTCTTGTTTGTTTGAGGAAGAAATTCCTTAGAGAACGACCTGAGGTGGGCGCCTTTTTAGGATTGAAAGCCACCACTGTGCCCAGGGAAGACTAAGCAAACAGAGCCAATTCAATGGTATTAAGTGCTGTGAGTGCCCGGATCTGATCAGGCCCTCACCCAGTGTCATCTCTCTCCATTCACTGTTTCCCAGTCCTTTGAAGTTTCTTGGTAATGGACTGTAAGTCACTTCATATGTGCATCATTTTCCAACTAGAACAACTTCTACCCAATATAAAGTCCAAAAAACCATGACAACCTGTACAGAATCAAGCTCTGGAGATACAAAGTCTCCATCCTACCAAGCTTACGTGAAAAGTAAGCTTTATGTCCTATTAAGTTTGCAGACAGCCAGTTTGTGTAAGTGAATATAAATGCACACACACTTATGACAGTTGACCTCTGAAACATAATGGGTGAGACTATATATAGTAAAGTGATCATAATTGTAAAACAAAAGGAATATGACCAGGTGCGGGCCATCCGCTCCACATCTGCCCCTCTGGAGGGCTGTGAATTTACTCCTACAAAAACACCACCAATTGAAGCATTTCTGGAGACTCTCTGAGAATATGCCTTAGAGATTTTATGTATATTCTTTTGAATATCCTCAATAATGGTTTATATTAATCCATGTAAACCTAAGTTCTGGAAATAGCCAAAAGCCATGTAAGTTCAAGTCTGGTGAAAGTTGAGTCATCAACCGTAGTAATAGTGATTCCGGTCCAAAACTTGATATTCCCATTAAATCATAGTCACGATTTCCACATGTGACTCGATCAAGTTCTGAAAGCAATTTCCAGCAAGGAGTTCTGAGGGGTTTCTATAAAGGGAGTGGCTATTTGAAAGACAACACAAAAGTATGCATTTCATTGTTTGTTTAAAAATAAAAGTTTGTAATTACAACTAGACATCCCTTCACTTTTCACAAAGATACGTCTGATAGCTGAATTTCTAGTGCTTACCAGGGTTTCGTTTTTAACCATTGCTTGAAGCCAGTTGAAGTCAACACTCTTAAATAGCACAGCAACGAACAAGTCATTAGAATAATATTCAAGGTCAGACAGTGGGGCACCCTCTGGGTAAGTCATCCTTATAGTAGTTTTATTTCCAACATGCTCTGAATATCCCTCAACCGGTGCATTGTTTAACCTATTTAAATAAAAAGGGCAAAATAAATTGACAAAGGAAGCCATCAACTATCTTATCACATAAAAACAAACAAAATAAAACAAAACAAAAAACAACCCCTCATCATTTTCTCCACACTTTTTTTAGGACTGGGAATGAGTATGTGGTTGGGGGGAGGGGTGTCCCTCCCACTAGCCTGGTCATCACCCCTCTCAGTTTTGCCCTCTCCAGGTGCTCAGTGAATGCAGCCTTCAGTCGGCGAGGGACGCCCAAATCTAATCTCCGAATGACAAGCAATTCTTGCTAGTCCTGCCATTTTAAGCCAATGAAAACATATTATATTTGGGGCTTTCTCTGGGCACTACTAATGTTTCCCTGAAAGCCTCCCATTGTGCTCAGATATTAGTGGCTCTTCCCAGAATTTCAAAAAGGTAATCAGAGAGAAAAACCTAGAAACCGGGGCAAGGCAGACACAAGCAGCAGTTACATGGACAGGGTGAGGCCAAGGGCGGCCCAGGACATTATTAGGAATAATGAAATTTGAATAAAGACTGTAGATAAGGTCTACTATATCAGTGCTCACTTTCTAATTCTAAATATTTTCTGTGGTTGTATAATGGAATGTCCTGATTCTTAGGAAACACACACTAAAGTATTTAGGGGTAAAGGAGCTAGATATTTGCAACTAGTTCTGAAAGGGCTCAGAAAATAATAGTATATATATATAGTGAGAAAATTATAAAGCCAATGTGGTAAAGCATTATCAATTGGGGAATCTGGGAAAAAGGTGAATGGGAGTTCTTTGTACTATTTTTGCAACTTTTCTGTTAAGTTTGGAATCACTTTGAACCTGCAAGTTAACCCCCAAAAAGCTTCTTAACTGATCTTCTCCCTCATCATCATATTGATTCACCCTTTCTCTGTCCCCAGTGCTCATTGGCCTCCCAGTGCACAAAATCCTATGCACGAAATCCACGCCCCCCCAGTCTGGCACCTGCCTGCACTGGGCACCTTCCCAGCCTTTTCCTGCCCTCCCAGGACCTGCTCTCCTTCTGCCAGGTGAAGCTCCTCACCCAGATCTCCTCCTCCCTGAAGAGCCAAATCCCAGTTCTGCTCAAGGCCTCCCTTCTCTTCATCTCTCCTCTGGCCCAGCATGTGCACCATTGGCACCAATTTCTCACTTCTTCTCCTTCCATATCTCCGTCATGCACCATTAGATGTGCATGGGGTCCAGCCTGCCTCCCCCAGTGCTGTCTATGCATAGAAGACCATTCAGCTGCTCACAAAGGCCAGGGTTGAGGTTCTGGAAGCCTCAGAACCCGGCATTTGTAATGTTGGGGTCTGGTCTGGGCCCTGGGCCCTATGCTGTTCTCATCTATGACACGGGCCAATAGTGAAGACTTCACCGAGGAATGAGGACATCTAAAGTACATGTCACTCAGTGTCACAGAGACAGCAGCCCGTGAAAGGCAGTGATTATATCTGCCTTCACCCCAACCTTTATATCCCCACTTCACATCATCCCTGCTTTCTGGTCACTGGGAACTATGGTACTGTTGTTTTAAAACTCAGTTCTTAGCTGTTTCTTCGATCTCTTAGCCCTTACCAAAGTCTGGCTCTTTCCTACCAACACCTTATACCCCTGCCTTCTCCTCCTCAGCCCCTACCTTCCTACACATTCTCCAAAAATAGCTGCTAACATTTACTGAGCATTTACTACAAGCCTAACACTATTTTAAGTGTTTTAAATCTGTTAACTCATTTTATTTTATTTTCAAGAAGGTGTGTGCTAGTACTGCCTCCATTTACAGATAAGGAAACAAGAGACACAGGACAGTTAGGAAACTTGCCTGAGATCTCAGCTTCGGGGGACAAAGGCATTATGTGAACGTATCATCAGTTTTAGCTCAAAATATCTGAAATGGATCTTGTCACCCTCCCTCACTAACCAGAGATTTTCCTCAACTGCTCCATTTCTGACAGCGGTTCCGCTATTGTCTTAGACCCCCAGGTTAGAAACCTTGGTGTCCTCTGACATTAACTGTCAAACCGTCAGAAAGCCCTGTAATTTAACTTTGCCAATATACCTCTTATATTTGATCCTTAGCCTCTATTTCTTCATTCTCGGTCTCACACCAGGCCCACACACTGCATGCCCTGACTGCAGCCTCTAAACCCAGGCTCCCATCAGTCTTCTCTCCTGCTGTCAATCAAATCCATATCCTACTGCTGCACTAATTGAATTAAGACCCAACTTTCTTCATGCCCCTGGTTCTACACACCCTTCCAGATAGGGGACAATTTATTAAAATGCATCAAGAGCCTTAAAAACATTCAAATACCTTTAAGCCAATACTTTTAGAAATTCTTGGGGTTATTTCCAAGGAAATAATCAGAGATGTACATAAAGATATATATATGAGAATATGCAAAGCATTTTCACAATAACAAAGAAACTGGAAATATTCTAAACGTCCAGCAATAGGAGTGGCTAAATAACTATGATACACTCATTTAAAGGAATACTAAATACTTGAATTTAGTTTTCCAAAGAATATTTAATGACCTCAGAAATTGTTCCTCATGTTAAGTAAAAAAAAGCAAAAAACTTCATAAGAATATAAAGCAATCATTAGTATGTGTATAGAACAAAAGTGGAAAAAATAAAGCAAATTAATAGTTGGTTATTTGTGCTATGAGAGTGGTATTGTCTTCCTTATATTTTCTGTATTTTTTTTTAATCTTCAAGAATAAACATACTTCACTTATAATCAGAAAAACAATTTTTTAGCTACCTAAACCAAGAAGCTAGGCTGACTGCCTTATGGTTAGCCTGTTGCGTGGCATTCAAAGTGTCCTGTGTGCTTCCTGCACCCCAGCCAGTGCGGCCTTCCAGGGTTCACCTCCCAGAGGCCAGGCACCTCACTGACTCAGTCTCTCCCCATCCTCCTCTTAGCCCTGCCTCGCACAGTCTTCCTCCTCCACTGAGTTATCTGTCTCTATCCATCCTTCGAAACCTCACCTCCCCTGAAAAGGCTTTGGCAAATTAGGGTCAATACAGCAGTTTGGGGCATCAAATCATTTCATGTTTTTGTTTCAACTTCTCAAACAGTGAAGTCCCCTGATGGCAGGGACATGCAGTGCTTGTGTCGCTCACTGTACGTGGTCTTAAACTGACGAACAGTAGTGTACTTAACTCCAGAGGAGAAAGACTGGTTGAAAACCAACGTACCTTATCACAACATCGAACTGGTTCAGGGCACGGCCCAGGGCTAGTCCGTGGAGTATTCCGCCGCTTCCGATAACCACACAGCGCCTACAGCTCTTTGCTTTCAAGTGTTCAGGGAAATCATGCTCAGGCAACAGTTCCAAGAGGGTCTGGACTTTACTGGAGAACTTCCGGAATCCAAAAGGAGGATCGTACTTGTACTCGGCCTCATTCACTTTGGGAGCCTTGTTCACAAAAGGTGGCAAGTCCATGCTGTACCTGTGCTCAAACAACTGTGCCATTGACTTCTGGGCGAACTGGGGTCGGCATTCCCTTTGCAAGACTTGCAGAGCATATTTCTGAGCTCTCTGGAATTGAATCATACCAATTTGAGTTTAAAACATTCTGAGGCATTAGAAGTATACCTTGACAGATGACACTCTGCCCTGTAATATCTGATGCAGCTCCCCTTTTGATTATTGTCTTTTAACACAAAACATCTGCTTTTAGGAGTTAATTTATGCTAGAAACTTGAAGAAAAAAATGTAGGAGAATCACATTGACAAGGAGATAAACTCAACAAGAATATTTATTTCATTACATAAGCAGAGCAGGAGGGACCTCACCTACTACTACCCCAAAGGGTAACCTTGTTCAAATAAATTTGGGGGTTAAAAACCCCAAGTTAAGATTTGATGTGTTTAAGATTTCATGTTTCATAACATCCTGTCACATCCTAAAACATGGATGAAACTTGAGGACATTATACTAAGTGAAATAAGCCAGTCACAAAAAGACAAATACTGTATGATTCCATTTATATAAGGTATCTAGAGTAGTCAAATTCATAAAAACAGAAAGTAGAATGGTGGTTACCAGGGACTGGGGAAGAGGAAAATGCGGATTTCTTTAATGGGTAGAGTTTCAGTTTTGCAAGAAGAAAAAGTTCTAGAAATCTGTTTCACAACAATGTGAATATACCTAGTGTTTAAAAAAGGTTAAGATGGTAAATTTAATGTTATGTGTTTTTACCACAATTAAGAAACGTTTTCAGGGCTGGCTGAGTGGTGTGTTGGTTAGGAGCTGGCTTGGGACACCAGCTCTGAACATCAGAGCCCTGGTTCAGATCCCACATGAGGGCCAGTGATGCTGCGCCCTCTACAGCTAAGATGGTGAACAACAGCTCCACCTGGAGCTGGGCTGCCGTGAGTCGTCATCGAGAGCATAGGCTGCAGTGGGGCTGGCCGGTAGCTGGTGTGCTGCCGTGAGCTGCTGTCCAATGGCCTGCGAGCGACTCCCTCACCCGGGAAGAGCACAATGATGTTGCCGACATGGGCCAGTGAAGCAACGTCCTCCACAACTAGACTGAAGAACAAAAGGGCAGCAACTTGTCTGTTCCCCTCCCCCAATTCCCTAATAAAAATCTTATTTAAAAAAAATAACGTTTTCATATTTCAGGTTCCAATCTAGCAGGATAAGAAACAGGCTTATTCATCAGTTGGGGCAATGAGCTTCCTACAGTCTGGAATGCAAATTACTCTAATTGTAATCAGGGAACTATGTCATGTCAACATAGAAGTTGCCTTGGTTTCATAAACAATTTTCCCTGCACATGAACATTTTGCATCAACAAGGAACAATTATCGAATGCCAAGTATACTAGCCCAAATGAACACAGCAAGCCATGGAGGAACATGGTACCAGTGCCCACTGGCCCCACAGTCTTCCTCTTGGCTTAGACTGGCTAAATGCTGCCTCAAAACCAACTGCTCGGCAGGGAGCTCTCCCTCATCACTGTGCGTTTTGTGCTCATCTCCACATTTAACAGCCTTGGCTCTGCCTTCACCTTCTACCACCAAACTACCTTCACACACACAGATATTTTCAGGACTGAACATGTCTTCTGAACTGTGTCAGTACTACTATGAGGATTATTATTGTTGTATATAATTTTCAATGTTTAACCCAACTATGTTTTTTTTCACAAAGTCTTGTTTTTATTGTCTAATTTTTGTATAATTTTTGTATAATTTTTAATGTATTTTTTAATTTTTCAATTACAGTTGGCATAACATATTACATTAGTTTTAAGTATACAACATAATGATCAGGCATTTATAGAACTTACAAATTGATCACCCCAATAAGTCTGGTACCCACCTGACACTATACATAGCTATTACAATATTATTTGCTACATTCCCTATACTATACTTTACACTCCTGTGACTATTAACTGCCAATTTGTACTTCTTAATCCCATCACCTTTTTCACCAGTCCTCCAGCTCTCCTCCCATCTGGCAACTATCGATTTGTTCTCTGTATCCATGAGTTTGTTTCTGTTTTGTTTGTTCATTTTTTTTTTTTACATTCCATGTAAGTGAAATACTATGGTATTTGTCTTTCTCTGACTTATTTGACTTCTATAACACCCACTAGGTCCATTCATGTTGTCACAAATGGCAAGATTTCATTCCTTTTTTATGACCGAGTAATGTACCACTGAATATATGTACCACTTCTTTTTTATCCATTTATCTATTGATAGACATTTAGGTTGCTGCCATATCTTGGCTATTGTAAATAACGCTGCAATGAATATTGGGGTGCTTATGTTTTTTTGAAGTAGTGCTTTGGGTTTCTTCAGATAAATATCCAGAAGTAGGATTGCTAGATCGTTATGGTAGTTCTATTTTTAGTATTTTGAGGAATCTCCATACTGGTTTCCACAGTGGCTGCACCAAATTACAATCCCACCAAAAGTGCACGGGGGTTCCCTTTTCTCCACATCCTCACTAACACTTGTTGTTTGTTGATTTATTGATGATAGCCATTCTGACAGGTGAGAGGTGGTATCTCATTGTGGTTTTAATTTGCATTTCTCTGATAGTGATGTTGAACATCTTTTCATATGGCCATCTGTATGTCCTCTTTGGGAAAATGTGTATTCAGGTCTTTTTTTTAATTAGAGTGTTTGTTTTTTTGGTGTTAAATTGTATGAGTTCCTTATAAATTTTGGATATTAACCCTTTTCAGATGTATCATTGATGAATATCTTCTTCCATTCAGTAGGTTGTCTTTTTGTTTTGATAGTTTCCTTCGCTGTGCAAAAACTTTTCAGTTTGATGTAGTCCCATGTGTGTATTTTTTCTTTTGTATCTCTTGCCCAAGGAGACATTTCCAAAAAAACATTACTAAGAACAATGTCAGAGTGTTTACACCTATACTTTCTTCTAGGAGTTTTATGGTTTCTGGTCTTACATTTAAGTCCTTAATTCAAAATGTGCTTAACTTTAACAAATTGTTTTTAAAAACTCTCCTCCCTGACTTTCTTCTAATAGTTCAAAGGCAACTGCAATTTAGAGATGTGAGATAGTAAAGTCAGAGGCAAATGGTTAAAATGTTAAATAAGAGATTCCACTACACTGTCCATTTTACTGGATTCACTGGTAAACAAAACAAATCATAGTACTATTAAAAAACTAATTTTTAACTGTGATTAAATGACATGTGGTCAAGATGAATATTTTCAACCCAATATTTGCACATCTGGATTTAGCTTCTGTATTAGCATCATCTGCTTCTTGGCAATCTTGATAAGATCTTCTCAGACAATGTTTCCAGCCTTTCACTTCTCAGGGTGCCTGCTAGTCAGTATTCTCTTCACCTCAGATTTCCCAGTTCCAGGGGTACCCGGGGAAGCCATCCCATCTGGAACAGAATCCTCCATGGCCAGCCACCCACTTTGGCCCTGTGGCTCCTTGGCCCTGCTGCCCAGCAGCCACCATCTTTGACTTCTGTCCACAGCTTTTATAATAAATGTTTTATAGAGACACATCTATCTTATTACAACAGAACTCCCCCTGCCACCACCTTTAAAAAAAATTATATGTAGTTTCAAAAAACAAGTGGCTCAGTTGGTTAAGAGTTAGCTTAAGAGTGCGAGCTCTGAGCAGCATGACCACCAGTTTGATTCCCACATAGACCAGTGACGCTGTACCTGAGCTGAGCTGCCGCTAAGCTGCTAACAGGTTACTGGATGGCTCAGTGGGTGAGAGCACGTGCTCCTAACAAGACGACTGCCTGTTCAATGGTGGGCTACGCCTGGCTGCAACTAAGACTGAACTCAGCACCTTGAGCTGAGCTGCCACCCAGATGGCTCAGTGGACAGAGCATGCGCTCTTAACAACAAGACTGCCGGTTCAACTCCCGCATGGGATGGTGGCTACGCCCAACCGCAACTAAGATTGTAACACAGCACCTTGAACTTAGAGGTGACAAGCTGTCAGCGGGCAGCCAGATGGTGACTGGTACCCTCCACAACTAAGATTGAAGAACAACTTGGCTGGTCCCTTTCCCCAATTCCCCAACACTGTTCCCCTCCCCCAATTCCCCAATTAAAAAAAAAAAAGTTATTAGTACCTGGGAAGATCACACTGTCTACATCTCGAGGCTGCAACCTCAGTTCTAACAAGGGGAACTTACTGATATTCTTTGAGCCTCAGACGATGCTGCAAACACTCTGCATAGTCACTGCCTCAATTCACTGTCACGATACCTATGACACCTTGCAAGGCCGTCTCTAGTATTGTTACTTTGTGGGCTCAAGGTGGCATAACCAGTGAGGGCTAAGCTGGCAAGCTAACCTGGACTGATTACTTCCCAAACTCCAAAAAAACCACAGCCTCTGCAGACAGACAGCAACACACAAACACGCCCCTGAGAACAAGAGTCTGAATACAAATTGGCATCTTCGAATTGGCATCTTCGTGGAGGAATAGGTCATGACCTGCAGCAGCCCCCGGATGGAGAGCCAGCCCCTGACCCAGCAGGCCCTTAGCACCTCGTTGCTGGGGGCAGGGCAAACAGAGGCTACACATACTATACACACTCATCTCTAGTGTCTAGGCCAGAAGGTTAGGGACAGAAATTTTAGAGAACAAAGGTCTAATTCTTCACTACAGAATGACATCCCAAGCATCTGGTTTTACAGATCTCCCAGGATAGAAGTGAACATTTGAGAAGCGCTAAGAGAGACCTAGCGAAGCTCACTGACTGACTCATGACTGGAAAGAGAGGTCGGTGATCGAGCTGGAAACCTGTGCACGACGCTGCTGGGCTGCCAAATTTTCTCTTTAGAAGTTTCATTTGGAAGGAGTGAAATTTCATTCCATTTCCATTTGGCAAAGAGTTCCATTTCAGGCTTCTAACTTAATTTTCTAGACTGAGCAGACAAGGCTGAGAACCATCTTCTGTGACCCCTCCTGTACCTCATTCACAGTGGGTGCAATAAATCAACCCCCAGCAAAGAAATGTTCCAAATGCCACTAGAAATGTTTAAAGTCGTGGCAATTCGTTTTCTTCTTTTGTTTTGACTCATTCAAAGATGTGTGACAAACCCTGAGAAAGCCCCTGGGATAATTTCTTCTAACCAGAAACTTCCAGCCTCTTCCACGCTTCAAAGCTCAGAAGAACAATGTCTTGGGAGAAGAATCTCACCTTGCAGGGCTGTGATAGAGACAGGAAGACTTTCATCTTCTTTGCTGCAGACAGCTCCAAAGCTGGAAGCCAAGGGAGGCAAACGAGAAAGGACATGGAGGGGTCTGGATGGCATTTACCCGGGGTGAGGCCCAGTGGGAAGCAGAAAACAGGTGACTCTCAAAGATACAGGAACTCCCACTTCTTTCAAATCAAGGCATGGAAATGAGGGCCTCAGTTTTAAAAGTCTTCCAGGCTAAGCTTGCTGGCTGCCCACAATTAAGAATAAACAGACATCTGGTAATTTCAACTGTCAATGATGTGGTGTTTTGCCATGGAAAATCAGTGTGAAATTTCACCAAAGGGTATTTTTTTAAAAATCAAAGTATGTTGGTTTTGGTTTTATATCTCACTTATAAGTGAGATCATATGCATACAGTATTTGTCTTTCTCTGTTTGACTTGTTTCACTTAGCATTAATGTCCTTGAGGTCCATCCATGTTGTTGCAAATGGCAGGATTTCCTTCTTTTTTATGGCTGAGTAGTATTCCATCGTATATCTGTACCACCTCTTCTTTATCCACTCAGATTCACAGACACAGTAAACAGAAGGGTGGCTGCCAGAGAGGAATAGGAATGGGGGAGGATGAAGAGGGTAAGGGGGTCAAATATATGGTAATGGAAGGACACTAGACTTTGGGTGGTGAGCACACAATGCAATATACAGATGATGTATTATAAAGTTGTATATCTGAAACTTAGATAATGTTATTATCAAATGTTACTCCCAATAAATTGAAAAAAAATCAAATGGGGGCTGGCCAAGAGGTACGTTGGTTGAGCGTTGGCTTGGGACGCCAGCTCTAAGCAGCAGGGCCTGGGTTCGGATCCCACATGAGGGCCGGTGACACTGCCCTCTACAGCTAAGATGGTGAGTGGCAGCTTGATCTGGAGCTGGGCTGCTGTGAGTTTCCGGCGACCGCGTAGGCTGTAGCCCCAGCTTCAGTGGGCTGTCATGGGCTGCCGTGGGTGGCTAGCAGCCAGCGTGAGCTGCCAAGAGCTGCTGTGAGCAGCCGTCCAGTGGCCAGTGACCAATCTGCCTCACCCAGGAAGAGCGCAATGATAATGCCAACCTGGGCCAGTGAAGAGAAGTCCTCCACAACTAGACTGAAGAAGAAAAGGACAGTGGCTTGTTCCCCTTCCCTGATTCCCCAGCGCTGTTCCCCTCCCCAAATTCCCTAATAAAATCTAAAAAAAAAAAAAAAATCAAATGGTACACTTAAAAAAAAAAGTAATTTTGCTCAGCAAAATCTCCACTTTCATTTCTACTTCATATTTTTTAAGCTAATTCTCCTTAGAAATATAGGTAAGTCACACAATTCTTAGCAAAAGGCAATTTTGTATTTATTTAATTAAATCCAGGAGAGGGCACAGCATTCAGGTTGAAGGAGAGTTTCAGGTGTGGAGCTAATCGAATTTGGAGAGGAACCCAATTCAGCCAGAGACCACATGAAGGTGTAAGCTGCCTATGAAACTTCGTTTTCCATGTTTGTAAACTCTGATCCTGGTCTGTTCCTCACAGGGCTGCTATACTGCCTAAGCATTTTGCACAGTGCCTGAAACATGTGAAGACCTGAATACCATCATATAAGAACAACTGGGCAAAGCTGCTGCCACATTTAAACTCACATTAAAGTTACCTGTCCATAATTTTTAACCTACTTAGAAGCAGAAAAAAAATTTGAATACCAAATCACAGAAAGAATAACACAGTAAAAACTCAACCAGTCAGTGGTATTGACTACAGAGGGAATTTGGGAGATGAAACATTCTAAAATTGAATTGTGGTGATAGAGGTGTAACATTCATCAAACTGTAGGCTTAAAAGGGGTAAATCTTATGGTATTTTGTCACAATAAATGGTGAAAAAAATCAAAAGATCTAGACTCAGCTCTAGATCTCTTTAACCAGTAGTGGAATCTTGGTTAAAGCATTTAACTCTAGTTCAAGGCTTCAGCTTCCTCATCTCTATGCTCATTCAAGGATGGACTGGGAAAACAGGGGGACAGCACTAAGGAGAGAAAAGAATTGGTTTGGAAGTGTGAATGCCTGGCCTAATTTAATAACTCAGCTCAGGGTTATTCTGCTTACTTTCAATACGAGAGTCAGAGAAGTGAATTTGGCCATAATTAATTACACAACGCAGAATGCAGTCCCCAGGGCGATATATGGTCTTTGGCTCTTTGAGAGGAGAGACAGCCAAGTTCTAATTGCTGCCACCATGCAGCCCATACCTAAATTGATATGAGTGTGCCCTCATCGCCCCTCAAACATCTTGTAAGTGCAATTTCAACGTGAATCACACTTTCAAAGTGTCCAAGCATCCCTGCAGAGACCACTGTTAGTCTTTTTTTCAACAGTGGCATATTAAGGGATACCTTTAAAAAGAAAATACAAAATTCACAACAATACTTCTGTTATCTTTCTACTGCAGGCCAGGTCCAGTGCAACCAGGAAATTCTGGAGAGGCCAACAGGGTCAGCAGGGTCTCACTAACACTGCAAGTTGCTGAATGTCATCAACCAAGTTAACAGGGTTCTACCCTCATGGCTTTGAGACCCTCTTCTGCTATTGGGTCTTCGAAAAAGTCATGATGTATTTTGTTTATGTTTTTCAAAGCTCATTTATTTATATCAAGAACAAAGATCAATCAATGATACACTGCCCGTTTTGTTCAATAACCTTTTGCAATCTTTCAGTAAGCTTCATAATTCCTTGTTCATAGAAGGACCTGTCTTTATTTGCGAAAAACTGAACAAGGTGTGCTGATTTACAGCCTCATCTGACTTGAACGTTATACCACGCAAGGAGTTTTGAAGATAGCGAAACAAGTGGGAGTCTGACGGCACAAGATCAGGCAAGTATGGTGGGTGTGGCAACATATCCCATCCAAGCTCCAGTCATTTTTGACGGATGATCAAACTTGTGTGTGATCTCACGTTGTCATGATGGAACACAATTCCTTTACAATTAACAAGCTCTGGATGTTTCTGGATGATGGATTCATTCAAACTGTCTAATTGCCAACAGTACACATTCGAATTGATTGAATCCCACCTTTAAAGTCCCACCACAATGAGAGGATAACCTTCCTCTGATGAATGTCTGCTTTTGATGTCATTTCAGGCAAATCATCATGTCAAGACCAAGACCGTTTGCACACCACATTGTTGTAAACAATCCACTTCTCATCACCAGTTATCAGTCGCTACAAAAAAGGATCGTTTTCCTCACTCACATTTAATGAGCATATTGCAGATGTTTATATGTGCCGTCAAATGAACTTCTTTGAGTTCATGAGGAACCCAAATATCAAGCTTGCTTACGTAGCCCAGATTCTTTAGGTGGTCGTGAATGCTTGAATGATGGATGTTCAATGTTTCTGCAATCTCTCGTGTCATGTAACGTGGGTTTGACTCGATCAATGCCTTTATTTTGTCATCCTCAACCTCGGTGGGCCTCCCTGACCAAGGAGCTTCACTGAGATCAAAATCACCAGCATGGAGTTTTGGAAACCACTGTTGGCACTGACATTCTTTTTTTTTTTTTTAAAGATTTTATTGGGGAATTGGCGGAGGGGAACAGCGTTGGGAAATCAGGGAAGGGGAACAGACAAGTTGCTGTCTTTTTGTTCTTCAGTTTAGTTGCGGAGGATGTTGCTTCACTGTTGGTATCGTCATTGCGCTCTTCCCGGATGAGGCAGATCGGTCGCTGGCCTCTGGATGTCGCTCACCGCGGCTATTGGCAGCTCACGCTTGGCTGCCAGCCGCTCACGCTGGCTGCGGGCCACTCACTGTAGCCTATGGCAGGCCACTGCAGCAGGGGCTGCAGCCCACACCATCACCGGGGCTCGCACAGCCCAGCTCCAGGTGGAGCTGTTGTTAGCTGTAGAGGGCAGTGTCACTGGCCCTCATGTGGGATCCGAACCGGGGCCGCTGGCATCCCAAAACCAGCGCTTAACCAATGCGCCACTCGGCCGGCCCCGGCACTGACATTCTTGTAGAGCATTGTTACTATAAACTTTATGCAACTTTTCACAAGTTTGAAGCGCATTCTTCCCTTTACGGAAATAAAATAGTACAATATGGCAAAAATGCACAGTTTGGTCTTCCATCTTTAACTTGTTGTAAAAATCTCTAAAACTCAACCAAATCGCTCAATCTATTTTTAGAATGAAGCTAGAACTGTCAGCTGTCAAATGACATAACAATAACATAGATGCGAATGACTCTAGTACTTCCAAAAATGAACGAGTGCCGTCTGTCACAAACATGCGTCATGACTTTTCCGAAGACTCAATAATATACATCCGCAATAATTCAAGTTTGTCCAAACACTCTGGTGTTAAGAATCAGTCTCCACCAACAGCCTGCAGGCAGGGTTTTCTCTGTAGAGAGCTTGTACTGAACACCATCTCACAGCCATCCAGGACATCATAACCACACTGGCCAGGTTCCTCTGCCATTTCCTCTATTCTGGGAGCTTGAGAGAAGGTTTCTGTTGTTTTAATGATGCACAACCAGATATCAAATTTAGGAGCTGCTTAATGTGGCATTTAAAGCCTTGAACCCACTGGCCTTATCTCATTTGCAGTCTCATCCTGCTATTCCCTACCTCAAATCCTCAGAGATATCCAACTCTTGCTTTCCTCTAATTTGCGAAGCCATCTTAGGCACGTGCTTTTTGCACACACTCCTACCTCTTCCTGGAATGAAGCAGGCAACCTGTGAGGACCATTGTGAAAGTGTGGCATTTTGACAAGGTTAACAATGTTAAAAAGCTACATTTTTTAAAAAGTCTCAAGTAAAAACAAAAGACACTCCTAATTCCAACATGGTCATAGCAGGCTTCCACTTTCCACTTTATTAATTTCTGAACTGATTGAAACTTTCACAATCACTTGTGACTTATACAGCTGTTCCCCACTCCTCTTTCTTCCCCAACAAATTACAGGGTACTTTCTACTTTATTCATTTCTCAAGTATTTCAATATTTACAATGTTATTTTTTTATCATGAGAAACAGTAACAATCTTTTAGAAGTGGGCTGATGTGGTGGTCATGGTGGACTGCCTACTGAGTCTGAATTTCCCTCTCCTTCTTTGTAGGCAACCGCAATTTTATTCACCCCTCCTATATGCAGGCAGTGGGCTTGTGAGGCCGACCCCGCCCATCAGGTACTCCCATCCCTCTTGTCAGTGATTGGTCAGGAATCCTCACTGGAGCCAATCAGGGCAGGTCAGAGTCTGTTATTATTGGTCTAGCAGTAAACTGTTGGTTTTAAAACTGGCCCCATAAGCCTAAATGGAGGACTCATATTCCATAGTTTAATGCGAAGGTGATGGGGGAGTTTTCCATCTACTGTCTACTGATGGATATAGAGAGTTAAACAGGAGGTGTCCATGCTATTCTTCAAAGGGATTTTTAACTTCTGAAAGTTACTGGAAGTTCAGCATTACTGAAAGTACTCAAAGAATTGCCTGTTATTTAACTGTGGATTTTCTGTACAATTTGGAGTTCAAAGATGAAGACACCACATTGTGGTTCAAGTAATATCTCCCCTCCCTCTGGAGTTTAATAAACATAAGTATATATTCATTAATGCAAAATGTTAGCACACAATCCCTAGTTCCCAAAGGCTTGTTTGTTGCACAGTGAGGAAGACCAACAGTTAAAATACCACAGTGATAAGTGCTATGAATTAAGGCATGAATAAGACTTCTAGAAGACAGAAAGAAGGATAAGCAGAAAGGACGTCTTAGAAAAGGTAACCTCCGAGCTGGGATTTGATGTAAAAGATGTAACAGAGAGGCAAAGGGAGACAAGGGCTTCAGGCAGAGAAGAAAAAATGCAACAAACACAGGAGAAAATCTTTCCAACAAATGGTGCTGGGGCAATTAAAGAGCCATATGCAAATGGATGAAGTTGGACCCCTACCTCCCTCCATATATAAAAACTAACTCAAAAAAGAATCAGAGACAAACTATAAAGAGCTAAACTTCAACATCTAAAGCTATAAAACCCTTAGAAGAAAACAGCATTAAGCAATGTTTTCTTAGGTATGACATCAAAAGCACAAGGAACAAGAGGAAAAATTGGCAAACTGGACTTTATCAAATTTAGAAACTCCTGTGTTGAAAATGACAGCATCAGGAAAGTGAAAAGAGAGTGGCACTTCTCAATGCCATGCGTCTTCCCTTCCAGTGGGTGCCTGCCCCAGGCAGCAGAGCACGTGCTTGGGCAGCACCGCAGCCGCCTTACGGGTAGTAGAGCTACTTCCAGTCTCCAGCACTGGAGCCTCTGGCAGCAAGTGGCATGGAGGAGCCAACCTGGCAGCAGTGTGTTCTGGGTCAATGGCCTCTAAGACTCCAGCTGGATTCACTGGGCTAGGCAACATGGGGAATCCAATGGCCAAAAAGTTTCATGAGGCTGGCTGAGTGGCGCGGTGGTTAAGCACTGGCTTGGGAAGCCAGTGGCCCTGGTTCGGTCCCACATATGAAGGCCAGTGACACTGCCCTCAAAAAAAAAAAAATTGGGGCCGCCCAAGTGCCGCAGTGGTTAAGCGCTGGCTTGGGAAGCCAGTGTCCCCGGTTCGGTCCCACATAGGAGGGCCAGTGACACTGCCCTCAAAAAAAAAAAAAATTTCATGAAACGTGGCTATCCACTCATTTGTGATGTGTTCCCTGATGCATGCAAAAAGCTTCAAGAACTCTTTGAATGGGTAGTGTCTTCCTCAGCAGCTGCAGCTGAAAAAGCTGATAGAATTATTACAATTTTGCCCACCAGTATTAATGCAATAGAAGCTTATTCTGGACAAATGGAATTTTTAAAAAGTGAAGGAAGTCTTACTATTAACAGATTCAAGTACTATTGATCCTGCGGTTTTGAAAGAATTGGCCAAAGAAGTTGAGAAAATGGGAGCAGTTTTCATGGATGACTCTGTTTCTGGTGGTGTGGGAGCTGCTGGGTCTGGGTACCTCACGTTTATGGTGGGAGGAGCTGAAGATGAATTTGCTGCTGCCCAAGAGATGCTGGGCTCAATGTGGGATACTGGGGAGTGGTAGGAACCCAGCAGGCTTGGCAAAGATCTGCAACAACATGCTGTCAGTCATTAGGGTGACTGGAACTGCTGAAGCTATGAATCTTGGAATCAGGTTAGGGCTTGATCCAAGACTATTGGCCAAAATCTTAAATAGACGCTCAGGACAGTGTTGAGCAAGGGTTCCTTACAATCCTGTATCTGGGGTGATGGCTGGAGTTCCCTTGGCTAATAACTATCAGAGTGGACTCCCAATAACACTCATGGCTTAAAGATATGGGATTCACACAATACTTGACACCACCTCAAAGAGCCCACTTTTTCTGGGCTCTGAAGCCCATCAGATCTATAAGACGATGTGTGCAAAGGGCTACTCATAGAAAGACTTCTTGTCCATGTTCCAGTTTCTATGAGAGGAGGAGACCTCTTGAGTTTGCACTTTGGCCAAGGATACTGTTGGAAACCAAACTCTATCTTGAGTCTCCTTATAGCTCACCCCACAAGTAAATGAGTTTAATCAAAAGTCACCTGTCGGCTTTTCATTGTCTGGGTCACAGTACACCCTAAGTTTTTTTCACTCATTTTTAACTGCTTATTCTTTTTATCTTTTTTCCGCGAACATACATTATCTGATATTTTTTCTGCAAGCCACTGATGGTCTCTGCAAAGTAGCTGATAGACCTTTTTCAGAAATTTGATCCTTGGGTCGGCCGAGTGGTGCAGTGGTTAAGCGCTGGCGTGGGAAGCCAGCGGCCCCAGTTCGGGTCCCACATATGAGGGCCAGTGACACTGCCCTCAAAAAAAAAAAAAATGCCCCCCCCCAAAAAAAAATTTGATTCTTGATCATCTTAAATTACTCATTACATACTTCAACCAGGATATTATTTACTTCACTTTACAAATAAAACAAAATATTTTTCCACAAGATGAAACTGATCTTAAAGGAAAAAAAACAAAAATGAAAGAAAAGAGAAAAAAGAAATCAATGTAAGGAAAGGAGTTAAGGGGGAAGTCCTGTGTCCCTCAGGAAGTTTGTCCTGTTAACCAAATGGTGGTACTTACACATTACTGAGTTTACTTATTGATTTTCCAGGGAATTGATAAAGCAAAAGAACTCCCTGCTGCATGTTTTATAGTTTTGATTCCATTACAGTATATTGTGTGTCCATATTGTAACAATACCCAGTACTCAGCAAACCTTGTGTTTCATAATTTTGCTTCTTTATACATTTTTAGTACATATTTTTGACTTGAAAAGACATCTTTAGACCTGTTTCAGAGCCAATGATGATATTTCCTTTAGAGAATTATTATAGTATTCTAAATAGAAACATATTATTTTGAATTCAAATAAATTTCTATGCTGAAAAAATTAAAGTAAAAAGACAACACAGAATGGGAAAAAATTACTTTCAAATCGTATAAGGAAGGGACTGGTATCCTGAATATACAGAGAACTCTTACAATCCAATAATGAAAAAACAAATAATCCAATTAAAAATTAGACAAAGAATGTGACTAGACATTTCTTCTTAGAAGATACACAAATGGATAATGAGCACATGGAAAGATGTTCAACATCATTACTTATGAGACAGATGCAAATCAAAACCATAAAGAGGAAGAAAGAAAGGAGCTGAAACAGGGCCTGTGAGGGGTTTCGTGTGCCTGATACAGGCAATGCTGGGATGGTGGGGGTGGCAAAAGAAAGCTGAAGAGGTTAGTAGCAAACAAGTCACACAAGTCACAAAGAGTCCTACTGGCCACACTAAGAAGTCTGGACATTCTCCTAAAGTTAATAGAGAGAAATAAAAAATTTGAAGTAGGGAAGAAATACATTGGATTCAATTTTTAGAAACACTACCACAGCCATAGTGGGCATGCCTGGATGCAGAAAGGGGGTTAAGGAGACGTGAAATTGGGGCAGTGGGTGAGAGCAGAGAATTCCAAAAGGCAACCTTAGATCATTATTCCTTTTCCTGAAGTCCCCAAAACTATTTCTATTTCATAAGCACAGTAACAGTTCTCAAATAATTTATACTTAAGATGGGACAACAGAATGCTTACATAAATTATTATAATACCAGATTAAGTCTGGTAAATTTCAGAGGAGCTTCAAAGTACCATTGAAGTCTAATTTGAAATTCACTGAGTTGGGGATTAGTGGTGTTCCTCATGGCTGCATTCAAAACAGGGAAAGCCCCAAGTTACAAAACCAGCCCCAGCTTTCCAGCTTTCAGGGCTAGAAAGGATCTAAAAGACCGCTGAGCCACCCACAAGACTCCCAAAATAGTTATGCTGGCTTTGCTTAAAGGCTTCTAGAGATGAGCCAGAAAAATGGACCATCTATTCCATCTTTGGGTGCCTTGGACCATCAAACCCTTCTCCTTTCAGCTTGGCTACCATCTCCTAGCCCACATCTCTGCCATTAAGGCCACCTTGGCAGGGTGACCCTTGGGCTGGGCCTCTGGCTTATTGACAGTAGGTGCCATATGCCCTGCACCAGGTCTTCTCTCCTTCAGGCTACACAAATGTGCCCATCCCTTCAAAGGATCCTCAGGGTATATGGTCTTGAGTCTCTTCTCTGGTCATTCTCAGAAGTCACTATGATTCCTTGGGGGAAACTTTAGAGAGTAATGGCTGTATTGTTCAGAGCACTTGTCTGAACACTGCAGGGACAAGCAGACCATCCTTAGTCTATTAAAGCAGCTGAAGGAAAATGGTCGTAGGCAGCCACGGCACAAGCTCACGCACATGGCACTGACTGGGCACTAAAAACTGCTAAGTTGACTTCACCCAGAGTGTTACTAAATCACATCTTCCATATCTTGTACTTGTGAAATGGTGTGCTCCACCCTGCACAGAGAGTGCACATTTCTCCATTAATTCTGACTCAAGAGAAATGATCTTTGCAGCTGGTCAGGGGAGTCAATAGTGTGCAACAGTTCCACAGAGAATGTGGAGACTGCACCAAATAAACCAAGGGAAGAGTCAACAGATATCAGTAAGTCCTATCAAGTGCCATTCTTTTGGGCCTTTTCGAGGAGACAAAAAAGAGACAAAATGTCTAAAAACTTTATCCAAGAGAGCTGTGAATGGCCTTGGAGTTGAAAGGGGTTTGGGGATGTCTGAAAAGCCAGCCAGATCAGGAGGAGAGGGAAAGCCTGCGCAAAGGCTGCAGCAAAGCAGCTGTGCTGATGACATGAAATGAGTCAGAGAACATCTGAGGGCAGACACAGCAAGGGAAGAGAGGCCCTGTGATGAGCAACACCCGAGACAACAGGGGCTGCAGAGACCCAGCTGTGCATTTAACCACACTCTTCATGTTTATACCCATCTTGAGACACTTAGGACAGACAGATTAAATCAGAAACAGGCAAATAAAAATCAGGGTTAGAAAAGGAGCTTTGTGTATATTCTCTTATTCAACTTCGGTGACTGACTACCCTACTACATAGATGCTATCTGTTATCTCTACTTCACAGCTAAGAATGCTGGGTCTCAAAATAATTCAGTAACTTGCCCAATGTCTCATTGTTACTAAGTGGCATTTACATTTGAATCTAGGTCAGAAACTTAAGCTTTCTCTGTTCTGCATCACACTGCCAACTCCCTATCCAGGCAGAGAGCAGAGTCATCGGAGGCTCAGGCTCTGAAACTACACTGCTGGGTCCAAGCCCTGACTCTACCACTTACTAGCTAAGGTTAACCTTGGCCAGGTGACCTAATTTCCCTGCCTCTCCATCTCCTCAGCTGTGAGCTGGGAATAATAATAGTACCAACATCCCTAGGACTGTTCCAAGGGTTAAATGAGTTTATATTACTAAAGCACTTTTAGAACAGTTACATAGTACACACTAAACTAGATTAACTAGATTAACTAAACTAGATGTGAACTTGGGCAAGGAGCTTACTTACCTCCCAGGCCACCATCTCCAAAATAGAGAGAATATGAGGGAATCTCCTAGTCATGATGATAATTAAGTGAAATAATACAAGTAAAGCATCTATGTATATATATTTGGTTATCATTATTCCCAGGCTACCTTACTTAAAATTGTCTCTTCTTTCATCTAGGGCTGAACTTTATTGGATAATTTAACCACTCAATCAGTGAAATTAGCCTTTAATATGTCAATTGGTTTAGGAAACTAAATATAAATTGTAGGAAAAATCTTGAAATGCAATGTGAAATTATTACAGAGAAAAATGAAACACAGAAATGTCTGGTGACACTAAAAGAAATTCTTCCCGTTGGTTTTAAGCAGTATCATGGCATTTTAACTATTGGGTTGTTGGAAAAGTCATGATGCATTTTGCAACGAAACACAGAAAAAGTATGTCCTGACTTTTCCAACAACCCAATACATGACAGACGTCCTAGAATGCGTTGAATGGAACTCACCCCCTACCCCATGACTTCAGTAATGGGGAAGAATACTGTGGATTAGGTGGATTATCTCTGATTCTGGTTTTAGAGTGCTAAGACTAAGTGATTTCCCCTCTGTTTATAACTCATGAACATTTATTTACAATACTTCAGAGATGATACGACTGTTTAGGCATATGCTTGGAAACGTTTTCATTTAAACCACACCAGTGGAATATCTAACCTTTACGCGGTCAGGGTCCACATAATGCACTTTTTTCATATCACATTCTTCAGTAGTATAGTTTAACTTGAGGATATAAAGGATCCACACTCCAAACACAAGCAACATAAACCTAGAAAAAAAAATTAGGTATAATGATGCAGGCATGTGATAATCAAGAGCAATCATGTGAAATAAGTGAAAACCTAACCCAAATTTTGTTTGCCTGCCATGCAGCATAAATGTAGAGTCTTTCATGGTTGACCTCAGTGGTCAACTTAAGGCATGACTTTTTATTTCCTGACAACACAAATTAGTCATTTATGACTGTCCTTGTTACAAGTAAATATAGAAAAACCTTTTTTTCTACAAAGGCACCACCGTAAAATCTGAATCAAAATGCAGATTAACTGGACTTAAAAAAAACAAGTAATAGATTTTGAACTACAGAATCTCAGCTTCAATTTTTTGCCACTTTAAAATACTGTTAACCCTTCAAATACTGTATGATTCCACTCCATGAAGTACACAGTACAGTCAAAATCACAGAGATAGAAAAAGAATGGTGGTTGCCAGGGACCAGGAGAAGGGGGAATGGGGAATTAGTGTTTAATGGGTAAAGTTTCACTTTTACAAGATGAAAAGAGTTCTGGAGATGGATGGTTGATGGTTGCACAACAATGTGAATGTACATAATGTCACTAAACTGTACACTTAGAAATGGTTAAGATGGTAAATTGTATGTTATATGTATTTTACCACAATAAAAGAAATCGGGGGGAAATACTGTGAGTCCTTTAAAAAAAAGGAAAAGAAAAGAAACAATCTACTGATTATTCCCCTAAAGAATACTACCCAGAAATGAGGCTAAGGTGAGACACTATCACCAGTCACCCTTAAGATCATCTACAAAAACAGCTTTTAAAGAGCTGATAAATTCACACTATCATATAGTTTAAAACACACATGGACACTCTCACACACAGGATTAGGAGAGAAGAACTGAGTCTAATCGCGGGTGGGACACACACACACACACACACACACACACACACACACAATGTTTCTTATATATACAAGATTGGTAATATTGGTTATCTACAAGTAAGTGAGGAGGGGAAATATGGGGAGCAGGGATGAGAAGACGTTTCACTGAGTACCTTTAATATCTATTGAATTTTGAATCTTGTGAATGCAGTCTTACCTATTCCTCTCACTAGCCAAGAAAAGATATTACATTCAGTGCATGTAATAATTCCCTTATTTTAATTTTTTTAAAAAGAAGGAAGGAAAAGGGGGTTAGAAGCAGCCCATTGTGCATAGCACTGACCCTGCTGTACTGTAACTCCAAGTCTTGAGTCTGCCTTGCCCACACTGTAGGCAGCATGGGGTGCAGGTCTACCCCATTTGCTGCCATGTGGCCAGAACCCAACACAATGCCAGGTATGTAGAGGCCTCAATAAATATTGGTGATGACCAAAAGGAGATGGAAAATGATATGAGTGTTTATGAAGATACATTTCCCTTTCTCACCTTTCTCTGTCTATACCTCCTGAACTAGTAAAGTGAGATGAAAACTAGATCTCAGGGTTCCATTTCTATCTTTAGACAGGAAAAACAAGTCATTTTTAACTTGGTTTCAGTTGGTACCAAATAAAACTGACAAGTTCCTCCTTTAACAATTCTACCACTTATTAAGATATAAGGGGGCCGGCTGAGTGGCACATTGGTTAAGAGCTGGCTTGGAATATCAGCGGCCTCGGTTCGGATCCCACATATGAAGGCCAGTGACACTGCCCTCTACAGCTAAGATGGTGAACAACAGCTCCACCTAGAGCTGGGCTGCTGTGAGTCCCCGGGAGGGCATAGCTGCAGCCCATGCTGCAGTGGGCTGCCATAGGCTACAGTGAGTGGCTGGCAGCAAGCGTGAGCAGCTGGCAGCCGGTGTGAGCTGCCAAGAGCTGCCGTGAGCGGCCGTCCAGAGGCCGGTGACCGATCTGCCTCACCCAAGAAGAGCGCAATGACGATACCAACATGGGCCAGTGAAGCAATGTCCTCCACAACTAGACTGAGGAACAAAGAACAGCAACTTGTCTCTGTTCCCCGTCCCCGGTTCCCCAATGCTGTTCCCCTCCCCGAATTCCCCCCAAAAATCTTTTAAAAAAATAAAAAAGATATAAGGGTGACCTGGCTAACCACACCTATCATCCTTTTTCAATATTTAATGCTATTCAATATTTAATGCTATTCAAATGCCTGTAGGGGCCTTTAATGAACCATATTTTAGATTAACTTAAAATAGCTAAGGAAAAAAAACAGCCTTTTGTTAAATAATGGCAGGAAGAGCTGTGCACTGTCAGAGCTGTCCTCATGGGCATCCACGCTTGGGTACAGAGCCTGAGAGGCCCCTGGGCCTGGGCACTGTACTACAGTCTGAGACGTACAGCTGGGGCATTTGTGCACTGAATCTCTCCTCAGTGTGCCTTTATTTTATTTTAAAGATTGTATTGGGGAATTGGGGGAGGGGAACAGCGTTGGGGAATCAGGGAAGGGGAACAGACAAGTTGCTGTCTTTTTGTTCTTCAGTCTAGTTGCAGAGGACGTTGCTTCATTGGCCCACGTTGGCATCATCATTGCACTCTTCCCGGATGAGGCTATTGGCTCACCGCGGCTATTGGCAGCTCACACTGGCTGCCGGCCACTCACGCTGGCTGCCAGCCACTCACTGTAGCCTATGGTAGCCCACTACAGCAGGGGCTTCAGCCTGCACTGTTGCCAGGGCTCGTACAGCCCAGCTCCAGGTGAAACTGTTGTTCACCATCTTAGCTGTAGAGGGCAGTGTCACTGGCCCTCATATGCGGGACCCAAAAAGGGGCCACTGGCATCCCCAAACCAGCTCTTAACGAATGCGCCACTCGGCCGGCTTCTTCAATGTGCCTTTAAATGATCCTTTGACCAAGTATGAGTGCCATCGTCAGAGCTCTCAGTGAGTTTATTCCCAATTCTACAGTTGACCCAAATCAGGGGGATCTTATGGCCCAAGGGCTCAAGGGCTCATACTTACTTGAAGATGTCTTTTAACACCAAGCTGGGTCTTCTCATCTTGTTTTGAGTGCGGGTGTACCATTGCAGGGAGGGTCTCGAGCAATCGCTTCGCAGTTTCACACAGCGATAGTCCCTTGGCATTGCTGCGAAGAGAGGGAATGAGAACAAGAAGAGGACAAAGAGGGACGAAGTTAGGCGAATGATGTTTTTAAACAGCCTTTATGTGCAACTTCCATACTATGGAATACTCCTCAGTAATAAGGAGGAATGAACTACTGACATGTGCAACAAGTTGGATAAATTTAGAAAGAATATGCTGCGCCAAATACTAAAAGGTTACATATTCTATGATTGCATTTATAGAACATTCTTTTTTAAGACTTTATTGGGGAATTGGGGAAGAGAACAGTGTTGGGGAATTGGGGAAGGGGAACAGTGTGTTTTTCCAGGACCCATCAGCTCCAAGTCAAGTGTTGTCCTTCAATCTTAGTTGTGGTGGGCGCAAGCTCAGCTCCAAGTCCAGTAGCCGCGTTGAATCTAGTTGAGGGGAGGCGCAGCCCACCATCCCATGAGGGAGTTGAACCAGCAACCTTATTGTTAAGAGCACGTACTCTCACCAGATGAGCCATTCAGCCGCTGGTTGGTAGCTCAGCGACAGCTCAGCTCTGGTGCAGCTCACTAGCCCATGTGGGAATTGAACCGGCAACCCTATTGCTCAGAGCTTGCGCTCTAACCAAATGATCCACTGGGCCAGCCCCTGTAGAACATTCTTGAAATGACAAAATTATAGCAATGGAGATTAGTAGTTGTCAGGAATTACATAAGGGGCGGTGGGGATGGCTATAAAAAGGCAATGTGAGGGATTCTTGTGGTAATGAAAATGTCCTGTGTCTTGCCTGTATCCATATCAGTATCCTAGTTGTGATACTGTACTATGGTTTTGCAAGATGCTACCATTGGGGGAAACTGAGTAAAGATTACACGGGATCTCACTGTATTATTTCTCACAACTACATGTGAACCTACAATTATCTCAAAATAAAAAGTCCAATTTTTTTTTAAAAGAGGTTTTACCTTTTAGAGATACATATGAAAATATTTAGATAGAAGAGCAGAAATGAGATCTGCTTCAAAAAAAATCAGGAAGGAGATA
This sequence comes from Aselliscus stoliczkanus, assembly GCA_033961575.1. Taxonomy (NCBI): domain Eukaryota; kingdom Metazoa; phylum Chordata; class Mammalia; order Chiroptera; family Hipposideridae; genus Aselliscus; species Aselliscus stoliczkanus. Next base: position 93,021,421 of record CM066730.1, read on the forward strand.
AGTATGGGGCAGGGGAATTGATGAGAAAAGACTAGTTTTAAACTGTTAACTGTTAAAGCTGGGCGATGGGTACATGTGACTCATAATACAATTCTCAATACTCTCACCCTTCTATATGAAGTTCTCTATAATAAAAAAAGTTTGAAAAGAAAGTGTAACATTAAAAACGGAAGTGTTACACTAAGGAAAAAAAGAAAATATGGCAATTTTAAAAGTCTGAATTAATTTTATTCTCAATTTTTCAATTTCTAAATAATTTTCCAAAAGGTACTGCAAGAGAAACTGACACATCTCCCCCACAAATCAGTTTCCCCCTTCCTCTCAGTTTAATAAAACTCTGGGTTTTTAGCTGGGCACACGGCCTCCCAGAATAAAGACTACATTTCCCAGCCTCCCTTGGACCTAGGTATGGCCTCATGATTAAGTTCTGATGAATGGGAGATGAGCAGAAGTGACTCGCACAACTTCCAAGATGCTTTCCTTGGCATACTCCCCGTTTTCCTTTATCTGCCTGCCTACTGACTGCAATACTGACACACGAGGAGCCATTCTAGCCCACACAGAGAGCACATCACCTAAGGTATGGCAGAGCAACAAGAGAGAAGGGCAGAGCCACCATTCCACCAAAGACTGCTTGCCTCTGGACTGTTACGTGATGGAGAAATAAACTTCTGTCTTATTTAAGCAATTGCTAGTTAAATGCTTAACTAATCTCAACTAATATAGGTACTATTGCTATGATAATAAATTTATATAGTAATTTAAGAAATGTCTTTACTATACTTAACCTTTCAGCCAAGAAAGTTATAGCTCATTATTTACCTCATTTATCCCATTAGGGCTGTGCCATCCATTTTCTTCGAATAAAATAAATAAATAAATAAATAAATAAATAAATAAACTTTTAACAAACTGACATTTAATTTTAATTTAATATTTTAATTTTTTTTGCTACTGTAAACCATCTCTCTCTCCTTCAATGCCAATTCTAACTGTGCAGCACTACAGTGTAAGACTTTCCATAGATATGTATCATTCTATTTAAGTAGTTTCAAAAAATAACGACAAGGACCTCACTAGGAAAACTTTGCTGAAGAATCTACTGAATTCTTAAATGAGAAATCAAAACAACTGAAACCGTGGAAGATTTTCAAATACCCCAACTTTGTGGTTGCTTAAATATCATGGCCGGCCAAGTGGTGGGGACCAGCAGGCTACCTATAACCATTACATACATAAAATTGAAGTTTCTAATATGCCTGTGTTCAGAACGACACTCAATTCTCACCCAGGGGGACCTCCAGAGAACAAGGCTGATGGTGGTAGCAGAAAGAACCCAGTTTCCACCTCTGCCTATCATTAGTGCTCTCCACTCTACTCTGTCCCTCAGGCCATACACCTGTAACCGACATTTCCCAGACTCTCTCTTGCCAGCTGGCTTCCTGTTCAGTTGTGATTGTGTGACATCCGGGAGGAAGACTGGAAGACAAGAGGAAAGAAGCAGGCTTTCCATTCCCCTGATTCGGCGGAGCTTCTGATGGGGGCAGCAACAGGAGCAAGCAATGGAGGGTGACAAGAAGTGACTCCAGGAGCAGAGGTGGGAATTCAGCCTTGGAAGTTTCTACTTAACAGAAGTGAAGGCACCTCCAGGAGCTTTGTGACAAGTATGAGCTTCAGCCCAGGGTGACAGCAGTTTTTTGATCTCTGGTTAATGACGCTTCCTTCTCACTTTGGCACCTTCCAGCCTGCCAGTGTCTTTGTAATCAATCCCCTGCATGAAAACCCTTAAGTATCTATGTGGTTTCTGGTTTCCTGCTGGACACTGACTGGTCATTAGGTGATCCTTTTCTGCACTTTCAGGAGAGTGGACTCAAGCAAGGAAAGGAGGGGCTCTGGGGGTGATAGGAGGGTCTACAGTCCTGAACACCTTCCTCTTCTTACCATCACTGCCATATAATGTTTACACAATCCATTCAAATCCCACCCTCCACCCCCCAAAAAAAACAACAAACAGTTGTGGTTTTTTTGTTTTCCGAACACACTGGAGATGATCTCAGGAGAGGTAGCAGGACAGCACAGCAAGTACAGCCTGACAGCTGGGCCCAGCTCCTCCACCTACCAGCTGTAAAGCTTTGGGCAAGTTACTGTAACTCTTGTAGCTCAGATTCCTTATCTGTGAGATGGCTGTAATAATATTATGTACCTCAGAAGATTAATGTGGAGTCTAGTGGTTGCACATAAGAAGCACTGCATAAGTGTTGGTTGTCACTGCTATTATCACACAGAAAGGGAAGTGATAGGTGCCTGGCTTCATAAGCCCCCCCCCAAAAAAATGTATTTTCTCAATAATACTTTCGATTAAAATTGAAATTGAATGTTAACAGAAATTGTAATAGCAAAGAATAAAGCATAAGCTCTACTGAAATATTTATAACGTCCAAAAAACGGGGTATTTGTTGTTAAATGATGGGGCAAAGCACATGGAATACACTGTGGTGCTTAGAACCTCGATACATGAAGTGGAAGCTGTGAGCACAGCCTCAGCACCACCTGGGAGCAGGTTAGAAATTCCGCTTCAGCCATCCACACCCCCAACCTACTGAATCAGGAGATTCATATGAACATTAAAGTTTGAGAAGCACTAGCTTAAAGTATTCAGTACACACATTTATTGATACAGAAAGATACCATAAAAGAAATTTTTTGTAAAAATGTATGTACATATACATATACATATAATCATGTTCTGGGATGTTCAAGGTGGGAGAATTTGACTTCCCACAGAGTTTCATCAAACCTTCCTACATGGGCTTGGAAGGTATTCTTCCTGATTTACAAGGGATCATTTGAATTCCACGTCCTTCATCACAAAAGGGCCAACCCGAGTCATCTTCACAGCTGTGCAGTTGACACACAGCTAAGTGGCCTAAGAAGCCTGGGGCTTACCAGTTTATTGTCGTGCTCACCTCTGCATCACCTGCACTGTTTTCACTCATTTCTTTTGATTTAAGTGTTCTGGTTGGTGGAGGATGGGTTGCAATTTAAAGGTTTAATTACATAAACATTGAATGAACCATGGACATTTTAACTACTGAATAACTGCACACTATTAATCTCAAAGGTAATTATACTTTTTTTTAAAAAAGATTTTACTGGGGAACTGGGGGAGGGGAACAGCATTGGGGAATCAGGGAAGGGGAACAGACAAGTTGCTGTCCTTTTGCTCTTCAGTCTAGTTGTGGAGGATGTCGCTTCACTGGCCCATGTTGGTATTATCATTGCGCTCTTCCCAGGTGAGGCAGTCACTCGCTATCCATTGGATGGCCATTCACGGCAGCTCATGAAAGCGCACGCCAGCTGCCGGCCAACCCCACTGCAGCCTACACTGTAGCCGGCAACTCACGGCAGCCCAGCTCCAGGTCGAGCTGTTGTTCATCATCTTAGCTGAAAAGGGCAGTGTTACTGGCCCTCATGTGGGATCCGAACCAGGGCCCTGCTGATCAGAGCTGGCGTCCCAAGCCAACTCCTAACCAACACGCAACTCAGTCAGCCCATTATACTTTTAACTAAAAAAAAAAATGATCATAATGCTATTTATACATCCATAGGTATATACAGGTATAAAGGTAAAAGCTATCTGGAAGAAGGTACACATATGTGTTATCAACAGTGGTAGGGAGTAGGAGAAGGTGCAACTGTGGGTAAGTTAATTTCTTATTTTGCATTCCTTTTAAAACTACCTGAATTCTATATATCACTGCTTTCATGTCTGAAAAATTAAAGATATTTTCATCTTGGGAAGAAAGTCCTTATACTATAATGAAAAGACATATGAAAATCACTCAAACAAAAAATATTTTTAGGAATCCTGAATCATCTCTTTATTGTGTTAAGGACAATAAATCTCTCATAAATCAAGCATTTAAGGGTGAAAAAGTAAAAACTAAGTTACTATATTTTGGGGAGATCTGCTGAGCTGGAAAAATGTATACATTTATGGAGAATCAAAGTGAAGAACGTTGGCACTGAGCAAGTCCAGTTTGCCCCAGGATGCCCAGCTCTACTTAAGCATCAGGAGGCTGGTGAATAAATCAACTGGATAAATGGAGGATGACAGAGGCCCCTTTGGTTCAGAGGGCTAGCACTTGTCTGATCTGGCCTGGCACTGCTGCATTCTCCATCCAGCTGAAGAAGCAGTGTGTCACAAACATCTCCCCACACAAAAGCCACCCCAGCCAGGGGTGTGCATGTACACACACAGACTACACTCATTTCAGTGATCTGGACCCTCTACTCAATTCAATTAATTTACATAGTGTGAAGAATGCTTAGAACAATAAAACTGCCATCGATTCCACGTACCAAAACTGCTTATAGGATATTTCTTTTTGCATGCTTTAGTATTTTGTCTCTGTAACACTCATCATCATGAGACACGTTATGCATAATTTTTTTTTAATAGACACTTGTCTCTTGTCTCCTCCACTAGAATGTATTCCATGGAGGCAGGAGTCTACTTTACTCACTACTGCACTCATACTTCTTAGGGTTGTAACAGGCATCTAGTACACAGTCACTGTACAAATACTCAGTTTCTCATGAGGGTTTCAAGGCGATGGTGGTTTCAGGCACTCCTCCAAGGATTTTTGTTGGCAGACCATAGTCAAGGGCTTGGCTGTCTTCTGTGCTGTGGCCCCTTCTGCTTTCCTTCTCCACATTCCTAACAGGCAGCTCTTCCCCTACCATCTCCTGCTAAGTGCTAGGGTCCCGGGGTTCATAAATGTGAGCCTCTTCTCACTCAGACTACAGGGGTGACAACCTCCACACCAGAGCTTCACTGACCATCTTCATGCAGAAAAGTCTAGGCTTTCAAAATTACATATTTCTACTCACATACAAAAATGGGACCATGTAAGAAGTGCTTGAGGATTTTCTTCAAAAAATGGGGTTATGAAACACATGGAAGAAAATCACTGGGGAAGCAGCTGGGGCACAGAGAATGGGGAAGATGAGTCTGAGATGGGAGGCTGGTGAGGAGCTGCGGCAGTGCTCTGACAGCACATCCCATTTGTCTCAGCAAAGATGGCGGAAGCCAGGTGGGGAAGAAGGGCATCCCGTCGCATAACTGACAGGGCTTGAGGTAGATCAGATGTGGTGAACAGGCAGGAGGGAAGATAACTCAACTGACAGGGAGGATGATAGGGCCCTCTGTGGCGCAAGGTCACAGAAGGAGGGAAACCTGTGGAGATGGTAAGATCCATGCTTTCTAGAAACCCAAGGTCCAGGGAAATGATGAACAGGAATGTAATTACAACAGGGTGGGGAGGGCTGTGAGAGAAAGGAGACTGTTGAGAAGTGTGGTGTCTGACAAGAGAACAGACACAGACATGGTGTGGTCAGAGAGCTGACGCCCAGGCTGTCTTGCCAAAGCATATCCATGGCACTAAGACAAACGTAGTGGGTGTGAGTGAACTTCTACTAAACATTCACATTCTTCTGCCCCTACCCATCAAGGAGGGAAAGCTGTGGGTGGGAAGACACTGGTTTAGTTATAAATGCTCAAAAGTATACTGGTCCAGGGTCCTACCTGTGTCATACAGAGCTCCTGGTGCCATGTTACTTCACTTACTGATCCTCATATGATCTAGGTAGCTAATTTCAAATTAGTTTTAGATGTGAAACTCTTTTTTTTATATATATATGAAAGCTCGCTTCGAATTCTAACATGTAATACAGATAAGAAAGGTTCATGGCTGGCCGAGTGGCACATTGGTTGGGAACTTGCTTGGGACACCAGCGGCCCCGGTTCGTATCCCACATGTGAGGGCTGGTGGCACTACCCTAAAAAAAAACAAAAAAAAAACCTTCAATTGCTCTCCTGCAGGGTTCCCCTACTATGCACTATTGACATTTTGGGCCGGGTAATTGTGTTGTAGGAAGCTGTCTTGTGCATCACAGAGTGTTTAGCAGCATCCCTGGCCTCTGCCCACTGGATCTCTCTGGTCTTCCCCCTCTCTCCCAGTTGTGACAACCAAAAATGTCTCCAGACATTGTCAAATGCCCCTGTGGGAGTGGGGTGGAGGGTGGTTAAAATCACCCCGACTCTACTCACTGGGATAAAGTCATTGCATGTATTAAAATGACAACATTGCCATATCTTTGAAGTATTAAAGGTGTAAAAAGTAATATAAACTGAGCCACTTTAAAATGGAGTTGGAGCTGCCATCCCAGAGGAACTGCATTTTGTATCTTACTCCTCAAACCACTGGATTATTAAAACTGGGCAAAATAACCTTTGGACTGGGCCTAATGCAGCACTGTATTCCAAACAACTGTTTGTTATGACTATAGGACTGAACATTAAAGATATTCTTTAGAATTAGCATCACTATGTTAGCTAATCCACACCTATAAAAATTCCTTCCTTCTAGTCATGTAATTATTCCCCTTCCCTTTCTCATAAATAACCCTTGCCTTCACTTCCTAACTGGAACACTATTTGGGTTTCTGCCTGAATCAATGCCTCCCGAACAGCTATTTTTTGGGATCTCAAATAAATGTTTGTTGCCTCTTACTTTGGCCTTTTCTTTTTAGGTTGACAATGGTTATTAAGCTTAATGCAAAAACGGAAAATCAAAGACTGTGGGTTAAAAATTGATAATACTTGAGCTTCAGTATCTAACCAGGAACCCAAGGACACACACAAGCCTGCATTCACACTCCAGCCTGATAGGGTGGAGTTCACAGACATGCACAGGGGTGGAAGGGCAACACTCACTCCTGGGTCCATACAACCAAAGCAGAGCACCTTCACCCATCTCATTCCACTCCCACTGCAACTGTGAAAAATGCCGGGTCTCTCCGCCTCCATCTTGTTCGAGCCTGAGTAGTTCCCATGGCCTCCAGGCTAACAGCTTCTGCTTAGTCTTACACATAGGTATGCTCATCGGAGGAACTCTGTTGGCGGCTTGAGGTTCGCAAAGGCAGCACCTCCCATTTCCCTTCCCCTGACCTAAAAGAAGCCTGGACTCTGTACTGTCTTAAGACGGATTTGAGGAACCACTAGAGCTCCCTTCTTCTCGGCTGGCAGTTGGTGCCTTCTCGATCAATAAACCTTTCCTAAATCCATACGATGACATTTTGAGTTTTGGTCTTTTTTTTTTTTTCTTTTTAGCTGAGCCATCCTGCCACCTGTTGCCAGCTCAATGGCAACTCAGCTCGGGCTGGCATCGAACCGCCGTTGCTAAGAGCTCAGTTTGCACTCTTGAGTGAGCTCTTAACTAACTGAGCCACTTGGCCGGCGGAGTTTTGGCCTTTTGAAGCATCGGGCACACAGACTTTGGGCTGGTAACACCACCACCAATGGCAGAAAACCCCATCTATATGGTACTTCCCTTATTTCCACTGCGTAGGTAGTACCTCATTTGTCTCTGAGGAACGTGAAATTTCACCCATGATATCAAAACCACTAAGAAAGTGCTGGCGAGAGCACTGGTGCTGAGACCACACCCACTCATCTTTGATATGTTATAGTATTTATTCAATTTAATGTACCAACACCTCCATGGCTGTCTTGGCCAGTGATTCTCCAGTCTGATCATGAACAAGAATCACTGGAAGAGGTTGTAATGTATTCAGATTCCCAGACCTCACTCCTAGAACCTCCCCACCTGATAGGGCCAGGTAAGGACGTCAAATGTGCACTGACAGCAAGTTTTCCTCTGAGTTATGTGGGTGTGGCACTTTGAGAAACCCTGCTTTCCAGCAAGTTTCTTATAGTTGTAATTAACAACAAATTTCAGCCTGAGAACATTCAGATCCTACAAATTGTGCAAAGTTCGGAGGACCTGTCTTCTGCAATGAAAAATAAAAGTGTTGCTCGGTGAATGCAGTCTACACATCACGAATGTTGACTACCAACTAAGATGCAAGCACTTCAATGATTCTGAGGTATGCTTTTTTTAAAAGATTTTATTGGGGAATTGGAACAGACAAGTTGCTGTCCTTTTGTTCTTCAGTATAGTTGTGGAGGACGTCGCTTCACTGGCCCATGTTGGTATTATCATTGCGCTCTTCCTGGGTGAGGCAGTCACTTGCCAGCCATAGGATGGCCATTCATGGCAGCTCACAAAAGCGCATACCAGCTGCATGCCAGCCCCCACTGCAGCCTAAGTCATAGCTGGCGACTCACAGCAGCCCAGCTCCAGGTCGAGCTGTTGTTCACCATCTTAGCTGTAGAGGGCGCAGCATCACTGGCCCTCATGTGGGATCTGAACTGGGGCCCTGCTGCTCAGAGCTGGCATCCCAAGCCAACTCTTAACCAATGTGCCACTCAGCCGGCCCTGAGGTATGCTTTTTAATCTACTTCTAATTAACAGGTATTCCTCTAATGTTGATAATACATCATTATTCAATTCATTTGATTGAATTGAATATCATTCAATTGCCTGCTTTTTACATGTTTAAAAGTGTTATGCCAATTAATTCTGAGTTCTCGGAATACAAAAACATTCTCCCAAACTAGACCATGCTCAGACACTACAGATGATATTTCTTCAAAATTTCACTGAAGTGGCAAAAATGTTAAGAGGGCAGCAACTCTTGCAGGGTCAAAGTCAGAGCCTTCTCCCTTCCCCACCTTTCTTACACTCTTCTTACTCCACTTCAGCCTAGCAGGCCTCCTGCTGTTCCTCACACCCCCATGCCCACTTCAAGGTCTCCACTTGCAGTTCCCTCTGCCTCCTCCAGATGGCTTCCCCTCTCACCATCTTTATTCTGGTCTGTGTTCAAAAGTCACCTTTCTTGACCATCCCTTTGTAAAAACAGCATTCCAACCCCCAAGCTGTGTTATTCACTTTCCTGCCTTACTTTTCTTTAGAGCAGTCGTTGTGTACATATAGGTTTATTGTCTGCTCTTCCCACTAGAAGATTCCTAAGGAGGCACTCTGTCAATTTTATGTACTGCTATAACCTCAGAACCTAAAACAGTGCCTAGCACATAAAAGGCACTTAACAAATACTTGTTGAATGAATTAAGCAATGAATGAATACATGCACTGATCAGGGGTCTGTATCTAGATCCCCACAGAAAACCTAACCCAAATTCAGCATGGTCCTAACAAGAAGCAGAAGTGAAGGCTGGACCCTTCCAAGTGTCCATATATTACAACCATGGGGTGTTTATGAGGTGTACACAGCACACCTGGCACACGGAGAACAGGGATGGGAATCCTTTTTCAAAGAAAAATTACTGTATGTTTTGAAGAAGGAGATAAAATCAAATGATTATCCCACCCACCACCATGGAATGAAAAGAACACCTGGGTATGATTTTTTTTTTTTTTTTTAAGAGACGAAAGAGATAAAATACTCAACTGTTCACTGCTGGCTATTTGATTGTGGCCAAGTCACCTCTTTGTATATGTTTGCTAATATGTAAAATGCAGGGTTGGGTGACAACACTCCTACTGCCCTTCCTCCATTAAAATTTTATGAATCTCACTTACCTACTTTTCAAAGTAAGAACAGGAAACATAAAACTTAGCTTATTCAATGGAAGCTAATGTGTAATGGCTATTTAGGAGAAAGAAATAGAAACTTGGAATAAGTGGAAGACATATTTTAAAAGATAAAAGGGGAAAGCGAGAGTGCGAGGAGAGCTGGAAGGGAAACAGAGAGGAGAGACAGAAACTTTATTACCATTCATTGCCTGGGGTAGACAGTTATATACAGGAACTTCTCTTTGCAAATTCTGATAAGGAGAGCCACCCACAAACCAACCTCAGGCCCCAGTTTACAGCTCCCCTTCTGAATCCAAGAACTGCCCCTGCCACATCCAACCCATAAGAGAGATTTCAGCCAGAGCATGGAAGTGTGCCCTAACCCAGATAAAATGAACTGGGGGCTGGAATAGAACCCCGCCCCCCCACTCTCTCATGCAGAACATAGTACATGCAGGATTTCTACCAAAACATACAACCGAGGTTCTGTCAAGGCAGGAGAGGGGACCATCTTTAACTGGCCAGTGCCATGGTTCTGGGTAAAACTCACCCTCTTTTATTTTTTTTATTAAGGAGCGCACAACTCAAAATGGCCCATGAGGGGATCAAACCAGCAACCTTGTTATTTAGAGCACACACTCTAACCAACTGAGCCTCCCGGCTGCCCTAAAACACACCCTCTGAGGGCCTGGGCCTTATTTGCTGCCAAGGGCTCTACCAAAACACTGTGGTGTGGAAGGAAACAAGGGTTCTATGGAAAGTAGTAATCTCACAGGGTGATCTGATCATAAATTCCTAACTGGACAGGTAATGGTGCGTAGTCACGCCGCAGGCCTATAACTTCTTTAGTGAAAGGTTTTTAAGCCATCCCTGTCCATTGTTCTTGTGCATCTAGGTTAAGACACCTTTGAAACACCAGAAGTAATACCCCTTGAAGAGGATACTAACCTGCAAGACAGCACTGTCTTTGCTTTCTCCCATCATCCTTATGCCCCCTCCTTGATTTCAAATGCATAAAAAAAGCTGTAAAACTTATTCTCCAGTGTATTTGAGATCTTGCTCTCCAGCATATGTAGTCAGTTTGGCTCAAATAAACTTTTATAAAAATTCTCTACAGGTTTAGACGTTTCTTAAGTCGACATTGGTGAAACACACTGACTTCGCACACAAATACTCTCAACTGCATTTAAATATATTTTCAAAGTCACATCCCACCTGGGAAGCTTCTTTCACAGGTCTAGTCTCAACCAAGTTAATGTGTGGCTCTGAGCCGGTTGACCTGATACCTGAGGATAAGCAGCAAGAGTGAAGTCTCCTGGAACATCAGCAGCCGCCGCCACCACAGGCAGCTGAAGAAAGAAACCTTCCTATCAGGTGAAGCCATACTCTTAGTCGGCATCCACCTACTGTTCTGCCAAGGCCAGAGGAAGCAAAACCAATTTTGAAGAGAGCTGAGTGTTGTAGGAAATGACTTCAAAAATGACCACAGAAAGGGCAGACGCTGAGAAGCTCCATCGTGGCTGATGCTAGATTGGGTGCAGCAACAGGACCCGGAGGCTTCCAAGTTTTTAAACTTTATTTGTTGTCATAAACTTAACCTTATGGAAAGATTGCAAGGATAGTCCACAGAATTCCTATATACCCTTCACCCAGACTCCCAATTATTAACATTCAATACATCCATTCTGTTACCACATTCTATTATGGAATATGCACATTACTTCTTTAACCATTTCAAAGTAAGTTGAAGACATGACATTTACCCCTAAATGTTTTAATATTTCCTAAAAACAAGGACAGTACCTCATATAACCACAGTATAATGATAAAAATCAGGACATGACTGTTTCTTCAATAGTGTTATCTAATCTAAAGACCTTACACACACTTGTCTAGTAGTCCCCAAAACAGCCTTAGAGCAAAAACAGGATGACATGTGGTATTCGCCTGTCATGTCTTTTCAGCCTCCTTTCATCTGAAACAGTTCCTTTATCTTTCATGACTTGGGCCTTTTTTTTTTGAAAAGTACAGGCCAATTACTTTATGGATGTCCCTCAGTTGAGGTCTGTTTCTTCATGATTAGATTCAAGTTACTCATTTTGCACAGGAAAATCACAGAAATGATTCTGTGCCCTTCTTGATGCATTTTCTCTGGTGGCACATGATGTTGATTTGTCCCAATACTGGTGGTATTAAATTTGATCAATCGGTTAAAGTGATGTAAGGTAGGTTTCTCCACTGTCAAGTTACAATTTTCCCCTTGTAATTAATAAGTAACTTGATGAGAGATGCTTAGAGGCTAAGCAACTATCCTGTTCCTCATCAAATCTGCTTGATTCAGCACCCGCTGGTAGGTTCTTGCCTGGATAAAGGTCTAACTTGCCTGTGTGAGGTCTAACAAGATCAAACTTGAGGGGGGAAAAAAAAGGGTTGGTAGCATCAGTAGCTGATGAGCAAGAATGAACATGTGAGGCTCCTCTATCAGCTTTAATTCAAATAATTCCAGATTATGTCCATTCTTAGCTATTAGGAGAAAAACACTTCTAGATTTGCTTGTGACTAGTCATGAGTATCCATGAATATGCTAGATTCTCTGAGCCACGCCTGCTGGGAACTCAGCCCTTCAGTTCACAAGGTGTCCAATGGCAGCAAAAAGAGACACCCAAGTGCAGAGAGCTAACAGCTAATCATCCTCACACCACGGCCCAATTCACCACGGGCAATGTTGGGGGACTCAGCTCGGTGATTCCTGGTCTGCTGCAGCAGGAAGTTATATTTAAAAACAAAAACTCCAGGGCTGGCCAAGTGGTGCGGTGGTTAAGTGCTGGTTTGAAAAGCCAGCGGCCCCGGTTCAGTTCCCACATATAAGGGCCAGTGACACTGCCCTTAAAAAAAACAAACAAAAAAAAACTCCAGCACTCCACGGCCTTATACTGAGATATAACCAGGTTTGGGAACTCCGATTTGGCTTATTCAAAAACATTTTTTAAAACTCTGTTGTCACATTTTCTAAAATTCTGTTAGAAACCTCAGAAATTATATAAAAGCAGAGAGAACATGTTGAAATCACACCCTGGTTTTGTGGTGAAATCACATACACCACAGCGCACTGATACCCACTGTTCACACTGTTCTCTTTGCATGTGTATATTTTATCAGAATTGGGATCATGATGTCTATACCAGCCTTCTTCAAGCTGGACTGCACTGGAGAATTTAGCTCTACAGAAAAGGATCCCAGTGTCTATGTTCTCAAATCTCCCAAGAGTGGTCTATACTTAGATTCATTCCAGAAGCATAGGACAGCACTTCTGCATAACACACAATGGTTGCCTTAGAGTATTTGGGCTAAATTCTCTTGTAGAGCCCAGCTGAAGAGGGCTGGTCTGTACTGTGCAATTTGTTTTGTTCAGGTAATAATTCTTTAAATAAGCATTCAATAAGCACCTTCCATACACTAGGCACTGGGAATATAAAGATAAATAAGACACAGCTCCTTTCCTCTTTAAATGAATAATCCAGCCAGGGAAAGCAAAAGTACCTAAATACCCCCAATATGGAACCACGCTATGATAGTGGAACAGCAGTGTGCCTGGAGTGCTGTAGGCAAGGAGCCACTAGCTCCATCAGAGGAAATCAGAGAGGCTTTGCTAAGGAGATGATGTGTAAATGGGTCCTTGAAGGATGGGCAAGACTTCAGGGACAGAAAGAGAGGAGCAGATGGAAGGAAGGGCATGCCAAATGCCCAAAGAGGAGTGCTCAGGTCAGATGACAGGAGCTGTGGGGGAGATGCGGCTAAGAAAGAACCACGCCCTCTAAAGTGGCCCCAGAGGAAGAGGCATCAGGCAGCCCCAAGAGGTTCTTAAGCAGGGGCGAGCTCACCCTGGGATGAAGGTAACCAAGGGGGAGGGTGGTCACAGGGCTGTTGAGATCACTGCAGCCAGAGCTGACAGGGGAACTGAGCCAGTGCAGGGATGGCGGAAGGGAGCCAATCAAGAGATGAGCAGAAAGAAGATGCCACAGAACCTGGTGACACAGCTGGCAAGGCCTGTTCTTATAGCACCCAGTCAGCCAGGATCTGCCTGCATAACAAATTGAGGCCGCTAATGGAAAAGAAAAGAGCATGCAAGAAGGCTCCACATGCTGCCATCATTCTCTGAGGTGATTTTAAAGCAGAGGTGGGGATAACCCTCAAAGAGGAAGAGGCCAGAGGGAATTAAGACATGACATTTGGGTAAACTGAAGAAACTGTCCATAGAACTGTTCCTCCCCTTGAGGTCCCTCCAAGCTCGAACAAAAGGCCTTACATAACAGCTCTCTGTGGGGGGCTCCTGTGACAGCAAATTATATTATTGGGTCTTTGGAAAAGTCATGACGTATTTATTTTGCTTACGTTTTTCAAAGCTTATTTATTTATATCGAGAACAAAGATCAATGATATATTGCCCGTTTTGTTTGATAACCTTTTGCCATCTTCCAGCAAGCTTCATAATTCCTCATTCATAGAAGGACCTGTTTTTATTTGCAAAAAACTGAACTAGGTGCTGATTTACAGCGTCATCTGAATTGAACATTATACCACGCAAGGAGTTTTGAAGAGAGCGAGACAAGTGGAAGTCTGACGGTGCAAGGTCCGGCGAGTATGGTAGGTGTGTCAACACATCCCATCCAAGCTCCAATCATTTTTGACAGGTGATCAAAACTTGTGTGTGGTCTCACATTGTCGCGATGGAACACAACTCCTTTACAATTAACAAGCTCTGGATGCTTCTGGATGATGGATTCGTTCAAACTGTCCAATTGCTGACAGTACACATTTGAATTGATTGTTTGGTTCCTTGGTAGGAGCTTGAAAAACACACCTTTAAAATCCCACCACACTGAGAGCATAACCTTCCTCTGATGAATGTCTGCTTTCAATGTTGTTGGAGGCGAATCATTATATGGGGACCAATGCCGTCTGCACACCACATTGTTGTAAACAATCCACTTCTCATTACCAGTTATCAGTCACTTCAAAAAAGGATCGTTTTCCTCGTGTTTAATGAGCATATTGCAGATGTTTATAAGTGCCATCAAATGAACTTCTTTGAGTTCATGTGGAACCCAAATATTGAGCTTGCTTACATATCCCAGCTTCTTCAGGTGGTCGTGAACGCTTGAATGATGGATGTTCAACGTTTCTGCAATCTCTCGTGTCATGTAATGTGTGTTTGACTCAATCAATGCCTTTATTTTGTTGTCATCAACCTCGGTGGGCCTTCCTAACCGAAGAGCGTCGTTGAGATCAAAATCACCAGCACGAAATTTCGTGAACCATCGTTGGCACTGACATTCTTGTAGAGCATTGTCACTGTAAACTTTATGCAACTTTTCACAAGCTTGACGCGAGTTCTTCCCTTTATGGAAGTAAAACAGTAAGATATGGCAAAAATGCATAGTTCGGTGTTCCATCTTCAACTTTCTGTAAAATCTCCAAAACTCAACCAAATTGCTCAATTTTTTTTTTTAGAATGAAGCTAGAACTGTCAGCTGTCAAATGGCATAGGAATAACAGATGCAAATGACTCTAGTACTTCCAAAAATGAACTAGTGCCATCTGTCGCAAACATGCATCATGACTTTTCCAACAACCCAATATATGCAGAATATGCTATAAGAAAACGAGTCTATAGCAATCCCACGAATGCCACAAAGGAAGCAAAATCTAGATGCTACCTTTTTAAAAAAAACAATTCTCCCTCTTAATTGAAGGGAAATACAAGTAGTTGGGCTGAATGAATAATGCTTAATAGGAGAAAATGAAAGTCAATAGAATTAACAGTAAACAAAAGCAACTCTGGGGGCGGTGGGTTAGTGCAGTTGGTTGGAGCGCAGTGCTCATAACACGAAGGTTGCCAGTTAGTTCCCCACATGGGTCACTGAGCTGCGCCCTCCACAACTAGACTGAAACAACTACTTGAGTTGGAGCTGATGGCTCCTGAAAAAACACACTGTTTCCCAATAAAATAAAATAAATAAAATAAAATAAAATAAAATAAAGCAACTCTGGGACCCAATATGAACAGGCTACAACACAGGGAACCTCTCCCAAACTTGAGTATAATGGGAAACACGGGGAATGAGATGATGGGAAAGTGTATGCAAGTTCTAAAATAACCAAGATCCCACCCACTCCCCAAAAAAGGGTAATGGTGTGGGTTCTTAACACATTTTTTGCGGGAAACGAGTAAACTCGTCATATAGCTTTTTATGCCCGATTACAAAGTGAATGTGGGAAACGAGTAAACTCGTCATATAGCTTTTTATGCCCGCTTACAAAGTGTTAAGATTTAGGATTATGAAGTGACATCACTTTAATAGGACCTTTGCAATATTCCTCAGGGAGCACCTGGCTGAGTGGATGGGGAAGGGAAGGTGGAGTATTTGCTAGGCAGTTGATGCAATAATCCTGTATTCAATAATCCTATCTGTCCTATAGGAACAGAAGAACCAGACTAGTCACATCAAACCCCAAATCGGAAAGTGGTAATGACCCTCACAAAAGGGTAATCACTGGAAACCACCCAGAATTTGACAGACCCTGGCAGTTTAGAGACTGAAGGTGGGGAGGTAGTCATATAGGAGACAAAGGAAGTTTTGTTTGGGCCACTTGATGCTCAGAACAAATTAAACATGTTTGAATTCCTAAAACCAATAACATGTATTTAGGTCTGTAAGAGACATAACTAAAATATCCAATTTCTTTTTATACCCCAATCATACATCCCTTTTGGGAAAAGTTTGGGAAACCAGCATTTGGGCAAGCTCTGAAACAGGCATCCCGTCATTCACATAACCAGTTTTTAGTCAAACATGGAGCATGTACCTGGGGATATAGCAACAAGCAACATGGACAGTTTCTTCTTCAAATAGCCCTCAGAATCTCATTTTTAAAATCGGACAAGTAGATCTATCACCAATGTAATTATTTTCATAGCTTTTCTTGTTAACTTACTCTACACTGGACATGAAGGCGGTGTTAGCAGGCGTTTTAGATTTGGGGTGTGTGTGTGTGTGTGTGTGTGTGTGTGTGTGTGTGTGTGCATGTACATCTGGGAGGTGGCTCAGAAAAGGCTCCCCCCAGGAAGGAATGAGTAGGCCTTGGTGAAGGGACCAAGGGGGGGGGGGCAGGTGCCACCTGAGTGGGAACAGCAGGCACCAAGGGGAAAACTCCCAGCGGAGTGTCTGAAGGTCCAGCCCAGGAAGGAACAATATACTGAGAGGGGTTGTGAAAGGAAGCAGGCCTTGCCATGGTGGGGTGGAATTTTATCTTAAAAGGAGCAACTGGTGGAGAGGGGTGGGGGTAGAAATTGGAATTGGGTTTTGGAGAGACCTCTCATGAGGCTGAACTGGAGACTGTGAACTGAGGCCAGTCAGGAGGCGTGCCTGGGAATGCAGGACCTGGCCCAGGGAACAGAGCCATCCCAGCCACCTCAGCTCACCCTCCTAAGAACCTCCCAGCAGCCGTTCTGAGGGGTGGGATGGGAGGGTACCGTATGCTACAAAGACCAGGATGCATCTGCCTTACCTACCACATGCAGGCCAGATTGCCTGAGTCTGAATCCTAGCTCTGTCCCCTAGAGTTTCTTAGCTTTTTAACCTCTTTGAGCCTCAACATCCTCATCTGTGAAATGGGGATGATAATGGTATCAAACTCATGGCTTTTGTGAAAAAAAAAAAAATGGGCTGACATATATCACATGTCTAGAACAGGTGAGGCTCAAGTGAGTCAGTATAGTATTTATCCTTTTTTCTGTCCTATGTTTTGTGGCATGTGGGTTTGTTGAGGGTGAGGATGTTTAGTATCAAGATTTTCACAAAGAGGGCTGGCCAAGTGGCGCGGTGGTTAAGCGCTGGCTTGGGAAGTCAGCGGCCCCGGTTCGGGTCCCACATATGAAGGCCAGTGACACTGCCCTCAAAAGAAAAAAAAGATTTTCACAAAGAGCCTACTCTCATTGCCAACCACAAAACACTGCTAGATTGCCATGATACTAGATTCGCTTGGCAGATAACTGAATCCCACCACTGTTAGCTCTGACTGTTCCCTTTATCAAGATAAATCAGCTCGTGTTTACTGGCTAAGATTTAGAGCTGTGCTATCCAATACAGTTGCCACCAGCCACATGTGGCTGTTAAATGTGGCCAGACCAAATTGAATGTGTTCTATGTAAGTGTAAGATACATACCAGGTTTTGAAGACTTAGTATGAACAGAAAAATGTAAAATAGCTCATTAACAATTTTTATATTTATTTGATAATATATTGGACATATTAGGTTAACTAAACTATATTACCAAAGTTAATTTCACTTGTTTTCTAAAAAATTCCTTCCTTCTATTCAATGGAAGCTATGTGCCTAACTTCTTAATTTAGTTGATTAGCTCATTAATTTTTGCCATATTTTTCTTGCTCATATGAGCAATTAAGACTGAACATTTCTCTCGAAATGAGGATTTAGTAGTATCGCACAAATTTTTAAAGTACACAATTTATCCTATAAGTTTTTATATATATTTTCATTATTACTTCTTCATCTTTCAAATCTAAATATTTTCAAATTCAACTTTTCAAAAGATTTTTCAAATTATCTTTTAAAATTGACACATATTTTAGTTGCATTGTGTTCAGAGAATTTTGTATGCTACTGATTATTTTAAAATATATTAGAACTTACTTAATGAAATGGTGTATACTTGATTTTTCTAAGAGGGTTATTTTCACTTGATGAGATTATGTTTCTTTATATAATCAGATTGAGCAAGCTTATTAATTGTGTTGTTTTTTGGAATAATTCCTTCTTGGCTTTTAGTCAGCTTGTTCTATCAGTTACTGAAAGGGGTATCCTGAAATCTCTTATTGTGATGGCAGATTTGTAAACTTTTTTTTTGTCATTCTGTCACATTTTAATGTATAGAGTTTGGAACTGTGTTATTAGGTGTTTAGAATTGGAGAAGTTTTTAATCTTCCTAGAAAATTAAAACTTTTATTCACGGGTTTTTAAAATAGTTTAAATGCAGCTACTTGAAAATTTTAAATTATATGTGTGGCTTGGGTTATATTTCTATAGGACAGTGCTAGTCCAGAGGGAGGATAAGCAAGAAGCCTGCACCAGCCACCAAGTCCTGAATGACTAAGGATTTGATTGCAGAAAATAACCAGCAAAGACAGGCGAGTATTAGCAGCCTTGATAAAATACCCTCTTGTCCTGCTCTCTTGCTGCTGCAATCTAGATAGGATATGAGAACAAGAAAGGGGAGGGGAGGGGAGGGGGAAGGAGAGGGGAGGGGAGAGGGAAGGGGAGCAAGGAAGGATAGAAAGCAGCTGAGGAGAGAGGAAGGCCAGGGAAGAAGGAACTGTACACATGTAAGAGATAAAACTGCTCCTGCTCTAAACGTAACACATGTAAACCCTGAATTATGAAAATGACTCCTAGTCTTAAAAAAGCCTTAACTTTCAAAAGACAAAACTACTATTTCATCAAAGTACTTATAAAATTTAATTTGTTTTCATCACTTTCGCTCTTTGAATTAATGAAATCATATACTTAACTATTATGATTTAAAATATTAAAGACAAACGGAAAGGGGGAAAACTCATGGGTATAGGAGTTGGTGAAGCATTCAATTGCTTAATCCTGTATAGTTCTCCACGCCATGTAAGAGGAGAACAAAAATGTCTTGTATGGCCTCAAAAGACCAAACAAAAGAACTGGGCTTTTCCAGTATGGCTGGGGGAATTCTTAAGAAAAATCCAGAGGTACAGGGAAGACAGGCAAGAGAAGTAAAAACAAAGTATAGAAACCACAATGTTATAAAACCTAAGGGAAGAATGGTTCCCAGGAGCCTATGCAATAAGAAGCAAAGGAGCTGAGACAAAGAAAAGCAGTTTGGCCAGAGAAAATCTTCCCTGAAGACAGGGTTCTTAGAGCTAAAGGGTTCCCACTGCTCAGCCTGTCCTGCTGCTTGACCCAAGGGAGACTGGGGCCTAACCAAGAACATACATGGCACAGGCAGGTAGAAACTGATTGTGACTCCTGGTCCGACTCCTGCCTCAGTCTCCTCGGTGAGAAGTGACAGTGAGAAGTGATGTTGCGTCATCAGCTAGTAGCAAAGAACTACCAATGTAGTTATTATAATATTCCAAAAATTGTGATAAAATATCTTTGTCTGTAGCTCTCAAAGCTGAGCATACACACCCATGACCCAACAATCACACCTCTTTGTATAGCCTCATCAAAAATACATACATATGTATACAAAAGACCCGTACAAGAACAGTCACAACAGTATTATTTGCAGTAGCCAAGTGCTGGAAACTGCCCAAATGTCCATCAATAGTGCACAAATTAATATGTGGTTTATTATTCACCCCATGGCCAAATCAGCAATGAGAGTGAACATACTACAACAGGCAGCATCATGAATGAATCACCGAAAATTAACTGTAAGGAAAGAAGACGGATACTAGGATTCCACTGATACAAGTGCAGGAAATTTGGCAGGGGTTACCCTCGAGGAATTAGTGACTGGAAAGGATTGTAAGAGCAGAAAAGTTTTCCCTACTTCCCTTCTAGGTTCTTTGGCTGATTTAACAATTAAATTGCTATAAGACAGAGTAACAGAAGAAAAACAAATTTAATACTTATCTACGGGAGCCCCATAAAGAAATGATAACTGAAAGGGCAGCCAGGTAATTGTTAACATCCTCTTTTATTGTCCATTCACCTCCCAAGAGCCAACCTGCTAGATAAATGCTCCTCACTGCTGCCAAATAGCCCAGCAAGGAAAGCAGGGGAGAACTGGAGGACAAAAGGTTTGTTCTTATTCTGCCTTGAACATATCCTTAAAATTCAATACCAATCTATTTTGAGGACATGGGACAATTTGGTAGTTTGTGCCAAAATTATAAGCATTTTCAAAACAGGCAGTCATAAATTCAAGTTTATAGAATTTATGCCTGTCAGCCACAAACCTCTCTTCCATAAACCTCTTGATGCCTTTCTATCTCACCCATTTCTTTTCTTGCTTAGGGGAAGAAATGGTTACTAATTATAAGCAAGGTACATTTCATCTCACAGAAACAGCAGCGCTCTTGATGGGCAGACATGTAAAAAGACCCATGACATCTGGTTACAATGCTCTTGCAGCTTACAGCAAGCCTCTACTTTGCCCAAGCATTGGATGAAATTTAGGTGATCCCCAGCTCTTAAAGGAGAGATATACGACATTCTAAGCTGTCAAGCTTTCAGGGTTATACACAAGTGAAAAATCATAACCCTTCCTGTTTTGGAGATACAGATTTCTCTTCCACAGTTTTAGGACATGCATCTTTCTGTGAGAGGATTAGTAGTCACACACCAAGAGGAGGGTTCAGTTAAACACCAGAGGACAGATGAGTCTCCCTCTTCTTTATAACCTCAATACCCTGCACCGTGCTTGGCACAGGAAGAACAGGCGGCCCAAGGATGCCAGATAAAGCATAGCACATAAAACCACTTTCCCTCCCAAATGAATGATACCTAATTAGGCAGAAGCCATATACATGCACGAATTATAAAACTGGAGGACATAAAATTAGTCTTTCAAGTCAGCTAGTAATTTTGTAGGACCCTCTTTACTCCTCCACACATTTTGTTGTCCGAACCACGAAACCAGGAGCCTGGAAGGGACCTGGGTCATGAGCAGGTCAAACCTCTCAGTACAGACAGACCTAGAGACAGAGCCCCATGGGGCATCAGTGTTGGCCAAGGTCACCCAGCTGGTGTGAAAAAGAGGCAGGACCCACTTCTCCCTCTTGGCCAGGCTCCTCAGTGATGCTCTCTGACAACCTTGAGGTTACTTACACACTAAAGGCACATAATGAATGCATGCGCAGGTCAAGTCACTGCTTGCAATTCAGAAAAAAACAAAAGTCACCAAAACGTTTCCCTTCCTCAGGGCTGGACGCAGAGAGGGGGCAGGGAAGGTCACTGGTGAATTCTTACCTGCAGACATCACACATTATGCCTTCCCGATGGATGTAAAGGACTTTTCGGGGGCTATCCCCCAATCCTGTCCCGGAAAAATGCGTTAACTCGGCTCTGCTGGCTCGGAAGCTTCCAGCAATGAATTAAACCCCGAGCTGCTACGGAAAGCTAGGGGAAAAGGACCACTGCGGCTGGACTCGACACCGCGGCGCTTCACCCTGCGCCTCCACTGCGTCCACAGTTGCGCGGGCCGTAGAGCCCCCACGCTCGTCTGCGCGACAGGAGGCCACGACTCGGAGCCCGCGCGTCCCAGCGAGGCGGGTTTGGGGGCGCCGAGCCCTGGACACTGCCCATGGGGGGTGGGGCGGAGCTGCTAGGCCCAGCTAAGCGGGGGCAAGGACGGATCGCGGCCGCCGCCCCCAGCTCGCGGGTCCCGCTCCACCGAGGGAGGGGGCTGCGCCACGTACCTTGGCCGGCAGGTGCCGCCGCCGCTACCGTCGCCTCGGTTCGCGGCTGCAGGGGACGCCGCTGCGCGCCGCCCACCGTCTTCGTCCGCATACTAGGGAGGGGGCGCCGGCCGGTAGCCAGTCCCGGGCCCCGCGCCCCCGCCTGTCTCAGGGGCCCAGCTCTTGCCCATTCAGTCCCGGACCATCCGCTCCCCAGCGCAGAAGCCAAGGAGGGGGTGGGGGCGGGGCCGCCCGTCACGAGGACGCGGGAGGCCAATCCGAGCGCGCGAGGGCTACCTCGGCGGCCCCACCCCCAGGACGAGCAGCCCCTCCACCCAGCCGGGTTGGGGGAGCCGGGCGCCCCCAACTGGACGCACCCGGCTGGGGGTCCAGAGCAGTCACGGCTCTCGAACTTTGCGGTTAGATGGTGGAAGGAACAAACGGTGTGGTTGTAGGCTTTTACTGTATGGAGGACACGTAGGTGCAGAGCTGGTGAATGAAGGGACTTTGCAGAGTCGCGTGCTGTCTTTACTAGCCAGCACAGCCTCCCAGGCCAACACTGGTTTCGAGCTCCTGGAGCCCTAGACGCCAACACAAAGGCAGCCTGGCCGTTTCTGGAGACCTGCGGAATAGCTTTATGTGGTTCCACGTGTAGGATAAAAGAGAGCGCTGATTATCCACCAGTTTTACAGATGGGTAATTGAGGCCCAGAGAGCAGAAGTGAGTCACCCTAGGTCATTGGGGAATTTAGTGGCAGAGCCAGTATCAGAACTTGCACTTGGAGCACCTACTTCCACACCTCCGAAGTTCCCTTGGATTCTGGAGAGGAAATGTGTCAGGAACGACTGCTCGGCTCACAGTCTGTGCTGCAGCCTCTTCCTGCAAGTCAGGGAAACTAACTCCTGAGAGACTCTCAGACCCCCCAGGATCTACCTGGCCCTGACTGAGGCCTCCGCGGTAGCCAGGGCATGAGTAAAGAACATAGCACGCAAGATTTTAAATGCCTTTCAATATGCCTTTTACTCATGCGTCTATCATCAATATACCAAACAGTAAAGCACACAGAGTAATACAATAATAGGGTAAAATAAAGTAAGGAACCAGTCCCAAAGTCAGTGAGAATCCTGGTGGAGCTAGGAAGGGTGGCTAGTTGGGGAGGTCGGTCCAGCAGAGGTTCGGTGGAAGCGCAGCAGAGCAGAGTGGAGGGCTCTCAGAGCAGAGTGGCAGACTGGCCACCTCTCAGTTGAGACCAGCTCTCTGAACTGTAAAAGTCCTCAGTTCTTATTCAGTTCTGAGTGCTTTCCTGATGTCACTTTATAGGGGCAGGCAGCCAGCGACCCTAATATCCTCATATCTTTAGTAGCAGACCTTTGGGATGTAGCTGGTTACACCCAATTACCATGGCAACTGGGCAGTTCCCCAGGCGTAGTCTGCTAAGTCCTTTGCGCATGTCCAAAATTGGAGTTACTCTTCCTCATTCAATATGGAGTTAGTCTTACCCAGACGAAACTCACTCTAACAGCTTCCACAGGCGCTCTACACAAAATGTCATACAATTTTTAAAAACAAATATTAGTGAGTCCCAAAATTGAGAAATTAAAAAGAGTTTACTTAACAACACTGACAGGGCCGCCCGAGTGGTGCATTGGTTAAGAGCTGGTTTGGGGATGCCAGCGGCCCGAACCCACATATGAGGGCCAGTGACACTACTCTCCACAGCTAACAACAGCTCCGCCTGGAGCTGGGCTGTGCGAGACCCGGCGACGGTGTAGGCTGCAGCCCCTGCTGCAGTGGGCTGCCATAGGCTACAGTAAGTGGCCGGCTGGCAGCCAGCATGAGCGGCTGGCAGCCAGTGTGAGCAGCCAATAGCCTCGGTGAGCGATATCCAGAGGCCGCTGACCAATCTACCTCATCCGGGAAGAGCGCAATGACGATACCAACATGGGCCAATGAAGCAACATCCTCTGCAACTAGACTGAAGAACAAAAAGACAGCAACTTGTCTGTTCCCCTTCCCTGATTCCCCAACGCTGTTCCCCTCCCCCAATTCCCAAATAAAAATCTTTAAAAAAAGAACCAAAACACTGACATATTATTTGTGTAACACAGCTACTGGTGTATTACGCGCCTGCGACATTTTTGTGCCTTAGGACCTGTTGACTCTTCAGTGATGTTGGTCTACTTTCAGAATTTACTTTCAGGTTAATGAACTCAGAGCATGTTGGTCATGTGCCTGTGATACTGCTTCTGGTTGAAAAGGTAGATCGTAGACTCTGAGCCAAATACATTTGCATAAACCAAGAGTCTTGTCACTCTTGTTTTGCAACAGCTTGCACAAGGTTTGCACAGCTCTAAACGCAGTTTGGGATGTCTGTGTTTTTCCCTTGGTGGAGAAGGGGTGCTGGAAAATACGTGTATCTGAGTCACAAAGATCAGGAGGGAGGACTCTGGTTTCACACCTCTCAGAGGTTTTGCCATAAAAAATGTTCTGGATTATTCTGAAGTGAGGACATGAGCATTTTGGGGGGGAAAAATGGAGGAAAATCTGTCACTGGGAGATCTAATCCAGAAGGTTGGCCAAGGCTGGCCAGGCAGAGCAGCTGCCTGGGTCAGTGACAGCTGCAAGGAGAATGCTAAGCACCTCACCCCCTCTCTCCTGGAGACCAGCCTGAGGCCTGGCTGATTCATCAGTCACTTTACCTCTCTTTACCACAGTCACTCTTCCCCCTTTTCTCCCAGATACTCCTTGTGCATGGAGCCAGGAAACTGAAAGCATTATAGCTGGCTTGGGGGTCAGCAGTACCCCAGCTTGAAAGAGTGGGTGTAACGTGGTGCTGAAGAAGAAAGGGAGCTTGAAGCTGCCTCCTGTCTCAGCCTGACAGGACAGCTGTTTAGCTTACCTTGTACCCACTACCTCATTCACTCCATTCATATTTGGTGGGGAAAGAGGCTGACCTGCTTGTGCAACAAGATAAGCCCTGCCTCCAAATCCTTTTCACTGGCCACAGAGCCATCCTTAGCCACTATTCTGTATTAAAACAGAGATCCCAAACAGATTAGGATCAGCTACTATATCTCAAAGCCTCAACTAGAATCTCTTCAAGTTGGTGGCTGGTGTCAGAAAAGCTTCTGTACTCTGACGAGCAAAAAGACTATTTGTGAATCTGGGACAGCAATCATGACTTTTTAATTCTTAGTTCCATATTCTCATTACTTTGGTCATTCTGTTAGCAGGCATTGTGGTTGCCCCATGATCTGCCCCACCCTTCTCCTCTGTAATGCAAGATATAATTTAGGTAAATTTGCCCTGCTGTTAGCTCTATGAGTGGGGTCTAATTGGTCTAAGTCAACAGTTCTCAAAGTATGGTCCATGGACCCCTGTTGGTCCTTGAGGACCTTTCATGGACTCTCTAAAGTCAAAATCATTTCATTATAATTGAAAACATTACTTACCTTTCGTACTGGTAGTACAAAAGCAAAGATGTACAAAACTGCTGGTGCCTTTTCAAATCAAGATAGTGGCACCAAAATGTGCTAATATTCTCCACCACCACATATGCATGGTTTAAAAAAAATGCAGTTTCACTTATGAATATTCTTGATGGAGCAGTAAAAACTATTAACTCTATGAAAATCTCAATCCTTGAATATGAGTAGTTTAAATACATTGATAAAATGAAAACTGCACAGAAAACACTTGCTACAAACTGAAGTGTAAGACTGTCGTTTGAGGAGAAGCACTTGTGTAATCACTTGCAAGCTGAACTAGCTGTTTCTTTTATTTCATGGAACACCATTTTTACTTGAGAAAACAACTGACAGATAATGGTTATTCAGATTTGGGTATCTGGTAGACATTTTCTTGAAAATGAACTTATTGAACCTCTGTCTGTTCAAGGAAAACAATCAACTATTTATTGACAATGATGAAAAAAATTTCAGTTTTCAAAAGAAATTTAGAACTTTGGAAAGCTGTCATCATGAGTATGACAGCACCTCAATATTTAAGGACTTTTCTGATGGGAACAATGGTGGTATTAATGAATGTGATTTTTGGATATTGGATAATGTGTAATGTCTCAACATTTGGAAGACCTGAATTTACTCAGTGAATCAATGTTTTTCAAATGGCTAATGCATGATGTTACAAAATCATTGATTTTACATGCAAGGCAGACAATGAATTTTAATATAACAATACGAAAAGTTTATAGATGAGATTTGAGATTCCACAGTATAACAAACCTTTAAGAAATTACCTCTTGGGGCAGGCTGAGTGGCACGTTGGTTAAGAGCTGGCTTGGGACACCAGCTCTGAGCAGCGGGGCCCTGGTTCTGATCCCACATATGAGGGCCAGTGACACTGCCCTTTATAGCTAAGATGGTGAAAAGCAGCTCAACCTGGAGCTGGGCTGCTGTGAGTCGCCGGCGACCGTGTAGGCTGCAGCCTCTGCTGTGGTGGGCTGCTATAAGCTACAGTGAGTGGCTGGCAGCCAATGTGAGTGGCTGGCAGCCAACGTGAGTGGCTGGCAGCCTGTGTGAGCTGCCAAGAGCCGCCATGAGCAGCCGTCCAAAGGCCAGCGACCAATCTGCCCCACGCAGGAAGAGCGCAATGATAATACCAACATGGGCCGATGAAGCAACTTCCTCCACTAGACTGAAGAACAAAAGGACAGCAACTTGTCTGTTCCCCTTCCCTGATTCCCCAATGCTGTTCCCCTCCCCCAATTCCCCAATAAAATCTTTAAAAAAAAAAAAAAAAAGAAAGAAATTACCTCTTGGAAAGTTTTGGTATAGTATCAAAGAAGCATATCCACAATTTTATTAAAAAGCTATTAAAATACTCCCTTTTCCAATTACATATTGATGGGATGTCAGTTTTCTTCATGTACTTTAACAAAGCAGTTTTGCAACAAGTTGAATGCAGAAGCAGATATGAAAATTCAGCTGTTGTCTATTAATCCAGTCTTAAAGAGCATTCAATTTCTAATTTGGCAAATATAAATAGATAAAACCTCCATTAAAAAGATTCTTTGGGATCCTCAGTAATTTTTTAGGAGTGTAAAGGAGTCCTGAGACCAGAGTTTGAGACCTGCTGTTCCAAGCCACCTAGAGTCACCCCATCCTTGTTGCCACTAGGATTGATTCATGGGTGGCCCTAGGAACCAGACTGATCCAATCAGAGGAAATCTCAGGAATTTATTGGATGGAGGAGAAAGGTGCACTCATTTCCTGCTAGACAATAGCCAGGCAGCAAGTAGCCTCAGAAGCTGCTGATAAATCAGGCAGGCATTTTAGACTACAGGAAGAACTTATGTTAGTAAGAGAATAATGCTGTGGTAAACAGAGAGAGAGATTAGAGAGAAACCATTTCCTTTGCGACATTTTTGAGCCACTGAGTCAATCCATCCCTACAGCCCACCCTACTGCCATACATTGCAGTTTTATGAGACAATGAATTCCACTGTAGGTTAAACTAGTTAACCTCAGGTGCCCCAATTGATGCACTGTGGACATGTTTATACATATTTTCGCCTAAACAGACATATAATGTCTCAGATAATGTACTTTCTGGGGTTTACTCTTTCAGCCATTATTATTACAATACCAGTTAGTTTCTGAAGTAAAGTTGGAAGGTAGGACAGGATCTGTGAGGAAAGGAACCTAGCACAGACAAGTGGGGTAAAAAGTGCTAACATTTTTGAGGACAATAAGTAACAGTAGAATATGATCTTGAATAGCAAAATTATAGCAGATTTTTTATTTTCTTTGCTTTTATGTATTTCTCAAATTGGACAACATGCACATGTATTGCTTTTATTTTAAGGAAAAACTAGAACTATATTATTATTTTTAATAGCCCACTGGGGGCACAGGCTCAGAGAGCAGGTTGGGATTGAGATAAAGCAAGAGAACTCTTGGGCTAAAATTGCTAGTAGGAAACAAAAATAAAATAAAATAAAATAAAATTGCTAGCAGGGAAAAAAAAAGATCTGTAAGAAATGCTGATGAGCCCAGAACACAAATTTCCTTTTATTTACAGTTTGCCAAGAGCCAACCTCAAAGATTCAAAGGGATGAGCAAGAATCCCCAATGGTTAAGGAATCATTAATTATGCCTCAATCAGATCAGCTGGAGTATTTGCAGTTTTGTGTTTTTTTTTTAAACAGAGAGAAGCCAATGTGAAAATTATGTCAACATTGGAAAAGGCTTAACTGAAAACAAAAAAGAGGACATAGATTATATGCAAGCTTCTATCATGTGGCCATAAACTGGAAGCGATCTTGGAAAAAGGAAACAGTTGTGGTGTTAGGGTGGTGAGATCATGAGTAATCTTTTCTTCTTTTTAAAGAAATGTCCTTTCATGTTGTTATAATATTGTTTTGTTTTGTTTTTTCACAATAAATAAAAATGCGAGGAGTCATTGGTTCAAATTACTGAGGTCTGGGAGTGCATTCTATATGTTCTGTTTCTTTGCACTGGCCGAATAACTCTCATCTGACACCAAGACAAAACTGTGCCTTTCCCAGGGCCTGGCATTTTCAAAGCTCTTAGGGGTGATGCTGAGGTTACTATCTTGTAGGTGGCCAGAAGAAAAGAAGGGAAGGAAGTTGTAGCAATCAAGACTGAAGATGTGTATAAGATGGAGGATCTGGCATCCTTGGCCTCTAGCACCATCGCCTGATTATGGGGTTCTGGCCCAGCCATTGTCTTTGTCTTTTTTCTCCTGGCAGACTTTACACTCTGTTCAACTACCCCCCTCATCTTCCTGAGATGTTGAGCCTCCCTCAATCCCCAGGGGCTGGAGCCCAGCTGCAGCCAATAGAACACAGACTCTGCCTGCTGCCCTGAAGTACAAAGGAAGTCAGTCCCTTGAGGTTTCTCTAGGAATATTTCCTGTGAGCAATCATTGGAGAGGCAGGAGTAACACAAACAAATGAGGGAAGGAGATGTTACAAAAACATCAGGGGAAGGCTGTCTGCTGGCAGAGGACAGCTCAAATTGAGGAAAAAGTTCCACACAGGCTCAATTCTTTAGGAAGCTGTGGGACAGGTCCTCACACATGTAGATTCAAGCATGCCTGCAAGCCCTCATTACGTCCATCCTTCACCTATAAACTAAATTGCAAGAACATTTACCTAGTGCCTATGATGTTCCAGGTAGCATGCCAAGTTCTTTACATAATTTAATTCATTTTATTTTCACAACTCCCCTTTGAGGTAAAGTCTTCTTATCCCTATATCTATCTAAGAAAGATGAGGCTTGGAAAAACTTAGGGAAATGAAGTAAATTGTCCAAGGTCTCATGGCTAAGAAGTAGCAAAGCCAGGATTTGAACCTAGGCCATCAGACTCTAGAGCCCACCTAAGACATGGTCCTTGCCCTGAACGACTAAATGGCCTAACTGGAGAGAAAGATACTTTAAAACAAATGAACAAACAAAAACACTGAGATAGAAGAGAAAAAACTATTTAAAAAGAGCTACAGGAGCATCAAGAGCTGACGTGGCTAGATCTGCCTCAGAGCCAGGACACCTCTGGGAGGGGTGTAGAGATCAAGTTTGACCAAGAACTGCATGACAAACAAAGGCTTTATTTGAGGGTCTTTTTTAGGAATTACAATTCAGTAGACACAGATTTAGGTAGACATCCCAACTTGCGTTCCAAGGGGTAAGTGGGGGTCAGAGTTTATAAAGACAGAAAAAGGGAGCTTTCAAAAGGATTACAAGTTGTTTTGAAAGAGCTGTGATTGGTGCTGGCAAGCAGACTTAGATTATGCTATACCTGATTAATTGCTTATGTCTATTGCTAGCTGAAATTTTTATTTTTTAATAGAGAGTTCAATGATGCAGAATCAGTTCCAGGAGCTGTATCAGGATGTAGCCATTTGATTTAGCCCAGTTCAAAAGTCAGTTTCACATGGAGCAGGTGAGTTAGCTCAGCTTCCCAGAGGCCTCCCGCCTCCATTTTAAACTGATCTCTTAGCAATACCAACTCCATTTCTCTGATTTTCTTTCACGTGTCTCCCTTTTGATCAAGGCCTTTCTTTAGAAAGCACTGATGATCAACCATTAGGAAATATTGTTGGTCCATCATTTAAAAAGCAACATTGAACCCTTGTCACTAGGAAGGCTCATTCCCGGTATATCATGTCCCATGTAGCAGGGAAAGCAGTCTCCTGAGTGTACAAAAGGAGAGATTATGGCTACATTCAAACAACAAGGAGTCTTGTTGGAAGCAGAGCTAAGTCACTTATTCCTCCAATCAAAAGTTGCTTTGTAGAGGTGGTCTCAGTCAGATTTATTTTGTTGTAACATCTCTAGGCATTGGGCTACCATTATTCTGGTAGTGGCTGTTAATCATTGTTCGATGCACCTGGCAAGACATTAAGCTAGTGAACAGTATAATCACAAACACCAATATGATTTAAAGCCTGTAATATAGAATGAAGCTGGGTCGCTATTCCTACAGGCAGCCAGCTAAAAAAAAAATCAGTCCAATACCAACCTAAAGTATAATGTTCTGTCTGTTTAAGGATTTAAATGTTTTGTTTCAGAAACTCAAGCTGTTGTATCACTTAATATAGAAACAGCATTCTTCTCCCAATAGGGTATAAGTACCACCTTGCTGTGTGGCTAGCATATCTGGAGCCCTACCGTTTTGTAGTACTACTTCAGATTGTCAATCATTCCTAGTTGTTCTTTAAGAGCAGTTGCAGTGGCATTCAATGTTTGTGTTATAATAATAGAAAGGTTTCTGATAGACTTGTCTAGTTCAGCAATTCCATGTCAAGGAAAGAAAGCTCTAGCACAAGCATGTCCAAAGCTTTGTTTATTTATTATGGGGTTTTGAGTGGAGAGAGGATCGGCAAGACCCTGCCACAAATCCCAATTCCATCTGGTCCATTTTGGTCGAAGTTTATAGACAAAAGAATCTAGACTGGGCTAATGTCAAAGGAAGGAAGAGTCTTTCTGGTGACAGCATCAGTTATTGTACTAACATTACAATACCACATCTGCCTGGCCATCAGGTTGGCAAGGTGACATATATTTGGGTTCCATATAAGAAGAAACACCAGGTGTCCTCAAGTAACAATGCATAATTAGACCCTTCAACCCAGACTCTGAGGGAAGTATGCAGTCCTATTTATGAGGCAGGGACTTCATGTCCTGCATATATTGGATGATCATAAACCTCAGTTGCTCTCTGTATATTTGGCTCAGAATCAAAAGACTAACATGGGTTTGATTTGTCCCAGTTTTCCAGCTGGGATGCCCTAAGAGATAGACTTCATTTATTTTCCATTAAATACAAGATTTTGATCTGGTCTCCAAGTAGTATTTGGGAGTGGAAGGACATCTGCTTTTTAGCATTCAGTGGAGTTATTCCCTGAATTTCTCCCCATTAGAGAGACATTGTAGAAGTAACATGGTAGTTGCTTAAGGCCCATTAAGATGTGAACTCACAGTCATCTGAATCACACAAAAGAGTGTAGTTACACATTTTCAAAGGGACAAAACCCAAAATTCTGCTTGAACCATTTATTTTTTCAAAACACATAGACAAGCTATCAGTCAGAGTACAGACTGTATTTATGGGTATTCCCTTATAAGTTGGGGGAAGCTTATGGATGGATCTGGCTACAGAAACATCATGTGTTCCATCAACATTTTTTGAGATTTGAGAATAAAGCAGGATTTTAAATCCAGCATTTTGTCCGGTTAGGTTTTGTAAGCTTTCAACATTTAAGGACTAAGCCACTATTCTGGTTCACCATGAGTATGGTTAGCTTGGGTGTATATCCAATAGTCAGTTAAATTGGCACTTTTGGATAATCATTGAACAGCAGGAGCAAAAGGGTGTTGAAGGGCAAATAGGGTAGTCATTACAGTAAGCAGACATAAGAAATTGAGTTCATCTTGAAGTTAGTCTAAAGAGCTAGGAAAAGGAAGACTGTTTTCCCAAGAGTTTCGTTCAGGCAAAAATTAGGTTATGATAGCAATATAACCAGTAAATGAAACAAAGATGGTCAAAAGGAAGACAAAGTGCAAGGGTTTCTGGGTGAAATCATGTATGACCGAACTGGTCTGGGATCTTGGGAGAGCCATCTACATCAGGTGCTGCCTGCTTTGAGCCTGGAATGAGAAGTCTAGTGATTGTCTTGGGTTGTTTAGAGATTTTCAACTTAAGACCTGCAATAGGCTGAGGTGATCATTCAGGTGTGGGTTGTCATGGCGCAGAATTAACCCCTGATCATTCACAAAAGTTGAAAGCATTCACAGACTCTACAAAGTGGGAGAGCAAGGGAAGTTTTTATTAAAATTAGGGCATAGAGAAAATGCCCATGGCAGTATCCAAAGATGACTGCTGCTGCGGGTTGTAAAAGGAGAAGCACAGTGTGTGTGTGTGTGTGTGTGTGTGTGTGCGCGCACACACACAGAGAGGTGGGGGGTGCAAGGAAGGGGACTGGGGGACGTTGCCAGGGGGAGAGCCTGATAGAAACAGCTACACCTAACTTCAGGTTAGCTTTTTCTTATATAGGAAAGGTTGAGTCAGTCAGGCAGGTTTGAGAGTTGACATTACTTCCTGGAGTCTGGTCTGTTTGAAATCGATGTTATATCTGGACTTGGGACTTGCGCTCCGCCACCAAGGCCTGGGACTATGTGTCACCAGTAAAAACTGCAAGGGGGTTGTAAATTGGATTCCAGTGTCCAGGGGCCCGAGGAATTGCTCTTTCAGATTAAGATGTTGTTAATTAATGAGGTATGGGTAGCCTTAAGAAAGGCAACAAAATAGAGTTCTTAAGTTAATCAGTGAGGGGAGAAAACAGCTGAAGTTCAGGATGGATCAAACTGGAAACAAACTAGGTCTAATTATAGGTAGCTAGATAGTGAGCTATGTAGTGAGTTAAACTGCAAGCTAGCTATGTCTTACGGCATTATTGAGTTACCGAATTTCACCCTTACATGGGTGTGGTTTTTAAAAGAGAAATGTGAATCTGTGGCCAATACCCTTAAGTTCAGCAGTATAAGCGTTGGTAAGTAATGCCTGATATGGCCCTTCCCATCAGGACCAAAGGGCATCTTTATGGAGATGGTGTTTCCAATAGACATCATCTTAAGATTAGAGGTCATGATGTAGATCTTTGTCTTCCAGGAGCGCACTATGGAATGATTGTTCCTTGGGCTGTTAGTCTTAAGCTCTTTCTGTAGGTCAGGAAGTCTCCTTTTAGCAGTGCAGGATTCCATATTCTTTGATCTAACCTCATGGGTCTGCTGGGAATAATTTTTAACAGAGATAGCCTATGTTTGCTGAAGGGAGTAGATTTTAGGTTGAGCAATACCAAGGGAAGAGCCTTAGGCCAAGGCAGATCAAAAGACTATAAGTTTTGCCAATTGAATTTTGATTATCTTCTTAGTCCATTCTACAAAACCAGAGGACTGGGGATGATAAGCACAGTGGAAATGTAAAATCAGCCAGATCTTACAAACAAACGGGTTGTATAATTTGTCCTATGAAATGAGTTCCTGGGTCACTATGGAGCTCTGAGAGGATTCCCCGAGTGGGGAAACTCTTCTCTACGACTGTTTTACTAATTGCTGAGGCTGTGTCTCTGCGGCATGGGAATGTTTCCACCCACTGAGAAAACATACAAATCATCACTAACGCAGATCTGTATTCTTGAGAAAGGGTTGACTGAAGAAAGTCCACTTGTTAGACCTCAAATCATCCTAAAGTTGAGGGAAAATGCCCCATGGAGGTATGAATGGGCTTTCCAGGGTTGTGCTTTGGGCAGATTTGGCATTTTTAGTATACCTGGGAAGCTATCTTTGGAGATGGCTCATTTTTCCCTCATAAAACCGTTTTGTCATTAATTCAGTGATTTTAGTCATGTACGTAATTTAATATATGATGTTGTATGCAATCGGAGCAGAAGTCAGTCATTTGGACTTACCCACAAGTTTCTATTAGGGTTAAATTTATAGCCTTGTTCTAACACTACTTTCTATTTTGTCAAACATCTAAATGACTTTCCGTTTTGTCAAACATCTAAATGCTGTGCTTCCATAATGTTATCTTTTAATTCTCCACTTGCTTCAGCCAGTAGCACGGATGCTTCCATTAGGAGCTGAGATTGTTTTAATGCTGCTACCTTAGCAGCAGTGTCAGCCAAACGATCACCTCTACTTTCCTCTGTGTTTGCCATTGAATGTCCAAGAACTTTTATAATGGCTAAACATTTAGGTAATTGGATAGCCTCTAAGAGTTCTAAAAGAGAACTGTTTTTTATCTTTTGCCTGGAAGAAGTCAAGAATACTCTCTGAACAACAAGGTTGCCAGTTCGATTATCCACATGGGCCAATGAGCTGTCCCTTCTGCAACTAGATTGAAGACAATGACTTGAGCTGAGCTGCCGCTGAGCTGCTGGTGGGCAGCAGGATGCCTCAGTTGGTTAGAGCATGTGCTCTTAACAACAAGGTTGTCAGTTCAATACCTGCATGGGATCGTGGGCTGTGCCCCCCACAACTAGTTGAAAATGGCAACTGGACTTGGAGATGAGCTGCACCCTCCACAACTAGATTGAAGGACAACGACTTGACTTAGAGCTGATGAGTCCTGGGAAAAAACACACTGTTACCCAATAAAAATTTAAAAAAAAAATCCTCTTGGTTTATAGAATATAGCAAAATTATGGGCAACACTAAAGGCACACCTTCTCTCAATATAAATGTTAGCCATCTTACCTTTGGCCAAATACCAACCTTGAATTAATGTATAGAACTCTGCTTGTTGAGCAAAAGTTGTCTGAGGCCTCAAACTAGCCTTAGTTTCATTTGGAGAGACAATTGCATAGTCTGCTTGACAGTGGCTTGTTTCATCTTTTAGGTAAGAAACATCATAATGCAGAAAATCCAAATGAATTCAGCATTTTCAAGAGGTGTTTCCTGTAAATCAGTTTGAGGAGTTAGTATAGTTGTTAGACAGTCATGAGGGGTTTTGTTACAGGGGAGAAAAAACGGAGTAGCAGGGTTCAGAGTATGACAGAGAGCAATAGTTGTATTAGATGAAGGTGATAAAAGAACTTCTTAAGAGATTAGTCTGCTGGCAGAGAGGTGCAGAGTTTTATGATTGCTAAAGATTGTTAAGTAAGGTGTCCACTGAATGAGGCACATAAAGAATCAGTGGAGAGCCCATTATTATCTCTTCTACTTGTTGTAGTAAATTGGCAATGACTGCAATAGCTCTCATACAGGGAGGGAGACCTCTGGCCACAAGATTTACTTGTTGACTATAATATTCAATGGGCCTATGTTGGCTTCCATGTTGCTGGAAGCCACCTAAGGCATTTCCCTCTCTTTCATGGACAAAAAGGAAAAAGGGCAATTGATAATTAGAATGTCCTAAAGCAAGGCAGACCACAGACTGCCTTTTATTTCACTGAAAGCTTTCTGAGATTCCTTTGTCCATGTGAGGGGCTCTGTCTGGTCAGCCTTGAAAAGAGAGTATAAAGGTTGAACCATGACAGAAAAATTAGGAAATCAATTTCTATGCTATCCAGCCAAACCTAGGAAACCTATGAGTTGCCTTTGAATATTAGGGATAGGAAAAGGTAAAATGCCCTGGATCCTATTGGAATCCAAGAGGAGATATTTATTATGTCAGTAACTAAATGTCCCAGGCATTTAACTTGAGTCTTCAGAACTGAAGTTTTTCTTTAGATAGCATATGTCCCTGTTTTGCTAGTTCTCCAAGGAGGTGGTGGTTATATTCAAGGGATACTTCCTCAGGGGGTGAGCAGAGGAGGAGTTCATTCACATTGTAAAAAGATGGACTGGTAAGAGAATTCTATATGTAGCATATCTGCCTTTAAAATTTGGAAAAAGTAAGTCAGACTTTCAGTGTGGTCTTCAGACATTACTGTCAAAGTATATTGTGGTCCTTCCCATGTGCAAGTGAGTAAGAATTGGCTTTTAGTATCAGCAGGGATGCTAAAGAAAATGCCATGAATATCTATAACTGAAAAGAATTTACTTTCTGGTGGTATGACTGAGAGTAACATATGAGTGTTGGGTATGACTGGGTGTTGAGGTGTGATTGTATTATTTATAGCTCTTAAATCTTGAATGAAGCTCCATTCCCCTCCCATGAAATTATTTTATTTTATTTTTAAAAGGGAAGATAGGAGTATTATGAGGGCTTGTGTAAGGAACGATGAGGCCTTGTTTGAGGTATTCCTCAATGATAGGTTTGATACTTTGAATGGCCTCACATTTAAAGGGTATTGATGGGGGCCAGCCGAGTGGCGCAGTGGTTGAGCCCTGGCTTGGGAGGTCAGCAGCCCTGGTTCGGGTCCCACATGTGAGGGCCAGTGACACTGCCTTAAAAAAAAAAAAAAAAAAAAAAAAATTAAAAAATAAATAAATAAATAAATAAATAAATAAATAAATAAAGGGTATTGATGGATGTTAGGCAGACGTTTGCTTTTGCCAATTTGAATTTTCATCACTAGTGTGGAATGAATGTGACTGATGTTGGTGGCATTTTTTTTTTTTTGAGGGCAGTGTCACCGGCCCTCACATGTGGGATTCGAACCGGGGCCGCTGGCATCCCAAGCCAGCTCCCAGCCAACGCGCCACTCAGCCAGCCCTTGGTGGCATTTTTTTAGAATAGAATTTAAAAGAGGGTTTGGGTCATTTAAGTTGACTGAAAAAACTTCAGTAGCTTTAATGAGTCCTCTTAAGGGTCATTAGCTAGAAGCTCAAGATGTAAAAATATTTCCTCTTTTTGAGAGAAGAAAATGTGGGCCTTGTGAACATCAAGAAAGTCTCATCCTAAGAGGCAAATAGGGGCAGAGGGAAACAAAAGAAATTGGTAATTTCCTTGAATAGTTCCAAGTTGAGAAGGAATTGGAAGGAATTTGGAGGCAGTCATGGGTTGACCGGAAACTCTTACTACTTATATGGTTTCAATATTCAGAAGAAGAAAAATGGAGAGGCTGTGGTGGGGTTAAAAACTAATAAGGTGTCTCCAGTATCTATTAGGACCTTGGTTATCTTCTTCACAAGAGTTAGAACAATTTCTCCTAAAGAACTAGTTAAAAGCATGGGATAAATCCCCTTTTGATTCTCAGAGCAACCCTACTGCTGAGAAAACTTAGGTTGTAATCCCTGAGAATTCATAGACTTTATGGGCTGTTCGTCTTGTAATTGCTTTTGAGCTTTACACAAATTTTCCCCAATATCCAGGGGTTCGTTCTGTTTGTTTGTTTGTTTGTTTGTTTGTTTGTAACAATTATATATCCCTTTGAATGATGGTTTGTTTGCTTTGGGGATCTTAAAAGGCAGATTTAGACAATTGTTGCAATTGCAGGCTCAGTACTTGAGTTGCCTGAATTTGCGCATTTAAGGCTTAGGTAGCTTTCTTTTTGGTATCTTTTTGGATAGCTCTGGAGAGCTGCTCAGCATTGTTTACTAATTCATAGTTTGCATGGTGGTCCAATGAAGTTGTAATTTTTTTTTTTTTACCTGTTTTTCAAGTTCATTTCAACAAAGCTGTAAAAAGCTTTGAGGGGTCATCATGGACTTCATTTATGCCAGAATACTGTTTTAAAATTTAAAAAATCAATCATAATAATCAAAAACAGTTTCATTAGGTTTTTTAACATATTTTTGAATTTTATTCTAATCAATAACTTGGGGAAAATCCTCAGGAATCTTTTCATGAAGCTGTTTAGCCCGCTTTGAGCTTCATTCATGGCTCTGTCCTTAATGGGAAAAGCCTCATAGGGCTTTACCATCCCACCTTGTTTAGCCATTCTCTGGCATGTCCTTCTCCTACAAGCATATGGTTAAACTGATAGAGATTAGAGAACCCTGGCTCATATGTTTGGATAATGAACAGAAATTTTCTTGGAAACCCAATGGAGTCCTCTTTGCGGTTAAGGAAATCTTTTAGTAATGGCATGGAGCTTAGCTTTAGTCCATGGGGTATAAGAAATAAGTGGTTGTCATCTGGGCCAGGACTATCCAGTGGTTTAACTTTAAGTGGGGTGGTATAGAGCAGGGGGATCTAATGGAGACTTACATTCATCACTATAGAAAAGGGAGTTCAGCGAGTGAAGGGTAAAGAGTGAAGGACAGGCAGGCAGCGAAGGAGAAAAAGGTAGATAATGAGACATCAGAACATTTAGAAGTTTTCTCAAGTTTCTCAAGTTAGTTTCTGAGACAACTTAGAATTTGTTTTAATTCAGAATTTGTATCTTAAAGGGAAGAAATTTTTGAATCATTTACATGTATAGCAGCCACAAAAATGCCAATTAAAATATGCTTACTATTCAGTTTGCTTAGTTTTATAGTAGTTTTCCAAGTGATTGCCCAGATAGACTAACTTGGGGATTTCAAAAGAACCCCAGCGTGGCCAGTTCTCATGTGGTCTCAGAGTCCTCACTCAAGCTCACTGGTTTTTGGCAGAATTTATTTCCTTGGTTACAGGATTGAGATCCTAATGTTTTTTGCTAGTTCTCAGCCAACGACCACCCTCAGCTCATAGTGGTTGCCCACAGTTCCTTGCCATGTAACCCCATAGGAAGTGCACAACATGGATGTTTGCTTTCTTCCAGGCCAGCCAGAACACAGCTACATGACTTTCTCTTCTGCTACCAATCAGACAAAAACCTGATTAAGTCAGGCCCATCCATATCATCTACTAATTTTTAAAACAACTGATTTGGGATGTTAATTACACCTGCAAAATCCTTTCACAGCAATACCTAGATTAGTGTTTTATGGTATTACTGGGAGAATGTATGTGTGCACCAGAGGCTAAGAATTTTGGGAACCACCTTAGAATTCTGCCTATAGTAAGAAGTAGGATTTAGCAAGTGGAGAAGATGAGGAAAATCAACCCAGGAAGAGGAAATAGGATGAGCAAAGGATTCTGAGAAACTGTTA
Source organism: Aselliscus stoliczkanus (assembly GCA_033961575.1). Classification (NCBI taxonomy): domain Eukaryota; kingdom Metazoa; phylum Chordata; class Mammalia; order Chiroptera; family Hipposideridae; genus Aselliscus; species Aselliscus stoliczkanus. Next base: position 93,060,323 of record CM066730.1, read on the forward strand.
GAAAATGAAGATAGAAAAGTGAGTTTCATGTTGTCAACAACGTGGCGGACTAGATTCTGGAGAAATCTGCCAAGTCAAAAAGCCCTAAGATGCTGAAGAAACTATTAAAAATATGTTTTTATAGCAAAGCTGAACTCATAGGAATGGGAGAAAGCCACTCTAAGGCAGAAAAATGAGAAAGTGCGAGTCTAGAGAGGTGAGCAGAAGCCAAAGTTTGCCTTGGAGAAATATGTTAATTGTGGCCAAGTGGGCTGGAGATAGGAGACAAAAACCTAGATTGAAGCAGAAAATGAAGTTAGATTGGAGATCATCATACATACCCAGAACCCTCAAAGGGTGGAAATTTCAGTGTGTGTACTCTGATCTTGCGCCCCAAGGGACATAGTGGGATTCTTGCCATAGATAATTACTTGCTTTAAGATACCTGATCTTAGTTCAGAGTGAAACCAAAATAAAAATAAAAGTTTCCCTAAAAATCCCCAAAGGCTGCACTTATTCAGGCCTGGGGCTGAAATTCATACCACCTTTGTGACCAACAATTTTTTAAAGTGCTCCTAGGTTGATAGTTCTCTTGGGCATCTGTAAAAAGCAAGTCACCTCTAGGGACACACTTTTTATACCCAAGCTTAAGACAATTCTCACAATGTTTCAAGGAGTTTCACTTTGCAATTTAAAATATTGCATTATACTTAAGGAAACAAGCCACTATACCCAAGGGTCAGCAGAAATAATAAGACTTAGAGCCATAAAACCTACAGAAAATAAAACCAGGAGATTCAAAATATCAAATAAGCCTGTTCAATATGTTTATAGAAATAAAAAAGGCATTGAAAGCATGACTAAGAAATAAAAGAAACAGGAGACTATCAGCAATAGTAGACAGGTGAAACAATAGAATGGAGAGATAAAGACATGATTAGTAAATTGAAAGACAGATATAAAGAAATTGCCTAAAGTCCAGCACCAAAAGAAAAAAGTTATAGAAAAACAATGAGATTAAGAGACATGGAGGATGGAATAAGCAAGTCAGAAGTCTAGCACATGCCTAATCAGATTTCCAGGGAAAAAAATAGAGAACATGGTATAGAGGCAATTAATAACTGAGAAAATAAAAACCTTCCAGAATCGATGAAAAACACAATCCTCACATCCAGGACCCCAAAAAGTCATAAGCAAGTAAATTAACAGAAATCCTGGACACATCAAAGGGAAACTGCAGAACACTAATGATAAAAAGAAAATCTTAAAAGCAGCCAAAGAGAGAAGACAGATTGTCTACAGAGAAATAGCAATTATGCTGTAAGTTGCCAGGAGACAGGGAAATAATATCTGCAAACATGTGGGAGAAAATAGCTGTCAACCTAGAATTGTATAAAAAAAGGAAATCATCTTTCAAGATCCAGGAAAAATTAAAAATATTTTCCTACAACAAAAATCACTTAGCATACCCTAAGTAATGGAATTTCTAAGGGATATACGTTAGAGAGAAGGAAAATAATCTTGGAAGTTCTGAGATACCAAAAGTAGAGTATCAATCAAAGGCACAGGCGAAAGAATTAAAAAGTAGAACTTGATTCTGAGAAAAAAACCAGCTGAATGCACAAAACTATGAAAATTATTCATGTGCATCCTAACAGTGGGAGAAAAACACGTCTAGGAAAGCAATGGGAGATAGATTGGGACCAGATTTTGAAAGAGTTACCAACCTAAGGCATTTGGATTTTGTTCTTCTGGCAGGAGGAAGGAATTGGAGTTTTATATTAAAAAAGGAAAAGATTAGATGCCTGGGGGAACAAGCAGTAACTTAAATGAGTGAAGTAGGCTGGGTGCAAGACAATAGGAAAGGGGAACCTTATGTGGGGACTATGGCAGCTGGAGAAACCCATCTAAAGGGGATAGTCAGCTCTTGCCAATTGTTGCCATATGGGTATTAAGCACCCTGTGTTGCCAGATCTTCAGATTTTACCAGAAAGCCTAGGAATCTGGATTTTTAGGTCAATTCTCTCAGTTTTTCAATGTTAGCAACAAACTCAATTTTTTAAATTGCAGTGCAGATGAGCACTCTATGGGTGAAAACAAAACTTCCATATGAAGGGCCTGAAGGTTTATGACCTCTGGACTGAGAAAGAGGGTGATGAGTAAACACTGACATGGTGGAGTGTACGAAATCAACTTGAGAGGTTGGTCCCAGGTCTCTGTTGCCTCTTCAACAATTATCTTGTCTAGTCAGGTTTGGTGTTGTTTTACTCAGGAATGCCCTGTCAAGTCCTTACAGGCAAAGATCTCATCTTCACTGAACATTCTACAGGATAGAGCATATTGTTTGGTTTTTGGAGGGTAGAACAAACAACCTGGTGAGAACTTAGCTCTCTTTTTCCCCCTCTCCCAAGTTTCATTCTCAAAAAATTAGAGGTATTGTTTTCTCCCTCTATCCCTCAAGATTGTGGAACCCTATGGATTTTGGTCTCCCTTGCCTGAGCTTTAGTGGATGGCCTCCTAGAGATGCTTCTTGGTTCATGGTTGGTGTCATTGTTACCATTTACCTTTATGGCTCTGGACATCTGCTGCTCTGAGGCCCACAGAGATGCCCTCATCACACATAGCTCAGCCACAGACTTGACCACAGGACCTTCAGCTCCCTGTACAGCTATGGCATTTAGTGCTCAGTACCTGGGCAACCATAGACATTCCTAGGGCATTTTAGAGGAACTGGGCCTAGGTATCAGCCTGTCTACAAAGCCATCCACTCACGCCTAGAGTCTGGACATTTAGATAAGTATGAATGACCACAGTGAATTCCTCTTTATATCCTTCAGCACCCACCACACACCCTGACTCAACTAGGTCCTCATAGTGCTATGTTGAATTAAATTACATTCATTAGGCCAAGAACATTAAAGTGTGAAAGATGTTCTAGTGGGTCATAGATGAATTCCTAATGATTATTTATTTTAAAATCATATATTGGAGACATGATGTGAGCCCAGGGGTTGGGGAGAGGCTTTTCCCAGTTTCTTATTCTTCCCCTGTGAATCCTGAGGAAAAGAGGCAAGGAAGTGGTCATCCAGTTTCATTGTGGGTCATGGGTCCTTCAGCTGGGGTCCTTAGATGGGCATCATTAGGCTTACAAACCTCAGTAATCATGTGTAAACTGTTGAGTAAATGTGCACTGTGTGTGGGCAGGGGGAGGAGGGGGTAAAAGGGGGAGAAGGGCAGCCTCAAACCTCTCCTTAAATTCCCAAAGGGGTGCAGCTCCAAAGAGCATTTTGGCTTCCTCCTTCATTCCTTTGGCCTTGAAGATAAAGGAGTTCTTGATAATCTCCATGTCTGAGTTTGGGTTAAAGCACCCACAAGTTATAAATTGTCCCTTCTGAACTTTTCCTATGGGCATGGATCTCCCACAGAGGCCTCAAAGAAGGGTAGCTTTGGCTTCAAGAGGCAGCTTATCTGTGTCCAGGGCCTGAGCATTGGAGGCAAAGTTCTTTGTGGAGAGTATCAGCTCCCACACCAAGGGTAGCCTCCGTGTTTACCATTGACAGCAGGCTCACCCTCAGGCAGTCAACTCCCAGCTCTAAGCACCTCATGGATCTTAGACTATGAGCTAGGGTGGTCGCATGACACGTGAGGGGGCAGATCAGAATTCCCCAAGAGGGGCCAAGCTCCTACATGGTGATCTTGCCTCTGGTAGGGAATCTGGAGTTTGTAGTGATTGCAGAGCTGGCTCTCCAGCACAGGCTCCCTCAGAGGATCGAAGAATAAGGAAGGAGAGTTGAGTTTTAGGACTGATGAGTGGCCCAGGTGTTACTGCTTCCAATGTTAGGCTGTTTAAAGGACAGACACCTGCCAAAAAGTTTGATCACATGTGCAGTCCCCTGTCATGTTCAAGGTGTTTTCATTCAGATAGATTGGCAGCTGCTTTATTTCTCTCTTGCTCAGTCCTTCCTTCTGCATTCCATTGGAGTTCTTGTTTCCCATCCAAAGGACTCAATTCCTTTTTAAGCAGTTTCGGTTTCCTAGTCTCCCATTTCCTCCTCATCCTATAAATATTGATATTGGTTCATCTTAGAGCTTTCTAGTTAGCCTTGGTGTAGCCCCACATCGTTTCTCTCAGCATCCAGATCATAAATTAATTCATCCTTCAATCTAACTCAATTCTATATGTCACTCTCCTGTTTCCAAACTCTCATCAAGCTCCTCGGTTATCTAATGAATTAACTTCCATCTCTTAAGCCTGGCCTTAGAGGCCTTCTTCCATCTGGTCCCCAGGGCAGCAGCCAGCACAGACCCAGGGCTAGACATACCGTTTCCACTGATTGATGCAGCCCCCGGTCCAGGGTGCATAGCTCCGAAAGGGGAATTTGGCCTGGATATTAGCCCCATTGTACCCACTCACCCTAGTGCCTTTGTCAGTCACCTATCAGTCCCAGATACCCTTTTCAATCTCATCTTCTGCTTTTTTCTTATCTCTGCCCTGCTCCCTTGCCAAGTGCCCTCCTCACTGCGTTTCTTAAAGGCATCACTCTAGCCTGTGTCTGTATATTTGTTATATTATCCCTGCCACCCAAAGTTCTTTAATTTCCCTCTTAAAGTCTTCAAGGCCCATCTCAGATGGCACTTCCTTGTCAGTCACACTTGCGTGGATGGAGACTCATCATACTGTAGAGGATCTGGGTGGGCTGTTTACCATGCGATAGTATCTTTAGCTTTTTCCTCTTGAGCTGCTCAGACTTCCTGGAGAGGAATTTTCAGGTTCCTGCCTGAAAGGTGGTCAGGCTGTCAGCATGTCCTGGGTTCCACAGGGTGAGAAAGGCTGGGAGTCCCTGAGATTAGAAATCAATGGCATCAGTCCTCGATTTTTCTGTTTTCCATTCTGTATGCTATACTCCACTGTCCCTTGGCCCTCACTACAGAGGCCCACTCTGTGACCCTCTCCAGAGAGAAAATCTCCACCCTTCTGTTGGGGTGAGAGAGGGACAGGTGCCCAGAGGAACAGAATTGGATAGGGCCTCAGGAGACCTAGAGAGTATAGTAACAGCGGAAACTCAAGGACTGCATACCAAGTGGACACATTGCTTACTGTATATCCAAAGTAATTTATACGTACTGACTTTATTTACGTGTATAAACAGATATTTATATACACTGACTACCCTCTCCAATAGCACACCTCCCAGTCCTCTGCATTTAACCACCCATCACCTGCCCACAGGCTCCAGAGGTTCCTGGAACTCTCACTTCCTCCTGTTGAGAGTCTGTGGCATGAAACATTTGTTCAGTCTTTCTCCCAAGTCAGACTTGGGACTGAGCTCAAAAGTCTGCTTAGTCAGTTATTTATTCCTCATTTGTGTGCTTTCCTGCTTCCAAAATGTTATTGCTATTGCCTCCTCACAAAATTCTTTCTGACGAAACATCACTATAGGTATGTTAGTGGGCTAACAGATGTGTATGTATATGGAGAGAGTTGTCCATGCACCTGACCTGCCACAGCCACTCTGCACACCTGCCCACCTGCACGAGGCCACGCCATGAGTCAAACCCAGATTTGAGAATGGGCCTCTGGTGTTTGGAGCACTTACTTGTGCTTGCTTTTGAAGGAGAGAATAAACAGTATAAAAGATGGTTACAAATGGACAGATGCAACTCACCCTGTATCTCATGTGGGCAGGCCTGAAATTCAGCAGTCTTGGCAGCCTGGGTGGAGTAGCCGAGGACTGCGGCTCTCAGGCTTTTAGAGACCCAGCCACATTGGCACCCCACAACCACTTATACTCTCATATATGACATTGTTCTACCCTTCAGGAAGCAACACTATTCAGCTCCTGTGTGCATTCTGAGCTCTGAATTTGTGGCTGAGCCAGCCCTGGGTCATCTCTCTCTCTCTCTCTCTCTCTCTCTCTCTCTCTCTCTCTCTCTCTCTCTCTGCACCTGGGTGACAAAGTTTTAGAGTTTTTCATCAATGTCGGTTTGGGGGCTATCCATGCATAGGCCTCACCATGGCCGGCCACACCTCGAGGTTCTGAAGAATGGTAAATGCAGAGAGGTGTTATCCTTAAATTCCAAAGCTGCCTCCAGCTTGTCACCTTGGGACTGCAAACCAACAGCCTTTGAACAAATCAGGAAAAGGCACTTCTTGGATTTTGCATAACAAATACATGCGAAGCCCTAATGTCTGTAAGACCAATGTACCTCCTTCAATGTGGTGCCCCTGTGCAGTGTACTGCCTGGGCAATTGTACATAGTGGCCTTCGGTCCAGAGCCATAGCAGGCCAAGTGGGCTCTTTAGGCCTTTCTCCTGAGCTTACAACAAAATCTTGTTCTTTATTTTATCCATTGTGTTGGTTAGGAGAGGCCCAGCTGAGAAAGAGTAATCACAGGCAGCGAGAAACAAGAATGAGAGCATTTATGATGATGATTTTTAAAAATCAACACAATTTCTTTGAGGAGTTACAGGTTTACAGAAAAATTAAGTGGAAAATACAGAGTTCCTTTCTACACTCTCATCCCCATCAAGTTTCCTGTTATTAAAATCTTGCATTAGTGTGGCGTATTAGTTACAATTGATGAACCAATATTAATACATTATTATTCATTAAAGTCCATGGTTTATATTAGGGTTTACTCTTTGTGTTGTACGTTCTATGGGCTTTGACAAATGTATAATGATATGTATCCATCATTGTATACAGAATAGTATCACTGCCCTACAAATCCCCATGTACTCCAACTTTCATCCCTTCCTCCCATTCCTGCCCTGAACCTCTGGCTGTGTTTATTTTTTTAATCCTGAACACTTTATTCCCTCCAAACCCTGATGCTGACAAGCCTACCTCAGTGTCCCTCCTCAATGGGGTAGAGTAGTAAAGGGAGAAGAGGGGAGAGAGCTGACATGCTGGGAGCTTCCTTCTGAGGCCAGCATTCTTCAGGGCTTTGTTCTTTCTTCTGCTCACTAATTATCCCTCCAGGAAGGAAGTTAGCTACACAAATCAATAAAAGCCAACCATACTATTCTCCCCTTCCTCCCTGAGCTGCCTCACATCAGATCCAGGAAAAGTGACAGGAAGTTTGCACTCACAAAAGAAAAGCATCCAATGAAACATACGTCCTTTTATTTTGGGGTGATGTATTTAAACATGTTTATAGATACACATTTTACATTTTATCTGAATGTTGGTAGAAAGCACCTGTTTCATTATATTGGCAAAGTTCATGTGTTAAAAATAGGGTTTGGGTGTATTGCTGTGCCTTGTGTAATTTTGAGAAAGAATTTGTTTTAATAGTCAAACCATGTTCCGTCAAAGAAAACAACTCTGGTTGTCCTTTTGGGTGCCAAGGAGACAACCACTTGGGCACAGGGACAGTTAAAATATGTAGAAACTTGTAGCATATTCATATATTCTAGTCAGGATGCACTAATATGCTGCACTACCAATTAACCCTCCAACATCAGTGTCTTCAAATAGATTTATTTCTTGGTCACCCTCCATGCTCCCTGCATTGGTGGGGGTAAGGCATGTGCTTGGTTAAAGGCTCTGCTGGCCCTGTCTTGAAATTCTTGATAATTTTTCAACAAGGGGTTCTGCATTTTTATTTTGCACTGGGCTCTGAAAATTACTGTATGTAGCCATCATGGTCCCAGGGGAGGAGCCAGGAAAACCAAAATGGTACAAGGTCACTTTAGCAGTAGAGAACAGAAATCATTTATAAACCAGCATGAGTATTTCAGTATTTTGACAGTTAATATGACAACTAGTGCATATCAGCTGAATATCAGCCTGATGTGGGAGTTGACATGATAATCCCAAAAAACGCTCACATTTATTAGGGTAGTCATGGGGGTAGAAGTGTGTCCTTAGCTTGGAAACCAGAATTCAGAGGACAGGTGACACACTTCCATTGCTCTCTAACTCTCCCTTTCATGACTCTAGATTTTGAGAAGGAGAAGTAAAAAGACGTGATCTCCTGAGAGGTAAAGGTTAAACATGACACCCGCTACATGGCATTCAGATAGGAGCTAAAGTGGATGAGTCTTACACATTCCAATGAGCAAGTCTTCATTTGCAAACAGCAAATGGTTATTCCCTTTTTAAAAAATCCCTTAGCCTAGAGTTAGTAAGTACCCAACATGCGTGCTCTCATGCTCCCCGCTGCTTATCCCCTTCTGTGCCAAGCCTGTCATGACTCCTGCTAATTGGTCCTGGATGTGGCCTCAGAATTTTCCACAAAGAACTCTAGGCAGCCACTAGTATCATGGTGGATTGGGATCCAAGGAAAACCCTAGCCGTGACAGCACTAGCTGCTAGCTTAGTTAGTTCCCTCTTAAATGTTTCAGCCTTGTGACAGCCATGCTATGAAATATGGTTGTATAATAACTTTTTTGGTCTTTGTCCTGGATTTCTGGGATGGAGCTTCTAAACTCTTCAATGATAGGAGTGTCTTATTCAGACTGGGCCACTGGGACCACATATGAGTCTATGCTAATGAGGTGACTCCTAATGGGCCCTAGATAGTTTCAGGATGGAGGCTGGCCATGCCAGAGAGGACAACCATGTGATTAGAGAGTTGGGGCTTTTTAAGAAATTGTAGTAAAATTGGTTTATTTCATGCGTATACATTATAATTTGATATTTGTATACACCACATAGTGTTTACCATTATAATCTAGTTAGCATCCGTCACCATACCATTGACCTCCTTCACCCATTTCACCATGCCCCAACCCCTTTCCCTTCTGGTAACCACCAATCTGTTCTCTGTATTTATGAGTTTGTTTTTGTTTTATTTTGTTTGTTTTGTTGTTGTTTTTTAGATTCTACATATAAGTGAAATCACATGGTATTTGTCTTTCTCCATCTGACTTATTTCACTTAGCATTATGCTAAGCTGCATGACATCCATACGCGAAGGAAACAAAAGCAAAAATAAGCGAATAGGACTACTAAAAACTTCTGCACAGTGAAGGAAACTATCAACAAAACAAAAAGGCAACCTACCAAACAGGAAACAATATTTGTAAATCATACTTGTACATCTCATAAGCGGTTAATATCCAAAATATATAAAGAACTCAGACAACTCAACAACATAAAAACAAACAACCCAATTTAAAAATGGGCAGAGGATCTGAATAAACATTTTTCCAAAGAACATATACAGATGACTGATAGACATATGAAAAGATGTTCAACATCACTAATTATCATGGAAATGCAAATAAAAACTACAATGAGATATCACTCCCACCTGTTAGAATGTCTATTGTCAATAAATCAACAAACTGCAAGTGTTGATGAGGATGTGGAGAAAAGGGAACCCTTGTGCATTGTTGGTGGGAACATAAGCTGGTGCAGCCACTATGAAAAATAGTTTAGAGGTTCCTCAAAAAATTAAAAATAGAATTACCATATGATCCAGCTATTTCACTTCTCGGTATTCATCCAGAGGATATGAAAACACTAATTCAAAAAGATATACCCACCCCTATTGCAACATTATTGACAACCAGGATAAGGAAGCAACATAACTGCCCACCCATGGATGAATGGGTAAAGAAGATATGGTACATATAAACAATGGATTATTACTCAACCATAAAAAGATGGAAATCTTGTCATTTGCAACAACATGGATGGACTTTGAGGGTATTAAGCTGCAAGTTGGAGCTTTGAACCAGGTGATATCAACCCCCAGGGGTGCAGGCGCTGAAGATTGAGTTCAGTCATGTGGCCAGTGATTCAACTAATCATGTCTACATAATGAAACCCTAAGACAAACTCTGGACACTGAGACTTGGGTGAGCTTCCTGGCAGGTGAACACATCAATGTGCTGAGAGGGTGATGTGCCCTGGATCTCATGGGGAGAAGACATAGAAGCTCCAAGTTCAGGACCATCCCAGACTTCTCCCTACAAGCCTCCTCATTTGACTAGGGCTAATTTGTATCCTTTATAATAAAACAGAAATCATAAGTATAGCACTTTCCTGAGTTCTTTGAGTCATTCTAGGGAATCATTACCCTGACAGGGTGGTAGGAACCCCCAAATTTGTAGCCAGTTGGTCAGAAGTGTGGGTGGCCTGGGGATCCTTGAACTTGGGACTGGCTTGTGAAGCATGCAAGTCTTGCTGGAGACTGTGCCCTTAACCTGCGGAGTCTGGGAAGTTAGTATCAGAACTGCATTGCAGTATTCAGATATGAAAGACAAGAAGGAAGCCACACTTCGCTGAGGTTGCCATTGATAGCAAGAGTACCAGAAACGCAGAGGTCTCAAGGGCAAAGTGAATCTTTCCAGACCTCACCTGCCCTTGCAACCAGGGCATTCTGCCTCCACTGCCAACCTCGGAGGAGCTGGGTCTTAGTAGTAAAGTATGTGAGTTTTCCGAGGTCTCATAGGGACAAACGAGGTCACATTCATGTCCTTATTTCTCTAGTTCTTCCTTATATCTTCCCTGGCAAAGTGAATGTGCCCCAAGGGACTTCCCAAGGTGGCTCATGCCTGCTCATTAACAAGCATAGCCAGCTCTTTTTGAGGTCTGCTGGACACTGCTGCTTCTACTGGATGGTGCTGTGTTGGATAAATTGTGCTTACCCCTCCAAATCCCCTCCCCACTCTCCTCAGTCATGCTTGGTATCCTGAAATGCTGACCTTTATGAATTGCATCATCCAGACTACTTTGCCCTGGCTTCTGGTCAGGTTCAGCCAAGGAAGGTCCTGGAAGGAGGAGGAGTGTAGGGCCATGGTATTTATTCCCTGCTCTCTCCCTGCAGTGAGTTGGCTGATTCCCCTGAGAAAGGCTTCAGCTCTTACCAGGTGGCCCAGATTCTAACTGCTCCCTCGCTTGTCTCTTCAGGTCCAGAAGTAAAGTCTTCCTGCTCTGGCTAGCCCTGTGATGCTGCTTCACCACCCCTGTAGATTTCCTTTCACACTGCCCACATCTTTGTAAATGGTCTTGCAAACTCTCCTCGGATACCCAGTGTGAGATGCCATTTTCTCCCTGTTGGGACCCTGACCAGACAGATGCCACTGCAATTTTTTACTGAATATACATCCTTAGGCCACTCCGTCTACCTCTCGCTCCCTGCCCACCCCCCTCACCCCCCCACATCACCAGCAATTCCATGTCCTGTTGAAGCGGAGTTGACATGGTGCCAATCCTGCGTAGTTGCCTATGGCAACATGGGAGGGACCGTCTTTCCTTGTTCCGTTGCCCCCTGTTAGAGTGGTCTTAGAGATGTACTGCTTGTGCTCCAATGTCTTCTAGAGTTTTGAGAGAAATAGCTCCTTTTGTTTCACTTGCATGAGCAGGAGACTGGAGAGTGGGGGGTGCTGAGCTGGAAGGAGGAGTCCAGGAGCAGTGCTCTCACAGAGAGCGCTGGATCTGCCAGCTGGCTCTTCTCCTAAATGGCTGTGTGACCTTGCACAAGTCACTCACTTTCATTCTTTTTTTTTTTTTTTAGATTTTTTTATTGGGGAGTTGGGGGAGGGGGAACAGACAAGTTGCTGTCCCTTTGTTCTTCAGTCCAATTGTGGGGGACGTCACTTCACTGGCCCATGTTGGTATTATCATTGCGCTCTTCCCCACAGCGTCTCACGCTGGCTGCTGGCCACTCACGGCAGCTCACAGCAGCCCACTGCAGCCTCACTGCTGCCTACACAGTTGCTGGTGGCTCTTGGCAGCCCAGCTCCAGGTGGAGCTGCCCTTCACCATCTCAGCTGCAGAGGGTGCAGCATCACTGGCCCTCTATGTAGGATCCGAACCCGGGTCCTGCTGCTCAGACCTGGCATCCCAAGCCAACTCTTAACCAATGCACCACTCAGCCAGCCCCTCACTGTCATTTTTAGGCTTCAATTTCCTCACCTGTATCACAAGGATTAGACTCAAACTGCTCTGGACCCCCAGCTTCATGTTAAGCAGAGCAGCTCCTATTTGATCTATTTTTAGAATTTGGGCTTTTGTGATGATTTTCTTTAAAGCTTGGATTCCACTGCTTTCAAAATGCTCAAAAATAACTGGACCAGATGATTCTAAGGTCCCTTCCAGCCCCCCAATTTTTGAACATAAAATCAACCTTTTCTCCCTTACCATTGTGCCAAGGAGGGTCTGGTTCCAAGAATTAATGGAGAACTGATGTTTAAAGGTCCGTCTCCTGCCAGGCTTTCTGCCATGGCAAATTCACCATGACCCAGTAAATGGTTCCCCATCCATCTTCAACACCTTCTCATTTATTTCTCATTTATTTCTGCCACTGTTCCTAGGTGAGGATAAGAAAAAGACATTTTAAATCAGTTGTATAAAATGCAGACCAGCCCAGCAAACAAAAATGTGGAAAAGATGTCAGCTTTAACTGATCTTGGAAGCTTTGTAAAAGTTTGGCCCACAACAGTAGAAGCTGGAAGCCCCTCAATAGTTCATCCCAGACATTTGGTGTTGAAGAGAATTACAGAGCAGTGATTAATAGTTTGGGCTCTGGGGTCTGAAATATATAGGTCAAATCCCAGTACCACCATTTACTAATTGGATAATCTTGACTAAGTTACTTAAAACCATGCTGAACCTTTTTTCATAATCTGTAAAATCAGAGTGATAATAACAATAATAATAATAATATCTAATTTATAGAGCTGTCATGAGAATTGAGAGTGAGATAATACATTTGGAATGCTTAGCATAGTGCCTGGTACATAGGAAGTACCCAATAAATCAGCTATTTATGGTTATTGTTATTAGAACGATTCCTCCAGCTTCTAGGAAACTCAGAGATCAGAGCTCCATTAAATGCTCAACTGAGAAACCCCTCGAGGTGTCATTCTCTCACCCTCTTCCATTTCATAGCTTCTTTTAAGATAGTTATCACTGAATGCTTATCATGTACCAGAACTTAGAGATGCTACCCAACACGTAGTCCAGTGATAGGAATATTCTAGATAACTCAGTGAATGATGGTAGAATAAATGAATGATCATACTCAGTGTTCCCAGCAACCCTGAAAAGCAGGTATTATTGTTTCAATTTTAATAGACATATTTTTGTCATAATTGTGCGGCATCTGAGATTGCATCCTGATTGTGGAGAATGCCCTTGTGTGAGGATGCCCCTCTGGACGCTGAGAAGGAGACAGCTCCCCTTGACCTCTGGAAGCTGGAGCACAGACATATTATGAACTAAGTACAGCCAATCAGATCCTCACCTGAGATTTTTAAATCCAGAATGAACAATGTGATTGGAATTCCTTCTGGTGGGACTGATGGCATTGGACATCCAGTGTCCTGAGGCTTTGGTGGCTCTGGGGCCAACAGTGACCATGGTACTGGCAGAGGGCCCAGTGTCCAGCTACCTACTATCCATTTTGAAAGGGGGCAAGGTATTATAAATGACGTTATATGATGTTAGTTTTGCAAAAGAGTTTCCACAGCTTGCCAGGCTGTGGCTTCTCCAACTTTCCCTTTTCTTCTATAGTTTGTGTGTCTTTGACACTCAGACACCTTCAAACTCTCCCAGGGGATTCATTTCTCAGGGTGCTTGCCTTCCATCTCCTCTGCAGATATTTAGGCAGCTCTTGTTGCCTCTAAGAAGATGAAGAAGCCACACCTCTCCTGCTTTTCTTCCCCATCCTCCTTCTGCCCATCTTATGCCCAAGCTCTTCCAATGTGAGGCTGTCAGTATTCTTCTCCTCTTAGAAATGAAAGCCCCAGGGCGAGTCTTGTTGTCGCACATACATGTGCTAGGGCTAAGGGATGATTCATAAACCTTGCTGAAGGGAAAAGGGTCTTTGGATCAGCTGGCAAAGGTTGGCTTTCATTCATTTCTTTTTCCTTCCCTTCTTGAACTCTTCCTCTGCTCCAGGCCTGTGATAAATCTAATGGGGGTTTCTGAGGAGCAAACACATGTACAAAATAAGGAAAAGAATGTAAGAGTTTGAATTAGGAGACCTGGGTTGGAACCCTGGCTCAGTCACTCACTCACTATCTGTGAGAACTTAGATAGGTTATCTAACCTCTCTGAGCCTCAGTTTTCCTTATCTGTGAAATAAGTTCCTGAATGCACATATTCTATGGATTGTTGGGGAGTTTAAGTAAGGACGCATTCAAGCAGTCATCAAAATCACTGGTTCATAGGAGACCTCACATAAATTTGTGCTGCTGTTAATTGAAAACCCCCAGATGATGGACCCCCAAAGGTAGGTGCCCCACACCTCCAGCCATCCTTACGGGGACATTTGAGAATTGGGGTACCTGGAAACATGGGACAAACTACTTGCAAGTGTGTTCTATGTTGGTTTATATCAGTCAAATATTTATATCAGTCAAATATCTTTCTATATTCCTTTTTATACATCAGCTTTCTAAGCCATAATTCCTAGGACCTCACCAGCTTGTAAATAGAGTGGACAGGGTTCCTGAACAACCTGGGTACTTGACTAAATGGAAGAGAGCGCCAGAGAAGAAGGTGCTAAAAAGAAGAGCTGAAAACAAGATCTTGTACCCATAGCTCAGCACTGTGTAGTCCCAAGTCCAGTTTCCCTGGGGCCCTACAGCAGGGGTGGTGAACACGCTAGAAGCAGCATGGGTCCTGGTGTTGGGAGACTTGAGCTTCAGTCTTGTCTCTGACATTTATGAGGTGAAAGAACTGGGAGGGTCACTAAAGCTCTCTGAGCCTTAGTTGAATGTACTGTGACATAGGGGAATACTAATACCTGCCCCCACAATGGTGTACACAATGAATATGCCATTGACTTTTTAACAGTTTATTGAGATATGATTCACATACCACAAAACTCACCCTTCTAAAGTGTACAGTTCCATTGCTTTTCGTATATTCACAGAGTTGTGCGACCACCATTCTATCTTGTATTAGAACATTCTTATTGTCCCTCCAAAAAAACTGTGCCCATTACCAGTCATTCCCCATTCCCCCTCCCAAAAGACTTATTTTTAAACTACAGTGCTATACCCACTTTGATTAGTATCATACAGCTGATTAGTAGTAACAGTTGTTCATTGCTGCACAATAGTCTGCTTCTAAGTAATATCACAATTTTTTATCAGATTTAGTAAAAGGTGACGTGAGAACTGTGTTAAGAGTAAGTTCAGCAATGGAATTTTAAAGATAAAGAGGCTTTAAGTACACAATTTATTCCTCTCTTATAGAATAGCCCAGGTAGCTGCAGGTAGCTCACTGCTCCATCTTCCCTAGGATATGGCTTTCTTCCTCTGGATCCAAAATGTCAGCCAGAGTTCCAGCCATCATATCCTTGCTCCAGATAGCAAGATGCAGGAAGGGATGAACATTGCATGCCACAAGCCTTTAAGGAATGTCTCAGAAGCTGTCACACAACACTTCTACTAACATCTTATTGACCAGAACTCAGTCATAAGGCCACACCTAGCTGCAAGCAAGGCTGGGGAATTTAGCCTTATTCCAAACAGCTAGTCAAAAATTTGGTTTTGCATTGTTATGAAAGAGGGGAGAACAGCATTATGGTCAGTCATCAAATGCTATGATAATTCTGCATAACAAACCACACCAAAACTCAGTGGTATACAATGAACATTTGTTTTCCTTGCTCTCAGGTCTGTAGGTTGGCTGGGAAAGCTCTGCTTTTGAGTCTGCAGGTGTGCTGGACGAAGACGGAAGCTTCAAATTGGCTCAAGTCTATCTGTCTCCATGTTTTCCTTGAACCAGACATCTCAGGGCATGTTCTTTTCACGGCAAATTGCAGAACAGGATGTTGAACACTTGCTGCCTCTTGAGGCCTCTTGATTCACTCCTGCCCACATTCCATTGACCAACGCAAGTCATATGGCCACTCCCCACATCAGTGGCAGGAGGTGTACTCTGCTCACATGAAGGCGGAACACTGCACAGTCACTTGGCAAAGGATGTGAGTGGAAAATGATAATACAGGAAGGGTCTGAAGAATGGTGAACAAAAATGATGCATGCTACAACAGAAGACAGCCAACGTTGCCAGGAAAAGCAGTTATCAGTGGTTTTGGTCTCCTGAGATTTCCCAGGGGCCTGCTAAGGCTGCTGGTCTTAAAATTGCAGTTTCCTGCTCTAGCTTCCCACTTTTGATGGCCCCACTTTCCACTTGGGGGACTACGCTAGCACAGACTCTCACATCAGTTTTCTAGGCCATAATCCCCCGTTCCTTACCAGCTACCCTGCAACCGCTTCCTCTGAAGTCTTGCCAGGAGAAGCAGAGCTTTCCAAGGGATTCAGGACTCCTCCATGTGGGATCAGCTGTGGTCAGACCCCTTTGCTCTAGTTCTCAGGGATCCAACCCGGGGCAGATCCCTTTCTCCTGTTCAATTTTCCAAACACAAAAGCTCCCTTGTGCTGCTTTCTTGTACAATATGATTTGATAATACATCTGGCAGAGTGAAGACCCTCAAATCATAGAAAAACCTGTTTATCTTTCCTGGGGTAGAGAGGACTCCAGAGCAGTGAAAATTCAGAATTCAGATTAGCTTTTCAAAGGGTGACCTTACCATAGTTTACATTCTCAATAAATCATCCTACTAACTTGTAATTGGTTGAGCTTAAAGTAAAATTCCTAAAGGTTTTGTCGACATTTTAGCATAAGTAGCCTTCAGTGTATTTCAGAATTGCTACTCTGCTTAATCCATTTCCATTGGTAATGTAACTAAGGCATTCTTTTGGGTACAGTCCAAAGTTAGCACCAATTATGAAACCTACTCAGGAATTGGTTAATTCAGGAACTATTGAAAAACTATTTCAATAAGAGCTGTCACCTCTCTGTTACCACCTTCTCTCCCTGGAGATTGTTTTGGTGTGGTCTTTACAAACAGATTTCTAAACATCCTTTCAGGAAGTCTACATAAAAAAACAAGCCACAAGTTTGATTGTTTTTTGTTTTTTTTTAATAAAGTTAAATATACACTTATAACCCAGGAATTCCACTCCTAGGTATTTTTATCCTAGACAAATGAAACTTCAATCCACTCCACACAGATTTGCACATAAATGTTCATAGCAGCTGTATTCTTTTTTTTTTTTTTCTTTTTTTTTGGAGTTTTCTTTTGAGGCCAGTGTCACTGGCCCTCATATGTGGGACCGAACCGGGGCCGCTGGCTTCCCAAGCCAGCGCTTAACCACCGTGTCACTCGGCCGGCCCCATAGCAGCTTTATTCTTAACAGCCCCAAACTGCAAAAGCCCAAATGTCCATTGACAGCGAATGGATAAACAAATTGTGGAATATACACACAATGGAAAACTCTTCTGCAGTAAAAAGGAAGGGACTGCCAATACATGTGACAACATAGATGAATCTCACAGATATTACGCTGAGTGAAAGAAACCAGACACAAAAGGCTATATACTATTTGATTCCATTTATCTGATACTTTTTAGTCAGTTCTGGCTGCTTAATAGAATATCATAGACTGGGTGGCTTATAAACAACAGAAACTTATTTCTGAAGGCTGGAAGTCCAAGATAAAGGTGCAGGCAGATTGGGTGTCTGGTGAGAGCCGTCTTCCTGGCTCACAGATGGCTGTCTTCTCACTGTGCCCTCACCTGGCAGGAGAGGCGCAGGAGCTCTCTGGTAACCTTTTTATAAAGCACTAATCCTGTCCCTGACAGTTCCGCCCTAAGCACCTCCCCCGAACCCCACATCCTAATCCCACCACATTAGGGGTTAAGGTTTCAACATATTGTTGGGAAGGGAGAGAGAATTCCCCCATTCTACTCTTCTTTAGTTCTGACTGGACTAATTATAAAATAATAAAATTGATGCAAGACTAGATTAACAGGAGGGAATAAAAACAATTTAATGTGTGTGCATGGGAGAATCAGACAGTATGATGCTCAGATCATAAAATGAGGCTTAAAAAGTGATTAAACTAGACACATTTTTATACTTTTTAGACAAAGAAACAATACATCTATGAGAAATTGACAGGACAAAGAAAGTTAGTGCTCATTAGAAAGGCATCTAAGCAGGTTTGGGTGTACATTAATGAGGAATCCAAACAAGGTTTGGGCTTGGGTAGTAAATTAGTAAAGGTGTTACAAGGTTTCTTTACATTTGCTTTGGCAACTCTGAATTTTATAACTCTCGTGATAAAGTTATCTCAGTCCTTCAGGAGTGGGGAGGGCACCCATCGTGAAGATTTACTTCTTGCTTTTTTTGTTTTCATTAGCGTGAAACATCAAATGTCACACTTTATATTTATTTATTTATTTATTTATTTATAAAGATTTTATTGGAGAATGGGGGAGGGGAACAGTGTTGGGGAATCAGGAAAGGGAAATAGACAAGTTGCTGTCTTTTTGTTCTTCAGTCTAGTTGCAGAGGACGTTGCTTCACTGTTGGTATCGGTCATTGTGCTCTTCCCAGATGAGGCAGATCGGTCGCCAGCCTCTGGATGGTCGCTCACCACGGCTATCGGCAGCTCACGCTGGCTGCCAGCCACTTACTGTAGCCTATGGCAGCCCACTGCAGCAGGGGCTGCAGCCTACACCATCGCCGGGGCTCGCACAGCCCAGCTCCAGGTGGAGCTGTTGTTAGCTGTAGAGGGCAGTGTCACTGGCCCTTATATGTGGGATCCGAACCGGGGCCGCTGGCATCCCAAGCCAGCTCTTAACCAATGCGCCACTCAGCCAGCCCTACTTCCTGTTTTTAGAGGGACAGAGGAGAGTCAGGAAACTCTTCTTGCTCTTGCTGCTTCTCAGGTGAATTTAGTTCAAAATACAGTAAAACCTTGGATTGTGAGTAACTTGTTTTGTGAGTGTTCTGCAAGATGAGCAAACATTTCTAATACATTTTAACTTGGTAAACGAGCAATGTCTTACAATACAAGTAGTTTGTTTCCAGAACAAATTATGCGCAAAAACCAAGGTATTACTGTACTTAATATGCCATTGTGGAAATCTTGGGGCAGCCTGCCCTAGGGGCCAACAATATGAATTTTGGAGAGACACACTGAGTCCATAACAGACACTCTGGAAAAGTCAAAACCAATCTATGATGATGGAAGTCAGCAGTTGGAATTGATTGGAAAAAGGTGAGAAGGAATGTTCCAAATGATGGAAATGTTTTATGTATTAATTGTGGTGGTGGTTATAATGTGTTGGGTTGTCAGGGAAGTCATGAGGCAGTTTTGCAATGAAAAACATAGAAAAAATACATCATGACTTTTCCGACAGCCCAATATATATGAAGGTCTGCCAATTAAATTCGTGAACTTGTCGCAATAGCATTGCTAATCTTTTTTGATATCAGAGAGATTATTCATTATGAATTTGTACCAACTGGACAAACAGTTACCCAAGTTTACTATTTGGAAATGCTAAAAAGGCTGCGTGAAAAAGACAACAACATCCTGAACCTTTCACCAACAATTTATGCCTCTTGCATTACGACAATGCACCAGCTCACACGGCACTGTTTGTGAGAGTATTTTTAACCAGTAAACAAATAACTGTATTGGAACACCCTCCCTACTCGCCTGATCTGGCCCCCAACGACTTCTTTCTTTACCTGAATATAAAGGAAATAGTGAAAGGAAGACATTTTGATGACATTCAGGACATGAAGGGTAATATAATGACAGCTCTGATAGCCATTCCAGAAAAAGAATTCCAAAATTGCTTTGAAGGGTAGACTAGGCGGTGGCATCAGTGCATAGCTTTTCAAGGGGAATACTTTGAAGGTGACCGTAATGCTATTCAGCAATGAGGTATGTAGCACTTTTTCTAGGATGAGTTTGCGAAATTAATTGTCAGACCTCATATATTTGTCAAAATCATAAAAATTTGTAGGTTAGATCTGATAATTTCACTGTATATAAGTTATACCTCACTGAAAAGTATTTTTTAAATATCAGACTACTTTCTCAAATGTCCCAAGAACAAATAGGATATCCGTGTCCTGAATGTTAATGGAGACATTGGTGACCTTCAAGCTGGAGAGGTGTTTTATAATGTGTGATCAACAGCCAACTGGCAACGTTTTCATTTTGTCATCAATCATTTGTGAAAGGATTTTCTGAAAATGGAGTATGAGACTCATTCAATTAGGTCTTTGAAATAATTTTGTAGTTGGATCTCAGGTTTTACACAGTAAACTCAAAATGTCATTATGGGTGGACATGCTCGTCCAAGTCTTCAGAACTTGGGTCTGAAGAGTCTGTGACATATTGGTCAGAAAGAACGCTTTTCCTACCCCAGGCTAAAACATGAGATTCTGAAGGCATCAGAGCTGGAGGAGACCACAGATCCTGTTTGCTAGGGTGGTAGAAAGAGCTCTAGACTTGGGTCCAGGAAGCCTGAAGTGAGACCTTGCCATTCCAGTAACCCGTACTGACCAATAAAGCTATCCGAGGTCCTGCAGACACTCCACCGGAGGGAAACAGTGCTGTGACCTCAGGCAAGGAGCTTGTTGCCTCTCTTCCAATTTGCCCAAGACCTTGGAACTCTTAGAATAGGACATTCATTATCACATTTTCTGGACCAAAATCCTTTATAATCCCCATGCCGCTGTCCCTGCCAGAAAGGGCGAAAATCCCGTGTATTGATGGCCTCACTTTGTTTAATGTGACCTGGGACTGACTTGGGCCACGAGTTTTCTCCCACATGCTCAGTTCAGCAGGCTCTTTTGACATAGAGCTATACTGAAAAAACAAACAAACAAACAAAGCCCCCCCAAAACAAACCAAAACAAATAAAACCCCCAAAAAAACAGTGCATAAGCTGCAAAAGAAGCTGGAGGTCCCCTTCTCCCCTTCTTGCCAAATTTTCTTTGGGATGTGTTTTCCTTCCCACTCTGCAGAGGTATCCCTTCTAATCATGGAGGACCATCGCTGGTTGCTGTCATTTGCTGGGTGGCCCAGCCATCTCCTGCTCACTAGGTCCCTGGGGTGATCATGAATAATGCACTTTAAGCACTTGGCTGAGGGTCCCCTCCATTCTTTTCTCTTCTGGTCACAATCTTCTCAGTCTTATCAAGAATGCTTGCCTCAGCATCTTCATTCCACGCAGACACAGCGTCACGTACACATAACCACATCTGCACACCACATCTATGGCTCATCGCAGAAACACATAACACACACACACACACACACACACACACACACACACACACACACACACCCCTATTGTTCTGGGCAGAAACTGAGTCAGCACCGGTTTCTGTTGTCCCACAGCCTCCAGTGCTTCTCAAACCTTAGATCATAGGAAAATGTCATTGGGGGCTGATTGTCCATCTCCCCATTTTGACCATGAATAATTTGCTGCTATCCACCAATAATGTCATTGTAGGCAACTAGAAAACAAGCTGTCTTTCCCATCATTCCACCCACTCCAGTTCTGGGTAATCCTGCCAGTGACGACGGTTGCTGGTCACTTCAGGGAAGCCACGTAGAATAAACAATGCGTACAGCTAGAACATGCGAAGGTGACATTATTAGTTGTTAAAGTACTGAAATGCTTTACCAGTTGGTAAACACCTGCCGTCCCTGGCTCCCTGAAGGACACCCACCTGCAGCTCTGGCCCTTCTCCTGGGCCTTTCCAGATTCAGCAACTAAAAGGATAGTGCTTACCATATTGAGGGAGCCCAACATATTGGTCCCTTGTGATTAGATGCCTGTCCATGATGTACTAGTTATTTGTAGTTTAACCATCATCCTTGTCCTAAGGCAATGAGGGAAACGTCACCTTACCTGCGGTTTTTATGACTTTCAAACATATTTTGTCCAAATGTGGATTCAGCCCTTCTCTGTGAATGGGGTCATCTAAGAGACTCAGCAGGATATGGCCCAGTGGTGGAGTTGAATGAGAGTCCCAGAAAAGACCACAACCAGCCACACCTGCTCACCAGAAGGGTAGGCACGGGGCTCAGTGAGGATGTCCAGTACAGCAGATAAATGATGGGTGTGGAGGATGAGACAACAGCTGCAGAAACTCAATAAAGCTAGATTTTTTTCTGTCTTTAATTTTTTTTAAATTGAAGTATAATTGACCTACAAATTTGTATACATTGTGAAATGATCACAAGTCGTAACCATCTATCACCAAAGTTAATACAATATTATTGACTGAATTCTCCATGTTGTACATTACATCCCCATTTCTTTGTCTTTTTTTTAAAATAAACTTTTAATTTTAGAATAGTTTTAGAGAAACTTGAGAGGATAGTAGAGTCCCATATATCCCTAACCCAGTTTGCCAGTTAACCTAGCTGGAATCCTTCATTTATGTGGAGGACCTAAATGGGAACCACACTTGTAGATTAACCCTACCATTTTTTTGTTCTCTCCGGACCACCTGAGGTTGCTACCTGAATCTGTGACTCACAGACTGCAATCCTTTTTGTGCAAATAAATGCTATTTGTTCTTTATTGCCCTTTTTCAGTTAAAAAGCTCTTTTGCATCAGGGATTTGTCTCTTCTCCTTCATTTATTTAATCATTTATTTATTTAAT
Source organism: Aselliscus stoliczkanus (assembly GCA_033961575.1). Lineage (NCBI taxonomy): Eukaryota > Metazoa > Chordata > Mammalia > Chiroptera > Hipposideridae > Aselliscus > Aselliscus stoliczkanus. The sequence goes on from CM066730.1 coordinate 93,082,767, forward strand.
CACTTATTTTTAATCAGTATGGACTCATGGATATTTATTTTATATTTTGGGTTATAATCCAATATTACTTTAATTATTTTGTTACTCAAAATAATTTGTTCCAGTTTTGGCCATTGGAAGTTTTCCTTTGGCTCCTGAGCCTCTTTAATGTGGCTTTGTTTTGTGCCTATATGGCTTCTTTCTTCCTCTCTCTTTCTGTGTCTCTTTCTCCTCCCTCCCCCTCCTTCCTTTCCTCCTTCCCTTCATTCTTTCCTTCCTTCTCCTTCCTTCCTTCCTTCCTTCCTTCCTTCCTTCCTTCCTTCCTTCCTTCCTTCCTTCCTTCTCCCTAATCTATTATCTCCACCACCGCCCCCCACCACCCCCTTCTCTCTCTTTCTTTCTTTTTAACACTCCTTACATTCTGGCACTAAAAGATGCTCCAGGCTCATCTTGTGTATTCTCTGCCCCAGTCCTAGAATCAATCTCTCCTCTCAGGAGCCCTAGTTCCTTTTTATTGGAGAATGGTATTAGAAACCAGGATGTATGCACTAGATGTGCATGGTACAACAATAGGAATAACGCCAGTGAATTCCAGTCAGCAGCCATTTATGTAGGCAGACAATGAAGTCCAGTGGTAGAATGAGGGTCCCTTTCAGGAGGGTGGTCAGGCCTAGAGGCTGTCCCTGGGAGATGTGGCCCTGCCCTGACCCCATCTCAGTGTTTCTCTTGAGTGGCCAGAATGGTGGGGGAAGAGGAAGGGTCCTCTCTCTCCTCTAGACTTCAGGGCCACTGCAGAGCATGTGGGAGAGGGGAAGGAAAGCATGGTCCTTTTCAAGGCCTGGCAGCCCCCAGCTCCTGCCCTGTTCTGTTGTGTAAATGGGATCTTCCTCAGCAACACCTCTGAGGCGATGTCTGGGCCTGTGATACAGGTCACTCTCTTTCGGCCTGGCAGCACTCAAACTCAACCTAGAGTTGAGATAATCCTGTCACAGGAACCTTGAAGAAGCAAGGCCCACCAGTACATAGGCCTGGGAGGCAGCTCTCCTCCTCCCAGCATCCCATGTGGCAGGACTGTGGCATGTGACCAGGCTGTTCCCATGCATGCTCCTCAGGGCCAGGTGAGGGACTGGCTTCCCAGGTGGGGCAGAGTGAAGTGTAAGCTGAGGCCTGCTGAGCCCTGGCTCACTGCTCAAAGGTCTGACTAGGGACTCAACGTTGGCTGCACTCTGGAGTAGGATATACTGATACTAAATGGAATATGATTATACTTAAAAAAAATTATTCCTACTTTTTTTAAATTAAAACTCATATATGATCTGACAGTCTTACCCAAGAAACCTGCTTGAGGACTGTCTGAAACCAGAGCAAGTTCAGAGTGGGTTTTCCTAAATCCCACCAGAGTGTCCTTTCCTAAGTCACTTATCATGTCCTCTCTTATCTAGATATTTTACCCAAAGTCTTGATAATATACAACACCAACTTCTCTGGCTGATAAAACACAATCAGAAGTCCCAGTGTTTGATTTGCCCTGAGGCAGGACTAGGGACCCTGACCCCCATTTACCTCAGTGTCAGGGTGATGTCCAAAAAACAATGTCAACGGAGCTGAGGCATGCACCCCAAAGGGTGTGGAAAAGACAAAGGAGGCACTTGAAGAGAGAATCAGGAGCTCATCTACCGAGCTGACCAGAATGGGAGAACCGGGATAGATGACAGAGTAGCAAATTGTTGTGGAACAATGGGGAAGTGTGGATGAATTTGGCTGACATGGGTCAACCTTCAGCAGGATTTGTACCCTTTTTACTGTGTGTTAATAAGGGCGGGATGACCCCTCTCCTAACCCCATATAAGTGACATAATTGAGACAGACAATAACTTTTCCTGATTAACTGTGACTTTCTCAAATGAAAGGAAGACATCAGAGCAGACATAGCAAATATGGCTTGTTGATGACTGCACTCTTTCCTGTTGGATTTGGACACTGCCTCCGAATCATTCTCAGCACTTTACACTGTCCTTACTAATGAAGATAAAAACCTTATTCTATTTCTGCTTCATGGCTGCTTATCCCATCTTGCTCTACTGCCCTGATCCCGAGAAAATATTGTGGGACTCCTCAAGTCAAATGTCCCTATATTTGTGAAGATTTTTCCTTTCTAACTAGTCAAGTAAGCTTGATGCCACTGAGCAAGTTTTCAAGTCATTATTCACTTTCTCCTTCCCAGAAAAGGGAGGCCCTGCAGGGAAGACATCACACACTAAGACGGGTAGGAGTCTGTAAGAGAGGCCAGGGGAGTGATCCCAGGAGTGTTTCTTACCTGCAGCCTGAGTCACAATGCTGGAAGGTGAGTGTCAGGCTTGTGTTTAAATCTCTAGCTTTTTCAAAAGTCAGAGAAAAAGTTATTGTCGTCATATCAATCACACTGCGATTTGTCGATCTGTCTAAAATCTAACTTTAAAATAGCACATATTTTCATGCTTAGAGACTACTCAATCTAAATTGTTTCTGCTTTGAATCCAGAGGCCGGCGACTGATCTGCCTCATCCGGGAAGAGCGCAATGACGATACCAACAGTGAAGCAACATCCTCCGCAACTAAACTGAAGAACAAAAAGACAGCAACTTGTCTGTTCCCCTTCCCCGATTCCCCAACGCTGTTCCCCTCCACCAATTCCCCAATAAAATCTTTAAAAAAAATAAATAAATAAATAAATAAATAAATAAATAGTTTCTGCTTTGAATTGCATAATTTTTTGACAATTGTAGTGTATGTATCATTTGCTTGGAATCCTTTATGTTAACCTTAGACCCAAAACACTGAAGTTCTGAAGAGTATGTATGGTATCTGACAATTAAGTTCACAAACTTGTTGCGCCAATATTGTTAACCTTTATATATATATATATCAGAGGGATTATTAATTATTAATTATTAATTTGTACCAAATGGGCAAACAGTTAATCAAGTTTACTATTTGGAAGGGCTGAAAAGGCTACATGGAAAAGTTAGACGAAAACGTCCTGAATTTTTTGCCAACAAATGGCTCTTGTTGTGATGGCTCTTGCATCACAACAATGCACCAGCTTACATGGCACTGTCTGTGAGGGTGTTTTTAGCCACTAAACAAATAACTGTATTGGAACACCCTCCCTACTCACCTGATCTGGCCCCAAATGACTTCTTTCTTTACCTGAAGATAAAGGAAATATTAAAAGGAAGACGTTTTGATGACATTTAGGACATGAAGGGTAATATAATAACTCTGATGGCCATTCCAGAAAGAGTTCCAAAATTGCTTTGAACGGTGGACTAGGCGCTCGGGTCGGTGCCAAGCTTCCCAAGGGGAGTGCTATGAAGGTGACCACAGTGCTATTCAGCAATGATGTATGTAGCACTTTTTCTAGGATGAGTTTGTGAACTTAATTGTCTGACCTCGTATGATGAAATAAATGTTACTGACTTCATTTACACATTTAGCATTGTGACTGAAGCATAAAAGATGTTCAATAAATAGTAGCAATGTTCATCTTCTTTCATTATTTGTTTGCAAGTAAACATTTAAAAATTTTATATCTAAGCCAAAGAAATTAGAAGAAACAGCAGGGGCCGGCCGAGTCACTCGTTGGTTAAGAGTTGGTTTGGGAGCATGAGTTCAGGTCCCACATGGGCCAGTGATGCTGCACCCTCTACAGCTAAGATGGTGAACAACAGATTGACCTGGAGCTGGGCTGCCATGAGTCTCCAGCAGTGGCGCAGGCTGCAGTGGGCTGCCATAAGCTACTGTGAGTGGCCGGAAGCCAGTGTGAGAAGCCAGCAGCTGGTGTGAGCAGCCATGAGCCTCCGTGAGCGGCCGTCCAATGGCTGGTGACCGACTCCCTCAGCTGGGAAGAGTGCAATGAAGGGCCAGTGAAGCGACGTCCTCCACAACTAGATTGAAGAACAAAAGGGCAGCAACTTGTCTGTTCCTCTTCTCCAGTTCCCCAATGCTGTTCCCTCTCCTAATTCCCCAATGAAAAAACAAAAACTAAAAAAAAGAAGAAACAGCAGTCACACCTATACTTGACACTCCTGTAGGAGCTTTTTAAAAGACTTTATAATTACTGTCCAGGGTTTTTCAATTTTGACACTACTGACATTTGGGGCCAGATAATCTCTGTTGTGTATGGGTGCTCTGGGAATTGTAGAATGTTTAGCAGCATCTCTGGTTTCTACCCACTAGATGCCAGTAGCACCCCCTTCACAATTGTGACAACCAAAAATGTCTTCAGATATTGTCAAATACCATCTGGAGCAGAAGGAAGGTGCTCCCAGTTGAGAACAGCTGATCACTGTCAAATCCTCTATAGGAACAAATTCTATGATCAGCCACAGCTGTCTTATAAAGAAGTAAATTTGTCATGCAATAAGCCTTTTTGGGTAGCTCTGGTCACCTGATAGGTTGAGATATGCTCAGGTTAGCTTGGACCTGCCTCTGTCAGTGAGCAGCCACCCAGAAGTGATTACTCCAAGCAGAGATGCCAGAGAAACCCTGTCAATGTAGAATACTAGAAATGCTAAATACAATATTTTTAAAAACATCTTTTAAAATATAGGGTTAAAGTAGTGGGTAAGCAAGGGAAATCCTCAGAAGCCAAGATGGGAAAACTCAAATACAGAGGTAAGCTAATGCTGAAGTCTGAACTCAGCCTAAACATAGTATTTGCCAGTCTGCTGGGGCCTAGAGCTGGGTTTTGATAGGTATTATATGCTGGGACAAAGAGCCAAACTCTCAGATGTATGTGGGATGGAGGTAGAATTAGAGACTCCTTCATCTAGCCTGTACCTCTGAAAGGTAACTAGAAAACAACAACAACAACAACAACAACAACAACAACAACAAAAACTCATACTCATAGTTCTGCCTAGGCCTTGGTTCTGAGCGGAATGGAAAAAAAAAAATCTAATAATTCCTAATTACAAGCCTACTCACACTTGTTTTAAGGACTGGAATTCACACTTCTTATGTAAGTATGAACTGAAAGCTAAAAATTTCATGTAAAAGAGTTACCAGGCTGATAGTACCTCTTGGCACCTGGCAGAAGAAATGCAAATTCCTCTTGAGAGGAATACATGCTAAACCCACAGCTCAAAATATTCTAACAGATAAAACACTGAGAAATATGAAATGACAATAAAGAAACCACAAAATATTTAAGGAAAAAGCCACTGTTAGTGGCTTTTATTAGTTAGTAAGCAGAAACAACAAACTGCAGAATCAGACCCCCAAAGATAATAGATATGCAATGAATGGATATGTAATAGAAAATAAATATGTTTAAAGAAGTAAAACAGAGACTAGGGAGTATAACAGAGAAGTAAGAATCTATCAACAGTAACCAAACAGAAAGGAAGAAATACAAGTGTTATTATTTGTAGATGACATATTTATGTATATAGAAAATCCAAAAGAACCTTTAAACAAACTATTAAAATTAAATGAATTTAGCAAAGATGAGGGATAAAAAGGTAATATACCAAAATGAATTGTACTCAGAAGAGCCAAAATAATCTTGGGGAAAAAAACAAAAAACAAAAAACAAAGTTGGAGCACTCATGTTTCCTAATTTCAAAACTTACTACAAAACTACAGTAATCAAGACATAGACCCATGGGGGCAGGCCAAGTGGCGCTTTGGTTAGAAGCTGGCTTGGGATGCCAGCTCTGAGCAGCGGGGCCCCTGCTCAGATCCCACAGATGAGGGTCAGTGACACTGCCTTCTATAGCTAAGATGGTGAACAACAGCTAAACCTGGAGCTGGGCTGCTGTGAGTCGCCCGGTGATGGTGTGGGTTGCAGCCTCTGCTGCAGTAGGCTGCCATAGGCTACAGTGAGTGGCCGGCAGCCAACGTGAGTGGTGGGCAGACTGTGTGAGCTGCCAAGAGCTGCTGTGAGTGGCCGTCCAGAAGCCGGGGACCTATCTGCCTTACCTGGGAAGAGCACAATGATAATAACAACATGGGCCAGTGAAGCAATGTCCTCCACAACTAGACTGAAGAACAAAAGGACAGCAACTTGTCTGTTCCCCTTCCCCGATTCCCCAACACTGTTCCTCTCCCCCAATTCCCCAATAAAATATTTTTTTTAAATTAAAAAAGGAAGACATAGACCCATGGAATAGAATCAACAGTCCAGAAATAAATTCTCATGTTTACAATCAATTGATTTTCAACTAGAGTGCCAATGGGGGAAAGAATAATCTTTTCAGCAACTGATATTATTGGGACAACTGGATTTCCACATGCAAAAGAACCAAGATGGACTCCTAACTCATACCATATAGAAAAAGTAACTCTAAATGGACCAAATATCTAAATATCAGAGCTAACACTTTAAAGCTCTTAGAAGAAAACATAGGTGTTAGTCTTCATGACCTTGGATTAGATACAGCACTAAAAACACAAGTGACAAAATAAAAAATAGACAAATTAGATTTCATCAAAATTTAAAACCTTTATGCCTCAAAGGACATGATCATGAAAGTGAAAAGACAATGACAAAATGGGAGAAAATGTTTGCAAATATGTAATATGTTTGATGAAGGACTTGGCCTAGAATATATGAAGATTTTCTACAACTCAATAATAATATGAAAAATAACTGAATTTTTTAAGTGGGCAAAGAACCTGAATAGATATTTCTCCAAAGAAAATATGCAAATAGCCAATAAGCATATGAAAAGATGCTCAACATCACTAGGCATCAGGGAAATGCAAATCAACACATATATGTTCACCTGATTGATGGCAAGGGTGACATTTGCAATATGTTGGTTAATAGGGGAAAAGATGTTGTTTTCTGGGGCAATTGAATTGTCAAAGGGACAAAATAAATCTTGACTCTTACCTCACATTAGTTACAAAATTCAATTACAGGTGAACTGTAGGTCTAAATGTGAAAGGTTAAAAAAATTTTTTTTAGAATAAAACTGGGTAGGCAAATATTTCTTAACATGACACAAAAATAACCATAAAGGAAAAAAATGATAAATTGGACTATATTAAGATCAAGAACTTCTGTTCATCAAAAGACACCATTAAAGTGTTAAAGGCAAGAACAGACTGGGAGAAGATATATACAATAGAGGACTCACACGGTAGACATTCCCCTTCAGTTAAGGACCCACTGCTGAACTGTGAGGAGTGTGCTTAACTCACAACTTTCTGCTGTTCCTCTTTCAGGTCCTCATCAGCTTTTAAGCCAAGGTCGTACTCTTTTTGTGGTGGTCTTTGACCAAAGATTGAGGAAGTCACTGATGACTCAGCATATTCTTTGTGGAATGTTCCCTACCAATGATAAACAAGGCACTGGTACAAGGGCCTAACCATTTCCACCCCTTGTGGGACTCCTCTAATGAGCAGCCTTTGCTCCAGAGCTCCTTGTTGGGCTGTCAGAGACTTTCAGGTCTCACTGGCAATATACTTGAATAGGCACTTCATAAAAGAGAAGATCCAAATGACCAATAAACAAATGAAAATGTTAGTATATTAGTTTCCTGGGACCGCTATAACAAATTCCCACAACCTTGGTAGCTTAAAACCACATGAATTGGTTTTCTTACGGTTCTGAGAGCTAGAAGTCTGAAATCAAGGTTTTGGCAAGGCCAGCCTCCTTCTGGAGGCTTTTGGGGAAAATCTATTTCCTTGTGTTTCCTGGTTTCTGGTGGCATTCCTTAGCTTGTGGCTACATCTTTCCAGTCTCTGCCTCCATCTTCCCCATGCCTTCTCTTCTTTGTATGTCTAATTTCCCTCTTCTTTTTTCTTATATGGACTCTTGTTATGGCATTTAGGGCCCACCAAATAATCCAAGATAACCTTCTCACCTCAAAATACTTAATCACACCTGCAAAAACTTTACCATTTAAGGTAATGGTCACAGCTTCTAGGTATTAGGACCTGATATCTTTAGGGGGCACCATCCAGCCCACTACAGCTTATAATATTAGTCAGCAGGGAAATGCAAAAGAAATGCAAGTCAAGATTAAAATGTGCTATTACTTCACACCCACCAGAACGGCTTAAATAGAAAAGGCAACATCAAGTGTTGGTAGAAATGCAGAGGAACCTGAACTCTCATACATTGCTCATGTATAAGTTGATACAGCTATTCTGTTCAACTGGTTGGCAGCACTAGAGCTGAGCATATGCATATGCTATGACCCAGAAATAAGCCTGGAATGTGCCACTGCTCCTTTCCCTCAGAAGAAATATTTTTGTGACAAATGAGGAATATCCAAGAGCAAGAACAGTGTGGTCATTTTTAGACTCACAGTGTACATCACAGTAGTAAAGTTTCCAAGAAATCCTGCTGTTTGGGAAATAATCTAGTAAAAAGCTGCTCAATCAAAGGAAGGAAAGAAAAGAAGGAGAGACAGGAAGGAAGGGAGAAGGGAAAGAAGGAGTCTTCATCCTCAGGGGCCTTAAGCGACTGGCCAGACTCTCCCCTCATCATCCTAAGCACAGCCCCGGCCTTACTCTGAGCCTTAGAGCCTCCCTGTCCTCCTGGGCCTGACCTCTGATGTTCCTGAGGGAGCCTTGGCTACCCTTTGCCTGCTAGCCTGTGTCCCTGACAGAGCCTTCCTTTTGCTGGAGCTGCCATGTCCTGAGCTGATGTTTTCTCTCTGGCCAAGCAACTTGGCCCAACCTCCAGAATGCCCCTTCCACTTTGGCCCCAGTTCATACCACATTCCAGTTGACTCCCACTCCTTATCACTCAGGTTGTCCCTCTGGACATTGGGCATCAGTGACCAGCGATGTGCCTGAAATTGAGCTTGGTGGCACCTATGTTACTAGGTGACTTAGACCTAGGGAAGTCCCTCTCCAGGTCTGGCTGTGCAAATACTGTTTATTGTGAGCAGCTTGTGGCAGCAAATCCTTTCTCTCATGTCTTTGTTTTTTCCCCAAAGTGCCAACCACAGAGCCAGGCACACAGGAATTGTCTCATGAATGCTATTTGGAATGGTAATGTTTGCCACAGAACACTACCATCTATTGTATTTTGATAAAGTCTCTGCCTCATATTTAGGGGGAGTGCTCCGATGGAAACAGAGGTGAGGCCATTTGGTGGTGGCTAGGCTCTGACTGGAGGGCTTATTGTGCCCAGGATGTGTAATGAGGAGCTTAAGAAGGGAAAGAAAGCTCCTTCTGCTTCCTTCCTTATTTGCTTTTCTATTCCCTTCTCCACGCCATAGTCATGTGTTTCTGAGTTTCTTTCCTCCTGTTTCACAAACACTCTGAGATTTCCTGATTGAACATCAGTTATGTCTCTGAACACAGGCAAGGAACCCCTGGTGTCCATGGCAGCAGTATCATCTTAGATCTCAGATGGAAAACCTGAAGACCAGCTCTAATGACTGCTAAGTCTTGGCTTCGTTCTGTGCCTTGTTTTTTGTGCCAGTTGGACCTTCCGCTTTTTACCCCGGGACACAGACCACAGCTCTGACACTCTGTAAAACCCCGTGAGGTGTGTAAGGGTAACAGCAACACACACTTGTACAGGACATGGCCACTTACGAGCTTCTGTCATCGGGAGTTTGCTCTTATTTCCCACAACTGCTCTCTAAGATATGTTTGCCACCTTTTTAAGAGTGAAGAAAGGGACTTGGAGAGGCCAGAGGCTTGCCCAATACCACGCAAACAGAGCAGCTTTTGTGCTCTGTTAGACCTAGGGAAGTCCCTCTCCAGGTCTGGCTGGGTCAATACTCATTCCACACAGACTGAACTTGGCACCTTCAGCTGAGCTGCTGCCTGGATGGCTCAGTGGACAGGGCGTGTGCTCTTAACAACAAGCCTACTGGTTCGACTCCCACATAGGATGGTGGCTATGCCCACCTGCAACTAAGATTGAACAACAGCACCTTGAGCTTAGAGGCCACAAACTGCAATTAGGAAGCCAGAGGGTGACTGGCTCCCTCCACAATGAAGACTGAAGAACAACAACTTGGCCGTCCCCTCTCCCAATTCCCCAACACTGTTACCCTCCCCAATTCCCCAATAAAATCTTAAAAAAAAACAAAAACAAAAAAACACACCCTGTTTTGGGCCGGCCAAGTGGCCCATTGGTTAAGAGCTGGCTTAGGACGCCAGTGGCCCCGGTTTGGATCCCACATATGAGGGCCAGTGACACTGCCCTCTACAGCTAAGATGGTGAACAACAGCTCCACCTGGAGCTGGGCTGCGTGAGTCCCAGTGATGGTATAGGCTGCAGCCCCTGCTGCACTGGGCTGCCATCAGCTATAGTGAGTAGCCGGCAGTCAGCATGAGCAGCCGGCAGCCGAAGTGAGCTACTGGTAGCTGCCGATGGCCTTCCAGAAGCCGGCAACCGATCTGCCTCACCCGGGAGGAGCGCAATAATAATACCAACATGGGTCAGTGAAGCAACGTCCTCCACAACTAGGCTGAAGAACAAAAGGACAGCAACTTGTCTGTTCCCCTCCCTCAACTCCCCAATAAAAATCTTTAAAAAAATAAAAAATAAACAAAACAGAATAGTCTATTCCCACTGCTTGAAACATTCCTCCCTCTGTACCAGCTACTCCTGCTATGTGGATGGCAGTAGCTAGAGATTTTTTTTTACTCAACAGGTTTTTTTCATCCCCAGTCTTCTAGTAACAATGCCCTTCCTTTTTTTCCTTTGGGGAACTTTCTCTCCCATAATTCCTAATCCTTAACTGTCCATCATGGTTGTCCTCCATCCCCTTGCAACAGAAGAGAGATGTGTGACTAAAGTTTGGCCAATCAGAGGCCCTGATCCCTCTGGCCATCGTGATTGGTTCAAGGTTGAGCATGTGACCCAATCCAACGATTACAAGTTTCCCCTCTTAAAGTAATGATACAAGGAATATACTGCGCTGGTACTGACATCTTTTTTCATTTGCCCAATTATTCCCATGGGATAATGCGTGGTTTGAAATTGCTGAGTCATATGTATGTACATTTTAAATGTTGGCACATTTTGTGAGGTTGTGCTACAGAGTTGGCCCAAATTTACACCATCCCAGCAATATGGGAGAGTTGGCTTGGCTCGCCTCAGCAACACCTGGTGTTGTCAATCTTTAAATGTTTGCCAGTCTGAAAAGTGAAGACAGCTGTAGAAATCTGTTCCCAATTTTCAGCTTCTTTTTGAGTCATGTCCCTACATGCCTGTTCCTAACATCACCTACTTCTGGCCTTGCTTCTAAATCTCTTGCATGGTCCTTTGTCCAACTTTATTGGTCTGCTTGTATCCTGGTCCACTCTACAAGACTGGAAAGTGGATCTTTATCATTCACATCTCCCTTTTCTCTTTAAGCTCCTTGCAGATACTAAGAACAGTTTGGAAACCAATAATTATTTGTTGAATGAATGAATGAATGAATGAATGAATGAATGAATGAAAGAAAATCCTTCTGTGATTCATCCATTCCCTCTTCAGCTCTTAGAGTTGCCATGTAGTTGGGTCAGTGCTAACCTGGATAGATAAATGCCTAAGAACATCAGGTTTCAAGGATCCCAACATTCTAATGGTTATATTGCATATTTAGGATCAGGGACACAGCTGTTCCATTTCAAGAAATGCCACTCCCTAGGAAATGCCCTTGATTAACACATTTTTACTGATAATCTACATGTTTCTAGTGTGGAATAAAATGACAGTCCCTGACTTCAAGTAACTTATCTATGTGAGAGGTAAAACTAATAAGGAAGGATTTGAGTTTAACTGGGAGCTATATCATGTGGCATTTATGAAATGCAATCCTTTAGGAAAAGTAAAGCATACTATGGGCTAGCAACTGTAAAGGGGACATTAATGAGGGTTAGATGGGTGCTCTGGGCTCCCCCCTTACATCCTGGGGTATTTGAAATTCAGAGCCCTCCTAGTATAAAACAGTATTATAGCCTCTAGCCACTTTTCTAGATCTCTTATGCCAAGTTTTTCACCTTCTTGGTTTGGGGTTTGGATACTCACTGGCCAAAAAGAAGGTCCTGAATCCATAGTGCTTTTGAGAGTAGTGCCATAAATTGCCAAAAGCCCACTAGGAAAGGAAACAAACATTTCTGAGTTAGAAGTAAGTGTCCCAGTGGCTAGAATTGCTGGTAGGTTTCCGTAGGATAATAAAAATGCCCAAACTATTTCAGAGCAATCTGGTTTTTGTCTTCTATTTAATGGCACCAGGACCCCAAAGTGCCACAGTTGCTAGAATAGGGGACTCTGGTTCTCTTAACAGGGAATTAGACTCAGCCTGTGAAAGGTGGATAGAAGTTAGATAAAGGGAAGCAAAAAGGAAGTGCATTCCAGGTAGGGTGAATGAAGAAAAATGTTTCTGTAGGCCTTTATAGATAGTTTATAAGGTCCCTTTACAAATATAATCTTTTTTTTTGGCAGGGGGAGCGGGGAGAGGAGGGGAGGGATCAAACCATTTTATTGAGGTCCTTTAGAAGAGGGTCAAAGAGCTGGGAAGACAATGAGATCCAATGTCTTCATCCAGCAGGGATTTCCACAGCTTCACAGTCTCCTAAAAGCACAAACATCTTTTGTGTAATTCCAAATAACCCTGAAGGTGTTGTTGTTATTATTATTACTGTTTTTAGGTTTTAAAAAAACTGAGGTTGAAGGTCTATCAGCTACTAAGAGACATGGGGAGCCTCAAACCCATGTCCTCTGACCTGGATTGATATCCACAATAATTAACTATGAATTTGGCACAGGCATCATGGCTGAGACTGGTTAACTGTTCACCAAACCAGTTTCCTCTTCTCCTTGGGTCGATAGTTAGACTACTTTTCCCAGTGTCCTTGTAATTACAAGTGATGTTGCCACTTCCAGGCTGGCCCGCAAATCTTTCACACATGTCCCTCATGGTCTTTCTCCCTCTTACAACTTGTAACAGTGACTGAAAAACATGCTACAGAGGGTGAAATGTAGAGGGTAGGAGCCTGGGCCCCAAATGCCCACTTACAGGAAAGCCACCCACAAATTAGGAATACCCATTTTAGACTTTATCTGAAAAATAAGCTGTGTTCTTCCTTGAGTCATTATACCTTTTTGTTCAAGCAGCTTGCTTCATTCTAACTAAATCAGATCCCGACCTACTACAGCAGAGGTCATTGTTGGAGGAAAGTAAATTCCCAGGCACTTCCCGCTTTCTGTTGCCTCCGGATAGTCCTTTGAGAATAAGCTGCAGGTGCTGGCTGTTGGGGGACGGGGAAGGAGGACAAAAGTGGTTTAAAAAGTGGGGGAGGGGATTGAGGCGAGCACCAGCATGATCCACCCTGTGGGGCCGGATTATGACTGGAGAGGAGTTTAATGTTTCATGCAGAGGGGACCAGAGTAGTTGCCTGAGTTGGGGTGTTAGGGGATCACATGAGGGAGCCCAGTGGTCTCATGACAGCTCTCCTCACCCCCAAACACACACACTGAGTGAGTTCTACCCATGCGCAGTAATGCCCTGTTTTCTTGTGAGCTCTTGTATCCTGTCAGATTGTCTTATCTCTAAGAAGCATATTTAGTTCAAAGGAAGGTCATAATCCTTCCTGAGCATTTCTGCTATCCCAATCAATCTCAGGATCAAGTTAATATTCAATTTTGGTGACCCTGAGTTCTGGCTGTACATGGAATCTAGAAAAATAATTAACATTTGTTGAGTTCTCACTCAGTCCCAGACTTTGGGCTAAGCATTTTCCATAATTCAGTCATCACATTCTTTATGGTCCCCGTAATGGCCACAGGTTCCTCTAAAGGGACCTTCTTGGACATTCCTGAAGTGGGGGTTGGGGTGCAGGGGATGGCTTGGCAGCCATGCTTTAGACCTCAGTTTATGTCCATCACTAAAATTGTATTTTTTTTTTTTAAATTTAAGCCTTCCACCTCTCTTATTAGGTCTATTTTTAGGTGTTTAATCTTTATGTGTATAGTAAATATGATTCTTTTTCTGTAGTGTTTTGAAATTGGCTATTGTTTGTTTATTAGAACATGATTTTTTTATGTTGATTTTGTACTTGGCCACCTTTCCAAATTCTCTCACTTTTACTAGTTTTTAAATTTATTCTCTTTGGTTTTCTAAGTACACAAGTATCTTCTAAGCAGTAAATATCTTGTAATAGACAAGATGATGATTTTTTAACAGCCTCATGGATACAATTCACATGCCATACAACTTACCCACTTAAACCGTATAATTCAATGTTTTTTTTAGAATATGCATGGAGTGGTGCAACCACCACCACAATCAATTTTAGAATAATGAAGAGCAATTAAATTTTTTTTTTTCTTTTTGAAATGATTGGAGTCACCAGTAGACTGTTAAGTGGTAATGGTGATCATGGGTCTCATTCCTGATTTTTCTGGAATGTTTGATTTTTCACCATTGGATAGGATGTTTGGTAATAGTTTATATTTATCAAAATAAGAAAGTTTCCTTCTAGCTCTAGCTGGCCAAGAATTTCATGTTTTTATTTAGAAATGGCATACATTTTATCAAATCCATTTATGAAAGCACTTATTGTGATGGGAATATCTTTTCTCCCCTTTAATCCATTAATATAGCAAATTAATAGATTCTCTACATAAATAATGTAAGGACGATACATAGATAATGTATCGTCCTTATAAAACACTATTGGATTCAATTTGCTAATAGTATATGTAGAATTTTTGCTTTTAACTTATTAGTGTGATTAGCTTATTGAATCAAGGTCACACTTTTCTCAGGATGTCTCCAGATAATGACTAAGCAAGACTGAGAAGGGTGTAACGGCTACTTTTGCCCAACCCAGGACTCCTCTAATGGGCAATCTTTGCTTTGGAACTTGTAGTTGAACTGGCAAAGGCCTGGTCAGAATTGCATCCTCGTCTAACAGTTTCCCCTGCCAATCTGGATTACACTTTTTCCTTTCACAGGTGTTATTCTCCAATAAACTGCCTGCATGCCTAACTCCAATCAGCATCTGCTTCCTACAGCCCCCAACTGACTCACATGCTACCCTCTCCAGCTTCACATCCAGCCATGTAGACTTTCATTTTCTATACTCTGGAAGAACATATGTATCATAGAAATGATTAGATCCTTGAAAATTAGATGTCATTCACAAACAAAACCACCTCAGCCTTTTTTTTGTTTTTTTCTTTTAAGGGAAATAACTTTAACAACAGCTCTAATTTCTGCTGTTATTAGCCAATTGTTGTTGTTGGTTTTTTTTTAAAGATTTTATTGGGGAATTGAGAGAGGGGAACAGCATTGGGGAATTGGGGAAGGGGAACAGACAAGTTGCTGTCTTTTTGTTCTTCAGTCTAGTTGTGGAGGATGTTGCTTCACTGTTGGTATCATCATTGCGCTCTTCCCGGATGAGGCAGATCGGTCGCCGGCCTCTGGGTGTCGCTCACCGTGGCTATTGGCAGCTCACACTGGCTGCCAGCTGCTCACACTGTCTGCTGGCCACTCACTGTAGCCCATGGCAGCCCACCGTAGCAGGGTCTGCAGCCCACACCATCGTCAGGGCTCGCACAGTCCAGCTCCAGGTGGAGCTGTTGTCAGCTGTAGAGGGCAGTGTCACTGGCCCTCATATGTGGGTTCCGAACCGGGGCCGCTGGCATCCCCAAACCAGCTCTTAACCAATGCGCCACTTGGCCGGCCCAATTAGCCAATTCTTATTTTCTATCTCTTCTTGTGTAAATTTTAGTAATTTGCATTTTCTAAGAAAATTTTGCATTTCAATTTTAAATTTTTCATTAACATTAATTATTTTCAGTAGTTTCTTGAAATGTTTTCAAATTTCATCTATAGCTATGTTTTCTTTCTTATTTCAAATGTTATCTTTAGAATTTTTGTTCAAGTATCTTATTTATGAAATTTAATTAGATTTAACTCTAGTAATGGTTTTTTTCAAAGATTAAGTTTTTGTTTTATTAATCAAGTTTGTGTGTGTGTGTGCTTCACCTCATTAAATTCTGCTACTTTTTATACACCATCCTTCTACTTTCTTTGAGTTTATTTTGATGATCTTTCATTCTAGGTTCTTGATTTTTATGCTTCTTTCATTAATTCTGAACTCGTTTTTATAATAAATTTCCTGAGTCCACCCTGGTCACCTCCCACAAGCCCCTGAAACATAGTCTCTCAATGTGACTTATTTCTAGTTTATAATTTCCTCTTTAATATGAGAATTACTTTAGAGAATTCTTTAAAATTTCCAGCGAAAAGACTTCTTGTGTTTCGTTTGCTTTTTAATTGCTAATTGTATTGCATAGTGGTCAAAAACATTTATATGATTTCTGCTTTTTGGAATTTATTGGGATTGGCTTTGTGGTAAAATACATGACTAGTTTGTAAAAGGGCCTTGGTTATTTGGAAAAAATGAGTGCTTTCTCTCTGCTGACTACAGTGTTTTATATATATGCATATATATATTACATAGATATATTTCAGAACTCTATTGTGAGCTGCACTGAGACATATGGCTATTATATTCTTTTGGTGGACTGTAGCTTTTATCAATATGAACTAATCCTTGTTTGCTGTAATGCCTTTTATTTATCTAATTTTTTAAAATCATGGTAAAATAAATAACATAAAATTTGCCACCTTAGCCATCTTTCAGTGGCATTAAATACATGCACATTGTTGTGCAACCATCACTACCATCCATCCACAAAACTCTTTATCTTACAAAACCGAAGCTCTGTATCCATTAAACAATTCCCATTCTTCCCTCCCTTCAGGCCCTGGCACCTACCATTCTACTTTCTATGAATTTGACTATACTGGGTGCCGCATATAAGTGGAATCATACAATATTTATTCTTTGTTACTAGCTTATTTCACTTAGTATAATGTCCTTGAGGTTCATCTATGTTGTAGCATGTGTCAGAATTTCCTTTCTTTTTAAGGCCGAATAATATTCCACTCTGTGTACATATCACATTTTGTTGTTTATCCATTTATCTATTGATGGACACTTGAGTTGTCTTCCACTTTTAGCTACTGTGAATAATGCTATGAACCTGGGTGTACAGATATCACCTTGAGTCCCTGCTTTCAGTTCCTTTGAGTATGTACCAGAAGTGGGTCATATAGTAGTTCTAGTTTTAATTTTTTGAGAAACCATTACACTGTTCTCCGTAGAAGCTGCACCGTTTTACATACCTACCAACAGTGCACAAGAGTTCCAATTTCTTCACATCCTCACCACTTGTTATTTTCTACTTTTTGAAGTGTTTTTTTTATAGTAGCCATTCTAATGGATGGGATACTTTTAATTTTCAATTATTGTTTCTGATTTTATAGCAATTATGTAATATTTGATACCTATTTAAGTGGTATATATATATATATATATATATATATATATATATATATATTTATTTTTGGGTTTTTTTCTTTTTATTAACCTAAACTGAAAAATCTATGCCTTGTGGTAGGCTACTTTAACCTATTTATGAGTACTGTGATTACATACATAATTAGACTTATTCCTGTCCTGTTATTTCATGGTTTTTATTTATCATACTTACTTCTTGTTTTTTTTTTCACCTATCTTTTCTTCAACTGATCAGTTTTTCTTTATCCCATTGTTTTTCCTCTTCTGGGTTGGAAATTGTATATATTCTATTTGTATTCTTTTAGTAGTTACCATTTGGCCTGTGGGCCAAATTCTGCCATCTATCTTTGTACAGTCTGCCTAAGAATAATTTTTAAGCTTTTAAATGGTTAGGGGAAAAAAATCAAAAGAAAACTAATGTTTTGTTACACATGAAACTTCTATAATTCAAATTCCATAAACGAAATTTTATTGAAATACAGCCATGTTTATTTGTTTACATATTATCTATAACTGCTCTTGTGCTGCAATGGCAAAGCATAAAATATTTTTATTTTATCTTTTTTCTTTTGAGGGCAGTGTCACTGTCCCTCATATGTGGGACCTGAATCAGGGCCACTGGCATCCCAAGCCAGCTCTTAACCATCATGCCACTCGGCCGGCCCAAGCCTAAAATATTTTTAATCTAGTCTTTACTAAATAAAATCGCTGATCTCTAGCTGGATGTACATCTCTCCACCACCATTCCCCCATCCCCAAAAAGATAAAAATTAATACAGAGGTTAATTCTTCCTCCTAATCTCCAAGCATTACGCCATGCCACATTTATATTGTATTCATTTAGGATTTTGGTTCCAAAAACTGAAAATAACCCAAATATCCATCAACACATGAGTGGATTAACATATTGTAGTACCTCAATATCATGGAATGCTTCTCAGCAATAAGAACAAACAATTGAAACACACACATCTGAAAGCATGATGCTAAGTAAAAGAAACTAAATGCAAAAGGCAACATACTGTGTAATAATATGCAAAATTCTAGAGAAGACAAAGCTATAGTATTAGAATATAAACCAGTGGGTCAGGGGTAGGGGACTGCAAAGAAACATGAAAGCACTTTTTGAGGTGATGGAAATATGTTATATAATAACTGGTAAATTTTATTGTGTATAAATTATACCTCAATTTTACCTTAATTTTAAAAACCTGTTTTGGGCAAAACTGATTTTTAGTGGGGGAAAAAAAATCGATGACGGGGAAGAGCATGAGAGAACTTTCTGAAGTGATGGTAATCTTTTAGATCTTGATGGAGGTGTTGCATTACACAGATTTAATGCATTTCTCAAAACTAAGTTAATACGTACTCAAGATTTGTGCATTTCATATTATGAAAATTTTACAGCAAAGAAAATGTATTGAACTCTAGTTGTGATATGCGTATTGAATATTTAGGGGGAAGTATACTGATGCTGCAATCTCTGATGTTCATTGCAGCTCTTTTTATGGTGGCCAAGACATGTAAACAACAAAAGTGTCCTTCGATATTCGATTAAATAAAGAAGATGTGGTATATATACACAATGGAATACTATTCTGCCATAAGAAAAGATGAAATAGTGCCATTTGCAACAAAGTGAGTGGATCTTGAGATTATTATAATAAGTGAAATAGTCAGACAGAAAAAATTGAGAACCATATGATTTCACTGATATGTGGGATATAAAACTGAAAACAACAAAAGAACAAGACAAACAAATGAAGAAACAAAAACTCATAGACACAGACAACAGTCTAGTGGTTACCAGAAGGTAAAGGGGAGGAAGGTAGTATTGTAGATGAGGGTAAAAGGGGTCAAATATATGGTTGGAAGAACTGACTCTGGGTGGTGAACACCCATCATGATATACAGATGATGTATTACAGAATTGTACACTTGAAACCTATGTAACTTTACTAACCACTGTCACCCCAATAAACTTTAATTAAAAAAGAAAGAAAGAAGGTATCTCAAAAAACTGGAAATATATGACCCAGCAATTCCACTCTTGGGTATCTACCCAGAAGAATCCAAGACGCTAATTCGAAAAAATATATGCACCCCTATGTTTATTGCAACACTATTTACAATAGCCAAGACTTGGAAACAACAGAAATGCCCATCAGTAGACGACTGGATTAAGAAACTGTGGTACATTTATACAATGAAATATTACTCCACTGTAAAGAATGAAATCATACCATTTGCAACAATATGGATGGACCTAGAGACTATTATGTTAAGTGAAATAAGTCAGTCGGAGAAAGACAAATACCATATCATCTCACTTATATGTAGAATCTGAAAAACTAAATGAACGAGCAAAGTAAACAGAAACAGTTTCATAGATATTGAGGAGAAACTGATGGTTGCTAGTTGGGAGAGGGGTGGAGATGAGGGAGAAGGGGAAGGGATTAGACAGCATAGATGAGTAACTGCAATATTGCCACAGGGATATGAAAGACAGTTCAGGGAATATAATTAATAATGTTGTAAATATTTTGTGGGGTGTCAGGTGGTCACATGTCTTGTTGGGGAGACCACTTCATGGATGGAGTGGAGGCTTGATCACTGCACTATACACCTGGGGCTGATGTTGTATAATATTGTATGCCAACTGTGGTTGAATTTGTATATGGTCACGAGATGTGGAGTATAGTGTGGGGTGGGGTCAAGGGAATTGTAATGGATATGTATGATATGCGGGGGGAGTGGGGTGGTGAACTGGGGGAGAGGGGTTGTCACTTTGAGGGGTAAAAAGTATAACTATTGCACTGCATTGTACACCTGAAACTAATTTTTTTTAAAATGTTTATTTCACAATAAAAGAATTGAGAGAGAGAGAGAGAGAGAGAGAGAGAGAGAGAGAGAGAAAGAGAGAGAGAGAGAGAGAGAGAGAGAGAGAGAGAGAGAGAGAGAGAGAGAGAAAGAAAGGAAGAAAGAAAGAAAGAAAGAAAGAAAGAAAGAAAGAAAGAAAGAAAGAAAGAAAGAAAGAAAGAAAGAAAGAAAAGAAAAGAAAAGAAATCATAAGAAATCATCTTGAGAGGCACTGATGGGAGGATTCCTGGGGTTTGTGAGATGGTAACAGCTTCGTTGTGAGTGGGAAATGGGTTCCACCCCTGGCACTGTGACCTTGGGCAAGTTACTTAATGGCTCAGCTTGGGTTTCCTCAGGGGTACCATAAGGATACTACTATGTTCCTCCTCAGGATACCATGTGTTTAAATGGAACATTGTTTATGAAGCAGTTAGCAGAATCCCTAGCAGGGCCCAGTAAACGCTCGCTCCAAGGGAACCACTATTATTATTGTTGCTAACAAGTACACTGTTCTGAGATTCTGAGAAACTGGATTTTGGCTCTGATGATACACTTACAAGCTGTGACATTAATCCTCAAAACAATCCGCAAGGTAGTAGTATTTTCCAAATAAGGAAACTATATGCATGTCCAACATCAAGTCCAGATCTGGATCAAACACAAATATTGTTTTCTAATAATTCTCCTTGCAGGTATGATCTTAGCAAAATTACCATTCAGCAAAGTATATTTTGGTAACTCCCTCATTTCTTTCCAAGCCTCTGTTCTCTTCCTACCAAGTTGGTATGAGGAAGAGAAAGTTGGGGACAGCCTGAGATTCCTGGGTGATAGTAACCCTGTGAGGACATTTCCCAGGATCCCTCGGACAATCTGGAAAGTTCTCCATTCTTCTAGCACTGGCTGACAGACCCAGCCAGTAGATAGAGAAGATTTACTAAGGCAGCACCACTCAGTGCCTGGTTCCCTGACTGAAAGTGTAGGGGGAAAAAAATTTTCTTCAATCCTCTTAGGGTCCCTGGCTGGCTCTGAAAATTAAACTGACAGAGACAGATTAACAGGAAAACAGCATACAAATTGTGTTGAATTATTACACGTACGTAGGAGCTTTCATAAGAGAATAAAGACCCAAAGCAGTGGCCAGAGCAGGAAGCTTTTATGCCTTTTAGACAAACAATAAATTTGTGAAGAATTGACAAGACAAGGGGTCTGGGCTAGGGGTAGTAAGTGGTGAAAAAGTAACTAGGAAGACATGGGTTAGTTTAACAAGGTTTGTTTATACAGACTTCTTTGCCCCAGATTCTCTGTCTCTGGTGATAAGAATGTCTTCCTTCCTCTTGGTACAGAGATGGGATTTTTCACATGGGAGTTTTATGATCTGTTTGGGGGAAGAAGGATGAGGGAGTAGAGGGGAAGTCAGAATGACTTTCTTACTTCTGCTATTTTCTCTTACTCCTTCAGCTTAAGATATTCAGTATGGCAAGGTGCCAATTTTGGGTTAATAGGTCCTGAATCCCATCACATGCATTATCTGGGAGCTTGTCAGAAATGACAATTTTGCTCCCACCCCCATTCAGACCTACTGCAACAGAATCTCTGGAGGTGGAGGCGCAGGATCTGGTTTAGCAAGCTCTGCAGTAGACTCTTCAGCACAGTAAAGTCGAGAAATACTATTCCAAGGGACCAATAAGAGGGCATAAGAGTGGACCAGCCTCTGTGATCTTACCTTTCCCCAAAATGGGACCACTGATTTGTGCTGAGGTTCTTTTCCAAGGAGGAAATAGGAGTGAAAAGGGGGAAATGCATTAAAAAATGTATTTCCTCATTTTTGCTACTCTCACAGCTTTCTTCCAACATGTGTGGCTTTTTTTTTATTAAATTTATTGGGGTAACATTGGTTCCAACATGTTTTGTACTTTCAATAAAATGCCGACATGGAAATGATGGATGTGGTATGTTTGGCAGCATGGAACAAATCAGAGAGGAGTGTGAAATGGATTTATACCTGATATGACCAAGCCAGACAGAAGAGCAGTTTGATAGAGGACCATAGCAGAGTGAGAAGGGGCCTTGGACTGGAGGTGGGCCCCAGTCTGTGCTTTAAAAAAAGAAAAAAAAAAAGGCTTATCTGCTGTACACACGCCAGCCTGTCAGCTGCTGCCCTGTTCTGTCACTCATTAGGGGTGAGACCTTGGGCAGGTGACTTGGCTTCTCTCAGCCAAAGGAATTATGTGTGTTAAAACATCTGGCATGTAGGATGCACTCAATACAGTTTAGAGTGACCTCGCTTTGGGTCTTTGTTGTGAAAGGAGATGTGACACAGAATTAAAACCAAGCAGTCTTTCTGCTGGACTCCATCACATAGAGGGTTCCCAGAGTCCCTTGTTTCAGGTCTCTCTGTAGAGAATCCATGGAATCAGGATTTGGTGTGACTTCTCTATCCTGATGAATGTGACCCTATGGCCACGGCCCAGTATGGAAGACTTGGGGCATTCCCGTGGCCACCTTCTTGACAAGCAAGAATCTCTCCTTCTGGCTCTCCCCACATCTCTAGCCCCTTGGCCCTTTTCATGCATTACCTGCTGCACTTGGCCTTCAGTATGGTTGGTGGATCCTTCTCAGCCATGTTTGGTTCTATGGCTGGTTAGTGGGCAGAGGGAGGTAAAAGGTGGGATGGTGGAGAATTCTTCTGGATTTGACTAGATCTTAAGATGATGATCAGCTTCAGGGCAGTGCATCTATAGCACTAGATATTCAATCTACAAAGAGTAAACCTCCTGGTAGCATTTCTGCTATACGTGTTGATGCTAAAATGGATCTCCTTCCGAGCCTTGAGTTGCATTGAGAAGATCTCAGTAGTTGCCAGGAAAGAGGTACAAAGGTGGGAAGAACACTTGTTATTATTGTTGATTGATGTTTCACCTAAGTCATCCTTAAAGGTACTTGTAGAGCCTCACTTTGGAAATTTTTTCTTTTCACCTAACTGGAGCTCATAAAAACTTGAGTCACCAAATGAGGATTCTATCATATACTCAAGAGTCAAGGAGATGGCTTGTGGTGACTTATCCACAACCATGGCTCATTCCCTTATGGCTGAGACACAGTGCTTGGTGGAACCACGACAGCTACCTGACCCCACAGGAAGCTGCAAAATTAACCATGCATTTCCTCAGCAACAATCACCTCAATATACTTTGGTCTAGAAACTCATCATGTGTTATCAAAAGGTACATTGATAGAATTCTCAGAGCTAAGTCTAGTCCAGACAATGGCTTGCTGGAGGGAGATGGTATTAGGGGTATAAAAAACTGAAGAAGTTATAACAACACAGTGTATGACTCAGCTTCCCACACTGCCCTCACCTCTGTTTTATTTTCACCTTTTTATTACAGCTCCTGCCTCTTGTCATTCCTGATTCAGATGACCTCCAAACTCCATCATCAGAGGCAGAGTCAAATGCAGCTGGAAGAACATCCTGGAGTTCTTGCACCTGACAGTGAATATCACACCTCTTAACTAAAGTGGATCACTGGCAGAAAAATCTTGCTCTAAATCTGGCCTTCTGCCCAGCTGGATCGAGTGCCAGGGTGTGGCTGGCACAAGATAAAGTTTTTTAATATATTAGCAATAGAGTTGCATTTAATAAAAGCCAAAGAGATTCTGAACACACATGTTGGAGGAGAAAAGAAGCAAGTTAGAGCTCAGGCAGGACATGTGGTGAGCACGTGGGAGATGATGTTACTTAGGACAGGAAGCCCAAGGCCCTAAGAACAGTGGAAGAATCTTTGCTAGAACTAGGAGGCAATGATCATCAGTTAATACATTCCACGAACACTTATTGACACTGTTCTAGACACTGGGGCTACAAAGACGAGCACCAGAGATGGCTGAATAAAAGGCAAGGTTTTTTTTCCCTAAAAATTATCTCTCAGAAAAGACCAATTTCAAGCAGTTTTACCTTAGAATTCTTAGCCTCCTTGCTTACATATTTGCTTCTGTCCTCCCACCCCTTTTTTCATTTTCTTCCTCTCTCGTTCTTTCTTCTTCCCTTCCTTCCTTCCTCCTTCCTTCTTCTTTTTAAGTAATGACAGCTGTGTCTGGGGAAGATGTCTTAGCCTGAAATGACCTCCATCAGTGCATTTTGTATGTTTATAAAGGTCACCTGATGACACTGGTGAAAAAAAATAGGCAAAGAAATTTGAACACAGATTTAGTAAGACTTCCTAGGGATATAAACTCACAATAAAGAACTGCATGTTTTTGTAAACAAGGCTTTTAAAGGTCATTGTAAAAAACAGGCTTTGGAGATGACAAATATATACCTACTGGGTAAATGGGGAGAAAAACTGTCCTAATGTTATGCTAACAGGTAATTATAGTTTGGCTTAAAATTTCCAATGTCAGCAGTACAGGCAGGTTCAAACAGCACTGTCTCTCAAGTAACTTAGGTGAAGTGAAAATGATGTGTGGGAAACGAGTTGGGGATCATCGTGAAACTATTAACTCCCATACAGGCATCCGAGTTGGGCTGCCCTGTCTCCAGCTGTCTTAATGTCAGGCCTGAGGAGGGTCATCATCACCTTTACTCCTCATTGCTGTTTCCAAACCATCCTCCCTCTGTCCTTCCTAAACATCCATGTGGTTGGATCTCCCTTTGAATCTCATCAAACTATACCATGACCCCCCTCCTGATTGCAGACACCTGCTGTCCTCGGTACTTCTCATTCCTTGAGGACTTTGAGTTTCACACACTCTCTCTCCTCCACTGCTTGTTTTAGCTCATGGTGATTTCAATATCCACATAGAAGATCCTCCCTGTGTCTTAGTCCAGTTGGGCTGCTACAATAAAAAATCATAGAGTGGGAAGCTTATAAAGAACAGAAATTAATTTCTCACAGTTCTGGAGACTGGGAAGGCCAAGATCAGAAAGCCCACAGATTGAGTGTCTGGTGAGAACCTGCTTTCTGGTTCATAGGAGGCTATCTTTTTGCTGTGTCCTCACATAGGGGAAGGGGCATGGGAGCTGGCTGGACTCTTTCATAAAGGCACTAATCCCATTTATGAGGGCTTTACCCTCATGACCTAACCACCTCCCAAAAGCCCCATCTCCAAAAAATATCACATTGGGGTTAAGTTTCAACATATGAATTTGAGGAACACAAACATTCAGTCTATAGTACCCAGCCTCTCAGTTCTATGACCTCCACCAATGACCTTGTCACCTCCATCCCACCCACTCACTCCCATGGACATACCCTGAAACCTGTCACTACCATTGAATGCAGCCCTCCATTGCCTCAGTTTCTAGTGTCCCACTCTGCCACTATGCCCTGTCTTTCCTGCTCACTTCTTTTTTTTTTTTTTTGAGGGCAGTGTCACTGGCCCTCATATGTGGGATCGAACCAGGGCCGCTGGCTTCCCAAGCCAGCGCTTAACCACTGCGCCACTCGGCCGGCCCCCTGCTCACTTCTTTTCTTTTACAGACTGCAATAATTTTTCTTCTAATTGAGACTATAATCTATGAGTATGACTCAACTATGTTTTCACTAATAATTTGCCACTTCGTTGCCTCAGTGCCCTCCTTACCCTAATTAGATTTCACAACTTATCATCACAGAACTTCCTTGCACACACCCAACTCCAATGGACTTGCCTGACAGAACTTCAACCATGGCTGACCTAATTAATAACACAATGGAGAAACAAAGTGACCACAAATGTCTATTCCCATATACCTCGTCCTGCTTCCAACATTGCTCCAATTCTCTGCCCCGCTTAGACAGAACTCTTTTAAGAGTTGTCCAGTTACTGTCACCAATTTCTTTCCTTCCCTTCTTTCTGGAACTCACACTCATTGACTTTATCACCTTACTCCACTGAAACAGCTGATGTCAAGATTCCTGAGGACCTCAGTTACTATGTCCAGTGGCCAAGTCTCAAGCCCCATCTTCTTTTGGCCCATCAGCAGCATCCTTTGATGGAGTAGATCACTTGACCCTCCTGACACACTCCTGGTTTGGACACGCGTCCCTCTTGGATCTCCTCTGACCTCACTGCCATGCCATCTCACATCTTTCTGACCCTAAACACTGGAGTGTACCAAGATTCAGGCCTTGGACCTTTTCCTCTATCACTCCTTATTGACCTCATCCAGTCTCAAGGACTAAATGACTCTCAAAGTTAGATCTCCAAACCAGATCTCTACCCCAAACTCCAAACTTCTATTTCACAAACTTACAATTTGACCTCTCTACTTGGATGTCTAATGGACATCCCAAACTTAACATCTGCTATCTCTCCAATGTTTTCCTCCTGATCTTCTTCATCTCAGAAAGGACAATTCCAATTGCTCAGACAAAAATGCCTCAGAGTCATCCTTAATTCCTTTCTTCCTCCCATGCCCTGCATGCAATCAATTAGTAAATTATGTTGGCTTGCCTTCAAAATACATCAGAACCCAGTGCTTCTCACCATTGTTTCTATCATGACCCAAGCCACCATCATCTCTTATCTGGGTTATTGCAGTAGCCTCTGTCTCCCTGCCTCTGTCCTCATCCTTACCGTCCCCTCTCCATCAAGCAACTGAAGCAAATTTTTAAAAATTCAGGTCAAATCCAATTACTCCTTTGCTCAAAACCCTCCTGTGGCTTCTCATCTTATACAGAGCAAAAGCCCAAATCCTTACAATGGCCTAATACTATCTGGTATCCACCACCTGCTGACCTCATTGCCTACTTCTTCCCCACATCACCCTGCTTTAGCTACACTGGCCCCTGCTCTTGGATGCACCAAAGACATTCTTACTTTAGGATTTTTGCATTTTGCTGCTCCCTCTTCCTAGGACAGTTTTCCCCAGGGAGTCACATGCCTTGCTGCCTTACTTTAGATGTCACCTGATCACCCTGTATAGAAAGTCAAACCTACCCCTACCCGTCTTTCTGTCCCTTTCAAGTCCTGCTTTATTCTTTCCCCTTGAGGAGGCAACACCTAGACACCGGACAAATAGGGAACAAGGAAGGCAGGGACTTTGACGTTTTTATCAGTGATGCTGGAAGAAAAGCCAAACCCTGCCTCCACTCCAGTCTCACTTTTTGCCTTATGTCCTAAGCCACCAAGCTTTCCCATACCTCTCCAGGTGACTTCCTGCTCGGTAGCCTTGTCACTCTCTTCCTTACAGTTGAACCCCAACTCCTCCTCCTTTGCCTGACAAGCTCAAGCCCATCACTCCACTGCAGGGGTCTCCCTTGGGAAATTCCCCCAACCCCACCAGACCAGCCATGCTCCCTTGTATGTGCCTACACTCTGCTTTGTACACTTTCTCCTATTGCTTGTCAATGGCACAGGCCAATCTATCTTCCTCCTCTGGACTGTGAGCTCCTTAAAGATGCCATGGTGTTTCATCTCTCACCTTCATCTCTGATCCCCAGTCCTTGGCATTGAGTTGGTGCTCAGTAGTTATTTGTTTTCCTGCAAATGGTTAGCTCAGAAATCTCGAGCAATTATCAGCAGTGGGGAACTAATTACTTCCATTTATTGGACAGAGGCTTCTACATAGAATATTTTATTTGCATTTCACAAGAATATTTTTGGAGTGAAATATAACAAGCTCTATTTACAGATGGGGACACTGAGGCAGTTAACACATGCCGTTGGCTTCCCCTTCTGGGGTAGCCCATTCATTTGAGGGCAGGCTTCACTATGAGAGCTCTCTCATGTTCTCTCATTTCATTTAATCCCACATCAACTCTAGGAGGAAGACAGTGGAATTCTCATTTTACAGAAGAAGTCACCTTCAATCACTGTCATCTGAGACTGGGAGTCAGATGGAACACCAGGTGGGGGTGAAGAGATACCTCCAAGAGAGTGTTACCCCTGGCATCGCCCAAATGAGAGGAAAGTTGGTGTTCCAGGAGTGTCAGGCCTTCCTCTCCCTCAACCCTTGGGGACACCGAGCTTGATCTCTCCATCACTATTCCAGGGGGTGGTTAAGTATGTGCCTTACATGTCGGAAGCTGGGATAGTTTTCTTGTCCTTAAAAGGACAGAAGCTGAGTCTACATAGAGCTGGATTGCTGGCACTTGCTAGCCAAGGGGGAAGGAGGGGAGATGGAGTAGATTTCTGTGGTGAACTTCTGGCTCTGGCAAGTGCTGGCAACTTCTTCTAGGAGGCTCACCTGGCTGAGTCGTATATTCTAAGTAGAGGAAGCAAAGGGAATAGGGCTTCTTACAACCTGGGCTGAATGCATATAAATTCCAATTGCATAGAAGTGCAGAAACCTGACTCTTTAGTTTAAGTAACACTTGAAAAATAAACACACAAAAGTTGTAGCACTTTCCAGAACTATTTTAGATGAAGAGAAGGTATGCAAATGTGCTGGGTGTTTCAATATTACATGCCAGAAAGGAAGCAGTTCTCTGTTCCCAAGTCCCAGATAGTCCCACCTTCCAAAGAAGGAGTCTCCCACTCAAAAACCCAACAGAGGGCAGTGGCTCAGAAATACCACAGCAGTGAATGAAGTTCCCTTGAGCTCCTAAGGAATGGGGTCCTCACTGCTGCTAGCCAGCACTCCCTACCTTCTGGAGACCTGGCCCAGACATTAGGATAATTGGGGTCTTCAAATTAAAATTAGGATACATAATCTGACAAATGATCTCTGACTTGCATTGTATTTATATAGATAATCCCTCAAAGACTGCTGACTGTACACTTCCCGGCCCTAATGCCTGACTGGAAAGAATAAAGCTCTGTAAGAGTCAGACCACCTTGGACCAACTGCCATGTACATTCACCACAGGTGTGATGCCAAATAATAATGGTTTGGTAAATCCGGGCCTGGGTTTTGAGGCCCAGTGCCACATGCAGGTCACAGAGCACAGGTGGTGGGGAGAACACGGCAGAAAGCCCTCTATGTGCATCTGATACTCTGCGGCTTAGTGAGGCCCTGGGAAAGTGGCTGGCATGGCGCTAGTGAGGATTAACAACGGTGCCATAAAAGGCGCATGGCCTGGCTTATCAGGTACTTAATAAATGGTATTAACTTTAACTGTTATTCTTCTTTCCTATGACTTGCTGAGACTTGTTACCAAAGCTGTACAGAGAGCGGTGCTCTGCAGTAGGGAAGAAGTCTCCTCTTTCTTCCCCACCCCACCCCCTTTCGCTAACCAGGCAATTGGTTCACTTGGCTCTCAGGACTGGAATTGAGGGAGTATATTACGCCATGGTGACCCCCCTTAGGCCCTGTCCCTGGAAAATAGATTTCAACTTACTTGTCAGCTCCAACTGATTGTTAACATTAGCCTGAGGTGCCCCATAGATGCTCTGATTGATTGACAATGTCTGCCAAGGCCTATGCAGTGGGAGTGGGATGTATAAGCCACATAGTTATATTCCCTGAGATAAGGCTCCCCTCCCCAATGGGCCTGCTTACACTGGGTTCCCCAGAAGTAGACTCAATACAAGAATTTGTGTACAAGTAGTTTGTTGGAGAAATAATACCAGGAGTGGGAAGTGAGATAGCAGGGACAGGGAGGAAGCAAAGCAAGTGCCTTCATAAGCATGTCACCATTAAGAGCTTCTGAGGCTCAGCTGGACACCTCTGGGAGAGAGTGGGCAATATCTCAGGGTTGTCCCAACTGAGGGGAGAGGAAGAGGGATGTTTATCCTCCAATGTACCCAGCTTTCAGTACACCCCAGGACAACAGACTGAGATGGAGCTCGTGGCCTGCAGGCGGATGCCCTAGGCACGTGTGGACAAGGATCTGACAGTGTCCACTCCGGTGCTCTGCCCCATCTGGGATGACCAGCTCTGCTCTAACAATGGAGCTCAACCTCAGCAACTTGCTCCTCTAGAAAACCAGGCCTGACGCAAAGTTAATAAGGGAAGTGGTGTGGCCCTGTGGGACAGACATGGACTCTGCGGTCAGCCAAACCTGGGTCCAAATCCTGACACAGGCTATGTGACTACAGGTGAGTTACTGGACTTCCCGGCATTGTCATAATAACCTAGAAGTAACAGTTGCTGCCCATCCAGTATTGTGTGGATCCCCTAAGGCTCCCCTCCCAGATACTTCCCTGACACTCAACTAAGTCAGCATTTGCTGAGTTCAGCTGCACAAAAACCCCTCCACACACATATAAACACAAACTGCCCAGAAGCCCAGCCCTTGTTTCCGTGAGAAGATCTGGGAGGTCAGTCAGAGTTGCCATTGGGGATATAGACCCGGGTAAGAGGCCTCTGGGCATAAATAACACCAGGCTCCAGACCTCCTATGCACATGAGACAGAAGGCCACTGGAGGGCAGGAAGAGGATTTTAGAACTTTTCCTTATCCTCAGTTTTAGTTATCCTTTTAAAAGTCCTGTTTTTGCTTTTGTTTTATAACAAATATAACAGAATTGTACAAGTACATAACTTATGCATGAATACATAAAAATACATTTGTTAGGGTATGTGCCCCAAAACATCTTATGGGTGTGTGATCCAAAAAGTTTGGAGACAGCAGCATTGGATCCTTCTTTCTTGGCCTGGATAACTCATGTTTGGCCTCTTTCCTGCTTGGTACTCTCCCACCTGCCCTGCCTTTAGTCTCATTCTCTCCTCATAGAATGACACCTGGCTGCAGTTCAGTCCCTGGCCTCTCAAGGTTTATAAAGGAAAGCATTTCTTATTACTGGTATAATCACAACTAGAGGCCCAACCTTGACCTATCCCAGCCTTGGATTCCCTCTCTTGGGTCTCTCTCCCTGCCACCTCTACCACCATCATCACCACCTCCCACCCCTGCTGCTTCCTTAATCAGAAACTTAATCAACAACAGGGTCTTCCTGTTGGTGACAAACCAAGCCCAGTTTCCTGTGTCAATTGACCTGAGTCTGCCCACTGCCTGAGTACCTCCCAAGCTTCCAGTTCCCCCAAATGTGCTCCAGCCAGACCACACCTTTGCAGTCCCAAGGGCAGACCCTGAGTTCCCACTCCTGTTCCTTTCCTCAACGTGTGCCTCACCCTCGCCCTGCACCCTGCAGGGCTGAATCCCATCTGACTCCGAGGCCCAATTCTAGTGGCCACATCTCCTTAAAGCTTCCTTGGAGCCTCGGGCCCCTGGGCGACATCCGCCAGCCAGTGCCTCCCACAAACTGTACCTACCCAACCCCAGTGAGACTTCCCAGATGCTGCTTTGGGTCAGGACTGACTAAATCTTTTTTGTGCTCAGTACAAAACAAAAATACCGGGTCCTGTAGGCAAAAAAGAAAAAAGAAAAGGTGCCATTAAAAGTCCTAAAATATATAGCCTTTCCCTTCTTCCAAAATCTCTCACTTGACCTGTCATGGTGATTTCTGTTTTCTATTTGGTGTTCTTCCTCAAGCACGGGGGCATTGATGGCAGACCCTCACATGTGCCAGCCACCCCCACCCTGCACAACCTCCACAACTTGGCTCTCACGTATCGCTGGCTGCAGGCTCCTCTCCCACTACAGCTGGCTTATCAGCATGTTAAGCCAGGTCTCTCCCCTTCCCATGGGCCTGTGCCCAAATCACCGTGGATGGGTGATCCCCAAGAGGATTGCAACCTGTGCTCTGGGATGTGCTAGGTACCTGGATCAAGGGGGTATAAGAGGTTTTCCCCTGCTGAGTGGCCCATAATGCTGGCCAAAGACAGAGATGGGGCTACTGTCATGCCCTCTCCTAAGACATGGCAGGACCCATGTGCCGAGGCCCCTCCAGCCAGTGCAGAGAGCAGCAGTGGTTGTTGGGCCGGGGGAGGGTGGGGGGTAGGAGCTGGGAGCACCTGGGACACTGGGGATCAGGGGAGTGGGCAGCCAAGACCATGTCCTGGAGAGGTGGCAGAAGACAGAAGGGTGTGTAAACTGAGGCTCCAAGCCACCAGCACATGCTTTATTGTCCCACTGAATTCACCTATGGAATACAAATTTAAAGAGAAAATTATTAAAAACTTTAAGCCAATGCACACAGAGAATGAAACCCCAAATGCAGGGCCCATCTGACCATGGGCCTGTGGGGCTGTACTGGCCTCACTCCCCTGAGTCCAGCCCTGCTTTTGGTTATGATCATTCATGTATTGTGACGTTGAACCTCTTCTTCAAAGTCAGGGTTCCCCTGAGTGCTGCTTGCAACATGGCTGGCACACAAGACGTCATTAGGTGATAGGTGCACAGGCATTTTAAACACTTCAATAGTTTAGTATTGGTCCATCCACGGGTGCCATCATAGCGGACGCGGCTGGTCAGGTGCTCCTGGACTCCGGTCTCACCATTCTGTCCCAGTGTTCATCCAGGTTGGATATGAACCTCTTCCTCCAACAATAGGACGAAATATTTTTGGCCGACAAGTATGTCAGCTTCCTGGTCTCTTTTGTTACGCTCAGCACATTGCGAGCATCGATGGGAAGCGTGGCTTGTTCACAGGCTTAACTCCAAGACCGTGGTCCATGGTAAAGTTTTACAGGAGTTAGGACCTGGAAATATACAGAAAGAAGTCTCATCTTCCTTCAACTGAGTTATCAAGGAGACAACACAAGAGATGATGGCTCGTTCTGCTGCTACCCTCATCACACATCCCTTCCACGTGATCACTCTGGGATCTATGGTACAATTCATTGGCAGAGAATCCAAGTACTGTGGACTTTCTGACTCCATAGTAACCGTATATCGGGAAGAGGGCATACTCGAATTTTTTGTGGGTCTTATTCCTCGCCTCCTAGGTGACATCATTTCTTTGTGGCTCTGTAACTCGCTGGCCTACCTCGTCAATACCTATGCACTGGACAGTGGGGTTTCTACCATGAATGAAATGATGAGTTACTCCCAAGCTGTCACAGGATTCTTTGCCAGTATGTTGACCTATCCCTTTGTGCTTGTCTCTAATCTTATGGCTGTCAACAACTGTGGGCTTGCTGGTGGATGCCCTCCTTACTCCCCAGTATATACTTCTTGGATTGATTGCTGGTGCATGCTGCAAAAAGAGGGAAATATAAGCTAAGGAAATAGCTTGTTTTTCCAGAAGGTCCCCTTTGGGAAAACGTACTGTTGTGACCTGAGAATGTTAATTTGAAGATGTGGGGCAGGGACAGTGACATTTCTGTAGTCCCAGTGCACAGAATCATGGGAGAGAATGTTGATTTCTATATGGTGTGGTGCCCTTTTTTAATAATCATTTAATCTTGGGAAAATGGAAAAAAAATAGTTTAGTATTGATTTTCATGTGTATTAGGAAAATAAATCTGTGACTATCACATTCACTCTATAATGTCACAGTGATACTGTCTTAGTCGTTCAGGCTGCTATAACAAAATACCATAAACTGGGTGGCATATCAAAACACAAAAATTTATTTCTCACAGTTCTGGAAGCTGGAAGTCAGGACACTAGCATGCCTGAGTCCTGGTGAGGGCCCTCTTCCAGGCACCAGATGGCCAACTTCTCATTGTATCCTCACGTGGTGGAAAGACAGCAGGAAAGCTCTCTGGGGTTCCTTTTATGAGGCTCCACCCTCATGACCTAATTTCCCAGAGGCCTCATCTCTGAATACCATTACACTGGGGGTTAGGTTTCAACATGTGAATTATAGAGGGACACATTCAGTCAATAATAGATCTGTAGACTCTCTTAAAAGCAAATTTATTGACAGAAAATAACTTTAAAGAAAAATATTAAGTAAATAATAGTACATGTGGTACTCAGATATGACAAAAAAATGTGAAGATGGTGCTGAGAGTTTGGGAAATACAGAACTAGACTGTGAATTCGTTAAAGCCACATACAGCTTGTCTTTACATTTCCCCTCTCCTTTCTCCATCAGCCCTTCCTTTAGGAGCAGCCAATGCTGAATAAATGAATAAGCAAATCAACCAATGAAAACTTGGACTCCTGGTGCCTGAGCCTCTTCTTTGAAAATTTTATGTTTAGGACTTGTTTCTGATTAATTGGTTTACTCAGGATTCATTTCAATACATTATTAGAAATTTTTGCTAAAGAAATTAATTCCTTTAAAATGTACAGAGCTTCGGCTGGCCGAGTGGCGCGGTGGTTAAGAGCTGGCTTGGGACGCCAGCGACCCCGGTTTGGATCCCACACATGAGGGCCAGTGACACTGGCCTCTAAAAAGAAGAAAAAAAAAACGTACAGAGCTTGTTTTGAAATAATCTGCCTGCCTCCCTTTTTCGGGGCCCCTCCCTGACTACTAAGTTCAGAAACATGGCCTGGTGATAGAGCAAATTCACAGCACGATGCCAAGTGTGCTCTCACCCAGCCTTGGGCTCCCTCTTAGCCTGGAGGCTTTATCCTGCAGGTGACCTGACGAGAGGACACCCTGTGACATGTATTTCTGGGGCTGGATACTTTGCAAGGATATCATGACCAGAAAATACCAGTTGATACTCTTTGTTTGTTTTTTTGTTTGTTTGGTGTTTTTTAGCTGAGCCATCCTGCTACCTGTTGGCAGCTCAGTGGCAGCTCAACTCGGGCTGGGCATCAAACTGCTGTTGCTCAGAGCTCAGCTTGCCCCGTGAGTGAGCTCTTAACCAACTGAGCCACTCGGCCAGCCCTACCAGTTGATACTCTTGGGAGGTCCTGGATGAACAAGTGACTAAAGCTTTATTATCAAAAGTTGCCAGCCCTTAGAGAAATGGTCTCTAACTTCACCACTCAATCAAATTTTGCCCTATTGAACAGCAGAGCCACAAAATTTTTTAAAGGATACAGGCATTTAAAATGATAAAGAAATGTCATCCATGACAAACATTTTGGAAGAAGTTTTCCTAAAATAGAAAAAAAGGAGAAACACATATTTAGTGGTCATAATCCAAAGCCACCTGCAGCTTCACTAGTCTTAGCCAGGTGGCCTTGCATTTGTTTCTTGAATAATCATTAATATATATTTATATTGGTTATTTACTGTTGATATTTAATAGATGGCAAAAAAGGACATTCCTGACATGCTGTTTTCCTTCTACCAAAACATCACTAGTGTTTATATTTTATGAGAAACTTTATTTGAAGTTTTCAGGTAAATGTTTTGAATGGACTGACACATTTCAGGACTTACCCATCCCATAAATCAAGAGATGGGGGCACATACATGCTCATTGTAAAAATTCCAACGTTACAGCTATGGGTGATTTAGAAGGTGAAAGTTCCCCCGTAATTCTGATTTCCATATATAATCAGTGTTTCCAGTCAGATTTTGTCTGTGCCTATGTGTGTACACACACACACACACACACACACACACACACACACACACACACAGTGCAGAATGCTACTACTCATTGTCCTGTGTGATTTGCCCCTTTCACTTGACTCTGCCTTCGACATCTTTTCACATCAATTATAAAGATCTACCATGTAAGAAAATGTGACTTATCAGGCAGATTCAGCTTATCAACTCAACTGGCCATTATTCTCACAGGAAAAGTCTGAGTTATAGGGGAAAAAAAATAACTTATTCCAAAATTTGCAAAGAAAAACTGCATAATCAAAATGAATAAGTGTTTAATTGAATGCCTACAAAGTGGGACATTGTCAACTTCATTAATTGATTGATTTAGTATTTATAAAAATTTCAGTACATTTGAAAAACGAATTGAAAGTAACATTTCCTCCTTTGCAAGAGTTCTTGGGGAGATTGTTGTTCATATTCTATTATTTTAAAAAGCAAAATTGTTAAAGCCATTTAAAAATATTTTACAAGAAAAATATATACACAAAAAACACACATGTATGTGAGTACATATATATGCATACCTATGTAATAGTCAGTATGGGTTGTGTTTAAAGTGTTTGATGTGTTATTAAAACAGAGTCTTTATAAGTAAGAAAAAGGCCTGGGGATGCACAGGTCTGCACAAGGCTCAGACCACCCCAAGGAGTCTTGTTTTCAACCAGGATCCTCTTCTGTAGATATAAGAAATGAGTAGTGGGGGTGACTGGTTAGCTCAATTGGTTAGAGCATGATGCTGGTAACCCCAAGGTTGCTGGTTCGGTCACTACATTAGCCATTGTGAGCTGTGCCCTCCTTAGCAGAGTCAGCTATGCCATAGTGACATGGAAGTAATGTGTAACCAATGACCATGGCTGTTCCCCAATTTAAAAAAAAAGATATGAGTCTTGCTGAGTCAAGAGGAAGTTCTTCTTGAGTAATCTCTAGTTTCTAGCACGTGGGACAGGATATTAGTGATCTGGAAGCTAGGAGAATCAAAGTCAGAATTTAGAGCACTGACGAAAATGGAAACCTATAGCCTAGAAGGTATCTTCAAGACTTCCTTAGTTTTCTAGAAAAAAATGTAAAATTCTATCATTAGAGCTAATTCTTTTATTGGCCTACATACCCACTAAAATGCAAGTAGCTCTAGGAGAAAATTGCTCTGTATTTTTTCCTTTAAAAAAAAAATGTGTAACATATATAATAAAGAGCAGATGGACCAAGAGTATGGCCTAAGGCCTTTCTACATATATAGATGATGATATAGATATAGATATATAGATACAGATATAGATATAAATATATCCCCAGGTTAGCACCACCCTGATCAATACACAAAATATTTCTATCACCCTAGATGACTCCTTCTGCTTCTCCTCAGGTAAAACCCTCTGCACCAAGGTAACCACTATTATGATTTCTGCCACTATATGTTACTTTGCCTGTCCTACTCAACATTGTATCTGTGAGATTCTTCCCTGTTGCTGAAAGTGAAAATAGCCCTTTCAGGTGATAGATTTAGCAATGAAGGATTTTGCACATGGCCAGACACGTCTATTATTGCTCGTCCTACAGTCTTTTTTTGTATCATGCAATTATCACCACTTACCTTCTTCCCTCACAACACACAGCCATATAAATGAGCAAATAAAAGTCCTGGGCTGGCCGAGTGGTGCACTGGTTAAGAGTTGGCTTCAGACATCAGCTCTGAGCAGCAGGGCCCCGGTTTGGATCCCACATGAGAGCCAGTGACGCTGCACCCTCTACAGCTAACATGGCAAACAACAGCTCAACGTGGAGCTGTGCTCCCGTGGGTTGCTGGCAACTGCATAGGCTGCAGCTGGTGCTGTAGTGGGCTGCTGTGAGCTACAGTGAGTGGCTGGCAGCCAGCTTGAGCAGTCAGCAGCTGGTGTGAGCTGCTGTGAGCCGCAGTGAGCATCCGTCCAATAACTGGCAACCAGCTGCCTCACCTGGGAAGAGTGCAATGATCATAATACCAACATGGGCCAGTGAAGCGATGTCCTCCACAACTAGACTAAAGAACAAAAGGACAGCAACTTGTCTGTTCCCCTTCCCCGATCCCCCAACACAGTTCTCCTCCCCCAATTCCCTAACAAAATCTTTTAAAAATAAATAAATAAATAAAAATCCTAATATTTTACAATTTAAATGTGTTTTTTTTTTTCTCTGAGTACAAAAGTTACACATGCTCATTGAAAAAAAATAAATTCTAGCTTTGAAAATCTTGCGTGGCTTGTCCAAATACAGTCGGCCCATGGTCAGTGGCCTTTGGCCTGGCTCAGAAAAATGAATGGGGTCAGTCACATTTTCCCTCTCAGGAATGTGGCCTCTAAACTTCAGAGGGAAGCTGCAGCTGGTGGAGACATTGGCCCCACTTGAACTGTGCGTGGTGTCACCCGGACCTTCCTCCAGGACTCAAGGGCCTGTTTCCCTCACTGCCAGGCTTCTTGGCCCTACTCAGGACAGCCCTGAGGCCAACCCAGCTCCAGAGCTCCTTGTGGGCGAGGCTGAGGCTTTTGTTGAGATGACTGCCCAGTTTCTCCTACTGCCCGCTCCTGTTTCTTCTTTCACCCTCACTCCCTATGGAGTTCCCTGCTCACTAATTTCCAGCTCAGAGTCTTTCCGAGGGGACCAACTTGCCACAGGTTAGAAAGGAAGGGTGACACATAAGTATCAGGTGTGCTTCGAACAGGTCCTTCCCTTCTGACCTAAGTTCTGTATCCTCTTCAGGGGGCTGCGGGGAAGGAGCTCCTCTAGACCTTCACCCCTCCGCCCGCCACCCCCCACCCCACCCCACTCCCCACCACGCTATTGCACTTGTATCCTCCTGGAGAATTGCCTACCTGGCACTCAGGGTCTCCAAAAGAAAAAGACAAGTTTTGACTTTGCAATGAAAAACATAGAAAAATATGTCATGACTTTTCTGACAACCCAATATATACCCCTAGGTCACCACCAGATCAGGCAAAGCCAGACTAGTATTACCTATCTGAGCCTTAGTTTCTTCGTCTGTAAAATGGGCCTTTGCCAAGATCACCCCACCCCATGTCTTTCCCACCACTCTCCATTTCCCTCTACAGCCCCCACTTCCACCATCCCTCATCTGGTTTCCCCTCCCCAATTCACTCTCTATACTTCACCCAACAGCACAACACAAGTTCATATAGGGTTGACATTCCAACTGGGGAAAATGGGATAAATGGCTGCTGTCACCATTTCATGATGGTTGTGTGAGAGCATTGCTGCTGGTGGGAGCACTTTGGCACAGTGGGCTTTCTGAGGCCCCATTTTAATTAAATAATGCTCTCTGAACACCTTCAGTGGTCTCCCCCACCTGCTCAACAGAGCCTAGAGCTGTAAGCCTAATTCAGCGTCTTGTGTTCTCTGAAAAGCTCATCTCCTATTACCTGGTACCATTGACCACACCTCACATTCCCTGGACGTTTCCACCTCTGTGCTTTTGCTCACACTGACCCTGCCGGCCGAAGCCCAGCCCAGATTCCAGCTCTTCTATCATACAAAGCCTTCCTAGAACCCGCAGGTCACCACCAGAACAAAACTTTTTTTTTTTTTTTTGTGCATTGATGGTAGTATTTGCCATTAACTGCCTTGTGTTAAGGATTAACTAGGTTAACTAACTACAATGCCTCTTTGGTTAAAAAAAAACAAAGGTGAATGGCATGTCCTCAAGGCTTGGTAACTTGTCAAATGCCTCCCATTTCGACAAACTTGGCACTAAACGTATCATTTATACAGATGAGTCAGTAGAGGGGAGAGATAATTTATTGGCTTAGGTTTAGGGAAAAACATAAAATGAATATGTATCACCTTTCAGCTCCCCTCCCCCAGGTGAACAACTCCTGAAGAATGCAGGCCAAAATGGGGACCTCAGACAGTGCTCACCCAGGAAAGCCCCTGACATCTCTCCACTCTTTCCTGGATCAAGATGGGGTGGGTGGACTTGGGAGGTCCCTGGAGACCATCACATAGCACAGTGCTAGGGAGCACTTGCAGGGCCAGAAGAGATGGTTCCCCTGACCTCCTGGGGGAGGGGCTGGGACTCAAGGACTCCCACACAATGTTTCTATTGACTGTGGCCAAGTCAGCATCTGCATGCCTTGGAAACCTCTCTTGGGAGCAGAAAGGAAAAGCAACAAACAACCCAGGCCTCCCACACTAAGCCCATTGTCCCCTGTGCCTGTCCCTGACAGGCCCCTTATCAGCCCCTTCCCAGGCCTGTAGCTCCTGGCTCCCCAGCCCACCAGCAGCACCAGCTTTCCTCTTGCTGGTCCAGCCTAGGGAACTCAAGGGGCATCACCTGCCTCAGTCCATCAACCATCCTGCCCTTCCTACTCCCCTTGAAATCAAAAGCAGCCCCAGTCTTGAGAGGCCAGAGAGTTCATTTCTTAGCTGCTCTGAGAGTGGAGCGGACCCCAGGCAGAGAGAGGCACCCAAGGTAGTCAGTTCCCAGCACTGCAGTCTCCCTTTGGAAGTTGAATAGAAGAAAATCTTCTCTGGTTGGGGCAGGCTTATGCCCTGAGTGACATCTGCTGTGTGTTCCTAGCCTCAAGGAGGAAGGCCTTAGGGCACTAGCATAAATCCACATGTGCCTCTCAGTCCCTGGTTCTGTTGTAGGCCCCACCCATTTTTTCCTCTTCTCCCAAGTCTTGGAAATTTCCCCAGAAGTTTCTCCCTAGTGTCCCCCCTCCTCCCACCTCCCTCTCAAGTGTCTTTCCTGGAGCCAAAGATCCTGATGCAGAGTAAAATCAGCACGTGAGGGTCAGAAGAAGCCTGAGGAGTTTGAGCCCCATGCCCTTCCCCTTTTACCATTTCGTAGAGGAGAAGCTGAAGTCAGAGAGGGGAAAGGACTTGCCCAGATCACAGGGTCAGCCCAGAGCCCGGGAGCTTGCCTCTTGCTCCCGCTGACTCACTACATGCTGCTTCCCCCTGCTTTGAGTGGACTTGATAGTCACAAGACCCTTGGAAGCAGCAAAACCAACAGTGGTTGGAAGCTCTCAACCAAATCCAATCCAAAGTGGGGTGTCGACAGTTAGAAGGAAGGGCTTGTGACCACAGCACCCCCTCCCACCAGCAGTCACCAGAGCGCTCCCTTCACAGGTATCGATTAGGCCACAAGGGCACCTGCCTGGAAGCAAAGCACCTGAAGTTCCTCAGGTTCCAGGAGGGAGGGGCTGGTCTGGATGGGCAGCCAAAGGAAGCCTGGGCGTTGGGCCCAGAGCTGGGGAGCTCCAGTCACAGATGGGTAAACTGGGACAAGTTATGTAATCTCCCTTGGCCTCAGTTTCACCATTTGTTATAATAAGAGCAATAAAAAATTCCTACACATCTTATTGGGATGTTGTAAGGACTTGAAAAGATAGCAGATAGAAAGTAGGAGGACACATAGAAAGCACTCGATAAACAGGTCATGTGGACAGCCAATGGATCATGTTGTTATTATTATCTATATGGCAACCTTTTACCCCCAAAACTCTGGGCACCAAGTTAGGTGTGGGGGATAAAGAAATACAGGGAGGAAAGGGAGGGCCCACAAGTGACCCCCAGTGAGGCCCAACTTGGTCAGAAGCAGGAGTTCCTGCACTCAGGGCAGCAAATGGTTGAATTGCAGGCAGTATAGGGCCCCATCAAGGGCCCCACATAACATTCCTTTTGGGATTTAACAGAGGGTGGCTGGTTAGTTCCTGGAATGCCCAAGAAAAACAAACTGGTTATTCTGAGTGAAATTGCAGGCTGGCTAAGGCGGGCTGGGTCTGCTTTAAATTAAACACAGCATTTCTGAGATTCCTTTCATCCCCTGGCCACTGCGGGTTAGCAGAGACATTACCTCACCTCACCTTCCTGCTCTGAGGTGGGGAAGCTCACTGGGTGTGGACCTCAGAATGGGATGAGATGGCTAGAGGAGCTGAGAGCTCCACCCTGGGGGCTAGAGGTAAGCAGGCCCTGCTTCTCCAACAACTCCGTCTCTCTCTGGGACTGGGGGTACTGCATATATGGAGGTTCAGAAGTTCTCCCATGTGCAATCAGCCTTGTTTGTGGTATTTAGCTGAGAAATTACAGCATTTACAAATATACAGCTTTCACAGTACTTGATGAAAACTTAACTGCAGTTTTACAAGTTCAAGGCTGGTCCCTTTCTTGCCTCCGTCAAACATTTAGGCACTAGTGGCCATGCCTGACAGCTCCTCTGCAGAACTGTGTGCTGTCAAGCTGAGACAGAAACCAGTTTCCCCATAGGGCTGCCTTGGTCAAGGGATGGAGTTCAATTCTGTTTTTGAAAATTGCTTTTGGCCAGCTTGTGGAGTCCTAGAAAATTCCAGAGTGTTGGAGTCAGGCAAACCCAAGAGTAAATTCCAGCTGCCTTGATGAAGTTTACCTAATCTTACTTGGACCTTGAATATCCTCATCTTTAAAATGGAGGTAAGGATACTCACCTTTCAGGATTGTTATGTAGATTAAATGAAACTAAGTTGTTTCAAATGAAGTATAGCCAAACTCCTTTCCTTGTAGGAAATAGAAACTTCCACAAGCTGCCTTATGTCAAACGGAAATATTTTGTGTGGAATCAAAGGACTTGCATGAAAACGGGCATCAGGACTCTTAGAGAATGGACACCGAAAAGGAATTTGTAGTTTCTCTCTTCCTGCTCTGTCTCCACCTGTCCCCAGGTACCTTGCTTCTCTGGGGCCAGTCTCCTCGCCCTGCAGACCAGCTTTCTCTTTCCCAATTACTCAAAGCCCAGGCTTGGCTTTCCATCATTTCCTCATGCTAGGTCTGGTCCATGGTTAGTGCTCAGTAAACGATAGGCAGTTTTTGTTGTGTTACTTTGGTTTGTATGTCATTATTAATGTGCTGAACCCCACTTGTCCCTCCAGATCTACTCCCCTTTCTTCTCTTCGCCGCTTTGCTTGGTCCCTAGAGGCTGACCTGTATAAACTGTGTCAGTTGATCTTCCTTAACTTCTGGGTTCTGGATGAGTTCACCCATAGTGGGCATCAGCAGGAAACCAGAATTAGAGGGGAAAGCCCACAGCGGGTTTATTGGTTTAACTCTTTTGTGTGGGATAATCTGGCAGCCGTGTGGCTGCTTCCCTATGTGGTCACAGCAACTTGCCAGCAGTTCCTTCTTCAGCTACATTCCTCTCTGGGCTCTTTGACCACTTCCTCACCTTGTTCCTTCAAGCTTACCATGGTGAAGACTCTACATGGTTCCTCTCCTGGGGGTTCTGCACCATTTTTGGTGTCCTTTCATCTTGCCCACATCTTTATAAATAGTCCATTCATTTTATTCCCTTCAAAAGCAGACTTATAACTTTTTTATTTTAATTCTTTTATTGTGAAATAAACATTTTATTTTTTTAAATTAGTTTCAGGTGTACAACACAGTGCAATAGTTATACTTTTTACCCTTCAAAGTGACAATCCCCTTCCCCCAATTCGCCACCCCCTTCTCCCCCGTATCATACATATCTATTACAATTCCCTTGACTCCTTTCCACACTATACTCCACATCCCGTGACTATCTATATATTCAATTACAGTTGGCATACAATATTATACAACATCAGCCTCAGGTATACAGTGCAGTGATCAAGCCTCTATTCCATTCATGAAGTAGTCTCCCTAACAAGACATGTGACCATCTGACACCCCACAAAATATTTACAACCTTATTAATTATATTCCCCGAACTGTCTTTCATATCCCTCTGGCAATATTGTAGTTTCCTATTTATGTTGTCTAATCCCTTCCCCTTCCCCATTCCCCTCCCAGTTTTTCCTCTATATCTATGAAACCGTTTCTGTTTACTTTGCTCGTTCAT
Source organism: Aselliscus stoliczkanus (assembly GCA_033961575.1). Taxonomy (NCBI): domain Eukaryota; kingdom Metazoa; phylum Chordata; class Mammalia; order Chiroptera; family Hipposideridae; genus Aselliscus; species Aselliscus stoliczkanus. The sequence goes on from CM066730.1 coordinate 93,126,006, forward strand.
TTAGTTTTTCAGATTCCACATATAAGTGAGATGATATGGTATTTGTCTTTCTCCGACTGACTTATTTCACTTAACATAATAGTCTCTAGGTCCATCCATATTGTTGCAAATGGTACAATTTCATTCTTCTTTATAGCAGAGTAATACTCCATTGTGTAAATATAGCACAGTTTCTTAATCCAGTCGTCTACTTATGGGCATTTCTGTTGTTTCCAAGTCTTGGCTATTGTAAATAGTGCTGCAATAAACATAGGGGTGTATATATTTTTTCGAATTAGCGTCTTGGATTTTTCTGGGTAGATACCCAAGAGTCGAATTACTGGGTCATATGGTAGTTCCATTTTCAGTTTTTTGAGATACCTCCATACTGATTTCCATAATGGCTGCAACAATCTGCAATTCCACCAACAGTGCACCAAGGTTGCCTTTTCTCCACAACCTCGCCAGCATTTGTTTGTTGATTTATTGATGATAGCCATTCTGACCAGAGTGAGGTGGTATCTCATCGTGGTTTTTATTTGCATTTCTCTAATGATTAATGAGGTTGAACATTTTTTCATATGTCTGTTGTCCATCTGTATGTCCTCTTTAGAGAAATGCCTCTTCATATCCTCTGCCCATTTTTTAATTGGGTTGTTTGTATTTTTGGTGTTGAGTTTCATGAATGTTTTATAAATTTTGAATATTAACCCCTTATCAGATATATCGTTGGCAAATATCTTCTCCCATTCAGTAGGCTGCCTTTTTGTTTTATTGATGATTTCCTTTGCTGTGAAAAAGCTTTTAAGTTGGATGTAATCCCATATGTTCATTTTTTCTTTTATTTCTCTTGCCTGAGGGGATATATCAGTAAAAATATTACTGAGGATGATGTCTGCAAATTTACTCCCTATGTTTTCTTTAAGGAGTTTTATGGTTTCAGGTCTTACATTTAAGTCTTTAATCCATTTTGAGTTTGTTCTCATATATGGTGTAAGTAGGTAGTCCATTTTCATTTTTTTGCACATATCAGTCCAGTTTTCCCAGAACCATTTACTAGATAGACTATCTATACTCCAATGTAAATTCTTGCTTCCATTGTCATAGATTAAGTGACCGTATATGGATGGGTTTATTCCTGGGCTCTCTATTCTGTTCCATTGGTCTATGTGTCTGTTTTTATGCCAGTACCATACTGTTTTCGTTACTGTAGCCTTGTAGTATGATTTGATGTCAAGTAGTGTGATGCCTCCCACTTTGTTCTTATTTTTTCAAGATTGCTGTGGCTATCGGGGTCTTTTATGGTTCCATATAAATTTTAGGATTATATGTTCTATTTCTGAGAAAAATGTCCTTGGTAGTTTGGTTGGAATTGCATTGAATCTATATGTAGTATTGACATTTTAACTATATTAATTCTTCCTATACATGGTCTGTATTTCCATTGATTTGTATCTTCTTTGATTTCTCTCTTCAGTGTCTCATAAATTTCTGAGTACAGGTCTTTTACTTCTTAAGTTAAATTTATTCCTAGATATTTTATTGTTTTTGAAGCAATTGTAAAAGGGATTGATTTCCTGTTTCCTTCTTCTGATAATTTATTATTGGTGTATACAAATGCAACTGATGGGCTGGTCGAGTGGTGCGTTGGTTAAGAGCTGGCTTGGGATGCCAGCGGCCCCGGTTCGGATCCCACATATGAGGGCCAGCTGCCCTCTACAGCTAAGATGATGAACAACAGCTCCACCTGGAGCTGGGCTGCTGTGAGTCCCTGGGCCGGCATATCTGTAGCCCCTGCTGCAGTGGGCTGCCATAGGTCACAGTGAGTGGCTGGCAGCCAACCTGAGTGGCTGGCAGCTGGTGTGAGCTGTCAAGAGCTGCTGTGAATGGCCATCCAGAGGCCGGCGACCAATCTGCCTCACCCGAGAAGAGTGCAATGATGATACCAACATAGGCCAGTGAAGCAGTGTTCTCCACAACTAGACTGAAGAACAAAAAGGACAGCAACTTGTCTGTTCCACTTCCCCGGTTCCCCAACGCTGTTCCCTTCCCCCACATCCCCAATAAAATCTTTAAAAAAAAGAATGCAACTGATTTCTGAATATTAATTTTGTATCCTGCTACCTTACTAAATTCGTTTATCAGTTCTAACAGTTTTTGGTGGAGCCTTCGGTATTCTCTCTATATACTATCATGTCATCTCCACATAATGTCAATTTTACTTCCTCCTTTCCAATTTGGATGCCTTTTATTTCATTTTCTTGTCTGATTGCTGTGGCTAGAACTTCCAGAGTTATGTTGAATAGAAGTGGTGAAAGTGGGCAGCCTTGGGCCGGCCGAGTGGCGCGGTGGTTGAGTGCTGGCTTGGGAGGCCAGCGTCCCCAGTTCGGATCCCACATATGAGGGCCAGTGACACTGACCTCAAAAAAAAAAAAAAAGAAAAAAAAAAAGAAAGTGGGCAGCCTTGTCTTGTTCCTGATCTTAAGAGGAAAGCTTTTAGCCTTTCCCCATTGAGTATGATGTTTGCTGTGGTCTTATCATATATGGCCTTTATTATGTTGAGATATGATCCCACTACTTCCACTTTGCTAAGAGTTTTTATCATAAATGGCTGCTGGATTTTGTCAAATGCTTTTTCCGCATCTATTGATATGATCATATGATTTTTATTTTTCATTTTGTTAATGTGATGTATTACGTTAATTGATTTGCAGATATTGAACCAACCTTGCATACAAGGAATGAATCCCATTTGATAATAATATATGATCTTTTTAATGTGATGCTGAATTTGGTGTGCTAGTATTTTGTTGAGGACTTTTGCATCTATGTTCATTAGGGATATCGGCCTGTTGTTTTCCTGTAATATCTTTGTCTGATTTTGGAATCAGAGTAATAGTAGCCTCATAAAATGTGCTTGGGAGCCTTCCCTCCTTCTGTATTTTTTTGACTTGTTTGAGGAGAATAGGTATTAATTCTTTTTTGAGTGTTTTGTAAGATTCACCTGTAAAACCATCTGGTCCAGGATGCTTGTTTGTTGGAAGCTTGTTGATTACAGATTCAATTTCTTTGGTAGTAATCAATTTGTTCAGAGTTTCTGTTTCTTTTTGGTTCAGACTTGGTAGATTGTATGCTTCTAGAAATTTATCCATTTCTTCCAGATTGTCAAATTTGTTAGCATATAGTTGCTCATAGTATTTTCTTAAAATTTTCTGTATTTCTGTGGTATCTGTTGTCACTTCCCTTTCATTTCTGATTTTATTTATTTAGGTTCTCTCTCTCTTTTTCTTGGTGAGTCTGGCTAAGGGTTTGTTGATTTTGATTATCTTTTCAAAAAAACCAGTTCTTGATTTCATTGATCTTTTGTATTGTCTTTTTGGTCTCTATTTCATTTATTTCTTCTCTGGTCTTTATTATTTTCTTCCTTGTACTCCCTTTTGGTTTGTTTTGCTGTTCTTTTTCCAGTTCCCTTAGGTGTAAAGATAGTATGTTGATTTGAGATTTTTCTTCCTTTAGGTAGGCCTGCACTGCTATGAACTTCCCGCTTAGGACTGCTTTCACTGCATCCCATAGTTTTTGGGTCATGGTGTTTTCATTTTCGTTTGTCTAGAGGTATCTTTTGATTTCCTCCTTGATCCCATTTTTTAACCTCTCGCTATTTAGTAGCATGTTATTTAGTCTCCATGTATTTGTAAGCTTTCCGGATTTCTTCTTATAATTAATTTCTAGTTTCATAGCATTGTGGTCAGAGAAGATGCTTGATATGATTTCAATCTTCTTAAGTTTGTTGAGACTTATTTTGTGGCCTAACATGTGGTCCATCTTGGAAAATGTTCCATGTACACTTGAGAAGAATGTATATTCTGTAGCTTTGGGGTGAAATGCTCAAAAAGTATTGATTAAATCCAGCTGGTCTAAAGTGTCATTTAAGGCCACTGTGTCCGTGTTGATTTTCTGTCTGGAGGATCTGTCCATTGGTGACAACGGGGTGTTGAATTTCCCTACTACGATAGTGATACTGTTGATCTCTGTCTTTATGTGTGTCAAAATCTGTTTTATAGGGCTGGCCGAATGGCGCGGTGGTTAAGCGCTGGCTTGGGATGCCAGCAGCCCTGGTTCGGGTCCCACATATGAGGGCCAGTGATGCTGCCCTCAAAAAAAAAAAATCTGTTTTATATTTTAGGAGCTACTATGTTGGGTGCACAGATGTTTACTAGGGTTATGTCCTCTTGTTGAATCGATCCCTGTATTATTATGTAGTGCCCTTCTTTGTCTTTTATGGTATTCTTCATTTAAAAGTCTGTTTTGTCCGAAATAAGTGTTGCTACTCTAGCGTTTTTCTCATTTTCATTTGCATGAAATATCTTATTCCATCCCTTTATTTTCAGTCTGTGTGTGTCTTTTGATCTGAGATGAGTCTCTTGTAGACAGCATATGCATGAGTCCTGTTTTCTTATCCACTCAGCCACTCTACGTCTTTTGATTGGAGCAGTTAGCCCATTCACATTTAAAGTGATTATTGATAGGTGCGTATTTATGCCATTTTGTTGTTTGTATTTCTTGCCTTCCTGGGTTAGCTTGTTTTCCCCTTTCTTCTATTTAGAAAAGCCCTTTTAACATTTCCTGCAATGCTGGATTGGTGGTAATGAATTCCTTAAGCTTACTCTTTTCTGAGAAACTCTTTATCTCTCCTTCAATTTTAAGTGATAGCCGTGCTAGGTAGAGCAATCTGGGTTGTAGGCCTTTATTTTGTGTCACTTTAAATATTTCCTGCCACTCCCTTCTGGTCTGCAGAATTTCTGTAGAAAAATCAGCTCTTAGTCTTATAGGAGTTCCTTTGTATGTCATCTGCTTTCTTTCTCTTGCTGCTTTTAGGATTCTGTCTTTGTCTTTAACCTTTGCCATTTTAACTATGATGTGTCTTGGTGTGGATCTGTTTGGATTCAGCTTGTTAGGAACTCTCTGTACTTCCTGGACTTGTATGTCGATTTCATTTACCAGGTTAGGTAAGTTTTCAGTCATTATTTTTTCAAATACATTCTTGACCCCTTGCTTCTTCTCTTCTCCTTCTGATAGTCCTATGATGCATAGTTATTGTACTTCACGTTGTCCCACAGGTCTCTTAAACTATTTTCACTGATTTTTATTCTTTTCCTTCTTGTTGTTCCAACTGTGTGATTTCTGCTATTTTGTCTTCTAAATCGCTGATCTGATCCTCTGCCTCATCTAATCTATTGGTGATTCCTTCAAGTGTGTTCTTCATTTCAGTTATTGTATTCTTTAGTTCTAACTGGTTGTTTTTTATGATTTCCCTATCCTTCTTTAAGTCCTTGCTAAGTTCCTTAAACATTCTTATCATTAGTGTTCTAAAGTTTGTCTCTGAAAGGTTGGATACCTCTGTTTCATTTAGTTCCATTTCTAGAGGTTTCTTCTGATGTTTTACTTGGGATATGTTTCTTTGTTTCTTCATTTTGGCTGTCACTCTGTGATTGCTTCAATGTATTAGATAGATCACCTAGGGAAAAAAATGAAAAAAGAAAAAAAAGAGAAAAAGGAAAAAGAAAAGAAAAAAAGAAAGAAGAAAAAAGTGGGGGACTCTGCCCTTTTTAATCTGCAGACCACTTGCTCAGCAACAGAGAGTCTCTGGGCGACTCAGCACCAGCTGTTGGGGGGAAGGGCTCAACATGTTATGCCCTGGCCTCCCTCTCAGGCTTGCAGTGAGCTTCCTGCAATTAGCTGCTGTGTGCTCTGGAACTGTGCTCACCACCAAAAAACCTCACAGGTTGTTGTGGGTTATCTGCTGCTGCAAAAAACCCTCTGTGGACTTCGGTGGTGGGGGCCAGGCACCAGGGGCTCAGGGTGCCTCTGGCAATACAGCTCTAGGTGGGTCGGACAGGCCCCCAAGGCACCACAGGATATGGTCAGTGGCCCCGAGCAAGTCAGAGCAGCATGCACTCCTGCACCAGCAACCAGCCCACACAAACTCCCCAGGAAAGCCTGGGCCAGATCATGCAGACAAATAGCTCATGACCCAATGCCCCCAGGAAAACTCCCAGTCTCAACCTGTCCTAATCAGCCGCTTGCAGATTAGGCTGAGCAGTTCAACAGTCAATCCCTAGCCTGGCAACTCTGCATGAGCAGTGTGGAGAGCAGGGACCCAAGGCAGCTTGGGCACTCCCGCATCTCAATGAAGAGCCTGATGGTGTTGGAGCTTGCCCTCCAGGCATTTTCCTGGCAACACAGCACAAGCAGGGTGGAGGGTGGGGATCCAAGGCTGCATGTGTGCACACACACTCTGGGGCCAATTCCACCAGACCAATGTGGTCCCAGACCTGACCCTCTGTGGGAGGGCCCAACTCTAACAAAATGGCGTCCTCCTGTACAACTACTCATGTGCAAGCTCCTCACCGGGAGAACAATGGTCTCCAAACCTCCAGCTCCCGAGCCAAAGGCGCTCAGTTCAGTCTGTCCCTGCAGGCTGCTGGGCCCCGCTCACACAGCTACTCCCTCCACCGGGAACCGGATGAGTGCTGACTGGCGAGCGAGTCCGTGCGCTGGCCCCACTGGATCTCTAGCCGCCCTCAGCCTCATTGAGTTGAGCAAAGAGTCCTCACTAATTTCTATTGCCAGCTGTTGTAGAACTCTTCTCCCTGGCAAAGTAACTCTGAGTTAGTGAGCTCAGTGTGCAGCCAGAGAGTCTCTCCCCCAACAAGAGATGACTCACCACCGCTGCGGTGTCCCTCACGGGGTTTGCCCTCTCTCCTCTCCGCCTCTCCTACCAAACTTGATGTGGCCTCCTCTTTAAGTCCTTCGTTTAGAGGTTCTGTTCATCCAGTGTTCAGGGACTTCCGAGGTTGAATGTTGTATAAATTATTTGTAATTTTGGTGTGATTCTAGGAGGCAGTTGGCACAGCGTCTGTCTATTCCACCATCTTACTGGAAGTCCAGACTTATAACTTTTAGTGGCCATCTGTCTCTTGGTGGGACTCTAGTGATTCAATAAGATCAAGGGGGAAGACAGCTTTGTTTCCTTACCTCCCATTTTGGTTCCTGTTGGAAGTGGAAGAAGAGCTAGAAGCTCCTTGAGTTAAATATTACAGATAAGATATGCAAAACTGAGAAGACAGCCAGATCTGCTAGAAGTGAAAAATAATACATATGCACTGGGTGGAATGAATTCTTTTTAAAGAAACTCTCCATTTTCTGAAGGAATGTGACCCACATAAAGAGTTGGAAATATGCTACCAATTTAGTTAGGAATCTTCCTCTTTCTTAGGACACAGCTGCCTAAAAGTGAGCATCATACAAGTTGTGAACAGAGACTATTTTTTTAATTGTCGACATCTCTGTGTTTTTCACTCTCAAATTCAGTGTGTTTGTCACCAGAATCTCTGTCTTTTCCTTTCCTTTTCCAGTTAGCTCATACACATCTCACTGTGAGTTTTGCCCATGACAATAGCCTATGACAGACCTCCCTTGCCCAGTTTAGTCCATAGCTCACTGTCAAATTTGTTTTGGCTTAATGCAGACCTGTGCATGTCAGTGCCAGGTCAAAAGTATTCCATGACTTCCTGTTGAAGTGTCTGCACACTTCAGCCTGACACTCAAGGCATCTGCAGTCAATCCCCAATTCAACTTTCTGGCCTATCCCCATCCCGGGAACTTCCCACTCCTGACAAACCAGATTTCTCAGTGACCTGCTAATCCTCACTCCCACCCTCTCCATCTATTATTTAATGTGCAGTTCAAACCACACTTCCCAGGCAGGGCTTCCCTGCCCACTCAGCCAGGGGTGACTTCTCACACTGAACTCCTACCATTCAGAAGAGGAACACTCAGAGATCAAGAGGGAAGAGTTGAGGAAAGGATAGCTGAATTCATACATGAATTAAAGTGTGTGTGTTTGCCTACTTGGATGTCACTCATGGTCACTCAGAGGACCTGTGTGCCTCCCTATGCATATGTGTGACCAACTCTAACCCAGAGAAGCTGAGGATAGACCCTGTGGCTCTAGGTTGTGTCGCCTCCCTTTCAGGCATTTCCATTGTCTGGTTTCATCACATGGTGGTGCCAGTTGCCTCCCTCTTCACAGACAAACTTGGGGCCACTGATTTTTTCATCTGAATGTTTGGGTCAAAGGCTAAGTAGAAGTCTTGTGGGTTCTTAGCGACTGGGCTGACCTTAGTTCATTAGAATCTTTTTTTTTTTTTTTTAAAAGATTTTATTGGGGAATTGGTGGAGGGGAACAGCGTTGAGGAATCGGGGAAGGGGAACAGACAAGCTGCTGTCTTCTTGTTCTTCAGTTTAGTTGCGGAGGATGTTGCTTCACTGTTGGTATCGTCATTGCGCTCTTCCCGGATGAGGCAGATCGGTCGCTGGCCTCTGGATGTCGCTCATCGCGGCTATTGGCAGCTCACGCTTGGCTGCCAGCCGCTCACGCTGGCTGCGGGCCACTTACTGTAGCCTATGGCAGCCCACTGCAGCAGGGGCTGCAGCCCACACCATCACCGGGGCTTGCACAGCCCAGCTCCAGGTGGAGCTGTTGTTAGCTGTAGAGGGCAGTGTCACTGGCCCTCATGTGGGATCCGAACCGGGGCCGCTGGCATCCCAAAACCAGCGCTTAACCAATGCGCCATTCGGCCGGCCCTCATTAGAATCTTAAGCAAGTACCAGAAAGGGCTTTTTCCCCCAAGAGGTGCCTTCATGGCAAATCAGCATATCTTCAGAAAGAGAGTCCTGTCTTGGCCTTATGAATGCCAGGAGACCTTGTGCCTTCTTTTGCCCATATAGAAATTATATATATATATATATATATATATATATATATATATATATATATATATTATTCCATTCAAAAGCTGCACAATACATATTCTTCTCAAGTGCACATGGAACATTCTTCTGGATAGATCATATGTTAGGTCACAAAATGAATTTAAGAAGATTGAAATCATATCAAGCATCTTTTCAGACCACAATGGTATGAAACTGGAAATCAATCTCAAAAAGAAAACTGGAAAAATCACAAATATGTGGAGATTTAACAACCAATGGGTCAATGAGGAAATCAAAGGAAATTTTTAATAAAAATACAGCATTCTATAATCTTTGGGATGCAGCAAAAGCAATCCTGAAAGGCAAGTTCATAGTGATACATGCCTACCTCAAAAAAACAACAAGAAAAATCTCAAAAAACTTTATTTTTTAAAATCTCAAATCTAACTTTACACCTAAAGGAACTAGAAAAAGAAAAACAAACACAGCCCAAAGTTAATAAATGAAAGGAAATAAAAAAGATCAGGGTGGAAATAAATGAAATAGAGACTAAAAAAACAATAGAAAAGATCAATGAAACTGGCTTCTCTGTGACCCTACTCCCAGGACTCAAAGGCATTCCTGGCTGGATTAATGGGACCTCTAGGAAGATGTCAAGGAAGTGGAAAAGCCAATGCCCTCTGGGCAAGTGTCCTGGGAAGGCCCTTGAGGGCTCTGGGAAGTAATCACAGGCTTTATCGACCCTTGGGAAACTTGCTGGAGGCCAAGCCCTGGTTGAATGCTGGACTCTGGGCCCCGCAGGCCCTGAGTGGAGCAGGGCTCTGCTCCCTTCTCTCCCACAGTAACTATATGAGGCAGTGCCCATGGGTGAGGAAACAGAACCCAAGCTGCAGGAAGTCCTCGCTCTGTTCTCAAGACTGCAAACCCCACAGAGCAGACACCTGGCCCATCTCTTTGCTGGGCAGTGCAGCCCCAGTTATCCCTCTGGATCTGGTCTGCGCCCCCTGCCCCCTGCTCCCACCCTCCTGGCCCAAACACACCCACACAGCCCTGAGGCTGCTCACCTGCCCTTTGCACCTCAAAGGCTTATCTTTGATCTCCTAGAGTCATTGCCTCTGGCCTTCCCAACACACAGGATGGTTCTGCTGCTAACACTGGCCATGAGCTCCTCATGGGCAGGAGCACATCTCACAGGGCAGGCACGGCACTGGCTGAGAATCAGTGCCCACAGAAGGCACAGAGCAGCAAGGGGGCTGGAGGAGGAGGTCTGTGTGCAACAGTCCACAAGGGGCAGAGCCACGTGGCACACAGCCAGACTGGCAGAGGCAGAGTAGACTGCTGGTTGACGCAGCATGGCTAAGCATGGGAACAAGGGTGACAGGCAGAGGCAGGGGCAGGCCCACACATACACATTCAGACACACCCTCACATTCACATGAGCTGCATTCTGACAGGTAGACTTGAGACTTGAATGCATTTCTCCTCAGCCACGAGCACAGCACTCTTCTCCCCATCACATTTGCCCTTGCCTACTCTCTGTCTTCCTGTGTCCTCTGTCTCCCATCAGAAGGCAAATCAAACCAGGCTTGGAAGCCACGGAACTTATTCGCTTCTTATACAAAGTGGCAGCAGCCAGAGAGTGGGCATGAAAGCTCTGGGGTGAGTGGGGTTTCAGGGTAGAGGGGCAGCAGGAAGGGCAAAGGTCTCAGCTGCTCTACGGGACAATGACAGCCAAGAGTCACCTGTGATCCAGATAGTCCCTAGTCCAGGCATCCACACAGAGTGTTTAAGACAAATGCAGATCGTTTCCTACTTGGCCTTCACAGAACACCATATTATTAGTCCATTTTATAAAACAGGAGGCTAGGGATCTTGTAGAAGTTCACAGGGCCGTAAAGTGGGAGCCCAGGAAATCAAACCCAATGTCCAGGGTGTTCTCTCCGTGCCACAATGGGGTCATGGAGGTTGTATCACTATGGAGGATGTTTGCAGAGTGGTCTGTATGCTCATGTTTCCCTGAAAATAGTCCCAACATCTAGAGAATTGTTTTCGAGGGAGGAGATCATTAATGGATTGCAATTTTATTGTGGTACAATATATAACATAAAACTTACCTTTTTAACCATTTTTTCTAACAAAAAGTTCTTTAATACTGCATCTCTCCCATGCAGTATGGTGCTTAATGTTATTGGAAAATATTGACAGGTTAGCATTCATAATTTCAGTTATTTGGGGGGAAAACTTAAATTGATAGTATAACATGAAGTAATTTGTACATTTGAAGTATGAGTGAACTGAGATGAGGGGATGGGTTGATAGGTGAGCCTACTTGACCACTGAGCATTTGAATCTCAACACTGCTTTGTTGCCTACACAGCACTATGAATGTAATAACTTTCATTAGGTGATAAAACTTTGCTTCCTTGTGAAAATGATCTAAGAAAAAAGTCAACTACTGGCACTAGTAATGAAAGACATCCAAACAAGTGATGATGGGTCTTAATTCCAAAACAGAAATTAAATATAATTAAATAGTAGACTGTAGTACCTAAGAACTATGATGTGGATAAATATACTATATGCTCTTCACACTAGGTAAACTACCCAAGTCTAAGATTTCCTAGGACAAAACTGAAAAATTCACTGTTAATATCTAATAGAATAAATAAAAGCTACTTTTAGCATGTGAACTAAGAGCACATGTGTGCGTGCACATATACAGGACAAATTTCTCAGCATTCTTTAAACAATATGATGACTATACTACTACTAGAGAAAAACGGTTGACTTATTTTCAAGTATGTTTCATGGGGACTAGTAGGTTCTCTCAAATTAAGAGTAAAGACGTGGGTGGCCTGTTAGCTCAGGTGGTTAGAAAGCAGGCTCATAACACCAAGTTTGCCAGTTTGAGTCCCACATGGGCCAAGGAGCTGCGCTATCCACAACTAAATTGAAACAGCTACTTGACTTGGAGCAGATGGGTCCTGGAAAAACACACTACTCCCCAATTAAAAAAAAAAAAAAAGAGTAAAGACGTAGGCCATAAAGTGCCAACTCTTAGCATCAGAGACACTTAAAACTTTCTAGAAGGTGAATGACATTACAAATCAAAATTTGCCAATCTACTCTGGTGGAATTGTATTATTTTTCTCAAATGGACAATAATCCATGTTTATGTCAAATAGATTTAAAAAGCTAATCTCTTTTTAAAAGTTTTTATAAATGGAATTTGTAATCTTGTTACCGGCCAACTGAGCAGCAACAACCCCCACCACTGAAAAACTTTAATGTTTTCTTTTCTATAGAAATGTTAAGTATAAAAATGTTAAGTCTCCTCCCTAGTTCTTTAGTTTCTTAGCTCTTGGGCCTTGATTGCTTTTCTGACAGGAAGATCCCCCTTGCTTCTTAATTGCTTTGTAAATTAGTTCCTGAATCTGAAACAATAGAAATCTCCTAGTCCTGCTTCAGATAACTATTTGAAAGCCAGAGACTTCCTAATATCCCCCAGGCAAGGAAGCTAAATGTCAAACCCGTTCTGTGTTCAGACAACTGACTCCACCTGAGTAATGGACTGAATAGCCACAAGTTTCATAAGAACTAACAGATTTATATTTTTGTCCTCATTCAGGAGCCTTGATGATACAGGGGATACCCCCAACAAGCAAGAAGCCAACACGGTCTTCCAGGTGGAGCTTGAGACCCCTTCCTCTCATCTGAGATCAACTAGGGCGAGAGTTCCGTGAACCCCAATAGGCAAGGACAGCTCTACACCCCTGCACAGCAGGAAGCAGATACAGAAGAAGAGACCTCCTGTCCCTCAGCTTCCCACAGAGATTTTACGGGGATCACGTCTCTCAAGGAAAACCTAGGCAGGCAGTTAGAGGCAGGCATTGGGTCTCTGCATTCCTGCACGTCCCACAGTGTGACCACCTGGGGACATCCCCTCTCCACCCAAAACTCCCCTTTGTATTGTAATTACCTACCCCTGCGGGAAGAGCAAATGGGCGCAAAATATCCAACTAGATCAGACCAGTCACTCACACCTACACAGTACCTCTTGTTAATCACAGGGGCCAATCAAGTGGTCCTACGCCCAGGAAGAACAGCCCATCCTGGAGAAAAAGGATGAAAACCCCAAGTCCTGGGAGTGAAGCGCGCGGCTGCTACTGCTACTTCTGCTGCTGCTTCTTCCCTTTAAGCCTCACCTTTGCATATGCCCCCTCCACACTCTTTGGTAATGGGCCCTTGGGCCATCCTCTAGTCTGGATGTACTGTCTTTTCTAATAAACTACTTATTTTACTGCTTTACTCTGGTATCTCGTTCAATTCTTTGCTCGAGTTGCCAAGGACCTGGACTCTGCGCCGAGAAAGGCCCACTCTCCGACAACAATCCTATATAGAATAAAATTGCTGCCTGATAATAAAATGCCCAAAGTTTCAGAGATGAGGAAAAACAAAAATGAACTGAAAACAAGTTTCTATAAATCGAGGTCCCAGAAATAAAAATTAAAAGTAGTCTCTTAGAGAAAGGAATGGTGAAATTCAGTGTGCATTTTCACTGACACACCCCAAAACTGGACAATCAATTTTGACTACAATTTTGACAAATTCTAAATTGCCACAGATTCCTTTAATTAACACTAAATCAAGTCTGAGGTATGACAGTGAAAGGGCAATACTAGAACAGAAAGATAATAACTTCCTTGATAAACAATCTCCAGCTCTCATTCAGAAGCTGAAGCTTTTTGATGGCTTGGGAAGCAGTGCCCATTGAGGTTTCCTTCCCGAACTAAGGTGACTCACTGCTGATGGCCAATAATTTTCAGACTTCTTTATTTTCAAGCTCTAATTGGGCTAGTTTTTCCTGAATCTTACAAAACTGGTCATCAGCCACCTGAACTGTTTTCTTCATCACTTCTCCCATTTCACAAGATCTGTCAATCTGACTCTGTCTGCAGAGTGAGACTGGTGAGCTTTCAGGACCGGTTCAGCATCCACTGCTTTTTTAGCAACCGTTAATTGTAACATCTGTTTCCGGTTCTTGCTCATAATGAATTCCTGGTGTTCCTCCAAGGAAACCCTTAGCTCTCTGTTTTTCTGCTGCAAGTCTCTAATCCATGTATTCTCTTGGGAAGGCAAAATGTGAGATTTGTATTTGGACATGTCCTTTATGTGGGATATATCCTCTTGATACTGGTCCAGAAGCGCTGTCCTTGCCTCCCACGTCATGGCCACCTGCCAGTGTAATACGACTGACTGATCCACCAGCGACTCAGAGGCCATATTGTGCTCTTGCAGTGTCTTATTAGAGAGTCTGTCAGGATTTTCTCCCAATTTTAACCATTTTTAAAGCGCATAGTTCAGTGACATGAAGTACATTCTAATTGTTGCACAACATTGCTCATTTTGAAGACCACATCCATCTCCAGAACTTTTCAATCTTGCAAACTCTGTACCCATTAAACGCTAACTTCCCATTCCTTCTTCTCCCAACCTCTGGTAGCCACTACTGTCTGTCTCCACAAATTTGACTACCCTAGGAACCTCAAATAAGTGGAATCACACAGTATTTTTCCTTTTGTTTCTGGCTTTCCTGACTTAGCTTAAAGTCTTCAATGTTCATCCATGTTGTAGCATGTATTCAAACACCATTCCTTTTAATGGCTGAATAGTATTCCATTATATGTATGTACCTCATTGTGTTTATACATTTATCCATTGATGGATATTAGGGTTGTTTTCACCTTTTGGCTGTTGTGACTAATGCTGCTATGAGTATGGGTGCACAAGTATCTCCTGGTGTCCCTGCTTTGAATTCTCTCATGTTTATATACACAGAAGTGGGACTTCTGAATCCAGGGGAATTTTTAACATAAAGGACTTTATGTGGGCCAGAGGTGCTGATGGGCTTTATTGGGGCCCAGAGGAAAACGCTGCACACCAGTGCTGTAGGAGGATGCCCAGCCCCACAGGAAGCCCTGGTTAGTTGTCCCTCACCTACTGTGAGAAGGGGCTGTGGGAGCCCCACACCCCACCCACACACAGAAAGCCCCTGTGCCTTGTTATTTAGCTGTTTCATAAGCATTGATCTTGCCCTGCAAGGAGTTGGGAAGTTCTACAGGGAGAACTTTTCTTTTTTTTTCTTTTTTTAAAGATTTTATTGGGGAATTGGGGGAGGGGAACAGACAAGTTGCTGTCCTTTTGTTCTTCAGTCTAGTTGCGGAGGACGTTGCTTCACTGGCCCATGTTGGTATCGTCATTGCGCTCCTCCCGGATGAGGCAGATAGGTCGCCGGTCTCCGGATGGTCACTCACCGTGGCTATTGGCAGCTCACACTGGCTGCCAGCTGCTCACGCTGGCTGCCGGCCATTCACTGTCGCCTATGGCAGCCCACTGCAGCAGGGGCTGCAGCTATGCCGTTCCGGGGACTCATTGCAGCCCAGCTCCAGGTGGAGCTGTTGTTCACCATCTTAGCTGTAGAGGGTAGTGTCACTGGCTCTCATATGTAGGATCCGAACCAGGGCCGCTAGCATCCCAAGCCAGCTCTTAACCAATGCGCCACTCGACCGGCCCACGGAACTTTTCTTTATCTATAAAACTGAGGTGCTGGTATTGGCCCACCTACCTCACATATTGTCAGGGGGTTCAAATGAACGGATGAATGTGAGGGACACAGAGGTGCTGGTGATGCTCCTTTTGCATCTGCCATGTGCCACTCCTGTCTGAGCTGCCCATCGTGCTCCCCTCTTGATGGGTCAAACAGAAGCACTGCAGGGGCTACAGCCTTGGAAGGCTGAGGGGCCTCTGGGGCTCTTTCCACAAAGTCAGAAGAGCCCTGGGGATGGAAAAGTTAAACAAAAATAAAGAGGGCAACAGAAGTAAGAATACTTTCTAACGGCAGTTCTAGGGTTCTAGGGCAGTGGTTCTTAAACTAGAGTGTGAGGCTGAGGACCCCCTAGAGAGCTTGTTAAGACACAGAGAATGGGCCCACCCCAGAGTTTCTAATTTGAGAAGTCTGAGAATTTATATTTCTACAAGTTCTTGATGATGCTAATGCTCCTGGTCTGGGGAACCACACTTTGAGAACCTCTGCTCTAGGAAATGGAGGAGAAAAACATGCTCATCTTGAAGACCACAGACACATGAGTTCCTTCCATCCCTCCTTTGCTTTTCCCTCCCTCTCTTGTGTCTTTCCTTCCTTCTTTGTCCAACATTTATTATTAGAGCACAGAGTCTGGGCTAGGCTGACAAGATGGTCATTGGCTGCCAAGGGCCCCAGGCCTGTGGTGTGACCGGATGTAGAGGAGTCCGAATGAGTCAGCCTGCCAGGGGAGTGGAAGTTCCGGGCAAGGGGCCAGGGAGCCTGCCAGGCCCTGTGAGAGGCCCTATGCAAAGCCAAGGCAGCCTTCCCACTGGGGTCGGGTGGTCCCCAGGTGGCAGGATGCTGGCTGAGGAACTAGTCTGCGGGAAAGGCACCTGACACAGTGCTGTGCCAGCCTGCAGGCCTGGCCTTCAGAGGCAAGGCTGGAAAGCAGGCTGGGCAGCACGGTGAGCAGGGGCAGAAGTTATGTGGGCACAGGGAGCAGCCAGCCCTTGGTGCTTAGATGGCCAAGTTGTTAAATTTCAGCTTTGCTCCTGCGTCCTGTGTCCTACCCGTAACCCATGATGACCCCTGCCGTTCACCTTCCCATAGACTCATTCACCAAACCCCTGTGGAGCTCCTCTCCCCTTCCTAACTGACCTGGGTCTCATTCCTCAGGGTTCCCCTTTCCATGTTCAAGGGAGAACACTAACCAGCCTAATCAATGGAACCTAAGGCTTGTCACCCCGTGTCATCAGAACCTGATGAAAATGCCAGATGCAACCTACAGAGGCCCAGCTCCAGGAGGGACCCCAGGCCCATGTGTCTTCATGGGGATTTGATCTGACTCCAGGACATTGCTTGCTCCTTCCCTAGATTTATTTCTTCAACCAATAGGATGCATGCAGCAGCACTATGAGGATTGGATGAAATAATACCACGTAAGTCCTTTGTAACTTTACCAGTCTCCTCCGCAAGTTCTAAGCTTCCTCTGGTAATGCACAGTTGGTCAGGTCCTTGTGACATTTTCTCAAACTCTGCAGAATTTGCCTGTAATTTGATTAGGGCCAGAGGTCGGGGTTCTTAGTTCCTTAAGGTGACTGCTTGTCATTTATGTTCCAATTTAAGCTCTTGTGAGCTCCAGCTGCTCCCTGCCTTCAGCAGGGCTGTCTGTCCTTCCTGAGCTATACTTAGAAGGGGCACTGAGGAAGCATTTGGTGCCCTCACATCTGCCTGCCATACTAAATGCAGGCAGCCTCTAATGTGAAAACCCCTTCCTCAGGGCCTGTTTGGGCAAAGGGGGTGCCACAGTGAGAAGAGGAACCCAGACTCTGGACCAGCAGCTTGGCTTCAAATCATTGAGCCTCCACTGTTGACTGTCTGTGGGCAAGTTAGCATGAAAGGAGGAGTGTAACTGCACCCCCTTTGCCAGGTTGTGGGGAGGATCTGGAGAATTAACATGCATGAAGGACTTGGCCATGTGAGCTTGGACATCTGCCCTTGACACCTAGCTAAGCAGAGGTCACACAGGAGCCCAGAGTGCTCTGTGTTCTGCACCTGACTTCCTGTTAACTGCTGGCTCTCACTGCAGTCCCTGCAGCTCTGTGGGCACACTTTCGCCCATGAAAATTTATCATCCCTCACAACAGAGAACTTTTTCAATTAATCATTGATGCACCTCAGAAGACGCTCCAGCAGCCCTGGCTGGAGTCTAGGGTTGGGCATGATCCAGCGTGGCCAGCAGCTAAATTCTTGGCCCATATTATCTCATTCATTTAATTTTGGAGGGAAGTATTTAATGCAGATGACAAAAGGTTTTCTATATAATAAGAATTATTCAAACTTGACAGTAAACATAAACAAAAACAAACCAAATGAAAAAAAAATGGGCAAAGGATACAAATAGACACAAATAGACATTTCTCAGAGGTTAGAATCAGAATAACCAATAAACATGAAAAGATGCTCAGAAGTATTAATAGGAAATTGCAAATTAAAGTAACAGTGAGGTGCCATTGTTTACCTATCAGAGTGGCTAAAATTTAAATGATTCCATCTGTAAAAGAAGCAATGTTAAGCACCGCACGTGTGTATGTGGCAGGGTCTCTCAACTTCCACACCACTGACATTTGGGGCCAGATAATTCCTTACTGCAGGGGGCTGTCCTTTGTACTGTAGGGCGTGTAGCAGCATCCCTGGCCTCTACCCACTAGATGACAGTAGCACCCTGCCCCGTCCAGTTGTGACAACCAAAGATGTCTCCAGACATTGCCAAATGTCCATGGGGTAAAATTGTTCCCAGTAGAGAACCAGTTAGTATATAGACAATTATAGTCATATATCATTTTATGAACACTTCATTTTAAACACCATTTTACAGATATGGAAACTGAGACAGACAGAGAGGCCAAGAAACTTTCTTAGGGACCCACTGCCAGTTGAGATATCTGACTTCAGAGCTCAGCTTCTTGCCTGAAACGCAGCGATGCTGCATGACCGCATTCGTTTGACCGGTTGGTTGGATGTATGCGGAATTTTCAGGTTCATGGTTTCAGGTAAAAGTCATGGTTGAGGAAGAAGAGTGTTTATTTACTGTGGTCCAGCTGAATTATGTGGTGTCCGAAACTGTCACAAGTGAGGCCACAGCCCCAGGGCTGGCTTGGTGCCCGAGATGACCGTGTGAGGCGGCCAGTCCAAAAGGCAGCATCGTGCAGGGCCACCAGACCCCCTGAGCAAGGCTGAGTGCAACCTGCCAAGACCTAGAGGCAGCAGCACCTTGGCTGAACCACAGAGCGACCTTTCCTACATTCAAGGTGGAAGGTGGAGCAGCGGAGTGGGAGCGGGTACGAGGGGTATCGATGACGGGATCTGATTCTTTCTTGATTTCCCTCCCTTCTGGCCCTCTCTCCAAAGCCTTGTTACAGCCAGCTGAGTGAGCCCTACTGCTACTCAGAGCAGTAGGCAGGGGCGGGGCTGGGGTGCCCATTCACAAGGCCTGGTGAGTTCCTCGACCTTTGGCCTGGTCACAGTGAGGCTGAATTTCCTGTTGCCTTATCTGTCTGGGGCACTGGACTATAAGCTCTGAGGGCGGATGCTATGTAGTTCCCGCATCTTTGGGTGCCTGTGCAGTGGCATCAAGTATGGGTGGGTGCAGGATGGGGGAAGGTGTAGGAGGGGAACGGTCAGGATATGTAGGTTGGAACGTGCCTGCCTCCCAGGTCCCCGAGCCCAAACCTGTTTCCTAGACTTGCTCAAGAGCAGTCACTTGAGCAGCTCGTGACATCGGAGCCCAGCCAAGATGAACGGAGGTGCTCAGCCCTGTTCCCTGTAACCAGGCTCTGGCCTTTCCCTGGGCCTATGAACAAAGTAGAGCTGGAAGGAGCTCTGAAGTGAATGGAGCTCCCTGACTACCAGGCATGGGATGAGAGAGGCGCAGCTTGAAGAACTGGAGGTCCAATCCTTGTTAAATAATTAAGGCTTAACTCTGTAAAGGGAAACTTCTCACTGAGCAGTGTCTAAAAAATACCTGCTGGTCAAGCGTCCCTTCCTCTGGCCCTGCAGTGGCTCTGCTGGCAGGAGCTTCTAGGTTGAACAACCCCCTAATTGGCTGAGAGGAGCTGGCGATCTCCTGCTTTCTGGTTGGAAGCACCACACTTTTGTTGAACCCTCAGGAAGAGTTGACCAGTGCGCCCTTTGAACCCCACTCTCCTGATAGCTAGCCATCTACAACAGTGCTCTGAGAGCTTTATCACATACACACACAATCTTGCTTTTTGAGGGCACGGATCAGATCTTAAGATCTTAATGGGAAAACCAGGCGTCAATGACTCACTCATTGAGAAGTCATCACACAGATGAGATGATGGAGGCTGTGACTTGGCAAAATTTAGGGCTTACTCTAAGTCAGTGGTTCTCAACCCTGCTGCACATTAGACTCCTCTGGAGCACTTCTAAAGCCCAAGCCGTGTTCAGGTCCATTAAGTCAGCATCTCTGAGAAAGCAGCCCTGGAATCAGTTTGGTTTTTTTAAAGCTCCCAAGGTGGTTCCAATACACAGAGTTGAGTGCCTCTGTTTTACGTGAACTTTGGCCAAAAGGGGGACTTGATGACGTAGGAATTTTGAGATTTTAGCCTGTACATATTTGGTGGTTGTGACTGAAATAAGAGCCCTACGCATGTGAAGCAGGAAATATAAAATTGCACCAGGGTTGTGAGATCTGTGGAGGGCCCAGCAACTCCGTCACCTGAACTGTGTGACAACTGCCTCACCTACCCTGTGGTCTGGGACCACCTCACTTGGGAGTCTATATAGAGAGAAACTGCTGATGGATGGCTTATCACCTAACCAGCCTTTAAGGACCCGTCTTTCCTATTTCATGAGCATTTTCTAGACTCTTCACAGCCCCAAATTCAATTGTTCCTAACTCGGTAGATGCAGACCACCTAAGGGTCCAAACAACTATTGAAAACAACCACAATATCTCACCTCACCACACCCATTAGGATGGCTACTGTATATAATGTCTACATATTTATAAAAACAGGAAATGAGTACTGGCAAGGGGGTGGGGAAACCAGGAGCCTTAAGCTTATGTGCTGTTAGTGGGAATGTAAAATGGCACAGCCGCCATGGAATACAGTATAGAAGCTCCTCAAAAACATTAAAAGTAGAATTGTCATATTATCCAACAAGCCTACTTCTGAGTCTAAATCCAAAAGAATCAGAAGCAGGGATTTTCAGAGACATTTCCATGCTCATAGCAGCAGCATTCACAATAGCTAAAAGGTGGAGGCAACGTGTGTACATTGATGGATGGATAAACAAAATATGATATATACCAGGGGTGCCAAAAAAATGTATACAAGTGGACATGTTGATCAATGTTGCTCAAGCGGTTCGCCGTAATGAGAAATGTCTGGACGCTGATGGTAACCACTTTGAGCACCTCTTGCAATTGCAGAAGTCAAACGTGGCTTCTTTTGTTATTGGTATATGTTGAGTATTACAATCTTAATAGTTTTTTCCTTTTTTTTTTTTTTAAAGATTTTATTGGGGAATTGGGGGAGGGGAACAGTGCTGGGATATTGGGGGAGAGGATCAGAGAAGTTGCTGTCCTTTTGTTCTTCGGTCTAGCTGTGGAGGATGTTGCTTCACTGGCCCATGCTGGTATTATCACTGCACTCTTCCCGGGTGAGGCAGTCGTTCACCGGCCATAGGATGGCCGTTCATGGAGGCTCACAGCAGCTCACGAAAGCGCATGCCAGCTGCCGGCTAGCCCCACTGCAGCCTACACCATCACCCGCGACTCACAGCAGTCCAGCTTCAGGTCGAGCTATTGTTCACCATCTTGGCTGCAGAGGACGCAGCGTCACTGGCCCTCATGTGGGATCCGGACTGGGGCCCTGCTGCTCATAACTGGCATCCCAAGGCAACTCTTAACCAACGTGCCACTCGGCCAGCCCTGTATACACATTTTAAGAAAGGAAAAAACTGGGCCGGCATGAGCTGCCAAGAGCCGCCGTGAGCGGCCGTGCAGTGGGTGGCGACCAATGTGCCTCACCCAAGAAGAGCGCAACAGTAATACCAACATGGGCCAGTGAAGCAATGTCCTCTGCAACTAGACTGAAGAACAAAAGGACAGCTACTTGTCTGTTCCCCTTCCCTGATTCCCCAACGCTGTTCCCCTCCCCCAATTCCCCAATAAAATCTTAAAAAAAAAAAAGTATACAAATTATTTTTTTTGGTACCCTCTGTACTTACAGAGGAACATTATTCAGCCTTAAAAACGAAATTCTGACATATGCTACATGGATGAAGACATCATGTTAAGCAAAATAAGCCAATCATAAAAGGACAGACACTGTATGATTCTACTTATATAAGATAGTAGTGTAATTCAGACAGAAGTAGAATGGCAGTTGCCAGGGGCTGGTGGGAGGGAGGGATGGGGACTTACTGTTGAAGGAGCAGTGTCAGTTTTGCAAGATGAAGAGTTCTGTGGATGGGCGGTGGTGATGGTTACAGAATATAACTACCTAATACCTAAACTGCACCCTTAAAAATGGCTAAGATGAGATAAATTTTTATTTATTTATTTTTTTGAGGGCAGTGTCACTGGCCCTCATATGTGGGACCCGAACCGGGGCCGCTGGCTTCTGAAGCCAGCGCTTAACCACCGCGCCACTCGGCCGGCCCTAGATAAATTATTTTATGATAATTATAAAACAAAATAATCCCACAGGCTAGTCTGTGATGGGCTCACATGTGGGAGCCAACACTTCCACAGAAAGTGGTGCATCACAGTAATGGAAGGAACCTACATATATTTTGTACATATATTTGGGGATAGGGGACGATAGAGAAAAAGGAAAGTTCAAGTTCCAGATTGGGAATGGGACAAGGTGCTAAATCCATTCCTGTTTTCTTTGATTCAGACAGAAAATGTTTCAAAGACTCACAGGGGTACTAACTTGTAGGAATGCTGGTAGTGTTTTGATGAGAACCTAGAAAGGGGAGATTAAAAAAGATTTAACTGTTATAAGCAAGTAGGCAGGATATTGACACACAAAAGGGTGAGGACATCCAAGAATAGTGGCTGGCTACGGCATCTCAGGGTTCTGAAAAAACTCACAGCTTTCATGAAGTCTGTGAGCCCCACCGCTCACTATCCAGTCCACTTGGATTAAAAAATAATCATATAGGGGCCAGCTGAGTGGCGCGGTGGTTAAGCGCTGGCTTGGGAGGCCAGTGGCCCCGGTTCGGGTCCCACATATGAGGGCCAGTGACACTGCCCTCAAAAAAAAAAAAAAAAATTAAAAAAAATGATCATATAGCTTGATCTAGCCTCTTCATGCAGTTTGGCTTGACCTACTTGTCTCTTTCACAAAATCAAATGTACCCTCAGAGAAAGGGCATTTACAATACTGAGACTAGTCCAAAGAATATGCCATCTTAAACGGCCACCTGCGAAGCTTCTGAACAAACAGAACCATTGGCATGTGCGTGTAATACTTTGAAGGGAGCAAGGCGAGATTCCTGGCCCAAGTGAAAGCTCTGGTGTCTGCTTACAAATCAAGAATAAGGTATATCCCAGGAAATATGAACAGGAAACACACGGGTGGGTGGGGTGGGCACAGCAGGGGGGCATCACCCCACTATCCACATAGGTCAGCGGTCTGGCTTCAGTGTGCAGTCATAGCCTGTCTGCACTCTGGACTTGGTCCTTCATCTCCGTGCCCTCAGTGCCTGGGTGGGGCTGAGCTGTGACGTCTGTGCTTACGCCTGGCCTTGGCACCATGCCAAGGTGGCATCTGTCCACTGGGTTACCTCCTCTGAGGACCCTCTCCACAATTCTAGTGTAAGTGGACATCATCAAGTAGTGACTCGGCCCTTCATCTCCAAGAACGCACAGCTTAACCTGTGGTGCAGGGCCCTATGGTGACCCCACTTCCCGTGCACTTGAAAGGTGTCCATATTCCTCTGTACCCCAGCCCTGGTTTCTGCCAGGTTTTCCACAGTGCGGGCATAGGAGTCCCAGGCTTGCTTCTGTCTGGAGGGAATAATATGGTTACTCTCCCAAAGCAAGGCCTCCTTTCCCACTCTACACACACACACGCAGCTCCTTCCCACTGGCTTCTGCCCTCCTGGCCTCAGGGCCAGAAGCTAGTTCTGGAAGGGGAATGCTGCAGGGGCAGGCAGGGGTCAGAGAAGGGTGGTGGGGCTGTGGGAGCTGAGCTCTCCTCCCACGTCCTCTGCTAAGAACAGGAAGGGGACCCAAGATGTGACTGTGCTAAGAAACCCCGGTCCTGAGCTCCCAAATCATAAATGTGGAAACCACAAACCAAGAAAAAAAACAAACAAAACAAAAACCCACCAAGTTTTAAATTTTTTTTCTCTTCCAACAGCTAGTTCCAGTGATATTTATTACTCAGCCTGAGCTGGAATAACATTAGACAAAAATAGAAACAGCCTCTGATTTTACAATGCCTTTGTACAAGTCCTCTGACTTTTCTGTTCATACCAGGGCCCCATGTTGTAATGCCAGAGGTCAAGGAAGGCCAGGCAATCCCGGGCAGAACCGGGCTTGCAGAGAGGGACACGGGCCTCAACGCTGGGCTCAGGGCAGAGCCAGGGAAAGAGAGACAACAGCTCGTTCAAACAGTGCAGCCTGGCTGGAGACTTGGGGTTTTATGCATGGGGGTGAGCTGCTGGGGCTGTGGAGAGACCATCCCCCAACTCAGGGCTGATCTGGTCTCAAAGGACACGTGGCTACATGCCAGCAGGGCCAGGGCGCTGCCGCACGCACAGAAGCTGGGTGGGTAGAGGTGTGTGCCACCCTGTGCGTGGCCCAGGGAGAGAGCCTGGGGTGGAGAGGTTTTGGGAACTGTGTCCCCAGGGACGGGAGTAGCCGGAGCAGGCTGTGGGGCAGCAGGCTTTTTGTTCCTGCTCAAGTGCCCAGTGCCTGGCTGCTCACAGCAACAGGCCCTCACCTCCCTACCCTGGAGGAGCCAAGGATGTGCCTCTGAAGCCGCTGCCAGCACCGGGGAAGGCCCTCGCACCCAAGGATTCAGGGCACTTGGTGAACCTTGTTTATACCCTGAGATGACGGAGGGCACAAGGATGAACAATGCTGCCACTTTCCTGGTGAAGCTGGTCCAGCCCCGAGGCCAGCTGCTTTTGAGAACCCCCAAATCACTGCCGTGCTCTGCACTGTCACTTTGAACTGCCCGCGCTTCTGGTCTCCTGGTCCTCTTGTGTGAAGGGCAGGCCAGGCTAGGCCCTCATTCGGGTCCTCTGGCCATCTTCCAGGCCCGGCGAGGGCAGGCAGATGGTACTGCGGTAACTGCTATCTCAGGGGCTGCTTGAGGTCGAACAGGCCCGTCCCACCCCTGACGACCTTCCCAACTACGAGGCAGGCTGAAGGTGACCTCAGCTCATCATGGGATCCTGGGAGAGACACGGAGCACTTGTTAGGGGGTTGAGGGAGAAATTGGGAGTGATATAAGGGATAGGGGGGCTCGACACTGAGGCTGGATGGGTGGGCACCTGGGAGGCTGTGAGGAGCAGTGCAGAGTCTCAGCGGCTGACTGGGCTGCTTCTGCGTCTGAGAGAGGGAGGCCCTTTCCCCTTCCCTCAGAAATGCAGAGGCGCTTTCCCATCTGTTGTCCACCCCTCCCCAGCTGCAAGAGAGCTTCCAAGATCTCACATGACTGGAAGGTGTGTGGAAAGGAGGTGCCCGAGGAACAAACCCATTTGCCCAGAGCAGATTCAGGAGACAGGCCAGGGACACCTGCTCACACACTCACCCATCATGGTGGCCTGCTTCAGGAACTGGAAGCTGGTTTCAAATGTCATCTGCTGCAGAGGGGACGAGTTTGACTGGATCCCAAAGCGGTTTAGTGGCTTGTAAACACCCTCAAAGCACATGTAGTCGGCGACCAGGGAGAGATGGCGGGGATCTACTGCAATGCCTGTCACATAGGCATCAACATCAGAAGGATTAAGCAGTGACGAGGGGGTAGTTGGGGTAGCATCACCTCCTGACACAAGTCAGCGTACGGACTCCAGTGTCAGACCCCAGCCCCATCACTGATTCACTTAGCTGCTTAACCCCTAGCCTTGGCCGAGCAGTGCCTCCCTCCCCACTGGTCTCTATTGTACATGCTGTGCTCCACTTCCACCCAGCAGCACAAGAAACAGATGCCAGGCTGGCAGAACATGAGAACCTAGCAACATGGTTTTCACTTGAGAACTGAAACCCTTAAGTGGTATGGGGCCAAGGTATCAGACTGGAGATTCCTCAGAGGCTAGAGGACAAGAAACAAGTGATGGCTCTCAGTGATGGGACTCACCACACAGGTGGAAATACAAGTTACCCCTCCTCCATGGTCATTCTCAGGGTCTCCCGTAGGCTACACGCTCACTACCATGCTTCACCTCCTCTGCGGTGCTGGGCTGACACTGGAATCTCCCGACTGCTCTCCGCAGTGCCTCTTACCGTACACGGCAAACACGTCCTTGATCTCCCTCTCGATCACCCGCAGCGCGGCCTCGATGCCATACGTGCTGGCCATCGCATGGATATCATTGGAATAGAGGCGGCGCAAATCCAGAATCTGGGGGAGGAAGGAGGGAAGGATTTGGAGGCCTGGCCTTCTGCTCCCTTACACAGGCAAGTCCCACCCAGGCCACGCTCTGTCCTTATCTAGCAGTGGAGCACAACTGATGACAAAGTGGCCCCAAAGAAGCCCAGGATTATGGAAAGGAAACTGTAAGCAGAGCTGCTGACAGCACGCCCACCAGGCCCCGAGGTCTGTCTCCTCATAACCAGAGCTGACAGATGACTGGGTACCCAATTTGGAGTCAACAGGAAGAATCGTGTTTTATTGTTGTTGTTTATTTAACAGGAAGGAAGACCTGTTTTCTAGGATCAAGGCTTCCCCTTGGTTGGTTGCAGAGATACAAACATGGGCACGTGGAACAGGATGGGTCAGCTCCATGGGGTCCAGTTCAGCCATCCTGGGGCCTCAGGTGGCTCCATGCTATGGCAGGTCACCTCCACAGGAGACCTCAGAGATGCTGGTGACTTGTCTGGCCTTGTTTAAACAAACCCCATAAGCGCGACACACAGCTCACCCTGCAGTGGCTCTCAGGAGGAATGAGCCTTCTCGCTCTGTCTTTGGAATTTGGTGAAAGGCTCCGAGGAAGACGGAGCATATTTGGGGCAGCTGTTGTGGGGGGAGCAGTTTGGAGGCGGGAGAGCTTTGAAGGCTCGGTGTAGACTAGAGAGTGGGCTACAGGGGTCCCGGCTCCTCAGTATTCTGTGGGGGAAAACTCTCGTG
The DNA here is from genome assembly GCA_033961575.1 of Aselliscus stoliczkanus. NCBI lineage: Eukaryota > Metazoa > Chordata > Mammalia > Chiroptera > Hipposideridae > Aselliscus > Aselliscus stoliczkanus. The sequence continues at coordinate 93,152,682 of CM066730.1, forward strand.
CACAGGGACTGAGAGGATCTCAGAAGTCTGGGGACTCAGCGAGGTGGGAGCGACCCAGAGAGGAAAGGACAGAAGTGCTGGTGGAGCAGGTGGGACAGGAGCACAGGGGCCTCTGCCAGCGCTGGGCATCGGGAGCAGGGCAGGGGGGCACCTCTATGCCCAGGGCCTCCGTTACCAGATAAAGTGAGCAGCTCCCAGGCCAGCAACTCAGCAAACTATCTGTACTTTAGGACGGGTTCAACTTCAAGGAAAAGCAACCGTACTCAAATTAGTTTGGGACACTCTGGGTGAGGTCAAGTAGAGCAGGCTTCTGGATGGCAAATCTTCACTAGGCTCATATGCATTGGAGATCCCCAAGAGGTAAGCCAGGTCATGCAAACTGGGTGTGGGGACACTGGGCTCAAAAAGTGCCAGGGGTAAAGTGGCTGGAGCCTTGCCTCCGGGTGGCCCGAGGCTGAGACAGCATGAGGATCTGTACCAGGCCAGCGGACAACCTGGACAGAGACACACACCTCGGAGTACTTGAATAGCTCTGGCAGGTTGATTCCTTCTGTGTTTAAGACAAGCTCCTTCTTGTTCCTGTTGGTGGTGGTTTCATTCAGGAGACACCTCGTGATGCCCTTGGTCGCATAGATGACAGCAGTGTGAGCCAAGGACACCACCAGGGAGCTCACGTCACAGTTAATCTTCATTAGAGGGAGCTTCACTGTCACCTGCAAGAGGAGAAAGAGCTGGGCCAGGGGACATGGACGCCCTCAGCCCCGCGGATGGGGCAGAGGCCATGCTGACCAGGTCCCCCGGGGCACTCCTCCAAAGCCCTGCTAGGAAACATCCTTGGCTGGGGATAGGGGACCCCGCTGGGGCAAGCTGGGACGGTGGGTCTGCACACGCGCACACTGGGTGGCTTAACTAACTACACACGGCAGCCATCTCCAGTCACTCAGACTGAGGTGAAAACAGTGGAGCGACACTGTCACAGAGGTCAGTGAGAATGGGCAAATCGTATCGCCCAACATTGCCCCTGATATCCTTTCAGTTACCACAAAGCATAACACACACTGTGTCATGTGTGTAATCCTGGTCAATGACTCATCTACACCACCATTTGGGAGCCACTGAGCCGGATCAAAGGAGAGGGCGGCAACGTCACTGTGTAATGTGCGGTCATCCGAATCACCCAGCCTGTGAAGGAGACCGGGCCGCCCGTGTAAGGACCTAGGTGCTCCTCTACAACCACTCTGATATGTGCCAACCATCTGTTGTACTGAGGACTGAATGAGGTGACATGAAAGTACCTGGGCCTGGCAAATCAGACCCCATGCACACTGTTCTTGAAAAAATCAGAGAGGTGGTCCCCTGCGGGTCTGAAAGTCAAATGTGTGAGGCCGTGATTTGGGGCAGAGGGTTCAGAGCTGCAACCAGATTCTGAATTCAAGGCATGTGGGATTAAAAAGAGAGCAACCAGCTCTCACAGGCCCCAAACGGCCAAGCTGCTGGTGGTGCAGGAGGCGCTGAGCGACACGCCCCGCCCGGCCCCGCCGTGGTGCCGACGGCACTGACCTGGCACCACAGGCTCTCCTCGGTGTCATACTGGTAGTCCTCGATGAATGGGTGGGATTCACGGACGGCCTGCACCCGGCGTTCCACGGCCTCGGCCCCAGGGGGCTCCTGGATGCAGCTGGGTTTCCGGGCCTGTCTCAGGGGTGCGGCAGGGGGCGAGTCCTCCTCGGGGCCCGAGCCCACGTCTTCATCCTGTTCCTGAGCCCTGTGGGCGCCTTCCGCAGGGACAGTTCCTTCCTCCTGCACATCCTCCTCGTCGTTCTCCTCCCGCTCCTTCTCCTCCTCTTCCTCACTCTCATAGTCGACCTGGCAGGGGACGGAGGGCAGCTGTGTCACTGGGGCCCCGTCACCTACCAAGACGCCTGCTCCATGGGGCCTGGGCTGCCCTCCTCCGCCCTCCCACCGGCCCTTCCCCTAGGAATGCCAGGCCTCCGGGCTCCATGCCCCCTCCTCACCCTCACCTTGGGTTCTCTCCTGTGAATTCCCTCAGGCCCTCTAACCTGCCCTTTGTCCTTGCAGCCATCCTGACAGTAGAGGACTGGTTTGGGGAAGGGGAGGGAGGTATTATGTTTTCATTGTAAAAACAGGAGGCAGCCTGACTTTGTCTCCTTGCCAAAGGCCTCTAGTCTTGAAACTGATTTAAATCCAGGGACAGCCAAACCCAAAGGGCAGCCCTGGGCTGGCCCTGCCCGATGCCTGCCCGGTGAATACCATCTTCTCAGTCAAGGGGTGTGCCAGACAGGCTGGCCTTGCTTCAAGGTTCCTGCCGGGTTCCAGCAAGATACAAAGGTGTGGCCTTATGCAGCAGGGGATGGTCCCTTAGGTGTGATGGAGAACGGGGGACGTGACCATAGCCCGTCCCCCAGCCAGTCCCCTCACCTCCTCCTCTTGCTTCTCCTTGCGTTTGATGTCAGAGGCATCAGCATCTCCCTCCTCAGCTTCAGCGTCCACGACGTGCCCCTCCTGTTCCTCATCATCTTCCTGCCCTTCCTGCAGTGTAAGGACAGGGAGGACAAAGACTAGCTCCAATACCCAATGCCTGGCGAATCCAACTGTCCACCCACCAACCTAGCCACCTATCCATTTACTTACCATTCCACCCACCTGCCATCTACCCACCCACCCAAACCATTGAAACCATCCAATATCTACTCTGTGCTAGCCCTGGGTTCCGCGCCTTCTTCTCTTCAGTCTTCATCTTTACATGTACCACTTGCAAAATCTTGCATTTAAAAATTTTTTTTAAAGAAAGTACCAAGGCTTTCCAAGTCATTAAAAGAAGATGGTGCAAAATACTGTTCCAAATATTTCTGTTGTAGGTGGAGATGAAGAGCAAGGGTTGTCTTGGTGGGGTACTGAATATTTAAAAAAAACAAATATTTATACCTTTCTCTTTCTGACCTTGGCTCCTAGTTTCGGTAGTCTCCTTCTTGGTGATTTAAAAATAAGGACTGGGCAGCCTTTTAAAGGCAGTCCATGCCCATTTGTGCTTGAGTGAGTCAACTGGTACACGTCCATGGCAGGAGACCCAGAAATCTCTCTGGTGTAGGCCAGTCCCTCATTTTAGGGATGAGGAGACAGGCCCGGAGAGAGGAGGTGTCACAGCGGAGATTACCGAGAGGGCAGGGACAGTACCAGTCTTCGCTGCAACCCCACCTGAGCAGGCTCGACATACTGGGCACAGCCTACTTCTGCACAACTCAGGCGACACTCAGGGACCTGCCCCCACAAGGCCCCAGGTTTCCTGGCAAATAAGGTGTATCATTCCTGGACTATTTTGCCTTCAATGGCTTTTCCCTGGCTCCTCCCTGGTCCCTGCCAGGACCCCGTGGGCCTCAGTTCATTTGGCCTATGTAAGTCAAAGGAAGAGCCAAATGAAATGGGAAAAGAACTTCCAAAAGCTCGCAGGTACCATTACTTTGAGCCTACCCTCAAGATAAAAAAAATCACTATGGAGAGGTCCTTAAGAACAGTCAGATGGATGACCTGGGCCCTACCCAGGGCCCACCAGACCGTGCTGCCTGAGTGTGGCCCTCCACACCCGAGAAGTCCATGTTGCTTCTTGGCTCTCAGCACAGCAGATAAATGCTAAGGTGAGTGAGAGATGAGCCAATACCAGGAGGGGGCTGACGAGTGCTGAGAACGTCACGGAGTCTTCTCAGGAGAGAAGACTGAGCAAGCCACCACCCTATGTGCTTTCCAGCCCTGGGACTCTACCTGTGCCCCTGGGGAACTCACTGACCTGATTCTTCTCCGACTCTCCAGTGTTGTCTACATCCCGCTGGGTAGCTCTTCTAGTGTTCACACTTCTGAAGGCTGATGCTTTGTTATTCTTCTTTCTGATGGATTCCATCAGAATCTTAAAGAATCTAAAACGAGAAGCCAGGGGCAGGATGTGCTGTCCAAGGGTCTCATACCCAACTAGGCTGATGCTGGGATTTATACCTGAGATGAGACGTGGCCTATTCTATCAGCTTACTTCCCCCTGCTCTTTCTGAATGGCATATGGCATGTCAGAAAGGACAGCGCCTGGCAGGACTGGTCTGATACGTGCCCTGCCACTCCTAAGGAGTGTGACTTTCAGTATGAGTCTCCAGAGCTTTAACTTCCTCATCTGTAAAATGTGGCTATTGGTATGTATCAGGCAATCTTGTTTTACGCATTGGAAATTACGCTGTTTGACATCTGTCACAGGGCCTGGCAGAGTGGGTGCTCAGTAAACAACGGTTGTTGGTGTGGCTGCGGGTGTCATCTAGCAAGGGTGGCAGTACAGTAGGAGAGAGGAATCCAGCCAGGACTAGGACCTCCCAGCTGCCTGCGGCACCTCCAGAAAGGAGCGGCGCTCTGGCCTGACCACTCCTGTCTCCTTGGTGTAGGAGCTCCGACAATTTGATAAAAAAAAAACTAAGATGTGAAAATGCTCATTAGTTTCAAAGGCAGTGATAACTTGCTTTGTGGCAATAAATCATGTCAACAGGTTAGAACCAAACCTAAATTTAAGAACCAATTTTAAGCACAGCCCAGGGGGCCTTCCCTGACCCCTGGCCCCTTCCCCCAGTTATCTGTTTTTATGCTCCCTTAGGGCCTCACCCCACCCCGCACTCCCTGCTTCTTTGTCCATATAATCTCTTGCCTGTCTTCATCAGGCCATAACAGCATACCAAAATGGACTGCTTTTAATTACATCAAATATAAGGTCCCTCTCACGCCCAGCCAGCCATCCTGTATTCTCTGAGTGCCTCTAAGGTGCCTATCATGTGCCCTGGGGCAAAGCAAGGATGAAAAACAAGAGCTGGGAGTAATTTTAGAAGCAGGCAGATCAAATGTTTACTATTTTGCCCGTTAAAAAAAACCAAAAAACTGCCACTATACCTCATAATTTTTTAACTTTTAAAAGTTGTAAAAAAAAAAAAAAAAAGGGCAGGCCGAGTGGCGCGGTGGTTAAAGCGCTGGTTTGGGATGCCAGCAGCCCCGGTTCGGGTCCCACATATGCGGGCCAGTGACACTGCCCTCAAAAAAAAAAAAAAGTTGTACATGGTTTTAACAAAGGCAGAAAAAGCCTCCTCGCCCACTAATCTGGGGAAGGGTTTGGTCACTAGGCACCAGGGCCAGGGGTGAGATGGCCAGATGGGAGGTGGGGAGAGGCCAGGCTTCACTTTAAAAAGGTGCAATCTAACTGGGAGGAAGTAGAAGAGATGTTTCTGAAAAAGACAGGCTCTGGTTCAAGTCCCCGCTCCACCAGGCATTAGAGAGCAAGGCCTAGCTCAAATCTGTACAGTGGGACCACACCCATCTCATGCCAGAGCCTACTGCACAGAGTGGAGGTGATGAAAAGAGACGGACGGGGGTGCAGAAGCACTTAGCCTGCAGCCCGATGTAGGAGCTATTCATTACTTCTCTGCTGTGGGGCTGCTGCTCTGAATTGTCAGGTTCCCCTGGCTGGTCATTCTGTGGTGATGTCACCCATCTGAGGCTCCTCCCCTCAGCATTTCAATTTCCCCACGACTGTCTCAACCCCAATTACACATCTGCTCCCACCCACCCCTGTGCATTGTTTGGGCTCTTGCTCAAGCCATTGTTCTGCCAGCAATTTCCCCAGCCCTTTACCCAATACTAGAGCTACGCCCATCCCCTCAAGGCTGGGTCTCAGTGCAGACGTAATTCCCTCAAGAGACCTTCCCCAATCTCCCCAGTTAGGAATACTTTCTACCTTGCCTGCCTCTTTCCGTGAACAGGGCTGGTGGAGAGGATGGGAGAAGGTGACCAGTAAGTGGTGGACATGTCACCAGTGTGCGAGAGTTCTCCTGGGGGTGCAGACAGTTTGCCCTTCTGTGACTCTGCCACGAGCAAGGGAAGTGCAGGCCCACAGTGAGTACACAGTTAAGGTTTTGCTATTTGTCAGAATGTGGCAACTGGAAGGGTCCAGGAGGGGTGCGCTGCAGAGAAACCTCCCATCCCGCATAAATAATTACAAACAGAGAATATGACCCTTGGTTGTTTCCGAAAGTGTCTGGCAACAGCTCCACCACTTGCTGTTTTCAAAGTCAGACTCACAGAAGCTGTAACTGCAGACTGCCCATTTGGTCATTTCATGGCTGGGCAGGGACAGGAGGCCAGAACTTAAATCCCGACTCCTACCTCAGTGCTCTTTCTACTTCACCCCCACCGCCTACCAGCCTTCTGGATAATTGACACAAATATCCAAAGTGACAGATGACAGTACAAATATCTAAGGGACTTTCAATGCTTCTATGTCTCCATCTGGGGAAATGCCACTAAGTGTCTGGTTTTTTTGGTTGCTGTTGTCTCCTATCTGTCAAAATAGTCTCATGAACCCTCGTGCACTGTTGGTGGGAATGTAAAATGGTGCAGCTACTATGGAAAATAATATGGAGGTTTCGCAAAAAATTTAAAATAGAACTACCATATGATTAGGCAATTTCACAACTGGGCACTTATCTGAAGATATCCAAAGTACTAATTCGAAAATATATCTGCACCCCTATATTCACTGCAGTGCTACTTTGCAGTGCTACTTTGGGTAAAGAAACTACGATATGTACACACTGGAATACTACTCAGCCATAAAAAGAATGAAATCTTGCCATCTGCGACAACAAGGATGGACCTAGAGGGTATTATGCTAAGTGAAATAAGTCAGACAGAGAAAGGCAAATACTGTATGATTTCATTTATATGTGGAATCTAAAAACCAAAAGCCCAGACTCGTAGATAGAGAACAGATGGGTGGTTGCCAGAGGAGAGGAGAGTTGTGGGGGTGAAATGGGAGAAGGGGATTAAGAAGTTTCAAAATTCCAGGTATAAAACAAATAAGTCATAGGGATGTAATGTATAGCCTGGGGAATACAGTCAAAACTATTGTATTAGCTTTGTAAGGTGACAGGTGGTAATTAGACTTATTGTGGTGACCACTTCACAGTGTACACAAATGTCGAGTCACTATATTGTATACCTGAAACTAATATAATATTATTGACATCAATGATACCTGAATTAAAAAAAAAAAGTGTCATGATCGCACAGCTGGGAGGAGAAGGGAAAAAAGGGAAGGATGGAGAGAAAACGGGGTGGGAGAAAGGAGGGAGAGGAGAAGGGAAGAGAGAAAGGGAAGAGAAGAAGCTTCTTGCGGAGGATGTTCCTCTTCTGAAAGCACACTCACATTCCCTGTGGCCTGGAAGAGGACTTAATGCGGCTGCTTGGCTGCTCAGGCCTCACAAAGGTGGTCCAAGACACACCCCAGTCCCGCGCTGCTGCTTCTCAGCTTTAGCTCACGCTGCGGAAGTCACAGCTTTGTTTATCACAGCCTTTCAAGTGCACGAGCAAAATACAAACCAGGAGCTGAAAAAGCATTTCACTGCTGGGAAGAGGCCAGGGCTGTCCCTCATCCAGAAGAAATTTTTAAGAAGTGATGGACTGTCAGCTCCCCCAAGATTAAGTACAAAGAACTCTATACACAGCCTCATGCAGACACACCTGCTCGGCAGGCCTCAGGTGACTAGAAATGGGGCAGTTCATCCAATTCCACCTGCTCTTGATAATTCTCAAGAGGCCGTGTGATCCTAATTCCCATTTCTCAGAAAAGGGCTGCCTGGCCGGCACAAATATGCGGGGCCCTTGGGAGTTATGTTCCTCCCCATTAATTAATGAGCCGGCAGGCTGCTGCACAATGGGTCTCCTGTGACCTGGCCCAGCGCCACGAGAGCACGGGGCCCGCCTGAGCCAACCTTCTTTATCCAGGCAGACAGTAATGCAGGTGTTCCCCAAGGCCTGGCAGTGACGACTTCACGCAGGGCTCATGCAAACCGGGACAGGACCTGCCTGGTCAGTGACCCCCATCCAAAGGACTGAGCTCACATCCAAGCTCATCTACTGCGATACCCACCATCCTAACCGCCACCTGCTCAGAGGGCCAGCTTGAAGCCAGCTCACAGCTTCAGGTGAGAGGAAAGAGGGTCCGTGGCAGGGCAGGCACTCTCTCCCCGCCAAGCTGCCCTGTCACCTGAGTGTGCGCCACTTACTAACGGTTTGTGGCAACTGAACAGTGGCCTTTCTGCCTCTACTCTGCCATTGGTGCTTTATCTCTGAGCAGCTCCAGGGAGACCTGACAGCTGGTCTCGGTTGGAGGCCATGGTCGGTGGCCAAATCCTGCTGACCGATGGGATCTATTTGGGCCTTACCAGGCTATTAAAAAGATATGAATTCGGGGCCGGCCGAGTGGCGTGGTGGTTAAGCACTGGCTTGGGAAGCCAGCGGCCCCGGTTCGGTCCCACATATGAGGGCCAGTGACACTGCCCTCAAAAAAAAAAAAAAAAAAAAGATATGAATTCGTTGCTGATGTTTTAAAAATTAGGAGACTTCTTATTTATAAAAGCAAAAGCCAGGCTGGCCAAGTGGCGCATTGGTTAAGAGCTGGCTTGGGATGCCAGCAGCCCCGGTTTGGATCCCACATATGAGGACCAGTGACACTGCCCTCTACAGCTAAGATGGTGAACAACAGCTCCACCTGGAGCTGGGCTGCTGTGAGTCCCCGAGGATGGCATAGCTGCAGCCCCTGCTGCAGTGGGCTGCCATAAGCTACAGTGAGTGAGTGGCCGGCAGCCAGCATGAGTGGCTGGTAGCCGGTGTGAGCTGCCAAGAGCTGACATAAGCGGCCATCCAGAGCAATCGATCTGCCTCACCCGGGAGGAGCGCAATGATGATGCCAACATGGGCCAGTGAAGCAATGTCCTCCACAACTAGACTGAAGAACGAAAGGACAGCAACTTGTCTGTTCCCCTTCCCCGATTCCCCAGCGCTGTTCCCTTCCCCCAATTCCCTAATAAAATCTTAAAAAAAAAAAACACCCCAAAACATGCAAAAGCCAAGTAACCAAACAATCAAAGGCAGAAAAAAGAAGCAGGGCGTGGGCATGTTTCTTCTTTTTCTTTTTTTTTGGCTCAAAAGATCTGGCCCACATTCCCGCCCCCTGGAGGCAGGTTCTGCACAGTCAGGCCTGTTAGGGGCCTCCCAGCCTGCTGCACTGGGCTCTTATCTGCCCGGCCCAACGCCATTAGAGTTTGCACTCCACGATCTGGGGTCAGCTGGCAAGTCAAAAGTGCTTTGCTGAATCCTCCTGGCTCACCCCACCCTAATATGCCTTCCCTCTTCCTCTACTTCCTGTGCTTTTCAAATGTCTAACAGTGACTTGAACTTGAGAGAAAAAGGATGTTCATTCTCCCAACCAGAAGGGAACCTGAATTTCTCCGTAAGAAGCTAGAGGTAACCCCAGGTTTAGAACTGGGGTTTAAAAGTAGCAGGCCAGAGGCCAGCCGAGTGTCTCAGTTGGTAAAGAGCTCACTCAAGAGTGCGAGCTGAGGGCTGGCCGAGTGGCACATTAGTTAAGAGCTGGCTTGGGACGCCAGCGGCCCCGGTTCGGATCCAATGTATGAGGGCCAGTGACACTGTCCTCTATAGCTAATAACAGCTCCACCTGAAGCTGGGCTGTGAGCCCCGGCAACGGTGTAGGCTGCAGCTCCTGCTGCAGTGGGCTGCCATAGGCTACAGTGAGTGGCCAGCAGCCAGCGTGAGCTGCCAATAGCCATGATGAGTGACCATTCAGAGGCCGGCGACCAATCTGCCTCATCTGGGAAGAGCGCAATGATGATACCAACATGGGCCAGTGAAACAACATCCTCTGCAACTAGACTGAAGAACAAAAAGACAGCAACTTGTCTATTCCTCTTCCCCGATTCCAAAATGCTGTTTCCCTCACCCAATTCCCCAATAAAATCTTTAAAAAAAAAAAAAGAGTGCAAGCTGAGCTCTGGGCAACAACAGTTCGATGCCCAGCCCAAGCTGAGCTGACGCTAAGCTGCCAACAGGTGGCAGGATGGCTCAGCTAAAAAAATAAAAAAATAATAATAAAAAATAAAAGTAGCAGGCCAATTGTATACTGTTCATTATTAACAGAATATAATGTATCAGGAACCACATTATGCTGCCTGGAATCACATCATATCAAAAATGACCACCACATGCTGATCTGACATTAAAGCAGCACCGCTGCAATGGGAGGGCTCCATTGTCTTTACGGTGTACATAATTCCACATCTTAAAACCTACAAACTCAAGAAGACAAGGCTCATCACCCAGAGAGAGCAGGGTTTAGGCAGTGGTGTGTGGTGAATGTAGTCACACACACAAACCGGAGCTGGGGGGAGGTTTCCAGATGAGGCTGCAGGTCCTGCTGTTTTCCTAAGCACTTCCTGTGAAGAACTAATTACGGCAAATGCACCCCAATCTCCAGGACTCCTACAGCCAAGGAGGGTTCAAGGGCAACGACAAATATGGCGTGAGTCCTGACCTTGTTTCCATGAAGTGCAGGATGTCCTCAGGTTTCAGGCACTTCTCCTGATGATAATATGCATATGGAAGAAACTGAAACCGCAGCTGGTATACCCGGGACTTGTTCTGTTTTACTCCCATACTGAAGGACTCCTGGACATCAATTTTGTGCAACACCTAGAACCAGATACAGAGAGAGCCCTACTTGCCCTGGTACCATGGGACTGAGCATCACAGGTGGGTTATGGGAAACCCATGGGCTTTGGGGGATGGACCCCATAGCCTGCAGGTCACCCCCAGAGGGTGGCCCAAGGCTGCAGAGTGGGCTCCAGCAGGGCTGGTACTCTAACCCAGGAAATCTCCATTTTTAAGGTGCAGGACAATACTGCAGAACTAATGATTACTTTTGAAGCTTCCTGATCCATCTCTGCTCAGCACCTGGCAGAGAAAGTTTCCCTCTCACTAATGGGAGTCTGAGCCCAGGGTTTGAAGTCAGCAAAGCTGTTCTTCACAGATGGGAGGATGCAGGAAAATGCCCGGCCCAGTCTGCAGGGGTTCAGACAGTTACCTCCCCTAAGCACACCCTGGTGAGCCGCCGCTTCAGGCTTTTCACCCTCTTCAGTGCTTTCTTGGTGTTGAGCACGGGCACACTCATCATGGGTGTCTTGATGTTGGCGCTGGCCACCATGAGAATCTCCCTCAACCTGTCACAGAACGGGGACAAATCTGATCAGAAGAGGCACCCAGATTCCCTATCTGTGTGAGGCCTTTCTTTTCCGAGTTCTTTAGGATCTGAGAGAGGCTTGGGGATCTAAGCGGAATCAGAGCCCCCACTCTGGCCCATCAGTTTCCTCCATTGGAACGTGTCTCCTCAGCAACAGGACTCTGATTCTTGTTTCCTGTGACTTGTGCACAGTGGGTGCTTACTAAGAGCTTACTGAACGAATGCAAGACATGGGAAAGGTTAACTTGCTATTAACCTACTGTCTGCAGGCACTCCTACTGGGTGCAGCTCCATGCTCCAGGCCTTGCCTATGAGCTCAGTCAGTCTGCACAGCCTGACTGCCCAGTGTGGTATCCACAATCCCCATCATCCTTGTTCCACAGGTGACAACCAAAAGGTTGAGGAAGCTGAGGAACCTGTCTCAATCACTCTGATAGACAGTGACAGGGCCAGGCATCAAACACAGGTTCTTTTCTCTTGCCCACTGACTATCATCCTGCACACAGGATGCAGACATTTACCCGAAGGGCTAGGGCCACTTGGGTCACATTCTAGGTGAATGGTGCCCCCGAGTTGGGCATGCAGGTGGCTCTGCACGGGGCTTATTAACATCTTCCGGAGTCCTAACCCCAGGTGTGTGCAGATACACAAGCATCCCGGGTACTCTGAATTACAGAGAGATAAATGGGGATTGTAAGACATCTGGGCACTGACCCAACCATAGAAACTGCACAGAAGCTCCAGGTTCCTGAAATTCCGACCATGATCCCCACTCTGATGAGACCCTGTCGCTCAGTCACGCACACACTCTAATTAAATGACTTCTTCTCCGGGAGTGGGTTAGGACAGACATCCCGCCCCATGCATCCTTGCAGCCCACCTCGGAATGCCCAGGGTGACGTTCATCTCGCCTCTGCCGGCAAAGTGGAAGGTGTTCAGGGTCATCTGGGTGGAGGGCTCCCCGATGCTCTGGGCAGCCAGCAGGCCCACCGCCTCCCCCGGCTCACACAGCGAGCGCTGCCACTTCAGCTGCAGCAGGGTCCTGAGACTGGAGATGGGGCAGGGGACAACAGGGGTCAGGAGCACAGACACCACCCACCTGTCTGTTAGGAGGGGTCCAAGTCCATATTCCCTCTCCCTTTTTCTGGGCTGGTTTTTCCTGACAAATGATACTTCTACTCTTCGAATTCTTGCTAGTGGTCCTGAAATGTCCTAAGTACACAGCACAGATCCCAGCTGGGTGGCTAAAGCTCCAGATGTCCATGATCAGACTGTGCACGCTCTCCCTGAGAATGTCATGTGTCCACTCTGCGCCAGTTTCAAGTCCCCTAAGCAGTGAGACGTCTGAGCTCACTATTTGCATGCAGTTCCTTTGTTAATTCTTTTCCCCCACTAGCTGTGACAGTTTGGAGAGGGCTCCTGCTGTACAAACGAGGAAGAGGTTCACTAAGCTGTTATGAGGATGTGGAGGGAGGTGGCAAGGAGGTGTTTATTTTCTTAATTAGCACAACTGGCTGCAGGCCACAGCGGAACTATGAGCACTATACAATTTTATCATTTATTAGCCATTCTTCCTTTTAAAAACAGTCACAGGAATACTACAGTACCCCTGCACATGGAACAAGGAAGGGCTCAAAAGATGGGGACTAAGTGGATGAATGTGTGAATGCAGAAGAAAGCAATAAAACTACGTTTCTAAGCAAGTTCTTTGTAAAAGTCAGACTTCTCACTAGCGTGATGTGTCTTCTGTCCCAATTACTTAAAACCAGTGAGCTTTGAGTGTACCTCAGTATTCCCCAAAGGAAAAACTTTCAAATACTTCCAGGACTTTGGAGTTGCACCCAGAACTTGCTGCTTGCTAAAAGGTCCCCTGAAGAGCCACTGACGCAGAACGGTTGTGCCATCTTGGCCCTCTGAACCCTGGGATGCTCCCAGGGCCAACCTCTCCCCATTCCTGATGTAGTGCAGATGGAGGGAGGACCCATGGGGTCCTTCAGAGGGTAAAAGGCAGCACTGAGTTGCAGGGAGGCAGGTGATGGGGGATGGGTGCCCTGGGTCTTTCTCCTGCAGGCAGCTTGATACCCGGTATGACTTATGCTATCTGGGAATCTCCGAGGCCTGGCTGGAAAATCTACTTTAAGGGGGAAAAAGAGAGAGCCCTGTCCCTCCCCTCCAGCTCTTCCACCCAAGTGTTTGTCTTTGCTTATCGCCTCTACTGAGTTCCAACTCCCTGCTGCAGTCCCTGGGCCCTCCCTGTTGGCCTCTCCGGTACCTGGCTGGTTTCACCAGCGCCAATCAGCTCAGCAGGCCAGGTTTAGTGAGCTGAGCAGGAAGTATCCTGGACACTGAGGCCACCCCCCCCAGCAAGGCCAGTTCCCAGCAGGCATTCCTTGGGGGCACTGTTGATGTTTTAACCCATTGTGGCTCGATGCTGGTTCATGCTTGGCTTCCCACCCACTTAGACCACAGGATAGTTTTCCTGTTTTATTTTTTTGTGTGAATGGGTCTAAACGGAGGACTCCATGTGGTCCTTCTTCCTTAAGGCTTCGAAATGCAATGCTCAAAGGATCATTGGAGTAATCAGATCCAAACCCTCGCAAAAGGCTGAGACATGGGATCATGGGGCAGTGAATGATTTGATCTGGGTCAGAGAGCTGGCAGCCACTGAATGGCAACCAGATTCCCTGACTCTCAATTAGCCTCACCCACCACACCACACTCCTTTCTGTAAACCTCAGTCTCGGTCTTGGCCCAGGTGGGGGTGTCCACTGTTGCCTACCTGCTCTTGTCTGTCTTGGAGCCCTCAGGGGTTACAAGGGGCCCTTCTGTTTCACTTTCCTCCCTCCTGCTGGAGTCTTGAACCCAGGAGGCTGCCCTCCTCTTTTGGGGTGGGTGGGGAAGGGCCTGAGAGCAGATCTTTCCCTCTGCATGTCCCATGCAACAAATCAATGTCAGTACCTGTCTAGAGAAAGCTCGGACTTCTCGTAACTCTTTTCTGCTTGAGATGCCCACTCACAACTGTAGTCATCCATCTTTTTTTCAAATGTTTCTGACACCGATGCAAAGTAGATGTCTGGGCGCCACACAGACAGGCTGGGGTCAGGACAAGGAGCCGCCTTTTTCTGGTACTTCCTTCGGCTCTGCTCATCTAACTCATCCCACATCCTCAAAATCTGAAAGGAAAGGCAGGCCTCAGCCACACTGGACGACCCCAGGCACAGGCCTCTTTTCCTGGGACATCCAGCAGGTGGAGGTGGATCAAAGGCATGGCTTCAGATGAGATATGGGGAGAAACGGAATCCTGATTGCAATGAGAAAACCAGCTCAACATTTAAAACAGGGAGAAACCAAAGTCGTCCCAGGGCGCACTGCTTGACTATGACTGAGCTCTGCATCCTGGCCCACTCAAGCACAGGCAGGGTAACCACGGAGGGTAAAACAAGGCACTGTTAATAAAAATGCGAGGACAGGAGGTGAAGCCAGGACTGTTCTAGGCCAATCAGGTCCGTCATCGTGTGGACCAGGTGACTGTTAGATCCCTGTTTGCCCCTATCTAGGCTTTCACACACCCTGTGCCACAAAATCATCCCATAGCAGCAGCTTCAAAGCGCTCCTCTGCTTCTCGGCTCCCAGCTGTGTTTGGCTAATGGGGACTGGCAGCAAAGGGGAAGGTGGGGGATGGAAGCCCTGCATTCCCCCCCCCCCCCCGCCAAAGAGCCTCTGAGTAGGCCACCCCGCTCCCAAGAGGGCTCCGGTCCAGTGGCCTCTTCCCACAGCCACTTCCCTTTTCTTCATGCCTGGGGTGGGGAGGAACCAAAGTGACCAGCCCATTAGTTTCTTCAAATCCTGCCCACGCCCTTGTAGAGTCCCCTCCTTAAACTGCCATTGAAGGAGTGCCATGTGTTTCCTGACAGTGAATGAAGCCAGATTTCATTATTATACCTTTTTTTAAGAAAACAACCCCTCATTCCCTCACCCCCTCACTGAGGCTTGTATGCGTCAGGCACTGGGGATATAGCCTCCCGACTCACCTGGTGAGTCCCGGGGCTGCGGCCATGCTGGCTGGTGTCCTGGAGGTTCAAGGCCTTCACAGCTGCCTGAACTTTCTGGGAATAACTCAAGAAGGCACCTTTTCTCGGCAAGGTGTTAGAATGCTTGCTCTGCCACTTTTTGATGGCTCTGAAATGGCGGAGAGCTTTTTGGGGGTCTGCTCTGGATAAAACTTCATGGAGATGCTTTGATTTCATTATTACCTAAACAAACAAATAAACCACACACAAGACCAAAGAGATGAAGGCATGACCCAAGGGCCACGCTATGCAACTTCTCGGGACCAAGATGGCCTGTGTAGAGCTGTCATAACACCTCTCAGAGGGGCTGAGCACCCGAAACTAATCAGGGATTCACTTTGTGCAAACCAGACTTGGGAGCTGGTGGTCCCAGGGGCTGAGGGGGATATGGGAGACAGAACGGCACACTCACAGCCCATTCAGAACACAGGGGAGTTTCTAGGAAGAAAGGAGTCGTGATGACCAAAGGGCCAAGGGCCAGGCTGGAAGGGAGCCAGCACCAATCAACTAAAACCTTCAATTTGGCCATCTGCTGTGTGACCTCGGATAGATGGGCCACATCAGTTGCAGTTTCCCACCCAGCAAAATGGGGTGACTGCACAGTCAGCGGTGAAGGTCATTTCAGGGGCAATGCAGTATGGCATGAAAACCACAAGCTTGTGTGTCATAGGCCTGGGTTTAGATGCTGGCTCTGCCACTCACCAGCTAGTCACTGGAGCCCTGATTCTCAGCAACCTCAGCTGTGCAATGGGCAGAGGAAAGAAAGCATCCTTCCCCAGGCTGCAGTGCGCATGAGAACAGACCGAGTCTACAATGTGCTGAGTCAGGGCGCCGCACATGGCAGGTGCCCCCAAATGGCAGCTGCTGCTCTCGTCGTGCCCGTGCCTTTCTGCCATCTGACAGTCCACAGAGGGGATATGAAAATCACAGATGTTTCACGACAGGAACTGGTGCTTTATCAGCTCTTCCCACTCCACTTTTCAGTGGCCACTATGACTGGGTGGAAAAGCTTGGGGTTCAAGGCCCACCGCATAGCCCCGAGCCCACCACCCTGGAGTGCTGGGCGTCTGGCACCTACCTCGTAGTTGCTGGCAAGGAAGGGGAACTGCTTGGGCTGCAGGAACTGTGTCTTAGGGACGTCCAGGCCGTCCTCCCCATACAGGAACTGCACCACGCTGCCGTCGCTGTCGCGGACTGTGAGATCATACTGGACGACCAGGCCCTCCAGGTGCTTGATAATGCACCTGTGTGGAGACCTGGCTCAGGGCCCAAGCTCATCACCTCCCAGGGCAGCCTCTGATGGGGGTCAGGGACAGGGGAGGGAGGAGCTGGGAGGCGGAAAGGAGACTGCTGTTCTGCAGCCAAGCTAGACTCCAGTATAGGCTGGCTCCAAGGCCCCAAGCTCTGAGCTATAGCCTCTCCCAGCCAAGGGCAGTAACTGTGTGCCTGAGAGAGTAGCTGCCACTGCTGGACCCTGGCTCCCATCTCCAGCTCCAGCTACTGGGACTACTCCCTGCCTTTCACTCTGCTGCACTGCAGAGCTCCCCAGGGACCAGTGTCCTCGGATCCACAAGGTAGGCAAAGCAGTGGGGTCATTTCCCCACCCAATGCTTCTCCAACGCTGTCAGTCCAGACTGTCAGGGACACTAGGAACGAAATGCTAATGTGATCTCCCTAATACAGTACCCTTTTCCTTTGGTCCTCCCGGTGATCAGCTGCCTCCCTCCACCTCGCCCCGCTGCTGCCCTACTGTGGGCCCCTCCCCTAATCTCTGGCCACTCTGCCTCGGTTTCTCCTCCTGCCACCGTAAGAGAAGGTTTCCTAGGAGCCACTGTTTCCCCAAGCTCCAAAGACAGAGCTCAGTGTTGGTCACTACTGCCTCCTTGGCACCTAGCCCAGGGCCTGGCAAGGCTGGTGCTGAGCACCCACTCCTCCCGGCTGAAAATGCCGACATGGCGGTCACCAGCCCTCTGCTCTGCTTGGCTCACAGGGCTCCAGCTGTCAGCACAGCGACAACCCCTCCGGACTGCATTTCCAGGCCTCTCCTGAGCTTCAGGCCTCATCTCTAAGTGTCTGAACATGTCTCCTTGAGTACCCTGCTGCTGCCACGTCATGCCACCTACAAGTTCTCTCCTCTCTGCAGCATCTTGCTTTCTGTCGACTGTGTCACTGTGCTGCCACGCAGGCCGGAAAACTCAGCTGGGTCTGACGCCTCCCTGCCTCTTATTCCTGCATTTCAGCCAATTATTCCGTGTCTTTGCCACATCTGCTTCCTCCTCTCCATTGCCACCCACTGGAGGCAGCCTTCCAACCTCCGGCCTGGACCTCCACCATAGCCATCCTGTCTGAAGCATTGTGCTTGCCCTCTCCACCACGAACCTCCACCGGCAGAGGGATCCCACAGGTGTCTGTGCTTTCTGTTCCACTGGCTGCTGCGTTTCCATTCCAGTTAGGATCCCTGCGCCTTCCTCCTGCCCATTCTGCATTCAAATGGCCTCGGGTACCCCTGCCTCACACATGGATTCCCCACCCTACACTCAGTTGATCATGTGGTTTGTTTTTTTTTTTACTTTTTCTACAATGCACAAGTATTCTTGAATGATTTAAAAGGACGGAGGTGGGTTGTCACCTCTGCTCATGGAAGGAACTGGCCATGTGATACTGAAAGGGGAGCTCATCTCCACGCCCTGAGTGCAGCCAGCTCTGCAGATGGGCTCCTCACCGATAGGCCACCCAGGTGTCTCCACCCTGACCCCATGGGCTGCAGCTTTGGGAGTCAAGGGGAAGGGACCAAACTGAGAACTGCAGCTTTGGGGAACCTGAAGCTCAGAAGCGGGAGAAAGGAGAAAGCTGGGGCAGACGGGCAGACCTCTGAGGAGGAGAAAGAAAGCAGCTCTGTCTCCCTCTCCAGCAGTCAGCTGGGTTTGCTGAGAACATAACCTAAACCGGGCCTGCAAGGCATGGGTATTTATTTTTGCTGTCTTCTCCATTTCCCACCACCGTTTCTACCAGCACCGGTTCTCTGGGCTCACAAAGAACCATTACCATAAAGTCCCTAAGGCAGAGCCACCCACACTGCACCCCAGGGGAGCGAGGCTGGAGCACAGGCATCTGCTACCGCATCCTTGTTCAGATTTAAGCTTCATTCCCCACTCCTGCTCAAAAAGGCCAGTTAGAGTGGCTACTTGTATTCTTTGTTCCCAGAGATGAGAGAAAACAAGCAGGTCTAGGCTGGGGAACCCCAGAGTGATACCTGTACCCGGAGAAACAGTAACTCCAACTACAGACTCACAGGCAGGGACCCTGGGCCACTGTCCTGGGCTGCCGAGCCCTCCTAGCATGGAGGACCAGCTCGTCCCTACCATGACCTTTCCAGTCTCCATAACCTCCCCCAGGCAATGGCACACCCTCAGAACACACAGGCCCTTTGTTTAGACCTCTGAGCTCATGCACTACCAATCCTTTAGAAAGGGAAGAATATCTGCTATTTTCTGTCTCAGGCTAACCATGGACATTTTAAAGTTTTTTTCATCCAAAGAAATCCCAAGTGAATTATCACTAGAAATATGAAAGAGGTGAATAGTATTGGGGCACCAAGTCCATCTAACGGCGGCAGAGGTGGGGCTTTTTACCTTTGGAGGTAGCCGGAACGGCTGGTTTTCACAGCGGTGTCGACCAGACCCTCTCGTCCTGCCATGCAGTGGAAGAAGAACTCCTGTGGGAGAAGCGGGACCAGGTCCCAGGGGTGGCCGTGAGCGCAGCGTGCTTCCTGAGGAGGAGTACAGGCCAATCCTCCAGCAGCCCTGCCGACCTCCGAGGGCCCATGACGGCTCCAATGGCCGCAGTGACCTCAGCCCTCCCCTGTGGAGACCGTTGTCTTACCCTACCTGAGAGCAGAAGGACAAGTGGATGGGAAGGAACAGCTCTTGTTTACAGGAGCCAAGTGTGCTCCCAGCATCCGTACGTTCCATCCTCAGGATTATACCCCACACCCAATTTTCCACACAGAAACAGCCCTGGGGCCTCAGCACTGTTCGGTTCAGCCCACACCTCTGAATTCCGCTTCCAATGGTGTTAGCAGAGGTAAGGTGTGTTTCTCAAACTTTCTGACTGCAACCCACAGTCAGAAATATGCTTCCAACCATAATCAGCAAGCACACATGTCCACATATGCACATAGTGATACGGGATTCCAATTAGAACTTCATGAAACTGCGCCATACCCCACTCTCTGCTCTCCATACCATTCCATATAGAAATGCCAGCCACTATCTATTACAATGATTTCATGCCTCACCGAGTTGTTACCACCAGTTTAAAAGATTCTGTCTATCTCGGCTCTCCACCATCCTTTGCCAGAGGCTATGGATGAACACTGGAGTCTGTGGGGACGAATGGAGGAGCCCCTGGAGCAGTCACTTGGCCTTGAAACAAAGGGTCCGTCCTGTTCAGTGTGGACTTGGTGGTCTGACCACGAGGGTCATCCTTGCAGAGATGCATTAGACCAGGGAACAAAAGGTGCTAACATTCAAAAAGCCATATCTGACAAGTGTGAGGAGGAAACCCTTCGCTTAGACGGCAAGTCTGTTGTTGACCAAGGGAAACCAGACCTTTACTATAGCTAGTCAGTTTTCCTACAGTGAAGGAGGAGCCAGGGAGGTTCTCTTGGGAGCCTTTGTGAAACAAATTTGTGTGAGGCTCCCTTTGGAGAGCACCCTGAGGAGGGGCTTCCCTTTCCCCTGCTGCCTTCAAATGCAGGTAAGAAGTGGCTGAATGAGGGCGCCCAGCAGGAAAAGGTGGAGCGGGGACTGGTCTTACTCCCGGTTTCACTTGTCAGCAAACACTTACTGAGCTCCCACCATGTGCCAGGCACTGGGTGAGGCTCTGGCATCACAATGGTGGACATGACATGCTCACGTCCTTCTGGTCCTTATGGGCCACAAGGTGTAGTGGTAAGCAGCAGGTGGCTTGGCATTTATTAAGATCGTCCTTGCTCAAAGTTGTTGGGAAAGGTCAAAGGCCTTCTACCACTGAGCCTAGAAGTAAGGAGAAAAGCCAAAAGGAAAAACCAAAATACACACGGGAGGTTTGATGCCAGTGAGGAATCTGCCAGTGACGAAGCCGCCAGACCTGGGGGTGAATTCATAAGGCTCAAAGCAGGGTAGTGACTTGCCAGATGCCATCAGAGGGGGCCTCCGACCTTCCAATTCAATCTGGCCCAGCAGGCACGAGATCTGGTGGAAAGGCAACCCAAAGACAACCCAAGATCAACATGTGTGTTAAACAACGTTTTGTCCTAGCAGGGGAGGTAGGGCCTGCTCTTCAAGAAAAGCTGCATGGAAACTGAGTTCTTAAAGGCCAACCTACATTTGTCAACAAATCAGGGAAGCTAGTATCTCAAGAAAATAACTGTGTTTCCCTTTTGTTGACTGATGGAGAATTTTCACATTTGGTGTCAGTTGTAGATGGGCTATAAAAGAAGCCATGTTTCAGAATCATCATGCTTTACCTGGAGGGGAACTGAGGGCTGGTCCTAAGGGGGAAATGGAGGCCCACAGGAAAAAGCATTTATGTAATCTTTAAATTCTAAAGGCAAAAGAGAATAATGCTCCCTATTAATATTTCTGGGGAGAGAGGGGTGGTGGTGGTGAACAGTGTGTCTGGGTTTCGCTTTAGTCAAAGGGGCTTCCTGATGGCCTTCAGCCTTTTAAGCCCATTCCTTTTGCTCTAACCTCACCAATCAATGAGGTGGTCCTTAAGACCCTCTCAAGGTCATCAAGTTTAAAACAAGTGAAGATCTGTGAAAAAGCTGCCATACCACTGCAGTAATATGAGATAGTGGGCCTCAAAGTAAGGATTAGAAACCTCTAGGATGATACTTATAATGTAAAACTAAATGAAAAAAGCGGATCATGCAAAATTGCAGGGTTTCAGCTAAGATTATATATACACACACGTGTTCGTATATAATGTGAATATACCGGGGGTGCCAAAAAAATTTTAAGTGATGTTAACACTTTAGTCAATGTTGCTCAAACAGTAGTTCGCCATAATCAGAAGTGTCTGGACGCTGATGGTAACCACTTTGAACACCTCTTGTAATTGCAGAAGTCAAAAGTGTCTTGTATTCGGGCCAGCCGAGTGGCGCGTTGGTTAAGAGCTGGCTTGGGACGCCAGCGGCCCTGGGTCAGATTCCACATATGAAGGCCAGTGACACTGCCCTCTACAGCTAAGATGGTGAACAACAGCTCCACTTGGAGCTGGGCTGCTGTGAGTCCCGGTAAAGGTGTAGGTTGTAGCCCCTGCTGCAGTGGGCTGCCATAGCTACAGTGACTGGCCAGCAGCCAGCGTGAGTGGCCGTCCAGAGGTCGGCGACCAATCTGCCTCATCCGGGAAGAGCGCAATGACGTTACCAACATGGGCCAGTGAAGCAACGTCCTCCGCAACTAGACTAGAGAACAAAAGGACAGCAACTTGTCTGTTCCCCTCCCCCAATTCTCCAATAAAAATCTTTAAAAAAAAAGAAAAAGTGATTTGTATTCATGTTTTGTTATTGGTGTATATTAATAGTGTTTTCCTTTTTTATAATGCATATACATTTTTCTGGCACCCTCTATATGTAATCCGATAATACAGTGTGTAAATGTACTATATCTATCTGTATTATACATATCAGTATCTGGATCCTTGTATCTGTATTTGTTTATAACATTGACGTGTTAACAGTGGTTAGCTCCTGTATTGATTTCTACACACTTTTATATTTTTTCAGTACTTGCTCCACTTTATATGGAATGTGGATCCTTTAAAACCCAAGAAACAAATTGGAAAACTCCCCTTTGCCATCACCCTACCCCCTCAGCCAGCCCGCCTTGGCTCACACCTGCATGGTGTTCACGGTGGACCCTTTGGCTCCAGACTGTACCATCATCTGTAAGTTGTTCTCTGGGAACTGTCTGTGCAGGCCAAAAGGCATGCATGCCTGGAGATTAAACATACTAGTTAGTAATGTCACCCCTTTCTGAAGTCCCAAGCAACAAACTCAGACTATTCAAAGATAAGTGCAAAATCCCAGTTGAGGTAAGGAAAAGTCTCATTTGACATCAACCCTCTTGTCAGAACCCCTAGAGAGAAGTCTAACAATGGCCCCGTGTACTGCTCTTGACATCCCGTCAAGAAGCCCGAGGTTCCTGTCACTGGCAACCAGCAGCAAAAAGGGAGAAGCCAAGGGGCCAGCATATGCAGTTTGCGATTCTAAAAGGAAACTGCTTAAAAATAAAATTTAAGATGAAAAAATTATGCCCTTGCAAATTCCTGCAGCAGCGCATGGCCTTGGCTCCCCAACACCTGGCAGTGATGACCATTGTCCCTATCATATTCACATTTACCAACACGATGCCTGAGCACAACATGGGAGCCTTGCCTCAGCTCCAGAGCCAGTGCAAGCCAGCCAAGTCCCCAGGCTGAGTCTGGGGGGACGCTGCGAGGGGGCTGAGTCTAATAATTAAGCCTCTGCCTAGGGTTGCAGAGATCCAGCCCAACGCAGGACAGGCACAGTGGGTGGGAAGAGGTGGTGAAAAGAAGGGAGCTGGCGGGACAAGAAGCGATGCTGAGATGCCTCTGGGACAACGCCCCCACCCCAGCATTCCCAGGCAACCCTGGAAGCCAAGCCCAGTTTGGGGGGAGGTCCTGGGAAGGTTCTTCTGAACAAACCCCCTCAAGGACGACCTTGTACAGTGAGAGGTCTGTGTTCCTGGCAGCCTAAGGGCCGCTGAAAACCAGTCAAGAACACACCACATGCAAACAGTGGCGTCTGCTGAGTGTTGGCCTTGCCTCTTCCTCTCCTCCTCAGGCTGGACCTCGAAGTCCAGGAGGCACGTCAGCCTGGCTACTTGAGACCACAGGACTGGGAGCCCCAGCTCTGGAACTAGAAGGTGGACAGAACCAGGCTGTGGTCTGGGCGCGCGGCAGGGATTTCCCTCTCTCTTTAACTGCACTGGCACTGGCTTGGTGGAAAAGCGGACAGGGACGGCAGAGGGCTTCCACCATGCCTCTGCCATGCCAGGAGCACTGTTCGGGGTAGGTGTTCCATCCTCTCAGCACCCCGATGGGATAGGTGCTCCTCACATCCCTGCCTCCAGGTGAGGAAACCATGGCATAGCCTGGTTATGTCACTTGCCTGATGTCACATGGCAAGGTCATGGCAGAGCTAGGATTTAAACCCAGGCCTTCACCCCTGGCTCCGCTATATAGGCAGCAATGGTATTTTGGGTCCTTCACTCTGTTCCTCCCCCCGGCAGTGGCACCATAGGAAAGATTTTCTTTCTTCAGTCCCTTTTAATGTAGTCACCCCAAAATATGAACATTTAAAAAGAAAAAAAGGGCAAAGCATTCCCTCCCAGTTTAAGTGAAGACCTTTCCTGACCCTAACTGGGTGAGGGAATGGAGACATTCGCTCTCTAAACGATGAATTTTGCACGGCTCACTTCACATCTCACCTAGTCAGCTGTTAAAAAGCCAAACTGCTCCAAAGGGCCCCAAATGAGCATCAAAATGTAATTTTTTTTAAAAACCAGCATTCAAAATGGTGGTGATAAGTGTGCTTACTGCCAGACTAACCTTGTTAATTTCATTACTGTAATGGTTCACTTCCTCCTTGAACTTGAGATCGATCATGTTAAAATCCCTCTGGTCTTTGCTCAGATGGGCATCCTGCCATTTCCCTCGGATCTCATCACTTGACGCCGTTTCTGGCAGGTTTAACGCAACCCTGACAGCCTAGAATGAGAAGAGAAGCACGTCGGAGGCAGCAGTCAAGCGAGGAGGGTGTGGGTTTCCCTCTGTAGGAGGCTGACCCTCGGCAGCAGGCTGTCTCCTCCCCGGCCCTCCTCACCTGGGACCCGCAGTGGATGGACTCGTCTATGAGCCTGTATCTCTTGACATCCGCCTCTGGCTTAACCAAAATATCTTCCACGCCTGTGAAGTGAAATAAACAAGGTCAGACGGGACGGAGCCTGACTTCTCAGCAAGATATACACTCAGTGAGGAGAGGGCATACCCAGGGAGCAACTGAATTATAATGCTGATATTAATATCCTTAAGAGATCGCTACCATCTCTTAAGGGTTTCCCATGTCTTAAGCAAGTATAAGGCCAAACATTATACTCTCCATTTAACAAATGGTAAAACTAAGGATCAAACTTGAGCTACTTGTCCAAGGTGCCACAGGTCAAAAGCAAACCCAGGCCCAAGCCCAAATTTGTGCTCTTAGGCACTGGCTCTGTTGCCCCTACTCAATAAACATGTTGGATGAATGGGCTAGAGGTGAAGAAAAGGTTTGGGGTGAAAAACTGAGTTTAGGAAAAGAAGAGAGGAAGGGAGAGAACATCCCGGTTTTGATTCCCAGAAGTCACTTGTCCCAGGGACCACCCATATACTGAGAAGGGATGTGCAGTCACACCCATAGACACCCTTGAGCCCGGGTGACAGGGACCACCACTGCAGGTTCCTCCCCAGAATGAAAGTCTGGGTCACTTCAGTTAAGCCTGTCCTTCTGGCTCCAGGGTTGAGGAATTCCTCACCTTGGGCAGGACATCTTTCCAGTTCATCTTCCAGTCAGCTACTTTCTATCTAGACCTGTGAGTGCCCCTGGACAGCCAAGATGTGAGTGGGAAGGAAAACAATGGCTGCACTGTTCAAAACCTGGGCTGAAATATGTGCAACACCTAACGCAATGTCCTGGAAGCCTGAGGGCCTCTAACGACCACGTGTGTAGGAGGGGGAAGAATATTCCCTCTGTGAGGAGGAAGCCATAACCACAATAGTGGGTCCTCTCACAGGGTCAGCTCCAGGCCACCTTGTTGTGCGTCCCTTCACTGCCCCCGCTGGCCATGAGGCCTGGCGTGAAGGCAACATCTCTAGCCTGCCCTTCCCTCAGAGCCCTACGCCCAGCCTGACCCTGTGCCCTCTCTCAGCCTGGTGGCATCAGGATGTTCTTGGCACTCAGGGGCCAATGTGCTAAACAGAGCTGTGAGCATGGCTTGTCTGTTAAGTTTGGTACTCATCATGATCTGGGCGGGGGATCTTCTTCTACTTTTTGTTGTTTACAGGTATATGGTCAAGGGTGTTCATCCCAGCAATAAAGTAAAAACCATGAAACAGCCTACTGCCTATTAACAGGAACTGGTTAAATACAGTACATCTACACAACTGGAATAAGACCTAGAAAATTATTTTCATGTCTGTATTTATTTAGACTTTTCCACAATTAATATACTGGGGGTGCCAAAAAAATGTATACAAGTGGACACTTTGGTCAACATTGCTCAAGCAGTAGTTCGCCATAATCAGAAGTGCCTGGACTCTGATGGGAACCACTTTGAGCACCTCTTGTAATTGCAGAAGTCAAACGTGACTTGTATTCATCTTTTGTTATTAGTATATATTGCATATTACAATTTTAATAATTTTTTCCTTTTTTTGGCGCCCTCTATGTGTAATACAATTATGCAGTCCCCACTGCACACACTGCAGCTGTGACAGGCCCTCTGGCCCCCTGGGGGAATTCCCATCATGTTTGCACTTGAACAAATCCACAAAGCATGGTCTCACTTCCACCAGAAATGGTCTCATCAACTAGACAATTCCCACACTCACTGCCGCTCATGCTCAAAGTGTAGCCTGTCACTTACTCCTCGCAGGATCACTGCAGAAGGGCCTGGACTCCACCCTGTATCCTCAGGGACGCACTGCCCTGAATAAGGTCAGCTAGGAGCCGGGCCCTGAGCAGATGTTCTGATCTCACTTCTACCCAGTGCACAGACAGTAACAGCGCGCTTGTTTCCCTTCTCCTAAAACAGTGTGCACTCATCTTCAGGGGGGAACCAAGGCAGTTCCTCTTCCTAGCTTACGATCACCCTGACAGGCCTGCCCCGGCATGGCATTTCCAACAGCACTGGTGTCCCCCCCGGGTTGGGAGGTGTGGACGGTTCTGACAACAGGCAAGCCCCTTTGCAGAGCACAGCATGCCCAGGGAATTCTGGAAGGGCACTTGTGGGAAAGGATGGAGGGCAGCATGAGTGTGAAAACTCAGATTCAGGGACAGAAAAATAAAAGGTGGGGTCGAGAAAGACACAAAGGGGGTTGCTGTGTGCTATAGATGGTGAGGAAACACTGGCTGTGGGGGAGGGGTGGGAAGCACTGCCAAGGAGCAAGACTGTGAAGCTTGGCCGCTCCCTGGAGGCTGCTAGGAGACATCATGGTGGGCATGATGGAAGGGCACCTGCAGGGCCATTCGCCCAGCACTTACCCAAGGTGAAGCCTCTGTAGAGCTGCAGGTAGGCAGTGAAGAGGCGGGCCAGGCAGGTCAGAATCTTGCCGCTGGTCTCCCCTCCGTAGATCTCATAGCAGCAGTGGACCAGGCCGTAGGTGGAGCTGCCGTAGTGTGCTTTGTCCAGCACCCCGCAGAGCAGTTCCCCATGCCTGATGATCACCTGCGAGGGGAAGGCAGCCATTGATGGACTGGAGGTGATGCCCCCTGTGTGAGCCAGCCCTACCCTTTACCCAGTAAGGTTTTATTAACCTTATTGTGTCTGTCCCTCCACTGCAACCTAACTGATGGATAAAGAGGCAGGCTATAAATGGAAGCCATATAAAAAAATAAATAAAGATTTTATTGGGGAATTGGGGGAGGGGAACAGTGTTAGGAAATTGGGGAAGGGGACCAGCCAAGCTGTTGTTCTCCAATCTTCGTTGTGGAGGGCGCCAGTCGCCATCTGGCTTCCTGTCGGCAGCTCATGGCCTCTAAGCTCAAGGTGCTGTGCTCAATCTTAGTTGCAGGTGGGCGTAGCCACCATCCCATGCGGGAGTCAAACCAGCAGCCTTGTTAAGAGCACACGCTCTATCCTCTGAGCCATCCGGGTGGCAGCTCATCTCAAGGTGCAGAGTTCAGTCTTAGTTGCGGGTGGGCATGGCCCACCATTGAACAGGCAATCTTACTGTTACATCAGCTGAGCCATCCTGCCACCTGTTGGCAGCTCAGTGACAACTCAGCTAGGGCACAGTGTTCACTGGCCCATGTGGGAATCGAACTGGCAGCCCAGTTGCTCAGAGCATGTGCTCTAAGCCAACTCTTGACCAACTGAGCCACTCGGCCGGCCCCAATATATATATATATTTTTAAATAAAGGAGGTGAGCACATACAGACCACTAAAAGTTTTGTTCCCCCCTAGGGACTGTCACCCCCCCCCCCCAGACATTTTAGTGTGTTCATATGTCCTCCTACTCCCCCCCACCCTCCATGCTGACTCAAGGTCAGGTACTCTTGATAAAGACTTCTGCATGGAAATGAGAACATTTATAGAGTCTAAACTTCATAACCGTGACCTTGGCCTAGGTACTCCCTTCCCTGTATCCTGGGACTAGGAAAAACAAAACCTTTCTAACGTCATTTAAGACCTGAATTTATACTTTCACAAAGTGGGATTAATGAATCAGAAACTAATTAAAAGAAGGATTTCTGGTTGCAAAATGTAGCATGCATTCAGCCTATAATCTATAAAGGGAAAGAAAAGTGGCAGCTGCAAACCTATTGGAATGTCTGTTAGAGCTGGTGACAAAGCACTTGTGAGCTAGGAACTTGGGGATCCTCCCCCTCCAAGAACACACAGAGGCCTTGGAAATCTTTAGTGGAGACACAGTTTTGTTCTCTTGCAGCAGCACCGGGCCCAGGTTTCACTGCCCTGGGCCTGACCCAGTGAGGGCTGGTTCCTAAGGCACAGAGCAGGGAGGAGCAGAACCTCACAGCAGTTCTCTGATCTTCAGCCACTCAGGGCTCAAGGGAAAACACAGGCTCTGCATTTCCAAGCTTCGCAGAGTCAAGTCCAGAGGACTTCTGCTACATAAACCTTCCTAAGGTGGTTGCACGTTTTATATTGAGGGCCAAATGCTAGCAGTCAAGGTTGACCCTTTCTAAAGCCAAAAGTTGACACCAATTTGGACACTAACAACTCCTTTTATGAGCTACAACATCTGTTTCTGTGCGCATGCTTCCATTTCTTTGTCTCTGTTTTAAATCAATTTGTCTAAACCCAGGACTAGCAGACTCCAACTGAAACAACTGGGCAGCCATACCTGGGACTCACACATGGAGTCTGGGTTAAAGCCGGGGACAGGTCGCGGAGACTCCTTCACCCAGGCTTTCCAGCTGATCTTTGCCTTCCCCAATAAGTTCAGTGGGATGTGCTCCTCTGGGATGATGTTTATGAGCAGCGTCGACACAACCTGGAAAGAAAAAGAAGACAAAGTTGACAGCAGGAAGCAAAAATGAGAAGTTTCCTTTTAGGGCCGCTTGTCCCTGTTCATCCTGAAAAGCCAGACAACTGACTCCATTCTGAAGATCTGTAGGGAAAGCAAGAAAAATGGACAGTTCCACCCTGGTGGCACAAGTTGATCTCAGTTCTTACTGTCCTACTTAGATGACTTAGGAGGAAGCTTAGGAACAGCAACAAACATACACCACTAAGAACTTCACAGGGACTTTTAGTCCCTAAAATAATTCTTGTTAAAGTGAACAATCCCCCAGATCTGAAAAAACAATATCAAGTTCCTGAATAGACCAAAGGAAGGAGAGAAAAAAAAGGAAATTGCTATGGGGATCACAGTAAAAAGATTTGAGTTGTAAAAACACAAATAAGGACAGCAGGGCTGAGAGACAGTGGGGCTCATAACGCTGTCTTCTGCCGGAAGTCAGCCCGACAAGACGTCAGTCCCAGGACTGAGACAGAGAGGTTGAAGAACGCTCCTCGGAGCATCCTTCCCTGTCTTCAGGCCCCATCAAAATCAGTGATAATTATTACACACAGTCAATAATGCCTTCCCACAGAACAGCTTTGACTTCCTGGTGGGCACCAAGGAAGGAAAGGATGCAAAGACTCAGAATGGAGAGCTTTCCGTCAGAGGCGCTCCACAGAGGAGGCCCCAGGCATCTGTCACAGAAGCAGACTGCAGGGAAGCTTCAGGGATGAGGGGACGCTCCAGGGCCCGCTCCATCACTGACTAGTCATGTGCTGTGAGCAAACAATCACACTCGCTTAGCCCGAGCGTTGCTCATTGGTGGAGTACAGATAAGTCCCAGTCATTCATTCAGCAACTATATATCGAGTGCTTGCAATGAGCCAGCACTGGGAAGAGCTGTGAATAAAATATCTGCCTTCAGTGGAGCTTCCATTCCTGAGGGGAATCCATGCTCTGAAGGAAAGTGAAACAGGGAAGGAGGCTGGCAGGTATTCAGGATTTTAAGAAAGATGGGCAGAGAAGGCCTCGTACCAAGAAGGCAGTGAGGAGGGGGGCCATGCAGAGGTCAGAGCATGCTTTTACTGAGTGAGAAGGAATGCTATTTGGTGGGTTTTGATCACAGGAGTGACATACTCTGATTTAGCCTTCAATAGGATCACTTCTCCAAATACATTCTGGCCTAGACTTTGAGGCTAAATAAATGACACAGAATAAATCTCCTAAGTAACCCCGACAAGAAGGACCGGTATTTCAGAAGTGGCTATTAAAGTGACTCGAGTGGGGAAGCACCAATGTGACGGAGTCTGTGTGAGGCGTGTCACAGTAAGCGATAGTTAGGTGACTACTTGGCAACCTGATGGGTTTCACACAATTAGCTTTTACAGAGCTAACACCAGAAATACATTTATGTGACTGGAATTAATTATGGCTACTGAAGTCCATCCCCTGCCCCAAGTGGCCCATCAGGGTGGCCATCTACTCAACAAGTGGCTGCTAACAGGAGGCCAAGAGAGGCAATTTCTCAAGCAGCTGCTTCATATAGAACCCAAGTGGGGCCAGTTGAACCTGGGGATAACCATGGATCCGTTCCAAAGGGGCCAAAAGCATACATTCCCAGAGATGTAGCAGGCAAGCGGGGGAGACAGGCCAGTGTAACAGGCCCCAGGGCTGAGGAGGGACTGGGAGCCATCAGCTGGCATCGACAGCTCTTTGTATGCCATACCCCATGAAGCAAGGATGCTATACACGCACAATGAGGTCAGGGCAGTTAGGAGAGCCACTGCCTTTTCATGCATGTGTGCTAAGAGCATGGGGACAACTGGCAACAGCATCTTTTTTTTTTTTTTTTTTGAGGGCAGTGTCACTGGCCCTCATATGTGAGATCCGAACCGGGGCTGCTGGCTTCCCAAGTCAGCGCTTAACTACCACGCCACTCCGTCGGCCCAACAGCATCTTTTTAAAAAGCAGACAATACATTGTTATTTCATCAGCAGATGACCAGGAAGGTCACGACCCAGGCTCTCCATAAGGCCAATACTGCCAGGTGAGGGAGTAAAGGCAGAAGAGTGAGACCTCCCCAGGATGCTGACCACAAGCTGCACCTCAACCAAAGTGCCACATGTGCAGCGGGGACGGCCACGCTGGGTACAGGCAGGATGGGAAAAGTAACAGCAACACATGTATCCAACCCTCTGAGGACAGGGAAATATATGACCTGCCCTCACAGTATAAAAGCATTTGACAAACTCTCAACACCCTTTCATGATAAAAAACACTCAAGAGACTAGGCGTAGAAAAAAATGTCATCAACGTAATAAAGGGGAGGCTTCTATGAAAAACCCACAGTGAACATACTCAATGATCAAAACTGGGTGCTTTCTGAACTAAGGTCAGGAACAAGACAAGAATGTCTGCTCTCACTACTTCTATTCAACCATGTCCTGGCCTACCAGAACTCCACGGACTTAAATAAACTAACTTTACTCATACCTTTTAGAACTTGGCATGCAGGGCTGTTTGAAAATTTTTTGTTTTGTCTCTCCTTATTGGAGGCTATAAATAGCTACAGTGCTAGAATTTCATGTGTATGAGATCTTTTTTCCCCCTCAAACTGTAACTATACTTCTACCTCCATAGATGCATTTCTTTTTTAGTAGCCCAAATCATGAGTCATAATCTCAAGGCTGGTGACCTGGAAGCTAATAATTCTTCAGTTAATTTACACTGTTCCTAGAATATCTCAAAGGGAGCTCCCTTGTATGTAGCCACACATTCATCATTCGTCAGGCTGGATCTGCTCCTAAATCTTCTTAGGATTCAGGTCCTTTCAGGCTCTCCAGGAAAAGCATCAAAAGTAATCCTGTCTCCAGGGCAGACCCACTAGGAGACGCGAGGATTTCAACTTTCTCAGGTGGACTAGCGCACATCAGCATTGCTTAAGGTAGTTCTCTCATCTTTGAAGGTTTTAGGTTACGAAGTGACATCACCATCCAATTTTGCATCAAGAGGAATGTGGTTCACCAGGCCACTGACAACTGTTCTTGGGGCCGCTTCTCCAACACCTACCTCTTCTACAAAGAACCAGCATCAGGATGTCTTCTGGCAGTGATGACACAACCAATCGAAAGACCCAGTTGGGATACACCTATTGGCTTACAGTCAGCACTTCCTGCTATTGATGGTTGTTTTTTCTCCTTTTTCTCTGCTTTCATTTTATGTTTCTCCTTCCTTCACCTTCTTTTCTTCCCCTCCTTTCCCTCCCCGTCCTCCTCCTTTTATCTGTTGTTTGGCATCAGAAGATACGGTTGTTATTGGTATAGACCTTATCACATTTTCAGACCGTGGAATTAGCTTGCAGTGGGGTACCACATGAAAATAGTATTTGCTTCACTCCATTTTTTTTTTTTGAGGACAGTGTCACTGGCCCTCATATGTGGGACCCGAACTGGGGCCGCTGGCTTCCCAAACCAGCGCTTAACTACCGCGCCACTCGGCCGGCCCAATGCTTCACTTCATTTTTAATTTCTGCCTGAATTAGCTCTTCTTCAAGTTAGCATTTGTTTTGCATGCAATTTGCTGCTTACAATATTCAATAATTTTTTTTTTTTTAAGATTTTATTGGGGAATTGGGGGAGGGGAACAGTGTTGGGGAACCAGGGAAGGGCAACAGACAAGTTGCTGTCCTTTTGTTCTTCAGTCTAGTTGTGGAGGACATTGCTTCACTGGCCCATGTTGGTATCATCACTGCGCTCTTCCCAGGTGAGGCAGATCAGTCGCCGGCCTTTGGACGGCCGCTCACGGTGGCTCCTGGCAGCTTACACAGGCTGCCGGCCACTCACTGTAGCCTATGGCAGCCCACTGCAGTAGGGACTGCAGCTACGCTGTAGCCGGCGACTCACAGCAGCCCAGCTCCAGGTGGAGCTGTTGTTCACCATCTTAGCTGTAGAGGGCAGTGTCACTGGTCCTCATATGTGGGATCCGAACCGGTGCTCTGCTGCTCAGAGCTAGTGTCCCAAGCCAGCTCTTAACCAACGTGCCACTTGGCCGGCCCCAATATTCAATAATTTGATCTGCCTCTACACCCTTCTGTTCCAGTCTCTTTAGAACGGTATCACTGGTTGTCATTTTTGCCAAGAAATGGCAGAAAATTATGAACTGGAAGACAGGGTTCTAATTAAGATTTTTTTATACTAAGCCTGCACTAAACTTTAAGAAATGTTTTAAATATTAAATGGATTTCTTTTTATAAGTTTTTAAATGTGTATACCCTTTGACCCAGCAATTATACCTCTAGAAATTTGTCTAAAATATGTATTAATGGAAGTACACTGGTAGAATATAGGTAGGTGTTCAGCATTAGTTAGAATAGTAAAGACTAGGTAACAACCTAAGTCACCTGGTTTTTACTACAAGTCTGCCAATAAGAGGCCAGTTAAATCAACTATGGTATATCTCTATCATTGGATACAACACAGAAGGGATTAAAAAGAATGACATGGATCTACATATAAAGACACAGAATAAGCCCTAAATACGTCACAAAGCAATTATAAATATATTTCTGTCAACCTGGCACATGAAAACAATTAATTAAACTTCTTGCCATATTGGAGTGTGTTAGAGTGGTCCAAATTAAAAATACAGACTGCTTGAAATAATGGAATTCCCTTTGGAAGGAAGGCTTGGAGGTTCATTTAAAGTAAGCCATCTTACAGACCACACAAAACTGAGATCCATAGCCTGGCAGTCATGAAAAAGCAAGCCTCAGGTACCAGGATGTCCATGGTACCATGGATAGAGAGGTGGTTTTAAATATAAAAGGTGGTTTGAAATTGACATTCAATTTCAAAACCAAATGTCAAATTTAATCATGGGTTCATGGTTTTTCTGAGCAGGTATAATATGATCCCATTTTAATTTACTTTCTATAAGACTATGTTTGGACACAGACAGTGGGGTTGGGAAGCAAGGGAATTTTTCCTTTCATATTACTTTTGTTTATTTTTGTTTAACAACAAACTTGTGTTACTTCTATGGTTAAAAAGAATTTGAAGGGCAGAAATCTAATAAGTGAATTGAGCAAGATTGCTGAATACAAGGACAATATACAAAAATTAATTTCTACATACCAACCATAAACAATTAGAAAATTTAATAATCAATACCATCTATAATAGCAACACCTAGGAATAAATCTAATGAAAGATGTACAAGACTTTTACATAATGGAAAGACATACTATGTTTATAATTTGGAAGATTCACTATTATATATATATACATGTTGATTCTCCCTAAAGTGATCTACAGATGCAATGTAATCTCAGTAAAAATCCTAGCATATAATTTGTGTGTGTGTGTGTGTGTGTGTGTGTGTGTGTGTGTGTAAATTCACAAACTGACTTAAAAATTTGTACGGAAATACACAGGGCTAAGAATATTCAAAACAGTCTTGAAAAAGAACAAGCTGGAGACTTACTGTCAGAAATCAAGATTTACTATAAAGTTACAATAATTAAGACAGTGTGGTAGTGGTGCAATGGAATCAAAAAGACCAATGGAACTAAACAGAGTCAGGAACAGACTCACACATATATGACTAGTTGATTTACGACACAGAAGATACTAAAGAGCAGTGGGAAAATGATGGTCTTTTCAATAAATGATGTCTTATCAATTGGATAACCATGAGAAAAAAAGGAATTCTGACCTCTGCCTCACATCATGCGCACTCACAAAAATCAACTCCAGGCAGACAGTAGACTAAGATGAGAAAGGTAAAACAATAAAGCTACCAGACAAGACACAGGGGGACACCTTCATGACCTTGGAGCAGGCAAATAGTTATTCTATAGCACTAGCCATAAAAAGTAAAAGACTGGTAAATTATGTTACATAAAATAAAGAACTTCTGAGCATTAGAAAACAGTTTTAGGTAAAAGGGTAAAAAGGGTAGTCATCAAGTAGGAGGTATCTGCAATACATATATCTATCTGGCAATGGACTTATAGCAGAATATATAATAAACTTAACTATCAATAAAAAAATGGCATAGAATAGAAAATAGGCAAAAGACTTGAACAACACTTCACAAAAGATGATATCCAAATGGCCTATAAGCATATGAAGAGGTGTTCAACCTCACTTGTCATTAAGAAAATGCAAGTTAAAACCATGATAAGATGCCACTAAACAACTATATGGCTAAAATTAAACGAATAAAAACAACCAGTAAGTTCTGCTGTGGAGAAGGAGCAGCCAGACACTCATGCCTTGTTGGTAGAAGTTGGTAAACTGCTACACGCACTTAGGAAAATGTTTATTAAACTATTCATTAAAGTTGAACATATAATAGATCTAATGACCTATCAATTTGATTCCCTGATATTCATCCATTGAAATGCATACATTATGTTCAACAAAAGACATATACAAGAATATTCATAGTAGCCCTATTATATAGCCGAGTAGCGTGGTGGTTAAGCGTCTGGCTTGGGAAGCCAGCAGCCCCGGTTCGGGTCCCACATATGAGAGCCAGTGACACTGCCCTCAAAAAACAAACAAACAAAAAAGAAAGGACATAGTAGCCCTATTGTAATATTGCCAGATGAAGATAACCGAAGAGAACTCAAATGTCCATCAATAGTAAAACAGATAAATATACAATGGTATATTCATATAATAGAATACTATACAATAATGAACATGAATAAACCACTGCTACATGTGATGACATGAGTGACAAAGATATGATTTACTGTAGAATTCCGTTTATATAAAGTTCTAGAAAAGATAAGACATACCTATAGTGTTAGAAGTCAGGTTAGTGGCTATCTTTGGGGAAGGGGAGAAACTGAGAGGAGTCAGGAGCGGTCTCTTGGGAGAGCTGGTGATATTCTACTTTCTGATCTGGGTGATAGTTTACAAAGGTGTATTCATTTTGTGAACATTCATTGAGCTGTATAATCAAGATTTGCAATGACAGGCAAATCCTCTTTCTTTATATACTCTTCCAACAAATGATGAGAGATTTTAGAGTCTAAGTAGAAGGAAAAGCAGTCAAGACACTATTGGGTTGTCAGAAAAGGCATGACGCATGTTTGCAACAAATGGCACTAGTTCATTTTTGGGAGAACTAGAGTCATTTGCATCTATGACATTGCTATGTCATTTGACAGCTGACAGTTCTAGCTTCATTCTAAAAAAAAATCGAGCGATTTGGTTGAGTTTTGGAGATTTTCCAACAAGTTGAAGATAGAAGACCAATTTGCCATATTTTACTGTTTTACTTCCAGAAAGGGAAGAATGCGCGTCAAGCCTGTGAAAAGTTGCATAAAGTTTACGGTGACAATGCTCTACAAGAACGTCAGTGCCAACGATGGTTCACAAAATTCCATGCTGTTGATTTTGATCTCAATGACGCTCCTCGGTCAGGGAGGCCCACCGAGGTTGATGACGACAAAATAAAGGCATTGATCGATTCAAACCCATGTTACATGACACGAGAGATTGCAGAAACATTGAACATCCATCATTCAAGCTTTCACGACCACCTGAAGAAATTGGGATACGTAAGCAAGCTCGATATTTGGGTTTCGCATGAACTCAAAGAAGTTCATTTGATGGTCCATATAAACATCTGCAATATGCTCATTAAACGCGAGGAAAATGATTTTTTGAAGCGACTGATAACTGGTGATGAGAAGTGGATTGTTTACAACAATGTGGTGCGCAAAAGGTCTTGGTCCTGACGTGATGATTGACCTCAAACGATATCAAAAGCAGACATTCATCAGAGAAAGGTCATGCTCTCAGTGTGGTGGGATTTTAAAGGTGTCGTGCTTTTTGAGCTCCTACCAAGGAACCAAACAATCAATTTGAATGCGTACTGTCGGCAATTGGACAGTTTGAACGAATCCATCATCCAGAAACGTCCAGAACTTGTTAATTGTAAAGGAGTTGTGTTCCATTGCAACAATGCGAGACCACACACAAGTTTGATCACCCGTCAAAAATGATTGGAGCTTGGATGGGATGTGTTGCCACACCCACAATGCTCACCAGACCTTGCGCTATCAAGACTTCCACTTGTCTCGCTCTCTTCAAAACTCCTTGCGTGGTATAACGTTCAAATCAGATGAGGGTGTAAATCAGCACCTTGTTCAGTTTTTCACAAATAAAGATAATTCCTCTATGAACGAGGAATTATGAAGCTCACTGAAAGATGGCAAAAGCTTATAGAACAAAATGGGCGATATATCATTGATTGATCTTTGTTCTTTATATAAATTAATGACCTTTGAAAAACAGAAAATACGTCATGACTTTTCTGACAACCTAATATATGAAATACGCTGGAGAGACAACCTCAGACTTCACTTTCCAGGGCAGTACAAATTACCTGCTCAAGCTAAGTTCCTCATCTCCTGATTCTAAACATGGCTTTTCTCTGTAGAATCAGACTGCGCCACTAACAAATTCTTGTACACAGTGTAGTCACTCTTCTCCTTTTCACCCATTTGCAAAGAAATAACTGCCTGCACCAACCTCTCAAGAAACAGTGAAAATTCCCAACTGTTACAGAAGTAAAACCTGGGCCTCTTTTCTAATTTTATTTAATTGTGAAGTTAATAACAGCCCAGAAACATTATAAAATGAAAAAAACAAAAACAAAAAAAACCCATCCTAACATGAATCTAGTTGTTCTATCATTTGATCTTTTTTATTCCAAACTTCTTCCATTTTTAATATGATTGCAACTGTGATTGCACACAGAATTGTGTAGTTTATTTCTTATTTCAACATTATGCCAGAAAATTTTCCAGGTTACTACATAATATTTAAAAACCATTATTTTTTTTTAACAACCATATAATATCTTTTTTTTTTTTTTTAAATATATTCCTTTATTTTTTTATTTATTTTTTTAAAGGGCAGTGTCACTGGCCCTCATATATGGGATCCGAACCCAGGTTGCTGGCGTCCCAAGCCAGCTCTTAACCACTGTGCCACTCGGCCAGCCCACAACCATATAATATCTTAATAAATGGATGTTCCACAATTTACTTAGCTCCAACCTTAAGTATCCAAGTTTTTCTGATTTTCTACCATTATAAATCATGGTGTAATGGGCTGCTTTTTCAAGTAGCTTTTTCTACATTTCAAATTATTTCCTGAGGCTGGATTCCCAGAGGGAAGGCAATGAACACATTCATGGTTTTAGATATATATTCTTCGTCCACTATTTGGTTTTATTTTGAACACGCTGATTATTTTAAAATAAAATTCTAATAAATTCTGGATATTAAATTACTTAAGACTTATAATCTATTCACTTCCAAGAAAACTTGAGATGGCTTATAAAATAAACGTATAAATACGAATAATAAAAATAACAAGAATTGGGGCTGGCTGAGTGGCACTGTGGTTAAGCGCTGGCTTGGGAAGCACAGCAGCCCCGGTTCGGGTCCCACATATGAGGATCAGTGACACTGCCCTCAAAAAAAAAAAAAAAAAAATAACAAGAATTGGAATAATCAAGTGGACATACAGCCAACTAAATCAGGGGTGGGTAAACCATAGCCCATCACCTCTTTTTGTAAATAAAGTTAAATTGGATCACAGCTATGCCCACTCATTTATGTGTTGTCTATGGCTGCTTTCATGTCATAATGGCAAAGCTGAGTAGTTGCAACACAGACTGTATGACCAACAAAGCCTAAAATATATGCTATCTGGCTTTCACAGAAAAAGCTTACCATTCCTTGAACTAAACTAGCCATACTTATAGACTTTAATCTTAAACTGAAAATTGCCCCACATATTCTTGTATTGACTTCCATTTCTGGCCCGCATGGAGCAATGATGATCTAATTTACTCTCCCACCAGAAATAACAACAACAAAAGCAAACAAGAACATGAAACAATGGTTTTCAACACAATGAACATCAGGTAATGAAGGACAGTGATCAGCAAGGATATAGTAGACTTGAACTATCTAGCAACTGAACCTGTAATTGACATTTATAGAGCACTCCATCCAATAACAGCAGATTATACATTATTTTTAAGGGTACACAGAACATTTATTTACACCAAGATAGGCCATAACTGAAATCACAAAACAAATCTCAATAAATTTACAAAGGGTTCAAGTCATCCAAGGTATGTTCGTTGACCACAATGGAATTAAATTGGAAATCCATAACAAAAATATCTAGAAAAGTCCCTAAATAATAGGCTTCTAAATAACTCAAAAGGTAAATTAGAACGTTTTTTAAAATGAATGAAAATGAAAGTATAACATATCATAACTTGTGGGATGTTACTTAATCAGAACTTACAGGGAAAATTTATACATAAAATGCCTGTATAAAAATGGGGGAAGGGCCTACCGAGTGGCACGGTGGTTAAGCGCTGGCTTGGGAAGCCAGCGGCCCCAGTTCGGGTCCCACATATGAGGGCCAGTGACACTGCCCTCAAAAAAAAAAAATAATACATAAATAAATAAATAAATAATAAAAATGGGGCGGGGGGGAATCTTAAATCAATGATGTCAGTTTCAACCTTACGTAACTAGCAAAAGAATAGCAAATCAATCCCAATGTAAACAGAAGAAAATAATAAAGATCAAAGTGAAATCAATGAAACAGAAAACAGAAAAATAGAAAAAGTCTATGAAAGCTGATTCTTTGAGAGCAATAAAACCAATAAACCTCTAGGCAAACTGATCAGGAAAAAAGAGAGAAGACATAAATTACCAATATCAGGAATGACAGATGGGTGACTAACCTACAGATTGTACATATAGAAAAGGATGGTAAAGGAATATTATGAATAACTTTATGCCTATAAATTCAACAACTTAGATGAAATGGACAAAATCCTTTAAAAAGCAAAGTACTAAAGCTCATTCAAGAAACAGATAACCTGGGACCAGCTGAGTGGAGCATTGGTTAGGAGTTGGCTTGGGATGCCAGCTCTGAGCAGCAGGGCCCGGGTTCAGATCCCACATGAGCGCCAGTTACACTGCACCCTCTACAGCTAAGATGGTAAACAACAGCTCAACCTGGAGCTGGGCTGCCGCAAGTCACTGTGAGCGGCCGTTCAATGGCAGGCAAACGACTGCATCACCCAGGAAGAGGGCAATGCTAACACCAACATGGACCAGTGAAGTGATGTCCTCCACAACTAGACTGAAGAACAAAAAAGGACAGCAACTTGTCTGTTCCCCTTCCCCAATTCCCCAATAAAATCTTAAATTAAAAAAAAAGAAACAGATAACCTGCATAGCCCTATATGTATTAGGGAAATCTAAATTTTAGTTTTTTTGTTTTTTTTGAGGGCAGTGTCACTGGCCCTCATATGTGGGACTGAACCGGGGCCCCGGCTTCCCAAGCCAGTGCTTAACCACCGCACTACTCGGCCGGCCCTTAAATTTTAGTTTAAAAGTATTCCTATAAAGAAAACTCTAGGGTCTGGCCGAGTGGCTCAGTTGGTTAAGAGCTTATTCAAGAGTACGAGCTCTGAGCAACAGGGTCACCAGTTTGATTCCCACATGGGCCAGTGAGCTGTGCCAGAGCCAAGATGCCATTGAGTTGCCAATAGGTGGCAGGATGGCTGGCCACAGCTGGTGAGAACACGTGCTCCTAACAACAAGATCGCCTGTTCGAGACGATGGGCTACACCTGCCTACAACTAAAGACTGAACTTGGCACCTTGAGCTGAGCTGCTGCCTGGGTGGCTCAGAGGTTACAGCATGTGCTCTTAACAACAAGGCTGCTGATTCGACTCTAGCATGGGATGGTGGCTGTGTCCACCCGCAACTAATTGAACACAAAACCTTGAGGTGAGCGTTGCGACTGGACTTGGAGCTGAGCTAGCTGCACTCTCCACAACTAAGAATGGACAACAACTTGGCTGGTCCCCTTCTAAGTCCACAACACTGTTCCCCTCCCCCAATTCCAATAAAAATCTTTAAAAAAAAAAAAAAAAAGAAAGAAAAGAAAGCTCCAGGTCCCAATGGCTTCATTGGTGAATTCTACAAAACATTTAGGAAAAGAAATGCCAGAACTACACAAACTCTCCCAGAAAAATTGAAGAAGAGGAAATACTTCCCAATTCATTCTATAAAGGCAATGTTACCCTGATAGCAAAACCAGGCAAATAGGGCCGGCCGAGTGGCTCAGTTGGTTAAGAGCTCACTCAAGAGTGCAAGCTGAGCTCTGAGCAACAGCTGTTTGAGGCCAGCCTGAGCTGAGTTGCCGTTGAGCTGCCAACAGGTGGCAGGATGGCTCAGCTAAAAAAAAACAAAAAAAACCCAGGCAAATATATTACAAGAAAACTGCAGATCAATATCCCTCATGAACACAAATGTATAAAACAAAAAAAATTTCTAAACAAAATTTTAGCGAATTGATTTCAATAATATATATACAGGATAATGCTGCACGACCAAGTAAAGATTACCCTAGGAATGCAAGGCTGGTTTGACAACTAAAAACCAGTCAAGCCCTAGGTCCATAGACTTAAAGAACTGCAGAGCTGGAAAAGACCTTAGAGACCATCAACCTGAAACCCTTTGTTTTACAGATGAAGAAACAAGGTCCACAGAGCCAAGATCACATAACTGATTAGTAGTTAGGTTTTAACTACCTACTGGGGATTCAGATAAACAGCTGGAGCACATATTTTATTGCATTTAATTATTTGCTCCCACATATACTATTATCTTATTACTTTAAAAGGAAGTATAGTGTGATGCTTGGAGAGTTAGAAAATCCTGGGTTTGAATCCCAGCTGTTACCTATAGACTTGGGCAGGTAATTTAACCTCGCTAAGACTCAGTATCCTCAACTGCTCAATGGTGATAATAGTGGTCTCTGCATTGCAGGTTGGTTATGAGGATAAAATAACATATCTAAAGCACTCAGCAAAGCACCTGGCCCCTCCCAACAAATATTACTAACACTACCTTCAACACCACTTCCTATAACCACCAGAAATTTAAGTTAGAAGCAAAGGACAGAAACAATGCAGCCTACTCTTAATAGATACTCCCTTGAAACCACCCAGATCCAGGAACCCCATCAAAGAAAAAAAATCATACTATTGTTTGATCTGTCATGCTCTGCCCATGCTCTCCTGGGAATGAATGGCCTGTTTCCGTCACACACACACACACACACACACACACACACACACACACACACACAGGTTGTTTTCTCTCAATTACCTGTTTCCCTGTCCACAGTGGGTAAGGCTTCAGGATGGCAGGAGGGAAGACCTTC
The DNA here is from genome assembly GCA_033961575.1 of Aselliscus stoliczkanus. Lineage (NCBI taxonomy): Eukaryota > Metazoa > Chordata > Mammalia > Chiroptera > Hipposideridae > Aselliscus > Aselliscus stoliczkanus. The sequence continues at coordinate 93,194,463 of CM066730.1, forward strand.
ACATGCCCCACTTTGTCTGTGAGTCCTCGGTACACCAGTTCCATATACTGCTCCCGGGTGAAAAAGCAACCTCGAATGGTCATGTTTGCACCCGAAACCATGTGATCTTGGATCAACCCCGCCAATGGCTGGCCATCCTACAAACCAAAACAGACAAGTGAAAAATGAAGATACATTTTAAGTCACATTGTAATTCCTAATCATCTGCTTGGAGGCTGCCTATAAGCAACAGCCTTGCCTTACAGGTCTGTCTGTACTGACCTTCCCCACGGCCTCAGCAGGCCAGTGCCTCGGCCTCTCATCTTGACAGCAAACTGCCTCCAAAAGCACATGCCCTGGGCTTCCTGATAGCCTTCCACCTTTGCCGTTTGCCACAGCTCTATACCAAAACTGCTTCAAACTCATCCATTTCCCCAAGCCTTCTCTCCATAATCCCATCTGGTTCTAGTTACTCCAGCATATTCTGGCATTTATGCACAAATTTGGTCTGGCTGCTATTAGCTATGTTCTTGTTTTTATATTTTGGTTTTATGAGTTAGTATTTTTCACACATTTCTGGCCTGGTTCTCCTGTAAATTAGTCAACTATTCAACAAATAGTTACTGAGAGCCTACTGTGTTGCCTAGGGACCAGGTTAGACCTTCAATCTACTTCAGTGGACCAAACAGACACAGTCCTTTAGTATGAGGAGGAACCAGGCAATAAATGAATGATTGGATAAATACACTGACACAAAGATTTTTAAATGCAATGGAGAAAAAATAACAGAACGGATCATCATACAGATCTGAGGTAGGGCCGTCGTCAGGAATGGTTTCTGGGGGGCAGTATTACAGCTAGGTCTGAGAAGTGACTTGAAGTCAGCCAGTGCAGGGAAGCAGGGATTCAGGCCGAGGTTCCTCCAAAGAGGGTCATGACAGAGCCATGACATACTCGTACATGACCGTAGAAAGCAAGAACGTCCATCACAATGCAGCCCATGCTTATGGCGGGCCGGTAATAAGGCTATTATCTACCAGATGCCCAAACAAGGGCTTTTATAAAAGCCCTGGTTTGGGTGGGTACATTCATCTCATTTGACACATGTCACAACCTTTCTGATGCTCAGTGTCCTGAACCTTATCTGTAGGCCTGTGTTCATGGCAACGTAAGGCACACTAAAGTAAAAATAGCTGTACTCACTGACATTCTTTAAGAAGCAGTTCTTGAAACTTTTCAACATTTATGGGAACTTAAGAAAAATGAGTGCCTCAGATCTAAAGATTGTTATCATTTGATTATTTGTTAAATAGTATCCCATATTATGGCCATGTTTCATAACCCAGGCTAAAGGAAGTCACAAATGCAGCCATGGAGAAGCACCGGGAATTTAACCACATGTACTAATCCAAAAGCTAAAAGTAAACTTGTCAAATAGCCTAAATACTATGACAATGGCTCTATGTAAACTCAAAACTAATTATTATAGACAGGCTGAATAGATGCTATAGATGTAAGGAGGCAAGATCAGATGGAGCACACAGCCATTGTTCGGAAAGCTTTGAGTTACCGACTTGAATAAAAAATTATACAGATACTTTGCATCCTGTTCTAAAGACATGATCTTATTTTGCTTGGGGGAAAAATCCAAACCAGTATTATGCATTTGACTCATCCTACAGTCTTTGGAGGCAGATATAAATTTTTCCTTTTGTTTTCTTCTTTTAAAGAACTTAATTACAAGTTATGTGATCTATTCCATGCCTTATCCTCTCTCTGTCCAGACAGCTACATGACTAGAAAATTACCTTAATGGCTAAATTGCTTTCAATGCAATAACCATGATTTGTAGGGAGGAATGCTGATTAAAGCAATTTACTAAGGGTCTACTTATAATTCTGAATTTCCTAAATCCTGCTTAGGATCAGAAAGACCATCTCTGAATCAAAAACCCAGATAATTGTAAGCTATCCTATTCCACTTAATATCACAGCAAAATGACATTACGATCATTATGTCTTTGGTCAGGATGTTAGAGAATTAGAGTATTCTGTGACTTGAATCTTCTAGCTGACTAAGTAGAAGGCAGGAAACTATTCTCAAAGCTTGTTAAAAAGATTTCCACAAAGCACTGGCCCTCAATACATATAAAAAAACAGAAGAAAAAATTAATCCACAAACACATAAATAAAGCTTAACTGCTTTCTGGAAAAGAAATAAAGTTCCATTCATCTCCTATTTTAAGTAAGAAGACAATACCCAACTCTATTAAATACATACAACCAACAAAAAAAGTACTTTAATTGAGTACTATGGCTAGTTAAGGATATTATGGTTAGTTAAGGAAGAGAACCTGGAAGTAGAGAAGAAATGGAATAATGAACAAACAGAAATGGAAACAAAGGGAAAAAAAGATATACCAAAAACATGACCAAAAAAATGACTTTCCTAGTTTAAAAAACCAGCTTTTGTCCTCTTAGGATGTTGGCACCAAAGTGGCTCAGTTGGTTAAGAGCTCACTCAAGAGTGCAAACTCTGAGCAACAGGGTTCCTGGTTCGATTCCCAGCCCGAGCTGAGCTGCCACTGAGCTGCCAACAGGTGGCAGGATGGCTCAGCTAAAAAAAAAAAAGTACTCAATGTCACTAATCATCAGCAAAATGCAAATTAAAACCACAGGAGATACCACCTCATTCCTATCAGAATGGCCATCATCAGTAAATCAACAAACAAGTGTAGGCGAGGATGTGAAGGGAACCCCCCTGCACTGCTGATGGGAATGTAAACTGGTGCAGCCGCTACAGAAAACAGTAAGGAGGTTCCTCAAAAAATTAAAAATAGACTACCATATGACCCAGAAATTCTATTTCTCAGTATTTATCCAAAGAAATCCAAAACACTGATTTGAAAACACATATGCACCCCTATGTTCACTGCAGCACTATTTACAATAACCAAGATATGGAAGCAACCTTAATGTCTACTGACAGATGAATAGATAAAAAAAAGAAGTGGTACATATACACAATGGAATATTTCTCAGCCATAAAATAGAATGAAATCTTGCCATTTGCAACAACATGGATGGACCTAGAGGATATTATGCTAAGTGAAATAAGCAGACAGAGAAAGACAAATACCATGTTTTTGCTTATATGTGGAATAGAAAAAACAAAATAAACAAACAAAACAGAAACAAATTCACAGAGAACAAACTGGTGATTGCCAGATAGAAGAGGGGCTAGGGGATGGGTAAAAAAGGTAAAGGAATTAAGAAGTACAAATTGCTAGTTATAAAAATAGTCACAGGTTATATGGTGATGGAAGGAGAACATGTCTCTGGGTGGTGAACACACAATGTGATATATAGATGATGTATTACAGAATTGTACACCTGAAATCTATGTAATTTTACTAACCATTATCATCCCAATAAATTTAATTAAAAAAAAAAGTCACAGGGATGTACAGTACTGCACAGGAAATATAGTCAATAATATTAAATAACTATATATGGTGTCAGATGGGTACTAGATTTATCAGTGTGATCACTTTGTAAGGTATATAAATGTTTAATTACTATGTTGTATACCTGAAACTAATATAATATGTGTCAAGTGTTAATTGAAAAATAAATTTAAACAAAGCAATTAATTTATTGATATAAGCTTACTTACCTATGTTCTGTCTGTCTCCTGACCTAAAACTCATAGACACGTGAAGGTGATGAGGCACATCTGGATTTAAATCGGCCAGACTTTTGCAGGACACATGTGAGCATGAAGCCACCTATTCTACCTTTTTCAATTAAAATCAAGTACAGAACTTTCAAGTTCACTATTCTGAGAACTGTGGAGCACCCCAACTCCCCACACAGCTAATGAACAGACATCCTCTGCCAGCAAAAAATGAACACTACTCTTTGGTAATGTCTCCTATGGTGAAGTGTGACACTACTGCTCAAGAGAGGATCCATCCTTGGGGCTGAGCACATGGGCTTGGGGATCAAAGGTGCTGGGATCAAGTCCTGGCCTCATTTCTCGCTGGCAAGTTATTCACTTCTGTTTCCTCATCTGAAAATCACACCTGCCTTCTAAGGCTGTTGTGAGGACTAAGTAAGCGAATGTTTGCAAAGTGCTTGGAGCAGTGCCTGGTGAACAGCGAAAGCTCCTAGATGAGCTTTTCCTGCCACCACTGTTTCAGCTATGACCGTTATTATTTACCTGAAAAGACAAAAAGCCAATTTTCAAATTGGTAAAATTATTTCCTTCTAAGGATTTCATCTAATTATTAGTAAACTTATTAGTAAAAATTAGTCAAGTTATTTCTCCTCATTTTGAAGTGACCTGAATGGGCACTAACTCCTCCTTCTGACTTTCAGCCCCTTCACTAATCAACAGCTGGCTAAAGTGGGCAGAGAAAGGAAAGAAAGTTAAACTCAAAGTAGGCCCATTAAGAAGCCACTGTGAGGGCCGGCCAAGTGGCTCAGTTGGTTAAGATCTCACTCAAGAATGCAAGCTGAGCTCTGAGCAACAGCAGTTCGATGCCCAGCCCGAGCTGAGCTGCCACTGAGCTGCCAACAGGTGGCAGGATGGCTCATCTAAAAAAAAAAAAAAAAAGGAACCACTGTGGTGTGTCTGGTGGGAAAAGAGGCTGGGACACTAGGCTCCTGGCTGCCTGTCTGATGCCCAGGGAGGCAGGCGGATGATGGGGAAAGAAAAGTTCCCAGAAGGAGAGGGGGCACTAACCAATGCTGGACACCTCTGAGCAGCCTCCAGCGCTTCCTGAAGTGAAAACATCTCCATCTTTTATGCAGAAGGACGGCAGGGCCCACACAGGAGAAAAGTACAAAACCCCCAGGATCTGGGAGCTCTGTGTCCAACCTCTTCACTCTCAGCTGTGTGTCTTGGGGCAAGTCACACCACTTGCTCATGTGCAAATGTGGGCATTAAAGCACCCACTCCACCTTCTGTGGGGAGGTGAAAGGAGAAGCCTGCAGTGCCTGGCACTGAAAAAGTGCTTGGAAACGGCAGTCACAATTCTGTAGTATTACTACTAGCAGTTCATACTCCACCAAAACCCAAGTGAATGATGTATTATGGTGAATCCCTGTGATACAAATGGCTTATAATTTAAAAGGCTTCAAGTCTTAGGGTGAGTGGAGAGGAGAAAACGGGGGACTGGCTCTTCCCCCACCCCCTCTGCTCCTCCCACAAGCACACGCTGACTCGGGCCCTGCCATCTAATCGGAATGAGTCAGCTGGCCAGGCCAGGGGAAGCTGCATCCTTGCCATGTGTTCCTCTGGATAGCCATGACCACATGCTTCTGCCTCTGAGGACTGATCTCGGAGACAGAAGGAAGGAATTCAAAGAGCAGAAGCCTTCGTAGGCTGGAGGAGGATCTCATCTGGGCCCTTGGAGTTAAGTAGTCTCTTAAAATTCATGCATATCAGAATTCAAAGGATCAAAGTCATCTGAAGACCATGGGGACCAACACAGTCGGGATGCTAATGTAATGCTTGCCAGAAGCTAATAAGTTACAGAATCCAAACATAAGTCTGCAAGGCAAGACCTATTATGGAGCAGTAAACTGGGCTTTTGGTGATGTCTGCTATAATTTCTCTTTAAAAGGCGGCAAAACAGAAACCTTCCCCTGGCTCTAAGCAACTAGAGAGCTGAAAACCCCACCAGGAACAAGCCAGGACCCCATGTTCCACATGCCCCTGCCCTGGAGCCACCCACTGCCCTTAGGAGCTGCACATGGCCCAGGTCTGAAGAGCCAAGTTGTGCCGGTGTTGACTGGGGAACAGCCTCAAGTTCAGACCTACCTTGGGAACAAGGTACTGCTGATCCGTGCAGGCCAGGACGTAGGCCTCGGCCCGGCCCAGCTCACTCTGGGGGAAGTGGGCATTCATCTCGTCTCCATCAAAGTCGGCATTATAGGCCTTGCAGTTGGCATAGTGGAGCCGTAGGACTTTCTCTTCGGGCAGGATGCGGGCGTGATGTGCCTGGATGGATGGTCTGTGCAGGGTGGGCTGTCGGTTCAGTAGGAGGATGTCCCCATTTTTCACATGCCGGCACACCTGGGGGCAGAGTGGGGAACAGACCGGTTATCAGCGGCAACTTCAGCATCATTACTGCTATTCCAAGAGCCTGGCCTGATAGTGCTTTATGTCTCATGCTTTATCCAGCTAAATGAAAAGGGAATTTTCACTCTGGAGCAAAACTCTAGAAATCTTTGAGAAACAGCTACTAGCCCAGCATAGCCCTGATCCAGGCTCTGGATTCAGAGGTACAAGCAGTAGACAAGGCTCCAGGCCTCTGTCCAGTAAGCTCTGTCTACTTTGAAGATGCACGGCATTTCAAGAGTCTTGAATTCCTCTGAGAATTAATCTGAAGAAAGAAATGGACAAATCTAAAGACAGCATATCTGCACATAACCATAGAACCCTTAGAATCCCTCCCACGGTCACACTTGAGTATGTTATTCTAAGTATAAATTCCACATTTTATTACCCCATACATCAGAGCCAGGACTGGAACACAGCATTCTTGATTCCCAGTCCAATACCCTCTGAAAAATTTTATTACACAAAAAAAATTAATACGTTTAAATTGCCATACTCTTCTGGGAAAGCAATCTGACATCAGATTCTAGAACACTTAAAACTCACTTCCCTTTGGCGTTTCAGAAGAAAAAGAGTGCCAATGCAAAGGCATATGAACATTATTTTTATGTAGCACTGTTTACAGTGACAAAAACTGAAAATAACCTGGTTGCCCCACAGAAAGGGCACAGGCAAATAAGTCATGGTATAGATTATGGAATGTTATGCAATGATGAAAAAGGCTGCATTACATCTATACCAGTCCTGAAATGATGGCAATAATGTATTACAGTAAAATAAAAATAAAAATCTAGGTGCCACCTAAGGTGATAGGATGAAGCAATTTAAAACCCAGCCCAGGGCTGGCCGAGTGGTGCGGCGGTTAAGTGCTGGCTTGGGAAGCCAGCGGCCCCAGTTCGGTCCCACATACGAGGGCCAGTGACACGGCCCTCAAAAAAAAATAAAAAATAAAACCCAGCCCAACCCTGTACGTGTTTATACACAAGGGAAAGGGTGCTTGGATCCTCACCAAGCTGTTACTCTGGACTCCTCAGGGGCAGGGGCACGTGGGGAAGGTAAGTAAGGTACAGATTATTGTTACATTATTATTATTACCTTTATACATCTTAGCATTGTTCATGTTATGATAAGCAAGTATTTACTTCTACAGTAGAATTTTTTAAATCTTCAACTATTTTTAAAGAAAGCGAGAACAATTACACAAGTGACATGCTTATTGTGGGGGAAAAACAGAAAATATAGACAAAATTAAAAAGAATAAAAACCACAAGTAATTTTACCTCTTAAAGATAACCACCATTCACATTTTTTTTTTCTCCTCATCTATATACCATTGGTCATGTCCTCCTGAGAGATCACCTCCTCCCACAAAGCTGAAGGCCTGTTAAGCTTTTTATTGCCTTTTATCTTATGTTATTAATACCGGACTTCCGGAATAATGAACCTAAACACTATTTTAAAAAACAAATGCATGAAGGCAACTGCTCTGCAGGCCCCCTTCGCAGCCCAGGGGAATCATGGAGACTCAGTGAGACCTCCTCTTACCCCAAGCCTACCCTAAATCCCAGCAGAGAATGGGCTGGGGGAACAACAAATTACTCCAAGGCTAGTGTCTTCCTATGATGTCCACATTTATGAAGCTGCATCAAAAAACTGGAGAAAGAGAGAGGCTAGAGGTTAATCAGAGGCTCCCCGCCTCTCTCCCTCCATTCCTATTCATCTGGGTTGCAAGTTTCCTCCAGTTCAGCGAAGCAGGGAGCAAACTCCTCAAATTTTCAAAGGCAGTCCAAAAGCACCTTGCGGAGTCAGTCTCTGCTCCCAAAGGAATTCAAACCTTACCCTCCCTGTCCCCACATCCATGTTTCCAGGAAGACCGGGGCTCTGAGGATTTCCGTAAGCATCTTACCAAGCATGTTACCAAGCATGAGGTGACTTTCAAGGTCTTATTTCTTTAGACTCTCGAGGGAGAAACTGCTGGACCTGTGGACCACGTCCAAAGCCCAGGCTGGGCCTCAGATCTGAGCCTCACAAATTTGAGACATCCTCCAGCATAAGCAAACCCCACAGCTGGAAAGGCACGCAGGCCAGACTGGCAGGCACCAGCCAATCCAAACAGAAGCCGTGGAGCACAGGGCACTCCCCTCGCCAACCCAAACCTGAGGGTTTTCCTTTCTTTTGTCTCTAAATAAATACTGCAGTGAAAATTTAGCATGCCCCATGCCCAGGTCAGAGTTTTCAGAGGCAGCCCCAGAGCCAAAATCGGCTCCTGGATGACTGTTGGGCCGAAAAATGAGATTCAGCTGTCCTGACCACTTCCGTGTCCATTTGAGAGGCCCAGGGGAATGGGCAGAGATCTCACATCTCCAGGGAAACAGGTCCCTCAGTCATTCTGTCCCCGTCTCTCTTAACCCCTTTCATCCTCACCTGGACCTGTGCCTTCACCCAGCCCTTAGCCCAGTCCTGATCTATACACAATGCCATTAGCCAACGTCTTTACAAATTACAAATAAATAAGTACACGTGTATGTGATGAAATGTGTGAGTGTAGATTACGTTTAACATTACTGAGGTTTTGGAGGATAATCATCCTGAGTCCCCAGGTCCTGATGTAAGCACCACTTTTCTTTCATAAAGTCCCTTCCTATCTTTGCCCCTTGGGCCTCATCTTCGGGTCCAACGTGGTCCTCATGCCCTAGAGCCTTCCGCACCTCAACCTGGATCCATCCACTCTATAAGGGTTTCATGAGGGGTGAAAACACCCTGTTCTTGTCCTCATGAGATTTAGGAACTCAAGGGCAGATGGGTGCACACACAGTGACAATACAACACAGTGTGAGCTGTGGAAGGATGAGGGCATGCTGGGAACACAATGGGGGACACATATAAGTTTTGAGAGGGGCAAACCATCGTTTGCAGGCAAACCACCTGTTTTTTAGGGAGATACAACACAGCCATTTGTTTATGTACCACCTGTGGTGGCTTTTATGCCACAACAGCAGGGGTGAGTAGTTGCAACAGAGGCTGTAGGGCCCACAAAGGCTAAAATATTTACTGTCTGGCCCTTTGCTGGAAAGGTCTGTGGACCCCTGACCTAGAGAAATGAGGCCCTCGCTGAGGCCTAAAGGGGTTAGTTGGAGAGCCTAGGGGAGGGCAAAGTGTTCCCACAGGGGACAGCAAGCACAAGGCCTGCAGGGGAGAAGGAGCCCGGCGGCATCATGGCCGGCTTGGCTGGAGCGCAAAGGGCGAGCTGAGCGGTGAGGCCGGAGGAGGAGGAGGCAGGGACAATGGGCTTGGGTCTGAACTGCAGTTGGAAGCACTGAGTCGACCTCAGACAACCTCACTGTTGCTCAGAACTCATTCTAGTCACTTCCCAGGAACTGAGCAACCGGGAGGCCAACCTTCCCTCCCTGGGCTCCAATCCCACTCACCGTGGCCCCTGTAGCAGTGACCAAGGCCATGTGAAGTTCTTGTGCAAGCTGCCTCATCCCTAATGGCAGAAAGCCCCAGAGCTTCTCGATTTTCTTTCAGATGCTCTTAGCTACTGCCTTTGCTGCTTCACAAAGGCTCTTCCCCTGACTCCTTCCCCTCTGTTCAAACCGCTCTCCTGGGTCTCAGGCGACTTCCATTTGAACAAATCGGGTGCATCTTCCCTCGGTTTCCTCATTCTTCTTAAAATTTATCTTTAACTCCACAAATATCTAATAGGTGCCCCTGGGAGATACAAAGATACCCAGGGGCTGGCAGTGGCCCGGAAGAACCCCTCCACTATATATGAGCGGACAGAAGCAGACACCGAATGAGCAAGCCCAGCCCGTCCCTCCCTTCTCCCTCAGCTTTCCGAGGCTCGGCTTCCCAGTCCTCCCTTAATTTCTCTCTCCACGGTACTCTGTGGTCAAAGAATTCAACACTAAAGGGCCGGCCGAGTGGCGCATTGATTAAGAGCGGGTTTTGGGATGCCAGTGGCCCCGGTTCGGATCTCATGTATGAGGGCCAGTGACACTGCCCTCTACAGCTAACAACAGCTCCATCTGGAGCTGGGCTGTGCGAGCCCCAGCAACGGTGTAGGCTGCAGCCCCTGCTGCAGTGGGCTGCCATAGGCTACAGTAAGTGGCCGGCTGGCAGCCAGTGTGAGCAGCCAATAGCCGCGGTGAGCGACCATCCAGAGGCCGGCGACTGATCTGCCTCATCCAGGAAGAGCGCAATGACGATACCAACATGGGCCAGTGAAGCAACGTCCTCCGCAACTAGACTGAAGAACAAAAAGACAGCAACTTGTCTGTTCCCCTTCCCCAATTCCCCAACACTGTTCCCCTCCCCCAATTCCCCAATAAAATCTTTAAAAGAAAAAAAAGAATTCAAACTCCAATAAATTCACTTCCTAACACTGTGGCCCCTAATCTAAGCCCCACATTTCTACCTTTTATGCAAGATGGGCCCTTAGGGTCTCCACTATCACCTCTGATTCAGAGGGGCCCAGATGCACCTCCTTCCAGGGCTCTCCCATTCTCCTATTCTGTAAACCATGGCTTCCTATCACCTGTCCTCTCTTCTGCAGCCCTAACACCCCATCTATCGCCAAGTACCCCTGACTCTCCCTCTGAAACATCCTGTCTTCACCTCTGGCTCCCCTGTTGCTATCAGGCCGGCCCTCACCTGCCTCCTGAGGACTTCACACCCTCCCACCCGGCACAATGCCCTCAAACTCCTTTCTTTTTAAGCATCATGTATGTGAAGTCACTGTCCTCCATTGCTATTCCCTTTTGTGTCTGCACAGCACTCAGCAGTGGGTAACACATTTATGGCCTCATTCCCTGGTAGTGACACTGAACTCCAGAGTGCTGGGATCTTGGTGACTGACAAACTGCAGTATGTAGCAGCTAGTGGGCCCTCCCTCTGTGCGACGTGCCCCCGTTTTGCCCTCCCTTCTCAATTTTTCTCAGACTTTCCTATTGTGACTGTTTCACGTTTGACTCGAGTTCACTGTTAAGTGAAAGACACCTTGACTCTCTTACAGCTTTCACACAGCTGCTAGCAAAACACCCGGCACTTAAGGAAGGCAGAATAACCCAGGAGCCTGAACACATTTCTTACTGAATGCACCAGGAAACAACAAACTAGGTGACTTGATCTGTTTCTGCATGTGTCCCCTGCCACCAAAGCAAACTGTGTTAATACTCTACCTCAGGAGAGCTGCAAGAAGGAGGGGAAGCAAGATGACAGGCTGCAGAGAAGGGTGGTGGGAACCAATAGTCCCTGCGACAAAGCCAAGAGCACTCCCTTTTCCCCCATTTCTCCTCCAAAGGTCTTTCATGGCTGAGGAAATTCAACAGAGTTCGGACCCATTGCTAAAGACCTGGTCAGCCACTGGGTTTAGATGTATCAGAGGGCAAGGAGAGGTTTCACAAATGTGCAGACAGGTGAAGAAAATGTAGTTAGTCACCCCAACTCCAGGCCGTCACCCAGAAACTAAACCCGAGTTGAATCCATTTAACTCCAACAACCTCTGCCATGGCCACCTGGTTAGGGGTCCTTTGCTATCCTCTAGCAGCATGAATGGCTATTATTTGACAAGGACATAAATGATGTCACCCTCCGATTTCTCACTTTCAGCTGATATTGCTAGTCAGTCATGTATTCTTGCCTGTGGAGCCCAGATAAGGCTCAGGATCCCTTAACACAGTACTATAGGTGAACACTAGCTATTGTCTGAAATGAAGCAGCAGATGACACCTGTCAGTTACCAATTATCACTGACACAGAAGAATTCCTTCCTTTGGGGCAGTTCCCAAACTTGAGCATGCAGAGGGGCCCTCCAGAAAGCCTGATAAAACAGAAATTCCTGGGTCCCATTCCCAGAGATTCTAATTCAGTATGTGGTAGTGGTGGGGGAGTGGTGTGTATTTCTCACAAGCTCCAGGGATGCTGCTGCTGCTGCTGCTGCTGATTTTAAGACACCCCTCTGAGTAGCTCTGGTCAAGGGCAGCAAGGTCTCCTGCCCCAGGATAACTAAGTCGTTATTAAAGAGCCCTTCTTGAGCTCCTGATGTGTGCTCAGAACTGTGCTGCATGGCATGAGCTAGCCAAAAGCAGCTCTAATCATGGCATCTAGGCTCTAGCAGCCCCAGCTCCAGCTGGGGAGATAGTAAGTACCCCCAAGCTCCCATGTGTGAGAGATGCTGCATCTTGGAGAAGGTAGGAACTGCTCACACAACATTCCTGCCATGGCACTCACCGGAGCCACAGCCGATGGGCTGCACTCACTGATCAAACTGGCCTACTACTCACAATTTTTGTGCCCTGGGGCTTTGGTGCCCCTGTAGCTGGTGTCAGGAGCTGTTTGGCCACGGCTTCCCGCTGGGTTAGATCCACGGCACTCAAGGCCGTACGACTGCCATCCTCGTTGATGACCATGGAAGCTCCCGGGTGCACATTGGGGCCATTGATGACTGCTTGCCTCAGTTCCTGAACGTTCCAGGGGGTAACTGGCTGAGGGTAGGTCAGTTTTGTGGCAAACACCTGAAGACAAGGAGTGGATATGAAAATTCAGGGTGGGCAGAAAAAGGTTACACGGACCCAAAATCTGACTCAACAAGCTGTGTGACTTTTTCCCCAAGACGTGGAGGTGCTGTCTTAGCCACAAAGGTCCTTGGCGAGGAAAGTTGACATCCTGCTTGTCTTCTCCACAGAGCCATGCTTCCATATCTGTGGCCTTAAGGGAACAGAGACTGGGCCTCCTTTGCCAGCAGTCTGTCTAAAGAAAATGATCTGAGTATTGCAGTTTACATACTAGAATTTTTTCAACCCCTTCTAAAACTTCATTATTTCCTCATCTGCCAATAAATTCACAGGCTCCGAAGGGAACACAGAATGGGACACTAACTTGAGAGATGGCAGATGCTTGCCCTCAAGTACCACCACCTTCCCCTCCACCCCAGCACATAGGACTAAGTGTTCTCTCTTAGCCCTCATTTATCATGCCCTTGCCCAGGACGCCCATGTGTGCCCAAGAGATGAGGCAGTACGCATGCAGGAGGCCATCAGAAAAGCTGAGCTCTGCTCATTGCCAGCACTCCCCCAAGAGCGGCAGAGGGGGCAGATCATGAGTAAATGAGGCTCCCCATGGAGGGAATTAAACCATCTTCATATTACTGACCACAGAGCCCATTAAGGAGGAAGCCAAATAAAAGGCCGCTGCTAATGAACAACACAGCTTAAAACAGTGGGGAGGTGAAAAAAGGAGGCTGGCTCCCCAAGGAGACATTAATGGATGGATGGGGCAAACTGCTTACCCTGAGGAACTGGGAGGATGGACGACTCGCCCACACCTCCTCTCTGGGGGCTCTGTCCTCTCCCTGGCAACCAAGGGTACACACTCCTGACTCCTGACACCAGGGGAGTACATGGGATGGGAATCTCCTTTTTCCTCTGGCTCATCTCTCGTCATGGAGTCAATTTGACTAGGAAGGTTTACAGACTAGTCCAAGACAGGCAAAAGGAAGAAGATATGTGGGTGTGGACATGGAACACTCTGCAGAACATCCAGAAAGTGGGTCTTCCTCACAGGTAGAAGGTGTTTGGAGACCTGGCAAGGGGTGAGAGCAAGGCCCTCACACAGACTCACATCCCCTCCAAATGACTTGTCCAGGAAGAGGCAGCAGCTGTCCCCACAATCTGCCACACATCTCCCCCTGCCCTCTTCAACACTCCCATTTGCTGCCCAATAGTAGTAAATGAGGCTCCTCTGCACACACCATGGGGATTCCAATTTCGTTGGTGTTGATGTACATGTCTGGGCAGATGACTGAGCGGGCCGCATAGTCCACTCGCTTCCCCATCATGTGCTTCCGGAATAAGCCGTCCTTCTTCTCTAGGATCTTTACAGGGGGGTGGGGGAAGGAAAGTATTAAAAAAAAAATCAACTATGTTTATCATTTTCTTGTTTCAATACAAATATGTTTATTATTTAACCTGGTCAGCTAGCAATAGGGATCCAACTTACTGCTCACCTGTCTAATGCCAGGGAATTTTTCCATCATTAATTTGTCCATCTCACTATCAAACACGATATTGACATGGCTCTGAAGGCGAATCCAAATGTTGTAAAGTTTGTCTGTGAGGGACTGGCCTGGAAGCATACTCAAAAAGGATCGGTCCATCGCCATCGAGGAGTCTTTTTCCTGGCAAGACATAACCAAGAAAACAGGCATGATGGGAAAACCTCAGAAAAGCCAGGCTTGGTTTTGTTTCTTACTCTAGCTCTGACAAGTGATGAGCTCTAGGGTTTGCCTGTATGGCTTTTGAAACTGACAGCTCTGTGACAAAAGTGCTAATAGGTCAATCTTGTCAGTATGCATCAACCCCATTACATATTTACCAGCCAATATCTTTATGGTAGTGAAATGAACTCAAATTTAGAAAAACCAGTGCACATTTATTATCTCAGTTTCAGGGATCTGGGCACGCTTTCCTGGTTTCTGTTTCAGAGTATGTCCCAGGCTGTAACGAAGGAGTCAGCCAGTGCTAGGCTCGCATCTGAAGGTTCACTGGGGAAGGATCCTAATATGACATGGTTGTTGGCAGGATTTAGTTCCTCAAGGGCTGCCGGACTGAGAGCCTCAGTTGCTAATTGGCTGTTGGCCAGAGACCACCTTCATTATTTGCCACGTGGGCTTCTCCAACATGGTAGTTTGTTTCATCAAACTGCTAGCAACAGTTGCTGAAGTTTCTTAATATCTAATGTCTAAGGCATTCTTTCCATATCCATACTCTTTTTATCCTGCCAGTTAACAGATTCTCATATGGAGTTTCAGCTTTATTTATGATTTTGGAAAACTTAATCCTTTCAAAGCACTTATAAAAATGCAGGTGGAGGGCCGGCCGAGTGGCGCATTGGTTAAGAGCTGGCTTGGGATGCCAGCGGCCCCGGTTCAGATCCCATGTATGAGGGTCAGTGACACTGCCCTCTACAGCTAACAACAGCTCCACCTGGAGCTGGGCTGCGAGCCCCGGCGATGGTATAGGCTGCAGCCCCTGCTGCAGTGGGCTACCATGGGCTACAGTGAGTGGCTGGCAGCCAGCGTGAGCGGCTGGCAGCCAGTGTTAGCTGCCAATAGCCACGGTGAGCGACCATCCAGTGGCCAGCGACCGATCTGCCCCTTCCGGGAAGAGCGCAGTGACGATACCAACATGGGCCAGTGAAGCAATGTCAACCGCAACTAGACTGAAGAACAAAAAGACAGCAACTTGTTTGTTCCCCTTCCCCGGTTCCCCAACGCTGTTCCCCTCCCCCAACTCCCCAATAAAATCTTAAAAAAAAAAAAATGCAAGTGGAAAATTTCTTAAAAGGAAAAACTATTTGCCATGTGATTTCCTATGTTATCAATTAAGATGTGGGTCCCCAACTGGAATATGTCAAGTGACTAGCTGATCTCCAAGCCTCATTGGAATATTTGGCCAGTCCTCCTCTGTTCCTGGCTCTGCCTCTGCCTCTTCTCCCCCCTACCTGCCCAGGAGATAGGCCCTGAGGCCTAAAGCTGCCTTAGAGCACTACCTACTGACACTGTCCAGCCACCAACTGACCCTGTCCATCAGGGTATGACACAGGAGATAGACAGATAGTCCCATGTCCCCCAGCATGGGTCAGATGAGAGAAGAAACCTGTCAGTGTGTTGGGGGAGGGGAGAGAGAGGGTATGTAAAGATGCAGTGAAAGAGAACATCATGGATCCTGTTAGGGTTGAAGTAAGCTTATCCTCAACCTGAGGAATACAGAGTTGTCTTTAGTTACAGGGAGTGTAGATGTATTTTCTGCTCTGGCTGAAGGAGCCTCAGAGGGAGAGGCGGTCACCTGTATGATGACAGGGACCCTGTCATCCTAACTCACTGCTAGGGCGTTAGCTGACTCAGGGACACATGATTACTTATGAAATGAGTATGACTCTGTCTCACCGGGTATCCTCAGTGCCTAGAACAGCACTGGGCTCTCATGCCAGGCATCCAGGACTCGTGAGAGGGCTGCCATGAGAGTGGAATGTGGGAAGCGAGTCAGGGAAGAAATAAGAACATGTCCTACTAATCAGATGGAAAGAGGGCACTGTGAGCTTCAGGTAGCAAAGACCTTAGGAATCAGAGGGTACTGTTTCTTTCTGCAGAGACTCGCATTTTTTGTTTGTTTGTTTTTATTTTTTTGACAAAGGGCTACCTTATTTTTAAGGGACATAAAACTAAAGTTCTGATTCCTGGTGATTGGACCTGGCTGTCCTATAGCTTTCCTTCCCAAACTGGACTAGGGCCTACGGACAGATTGTAGATTTTTCTTATACTGAGGATTTTTAAAGCACACCTACACTGGCAGATCATAAAACTTAAGCAAAACCAAAGAAAGCCCCAATTAGAAACTCTGGGTAACCCAGTATTCAGGGCAAACGGTTGCGCCACCTGGTGGTGGGTCGGGTTCATAGCTGGACTGTCCCAGCAGCCAGAAGTGGGAGCCTGAGAGCCCTGTCTACTCAAGAAAGCCCTTCCTTCCTATTTGAATCCAGAGAGCATCTTAGAGCTGGGAAGGACCTCAGTGATCTCAGCAAGGCTTCTGAGCAATGATTCATCTTTACGCCCACTGAAGACCTGACACACTGAAGAGGCTTGGGAAATGTTTGCTGAAATGGAAAAACTGAATTCAGCTTCACAGTTTACTGAGGAAGAAGCTGAGGACCCAAAGCTAACAGTCCTATTTGGGAAATTCCTAGAATCTACAACACTGCCTTCCTGACCCCAATGTTGGAGATCTTAATGAGCCAAAAACAGAGCTGGGTGACTCAGGATCTAGTACTGTAACCCAGGAGGAACATTCTTAGAGCCCCAGGGAAGCAAGCTCTTCTTTCAGAGCTGCCAAAGCGGGGTAGCTCAGAACAGCCTATGTATAAAATCTCATCACAAACCATACGCCATGTTCTAGTAGAAACGAGCCCACAAAATTAAAATAACTCCACCAAGGTCATTGAAACAGAATCTAGACCTTTCCACACTCAGACCATGCTTTCTCCCCTGACATTACCTATGTTTCCCCAACCAACAGCCCATACATAGCTGTACACAATTCCCAACCAGCATCTCCAGGTGCCCACAGCATCCCTGCCCATTGCAGGGAGACAGGACTGTGTGCAATAATAACATCCAAGTGCCCACAGCATCCCTGCCCATTGCAGGGAGACAGGACTGTGTGCACTAATAACATTAACTCCAAAGCAGCTCTGACCTCATCTGTGGCAGGTGCTGCCACCTCACATGGCAGCTCCTGTTCTTGGGCCATCAAAGCCAGAAGCTTTCGGATCAAAACTATGTCCTTCATGACAGCCTGAAGGTTCACTGTCTGGCCATTGGTAAACATCTGGTCCCCCAGGCGATTGACAGGGCGATACCTGCAGGGGGACACATGGAATCAGTGAATGTTTAGTGTGGGGGAAGGGTAGTGGTCTTCAGCCTCTCAGCCATCCCTAACTATAAGCTATTCACACCCCACTACACTCAAGACAACCAACATTCCCACCACATTCAGGACAAATGACGGGAAAGTACTCATACCACCTGCAACCTGGAAGCAGAAATGCTACTGTATTTCTCAGTTCCCTTCACTCTTCCATCCTCTCCCAGAGGCCATCATTCAATTACTCAGTATGATTTTTTCAGGCAAAATAAAGTCAATGAAGGGCATTACCTGGAGGGAGGCACCACCAAAAAATCCAGGAAAAACACAGTGGGATTGAATCTGGACTCCATTCCAACATCTTCCAGTCCCGAAAAAAGGAAATTCAGAAAGAATCCTGTGCTTGAAATAAACCAAAGGGATTATTTAAATCTCTATTAGGCCATGGATAAATGAAACTTTCTACTAAGTGAAAAAATAAAACAAAACAGAATATAAGACAATATGTAGAATAAGATCACATTTTTTTTTTTTTATAAAAATGAGCAAAAAAATTAGCCTCTGGGTCTTGAGAGCCTACTCACAGATAGGAGGATGATTTAAAGATGGGTACTACAGGGATAAGAGTGCTTAGCACTGGGGCTGACACGTGCAGGGATGGGAAGCAAAAACTTTCACTTGTTTCTTATCACCCTCAAGAGTTACACACACACACACACACACACACATTTTTTAATAAATACATTTATAAAAAATGTATTTGAAATACAGAAGAAAAAAAAATTAGCCTTCTTAAAAACAAAACGAAAATCCTTTACATCAATGTTACCAAGAATGGATCTTCTGTGGAGTCAAAGCTATTAAGTTTCTAGTGACTTAAAAAAAAAAAAAAAAAAGCTACAGGAATGAATAAAATGTGTTAGAGCCTGCCACAGAAATAATCATCTACTTGAGTGTTCTTTGTTTCCCTTGACATTACTTATTCCTTTAAAAATATTTTTGAGGGACAGCCGAGTGGTGTGGTGGTTGAGCGCTGGCTTGGGAAGCCAGTGGCCCCGGTTTGGGTCCCACATGTGAGGGCCAGTGACAATGCCCTTAAAAAAATATATATATATATTTTCAAGTGTTTATCCTCACACAGTGGTCACATCCAGTGTTCCAGAATACACTCTCAGAGGGTGGGCGATGTGTGGGCTTGAATATACTGCATAGGTTTTGTTATATACTCAAAAGGGAATGGAGGATTTTCCTTCTTGTAGGGTATTAAAATATATAAAAATCCTAATTTACAAAGACATATTAGAGTTTATTTTTTTTATTCACAGAAGCAATTCCCACAGGAACTTAAAAAAAAACAACAACAGGGCCGGCCAAGTGGCGCATTGGTTAAGCGCTGGTTTTGGGATGCCAGCGGCCCCGGTTCGGATCCCACATGAGGGCCAGTGACACTGCCCTCTACAGCTAACAACAGCTCCACCTGGAGCTGGGCTGTGCGAGCCCCGGTGATGGTGTGGGCTGCAGCCCCTGCTGCAGTGGGCTGCCGTAGGCTACAGTGAGTGGCCCGCAGCCAGCATGAGCGGCTGGCAGCCAAGCGTGAGCTGCCAATAGCCGCGATGAGCAACATCCAGAGGCCAGCGACCGATCTGCCTCATCCGGGAAGAGCGCAATGATGATACCAACAGTGAAGCAACATCCTCCGCAGCTAAACTGAAGAACAAGAAGACGGCAACTTGTCTGTTCCCCTTCCCCGATTCCCCAACGCTGTTCCCCTCCACCAATTCCCCAATAAAAAAAAACAAAACAAAAAAAAACCCACCTGTTATTTATGGACATTTAAAATAAAGTACGTTACACTGAACCTTCTAGAAATACGTTAAACTGTATTAAGCAACTCCCATTGCAGCTGTCATGTAATGACCAGGCTCAGTAACAACTATCAAGTTCATGGTTCAAAGTGTAAAACCTTTTCCGCTCTATAATGCATCAATGATAATGGACCCTGAGGCCTGCCCCAAACCTATAAATAGATATCAGGAGAGAGCTACACTAATCGCAGCTTTGAAAAAATACAAAATAATAAGGCAGCGTAAATGAGTCCAGGAAATTAAAGCCAGGAGGAGATAAAGGGCTATTTCTCGGCTGGTACAGCACCTTCATTCTTCCAAAGGGCACTAAGATGCTCTCGTGCACTGGTGGGTGTCAGGTACCCTCGTTTTCCCATCTCAGCTTCCTCAATTCCTGGAGGTGAAAAGGGAATCAAAGCATAATATGTCAATTACAGGCACTCCTTACATAATGGGATTGATCAATTCTTTCTCCCCATCTGCAATTTGACCACAAAAATCAACCTCCAGCACAGCATATCCTCAGCTCTGAATAATTTTCCCCTTAACCTAATTTCTAAAGTCATGAAAACAATATAACTGTATAAAATCAACAGAGCAAAAGAAAAAAATCACCCACCATTCCACATTATATCACTAGTATCACCTTTATATATTCTTTTCCAGCCTTTTGATTTAAAGTGTTTTCGATAATTGTAATCCTAATTATGGATTTACTTTGCTCATTTAGTATCCTCTTAGGGGCATTTCCACATGTGGTAGCCACATACCTCTTGCCTGACCATCATTTTTTTTTTTTTTTTTTTTGAGGGCAGTGTCACTGGTCCTCATATGTAGGACCCGAACTGAGGCCACTGGCTTCCCAAGGCAGTGCTTAACCACTGCGCCACTTGGCCGGCCCGTGACCATCATTTTGAATGGCTGTGTGATACTCTGCTGAGAGAATGTTTTCCTAGGTGATTGAACCATACCCTTATAGTTGGGCATGTGGGTTGATCCTAGTTATTTACTATATAAGTAACATTATGATAAATCCCTTTATGCACATGGTTTTTACCAGAAAGGTTCATAAAATAGAATTATGGATAAATGAGTATGAATATTTTTATGGGTAAATGTATATTCAATTTCTTCTTACATGTGTTATTCTGATGTGTGAGGAGTAGATTAATTTTCCTCAAATCAGGCAAGATCACTCTAGGATACTGTCAGCTATACCCGGGAAGTCAGAAAATCAGACTTGGGGCTGCCATTCAGGAGGTCAACTCCAGACCCTTAGATGGCTAACAAAGATATAAGTGATGTGACCCTCAAAGTTCAAAACTATCAACTTCTTCGGGCATACATTCATGGAAATTAAATATTGCTCAGTTTTCCCTTTTTATGTACGTATTACAACAGGAACTCCACCTTGTCTGTGTTTCGAGCACCTGACACAGTGTCTAGCACACTGGCTTGAAAAGACACATTCAAAATATCCTAGATAATCTATTCCTAAAAACCTCACTCTGTTGCCTTTCTTCATAGTTGTAAAATCCAACTTCATTCCACCTCCAATTCTCAGTTTCTTTACTATCTGCAGAGGACATGTTATCACAAGTTCTTAGAGAAATCTGTAACTTGGATAACAATGTATACCATAATTTAGTTAACTCTTCTCTATTTATGACATTTTAAGTCATTTCAATTTTAAACTATTTAAAGGGTACTGTGGGTGTATCTAATTCTTAGAATAAACTCATAGACGCAGAATTCCTAGGTCAAGGAGTCTACACATTTAATATTTTAATTCCTATAAAAGCAAAACATTTCAACCAGTGAATGCAACTGAAAGGAGTGTGGGTATGCAACAAAAGAGGCTTTGACCTTCAGGGATAACCATAGCATCGTATGTTCAGTGGAGAAAAAGAACCTAAGACAAACTCTGGGCATTTCTGGAAACTACCACTTGAATTTTCTTTCCTGCTAAATGGGCCTTGAGGAAGAGCAGCTGACTCTGGCAATGCCCTCCAGCTCCTGTCAATACATGGAGTGCCCTCACCACAGTTTAACCACTGTGATGGCAAGCTGGGGGTGTTCAATCATAGGATCTGAGTCAGAAGAGACCTGTAGGAAGCTACCACCTCACACAGGCGGCACCCTTCCTAATGAGATACTTTTACAGCCTGCAAAAATGAAATCTGCCCAGATGGATTTCAAAACATCCCTAACATGTGTTGCATTCAGCTCTAAGAGCTGCCAAGTGAACAAGGGGGTCAAAAGGTCAAATAACTTGGGGAAGACTGGATCACAGTGGGTGGAGTGTCTTGGCTATAAGAAGTCTCGTTTTAAAATATGAGTGTGCGTTGTGGGGCTCAAGGAGCCCTCTGGAGCATATGCAGATTTAACAAGTGGCCCTCTTCCTGAGAGGACCAGTTTGTGGGGACCACTGAGGCACAGTCACTGCTTGGCTCCCTTTGGTACCAGTAATGTGGCCAGACCCTTGCTCAGAACGCTCACCTGCCTCCACATGACCTGCTCCCTGGAGTTACTGGCCTGTGACTCTTGTAGCCTCCTCTGACGGCAAAGGCCACATGGTCAGGTATCCACCTTGGCTCTGTGCTCGGCCACACGCAGGTTCTCAGCATGAGGCTGAGTGCCCCAAAGGTAAATGTTTGTTAAATACTAAAAATCCAATCCTAGAACCGTGGAAGACTACTGTCGACTAGATTCTAATGCATGGACGCTTGGCTGGCATCATCATATTCTTAGAGTTGCAGTGAGAGAGTGCCTCGAAGAATGGATTGACATTAAAGGTTACTTAACTGCTTGTTATTTGCGCCAAAGAAACAGTTGCCTTTCTAGAATTCTGACCATCTTTGTTCTCAAACTGTGAACATTTTCTAAGGCACCCTAAGGGATAAAGCAGCAGTTCCCAACCTTAAAAATAGTTTTAAGGACTATTTATAGGTAAGTGTAGGAAAATCCACCCTTGTGGTTAACTGTTAAACAAAATGAAACCATTAAACAAAATTAAACAGACTTTTTATTTTTTTTTTTCTGTTTTTTTAGCTGAGCCATCCTGCCACCTGTTGGCAGCTCAACGGCAACTCAGCTTGGGCTAGCATCGAACCACCGTTGCTCAGAGCTCAGCTCGTACTCTTGAGCAAGCTCTTAACCAAGTGAGCCACTCGGCCAGCCCCCAAACAGACTTTTTAAATGCAATGTGGCATTCTGGATTGGATCCTGGAACATAAAAAGGATATTCCTGGAAAAACTAGGAAAATTCAAATAAAGCCTGTAGTTCCATTAACAGTAGTGTATCAATGTTAATTTCTTAGTCTTGACAAATGCACTATGTGATCTAAGATGTTACATTTAGGGAAAACAATAAATAGCATATGGGAACTTTGTACTATCTTTGCAGCCCTTCTGTAAGTCTAAAATTAGTCTAAAATAAAAGGCTATTTAAAAAGTTAATAAATTTGTTGGGGTCCGGCCGAATGGCTCAGATGGTTAAGAGTTGGCTTAGAGCGTGAGTTCTGAGCAACAGAGCCGCTGGTTTAATTCACACATGGGCCAGTGAACGCTGTACCCGAGCTGAGCTGTTGCTGAGCTGCCAACAGGTGGCAGGATGGCTCAGCTGGTGTAACAACAAGATTGCCTGTTCGATGGTGGGCTATGCCCACCTGCAACTAAGACTGAACTCAGCACCTTGAGCTGAGCTGCCGCCCAGATGGCTCATTGGATAGAGCATGCGCTCTTTTTTTTTTTTTTTTTTTTCAACATTTTTCCCGAGTTTTATTTTATTATTTTTTGAGGGCAGTGTCACTGGCCCTCATATGTGGGACCCGAACCGGGGCCGCTGGCCTCCTAAGCCAGCGCCCAACCACTGCGCCACTTGGCCGGCCCAGAGCATGCGCTCTTAACAAGGCTGCTGGTTTGACTCCCGCATGGGATGGTGGCTATGCCCACCCGCAACTAAGATTGAACACAGCACCTTGAGCTTAGAGGCCACGAGCTGCCGATGGGAAGTCAGATGGCGACTGGAGCCCTCCACAACAAAGATTGAAGAACAACAACTTGGCTGGTCCCCTTCTCCAATTCCCCAATACTGTTCCCCTCCCCCAATTCCCCAATAAAATCTTTTTTTTTTTTTTTTTTTTTTAAAGATTTTATTGGGGAATTGGCGGAGGGGAACAGCGTTGGGGAATCGGGGAAGGGGAACAGACAAGTTGCTGTCTTTTTGTTCTTCAGTTTAGTTGCGGAGGATGTTGCTTCACTGTTGGTATCGTCATTGTGCTCTTCCCGGATGAGGCAGATCGGTCGCTGGCCTCTGGATGTCGCTCATCGCGGCTATTGGCAGCTCACGCTTGGCTGCCAGCCGCTCACGCTGGCTGCGGGCCACTCACTGCAGCCCACGGCAGCCCACTGCAGCAGGGGCTGCAGCCCACACCATCGCCGGGGCTCGCACAGCCCAGCTCCAGGTGGAGCTGTTGTTAGCTGTGGAGGGCAGTGTCACTGGCCCTCATGTGGGATCCGAACCGGGGCCGCTGGCATCCCAAAACCAGCGCTTAACCAATGCGCCACTCGGCCGGCCCCCCAATAAAATCTTTAAAAAAATAAAATAAAATAAAAAGTCATGAATTTATCAGTGCTAGGATCTAAATGTTTGTGTCCCCCAAGTTTCATGTATTGAAATCCTAATCTCCAAGGTGATGGTGTTGGGAGGACTGGGTCATGAGGAACTCTCGGGAATGGGATTGGTGCCCTTATAAAAGACCCCAGAGAGCTCCGTTGCCCCATTCTGCCATGTGAGATTATAGGGAAAAGTCGGCTGTCAATGAGGAAATGGGCCCTCACCAGACATCGAATTTGCCAGCACCCCAATCATGGACTTCCCAGTCTCCACAACTGTGGGAAATAAATGTATGTTGTTTATAAGCCACCCTGTCTATGGTATTTTTGTTACAGCAGCCTGAACTAAGACAGTTATTTAACTCCATGCCTTGCCAGTCTTCAATGTTAAAGACAGATTATGCATTTTTGAGGAAGAGATCTTATTTCCTTGCCTGTTTCGCATTCTTTTTTTTTTTTTTTTTTTTTTGAGAGCAGTGTCACTGGCCCTCATATGTGGGACCGAACCAGGGCCACTGGCTTCCCAGGCCAGCGCTTAACCACTGCGCCACTTGGCCGGCCGCCTGTTCCGCATTCTTAAGCTCTGGAATAAAGTTTAGTCACAAAATGCTATGGACTTTTTCATACATGAAATTTCCTCAACTCCAGGAAAGAGGTATTGTTATTGCGACTAGTCAGAGTTGGAAACTGAAGCTCCAAGAAGTGACCTTCTGTAATATGACACTTAGCTGCTAGATCCATTCGAAATAAGTAGCAGAACAAAGTGTCAATCACAGGTTAAGTTTTCCCACCCTGGCGTATTAACTGTTCAATAAAAATGAACAGTTAATGTCTACAGAGCATGTACTACATAGCAGAGGCTGGTTGCAGTACTTCAAATGGAATATTTTATTTAACCTACAATACTTCAAAATAAAAAACATATTTAAACAAACCTACAACTACGAAAATAAAAAATCAGGAGTAGAGAGTCTCTCAAATTTTTCCTCAAGTACCCCAAGGGTGGATCAGAGCTGAGCAAGAGATGCTCTACCCCAGGAATTTGGCGGACATCCAGGAGCAGCCTGTAGGAGGTGCTAATGTTCTGTAAATGCTCGGTTTTGCTTTCAAATTCACCACCATTTTACATCAAAATAAATCCACACTTGTTCAACAATAAAATGGTTCTAAATATTTGCCACGTATGTACTTAACTTCTTCCTCAAAAATCTTTCAGAAGATGGTCACCTGAAGCAAAGTTCACCTGTTCAGCCCACAGGGCGCGGCCTCATCATGCAGCCTGGCCCATCAGATGTGTGAGAGGCCAGAGATCGGCCCTCACCAGGACCCATTCAGCCCTAAGAGGCCTGGACACAGCTCCACTGCTGGCCCACCACAAACACGCAGCTGAGAAACGTGCTGCAGAGGATGAGGTATTCCCAAGGTTCGGGATATATCTGATGGCCACTCATGAGAAACATGGCTGAGGGCCTCACAGGGCCCGGCCTGCTTACCCAGGGGCTCTATGTCCTTCTGGTCAGCTTTCCTGTGCACCATGGCTGGATATGTGATTGTCAGTTTGCTGTTGTGCTCCTTTCGGACAAGTGACCGCCCAGTCCTAGACACGAAGATAGTTGTGATTGAGGACAGAAAAAACCAAACAGGACATTTATTAACAGCTGTGAGTGACTGGCCAGAGGTTTCTCGCCTGAGGAAAGAGAAAGGCAAGCGCTCCAATACTCACTTGCAGTGCGAACATCGCTTAGCAGTCATATGTGTCTTCCAGAAGTAAGCAATGAGTTTGCTCTTGCTCTCACAGACATTTTTCACCTGTTAAAAAAAAGGCCAAGAACCTCAGAGTGCTTTTTGAAGAGAATCCAGTATGTATTTGTTTGTGGGGCTTTTTGGTGGTTTTTTTTTTTTTTTTAAAACCAGAGGAAGTCACCCCTTTCTTAAACAAAATTTTCCACAGAACCGTAATATAGCCAAGCTCTGCCAATTACTGAGTGACTTCTTTTCTTTTTCTTTTTTTTTTTTTTTTTTTTTTTTAAAGATTTTATTGGGGAATTGGCG
Organism: Aselliscus stoliczkanus; assembly: GCA_033961575.1. Classification (NCBI taxonomy): domain Eukaryota; kingdom Metazoa; phylum Chordata; class Mammalia; order Chiroptera; family Hipposideridae; genus Aselliscus; species Aselliscus stoliczkanus. Next base: position 93,220,501 of record CM066730.1, read on the forward strand.
GAGGGGAACAGCGTTGGGAAATCGGGGAAGGGGAACAGACATGTTGCTGTCTTTTTGTTCTTCAGTTTAGTTGCGGAGGACATTGCTTCACTGGCCCATGTTGGTATCGTCATTGCGCTCTTCCCGGATGAGGCAGATCGGTCGCTGGCCTCTGGATGTTGCTCACCGCGGCTATTGGCAGCTCACGCTTGGCTGCCAGCCGCTCACGCTGGGCTGGCTGCGGGCCACTCACTGTAGCCTACGGCAGCCCACTGCAGCAGGGGCTGCAGCCCACACCATCACCGGGGCTCGCACAGCCCAGCTCCAGGTGGAGCTGTTGTTAGCTGTAGAGGGCAGTGTCACTGGCCCTCATGTGGGATCCGAACCGGGGCCGCTGGCATCCCAAAACCAGCGCTTAACCAATGCGCCACTCGGCCGGCCCAGTGACTTCTTTTCTTAAGTTTCCACTAGTAATATGGGAATAATAGTATCCACCTCACCAAGCTATTACTTGGCAAAGAGATCATGATTAATGATAAAGAGATCATGAATGCAGTCCGGGGCTTGGAACAAAGTAAGTACTCAATAAATACTAATTACTTTAATTTAAAACAAAACTCTCTGGATGCAGCTGGTATACTCCCCCTGCTGCCTCCCTTGGATACACCTCAGGGTTCTGAGAAATGCACATCCACAGTTAAGCTACATGAGTGGTTCGGTGCCTGGCTGCAAATGACACCCACTTGGAAGCTTCTTTAACTTCCATTTGGTCCCTATCCCAGACCACTTAAATCAGAATCTCTGGTGTGAAACTCAGGCTGAGGTGAATCAGATTTCAAGTTCGTCTTCTAGGCTAATTATCTATATCATCCATTCACTGAACAAATTAATACTTACAGGTGCAACTGAGAAACAGAGAGGTAGCTGTGGTTTATAACGTTGGAGAGAGAAAAAAGAAAAGGACATGGATCTCATTCTCTAAGTGAGACTATAAGCCAGAACCTTGGTGGACACTGTATCTAAACCACCCACTTTCCTTTAATCTGATCGATCCTGAAGGCAGGCATCAAAGATAAGGACACGATGGCTCAGGGTCAGTTATGCAACTTGCAAGATCACAGGCCTCATAAGAGGCAGAGCTGGGATTTAAACCCAGGCCAACTTTGGGAAAACAAAAGTATGCATGAATGATGGTGCTAAAAACCAAGTTTTTTGTAAAAACAAATAAAGAGATAGGATAACGCACATGTGCGCCTTGAGATCCCAGGAGGTTGTTCTGTACAATTTTGGTTGTATATTGTTCTAACTCTTCCTGAATTTCAAAGGCAGTAGCATCAGTGTTTTCTTCCAGAAACTGAAAAACAAAGAGAAAAACCATGTTATCAAAGTAAAGTAGGTGTTTGACTAGCAGCACCATCGGCCAGCCTCTTCAACGGCAGGAAGTTTAGTTTGAGGAGAGAGAAAGAAACCTCATGGCTGCTGTGTTGCATTCTTAAAGCAGTGAGACTGTTAAAAAATCAGACAAGAATATCCTGCTTCCAATAGTGGTTGGCTAGATTTTTCATAACAACTGTAAAACTGAAAAGAACCAAGAAAGGGTAAAATATTTCTAAAATGTTAAATCTCTGAAGAGCTGACATGACAGGACAGTGAGGAATATCCAGACAGAATTGAAGGCAAAACAAGAATCTAGGAGGTTGAGGAGCGTGGGGGCCACATCTACTGCACTGCGCAGCTCTAGGGCAGCCCTCAGTGCAGTTATGTCCCTTGGGGGAAGACACTGACACACTCCCATGATGCTCCCTTGAGCTGCGAGGCATGGCAGCACTGGCCTTGGACACATTTTCCAAGTCAGGAATTTTGACCTTTTCAATGTGGAGGCTTCAAATGATGAAGGCGATAGAAGTCAAAGCTTACAGTGCAAGGACAAGAATCTAACAGGATACTTTCCCTCCCATATCCTATGCCACAAACAAAGGAAGCAGGGAACCCCAAAAGCCATGCCCTTGGGAACTAAACTAGCTCTCGGACAGAACCACCTGGATTCCAACTGCCCAGCAGTCCGGTAAGCCATCCTCTCTGAACCTGGATCAAGGCGACCATGAGCACGGCAGAGGCAATAAGAAGCCTCTCTGGAAGAAGGCAGCATCATCCTAGGCCTCAGGTTATTCCTATAAAGGGTTTTTTAAGTACAATGACAAACTGTCAAAACAAAAGCATACAGGGGCTGGCCGAGTGGCTCAGTTGGTTAAGAGTTGGTTTAGAGCGCGAGCTCTGAGCAACAAGGCCGCTGGTTCGATTCCCACATAGGCCAGTGAATGCTGCGCCTGAGCTGAGCTGTCGCTGAGCTGCCAATAGGTGGCAGGATGACTCAGCTGGTGTAACAACAAGATTGCCTGTTCAGTGGTGGGCTACGCCCACCCGCTGCTAAGACTGAACTGGGCACCTTGAGCTGAGCTGCTGCCCTGGATGGCTCAGTGGATTGGGCATGAGCTCATAACAACAAGGCTGCCATGTTCGACTCCTGCATAGGATGGTGGCTACGCCCACCCATAACTATGATTGAACACAGCACCTTGGGCTTAGAGGACACGAGCTGTTGACAGGAAGCCAGATGGCAACTGGCACCCTCCACAACGAAGACTGAAGAACAACAACTTGGCTGGTCCCCTTCCCCAGTTCCCCAACACTGTTCCCCTCCAGCAATTCCCCAATAAAATCTTTAAAAAAAAAAGAAAAACACAAAACAAAAACAAAACAAAACAAAAATAAACATACAAGGACAGGGGAAAGAGGAGTTTCTGGGGACACAAATAATATCTTGATATTGAAAGTGAGTACATGGGTGATGGTAACTTTGTAACTGTTAGATTGTATGATGAATGTATTTCTATGGGTATATTTTATAAACAAATTTTCTTAATGGTAAACACAAATAATTTTATACCAATAATTTTGAAACTTTAGATGAAATGGACAAATTCCTACAAAAATATAACTTATTTTGAGTAAAGGTTTAAGAAAATCCTCTCAGGCCAGCTGAGTGGGGCGGTGGTTAAGCGCTGGCTTAGGAAGCCAGAAGCCCCGGTTCGGGTCCCACATATGAGGGCCAGTGACACTGCCCTCAAAAAAAAAAAAAAATCCTTCTCTCTCTCTCTTTCTCTCTCTCTCTCAATGTCTTTTTGGACACATTGGATTTGGGGTTAAGTTTTTAGTTCTGTTTTCTTGGAAACTTGATAAAAGCGGAAATACCAATTGTGTTATTAGGCTGCACTGCTGATGGTAAACATGGCCTGTATTGATTAAATGCATCTGAAGTAGGAAGACTCCGAATGAACTATAAAGCACTAGTGGGAAACCACTGCTCTGAGCTCCCCTGGTGCTAACTAGGCACGTCCTTGAGGACCTCTGGAAGCAGGGCCCACAGAACTGTCACAGAAGTTTCTGATTCCTATTTGGGGCATGAGGTTTCTGGGCCAGGGTGGCTCTCATGTCCACTGGTGTAATACATCCTTTATTAGTCGCTTGGAGAGCCAAAGAAGACTAGCCTCTGGCCAGCTGTGAGGACACCCATTGAAAAGAAACTGACTGAGTGCTCACTTCGGCAGCACATATACTAAAATTGGAACGATACAGAGAAGATTAGCATGGCCCCTGCGCAAGGATGACACGCAAATTCGTGAAGCGTTCCATATTTTTTTTTTAAACAAAAGAAAGGGGTAAACAAGCTAACCCAGACAGACAATTTAAGAAGATTGAAGTCATATCAAGCAGATATAAAGGAAAAACTGATGATTGCTGGCTGGGAGGGGATGGGGAGGAGGGAGAGGGGCAAGGTTTTGGACAGTGTATGTGGGACTACAATGTTGCCGCAGGGATATGGGGGCAGTTCTGGGAATGTAATTGACAATGTTGTGAAGAGACTATTATGTTGCGAGAAATAAGTCAGTCGGAGGACAGGTACCATGTGATCTCACTTGTGTGTGGAGTCTGAAGAGCCGAGTGAACGATCAAAGTAAACAGACTCGTAGATGTAGAGGAAAAACTGAGGGTTGCTAGTTGAGAGGCGGGTGGGGATGGGGGGAAAGGGGAAGGGATTAGACAGCATAAATAGAGAACTACAATATTGCCACAGGGATATGAAACACAGTTCGGGGAATATAATAATGTTGTAAAAATTTTGTGGCGTGTCAGATAGACACGTCTTGTTAGGGAGACCACTTCATGGATGGAGTAGAGGCTTGATCACTGCACTGTACACCTGAAGCTGATGTTGTATAGTATTGTATGCCAACTGCAACTGAAGATGTGGATGGTCACGGGATGTGGAGTATACTGTGGAGGAGAGTCAGGGGAGTTGTGATGGATATGTATGATATGGGGAGGAGTGGGGTGGGGAACTGGGGGAGGGGGTTTTCACTTTGGGGGGTAAAGAGTATAACTATTGCATTGTGTTGTACACCTGAAACTAATATAAATAAATAAATAAATAAATAAATTAAAAAAAAAGAAAGAAATTGACTGACAGCACCCTGCTCGTGTACTGCGTCTCCCATCTTCCACGTACTCTTTCAGAGCACTGTAAAGAGAGAGAGAGAGAATCCCCTAACTCATTTCGTGAGGCCAACATAATCTAGATAACCAAACTCAAAAAGACAATATGAGAAAGGAAGATTACAAACCTGTGCGACTCATGACCACAGATGCAAAAAATCCTAAGCAAAATATACGGAAATCAAATCCAGCAACATATTAAAAAGGCAAATTATTGAGAATAAGAAGTCCCAGGAATCCAAAGTTAGTTTAACATGAGAAAAAAACCGAGTGATTCACCATATGACCTGGTTAGAAGAAAAAAATTATCGGAAACTTTTAAGTTTTGCCGATTCTCCAATAATGTCCTCTATAGCAAAAATACCCAGTTCAGAGCCACCTGCTGCACTTACTGGTCCAGTCTCTTTAGTCTCCTTCAGTCTAGAATGGTCACTTAGTCTAACTTTGCAGACATTACCACTTTGAAGATTAAAGGCCAGTTACTCATGGGTGTGTCTGATCTCTTCTTGTGATCAGATTCAGCTGGTGCATATTTGGCAGGAAAATCCAGAAGTAATGACCTACTCTTCTCACTGCATCCTATAAGGTGGTGCATGATTTCAATTTGCCACCTTACGTGATGTTCACTCACTTTGACCACCTGAGTAAGAAGGTGACTGCCGGGCTTCTCCACTGTAAAGTTACTCTTTCCCTCCTCTTCGTAATTAATAAAGATTATGTGTGTGGGGGGAGTACTTTGAAGTTGTGTAAGTAGGCTGTTACTTCAACTTTCAGTTCATTCATTCATTTATATCAGTATGAACACATGGATTTCATGGGTTTCTACTTTATTCGAAGGGTTATAATAGTTTATTATCACCATTTATTTTGATGCTCAACTATCATAGATTCGGACAGTGTGGGCCTTCCAAGTTAGAGCCCGTGTCTTTTTGACATGTCCCTATCCATCATTCTCTGAGTACTGCCCCTCTCTCTGGCACATAATAGATTCTAAGTTCATCTTGTACTTTCTGTATCAGCCCTAGACCTAGCCACTTATCCAAAGAGCCCTTTTAGTGGATAATGATATTTAGAAGCCAAGACATGGCAAGATGTGTGCTCACTGCTACCACTGCTGCATGGCTCTCTCAGGGACAGAACTAGGGAATATATGTGCATACACACACACCTCCTTCACACTGATACTTTTAATTCCAATCTAACACTACAGGATTAACTATGGGTCTTCTCTCATACATATGTTTGTAACTTCCTCAATTGATGGTGTGAAGCCTGGTTGGCATTATCCTTACTATGTGTACTTATTTGACCAATCCTCCTCCCTGTACATAACCACTCTCCTGTCACTGCTGCCAACCCCTCCTGTGCACGGCCCCCTCTCACCCAACTTGGGCTCACATCTCACTCCAGGCCACCCTCCTTATGGACTCTCTCCTCACCCTATCTGGGCTCTCATCTCCCACACTGCACCATCTGGCATGGGCACCTTCTTATAGGAGTTGGACACCCACATCCCATGCTGAGCCTTTACCCCAAATGAACATTCCCCACCCTATTTGAGCTCTGACATCCTATGCTGGGCTGCCCACACATGCAGAGATGCTCTCTACCTTCAACGCTTTTCCCATCTTGCTTGGACTCTGACAACCCACATGAGGCCACACCTCTAAAGAGAATCTTATCTGCTCTGCCCACTAAGTGTCTTTAAGACTGAATTATTCAGAAAAGGAAAGGGGAAGAGGAAAGATGAACGGTTTTCCTTTGTGAGAAGAAATAAGAGGAGGATGCATGCTACCCCTTCAACCCCTAGCCACCAAAATAAGATAAGAAAAAGACAGAAGACATACAAGGACTGGAAAGAAATAAAACTGCTGTTAAGTTACAGGTGATGATTGTGCTGAAAATCTAAAAGAATATACAGATAAAGTATTAGAATTGGTGAGATGCTTTTGTCCGGTTGTTTCATACAAAAATCGATATACAAAAAATGAGTACTATTTTGATCTACAAACAGAAAATGAACTTTAAATATGATATTTATAACAGCACCAGAAAATCTGAAGCAATTATTAATCACAAAGGAAAAAAGGCTCTACGGTAGAGAGGCCTGGTGGTCACCACCTTATCCAAGTAATCAAACTAAGCATTACCAATAGAACAACTAAGCATTACCAATGGAAAGTATCCTATGTCATGTAGGTTGTAGTCGTAACAGAATGTGAATCCAATGAGGAAATAATCAGACAAATCCAGGGTGTTGGAAATCCTATAAGACAACTGGCCTTAAGTCTTCAAAAAGTCAGTATCACGGAAAGAATTTTCTATATTAAAATATCCTATATTAACAATCCAAAGCAATATATGAACCTTGACTAGATCTTGGGTCCAGGAAGAAAAAAAAGCTTGCCGATGGATATAAGGGCACTTCTATGCTGTTTTCATTAATGTTTCTTCAATTATCCTATGGCTTCATGTTTTCACACCTAGCTATTGGTATCTGGTTACAAGACATAAAGATCAAATATTCTGGTAACTATTCTTAGGGACAACACACAAACAGCTGGCTCCGACCCCATTGGCTTGCCTGATTTCCATGACAGCCACTACACACCTACCCTGTTCAGAATTCTCTCCAGCTCGAATACTGCATGAAGGGCTCCAACTTCCAGAACTCTCAGCTGGCAGACCAGAAGGTGAATCACAGCCCGGGGGCAAGTCAGCATGTGGCAGTTTAAACAGGAGCCCCGGAGCAACAGGTAGAGTTTCTAACGAAAGGGAATAAAAAAAAACAGGATGTTAGAAAGAGATGTAGTGGTCAGGGTGATTTTTAATGTACTTAGCAGTTTCATTTTTATTTTATTTTTATTTTTTTTTGAGGGCAGTGTTACTGGCCCTCCTATGTGGGGCTTGAACCGGGGCCGCTGGCTTCCCAAGCCAGCGCTTAACCACCACGCCACTCAGCGGGCCCTGGATTTTCATTTTTATATAGTCAGTTTACTCCCTTAAGAATTCCACTACAGGGAGTATTTTCTCAGTCCGTTGAGATCTTGCTTCCTGGCAACTGTAGTCAGTTTGGCTCAAATAAACTCTTATAAGCTTTAAAATAAATAAATAAATAAATAAATAAATAAATAAATAAATAAATAAATAAAAATAAAATAAAATAAAATAAAGATTTCCACTATAGAAAGGCCTTCATGACACCAAGAACTAGATAAAATACTCCTCTACATTTGCTCTATGATTTCACTTTAATCCATTAAAATTTGAAATTTACTTTGGGTTTGAGGTAGGGAACTATCTTTATTTAAGTACTAAATATTAAATTTAGTATTTAAACAAATTTATTTAAATTTAGGATGACAATAAATACTAACTTTAAATTTAGTTAAATATTTAATATTTAACTAAGACAATTCTCTTTCCTTAATATGATTAACAGACAAAAATCATGTCCATGTACACTATTGTCTGAATAGCTGAAAACAAGTCCTGGGGGCCAGATTGACCAATATGAAGCCCTGAAAACACACGAGGACTCCAGACAGGAGTTTCAGTCTTAGCTCACCCTCAGGTTTCTGGGGCTTTGCTCCTCCTGCCACCAAGCAAGAGCCTACAAGGTCACCTGAAGAGCTCAAGGAGCCTTGGAGGACTCCCAAGCTTCCTCGACTGCCAGGGTAGCCCCCACTAGATTTCAGAAGGGTGTGAAGCCCCTGAAACAGAAGGTACAGGGATTGGCTCCGGAAGCTTTCTCCCCCACATGGGAACAGAATCAAGCTGTGGCTCTGCTCAACTGGAATCAAACTGCAATTCATTTCGTTAAGGCTAGAGGCCAAGCTGAATGTACTGGATTTTGCTCTTCCAGGTTGAAAAGCTAATAGTAAAGAGCACTTTGACTCAAAGTGTCTAGGGGTAATCTCCTCAGCCACCTCCTATGGGGAGAGGGGTGGCCTCACAAATCCCCACCAGCAGCCCTGAGTCCTGCGTGGTTCAGGGTGGAACATACGTCGAAGAGGAGAGGGTTGTACACCGTGAGCGGGAGCTCAATGTGGCCCAGGTGGCCGGAGCAGTTGTTGAAGTCTTGCACGCAGGTGGAGCACACCTCCTTGGAATCTGCAGGGCCCAGAGCTAAATCGTACAAGCCGTTCACCGAGGGGTTCCCCAGGCTGTCCAGGTACCTCGGGTTCGTAATGGACTTAACACTTAACTTCCTAAGGAAAAAAAGACCAAGAGAAAACTAAGGTTATTCGACTCTCAGATGTTTCCTCTTCGGCACTCACAAAACCGCACTCAACTGATGATGTAATGAATGTGCTTCCTCTGACCTGCTGACAGCTCTGGGGGGCAGAACCTGTGCCTGTCTTGCTTAAGTAGTACTGTCAGCATTTGGCAATGAGCCTGCGCATAGTAGTTGCTCAGTAAAATATGTGCTGAATGAGAGTGGTAAAATCTTTAAAAAACAGATTTAATGCAAATCTTGCACTAACTGAGTACATTGGAAGACTTTTAAAAGGAGTTAAGTAAGTACTATGCATCAAATGCTTTATAAGCAGCACTTGGTCTTGACTTTAACCTCTGAGATGGGCATCACTATATGCATTTTTCAGAGGAGCAAACAGGCTCAGTTAGATGATTTAACCTAGCGGACACAGGCAGAATGGGGCGTGGGGAGCAGGGAGGGCATGGAACAGCCTGACTCTAAAGCCCACAGAATTCAATAAAGCAGAGGTGACCCCATAACCTCTGTATGCAGGAATAGTAAACTGAGGAACACTAAACACAAGTATTCAAACCTTTGGGAAGTATAACCTGCTTTACTAAAGATTTCATCACAGTATTTTCTGTTAGGTTTAAAGGGGGTTCCCATAGGATATCTAACTACTTTCACCAAAATTACATTCATGCCAAGTTTGCCTTTTAACGTTTTTTTTTTCTTTTATGATTTAGAAAATAAGGATATGGACAAAGAAATTATCCAAATCTCAAAACCTAGATAATATTCATAGACTTTTTTTTCAATGGGTACATTTTTTAAAAACCTTAACTGGGATTTGGTATTGCTAGCATCACATGTGTCCATTTTCATTTAGCATTAAATGAGTGTTTTTACGTAATTAAAAAGTCTTTGGAAGCACATTTTTAAGAGTTGCAAAATCTTTCATTACTTGGCAATTAATATAATTCATTTAGCCAAACTCTATTATAAGTAAACTTGTAATACCTATGTAAAGGTTTTTGCATAGAATAATTCAAACTTCTATTTCCTAAAAATATAATTACTTCCTCAGTGGAATGGAATCCATGAATTAAAAGGGTACAAACTGTTTTGAAGCTCTTGATATATCCTGAAAAGGTGGGCTAACAGTAGATTATCTTAACCAGCATCAAGTCTTAGCACTTATCTTTCTAAATTTAATAGGGAAACAAATGCTACCCCATTGTCATGTTAATTACCTTTTTATTACAGTATTTCTTTCTTTCTTTTTTTTTTTAAGTTGCTTTGGTCCTTTACTTATTTTTTTAATTAAAATCATAATTTTTTCATTATTGTTCTACATGAGTTCCTTCCGCATAGAACATTAACCTTTTACTACAATGGTGGCAAATATTTTTCCTACTTTATAATTTACCTTTAGGGGGCCAGCATAATTGCTCAGTTGGTTAAGAGCGTGAGCGCTGAGCAACAGGGTCACTGGTTCAATTCCCACATGGGCCAGTGAGTTGCACCCAAGCTGAGCTGCCAACAGGTGGCAGGATGGCTCAGCTGGTGAGAGCACGTGCTCCTAACAACAAGGTTGCCAGTTCGACTCCCACATGGGATGGTGGGCTATGCCCACCCGTAACTAAGATTGAACATGGCACCTTGAACTGAGCAGCTGCGAGCTGCCAACGGGCAAGGCCGGATGGCGACTGGACTTGGAGCTGAGCTAGCTGCGCCCTCTACAACTAAGATTGAAGGACAACAACTTGGCTGTTCCCCTTCCCCAATTCTCCAATAAAATCTTAAAATAACAATAATAATAATTTACATTTTGTCATTCTTCATATGGGAAAGTTTATATATTCTTTAATAGCTTTTTTGATATAACTTACACACCATATAATGCATCCACTTGAAGTGTACACTCTGTTTTTTAGTATATCCACAGAGTTGTGCAACCATCACCACAACCTAATTTAGAACATTTTCATACCCAGTAAAAGAAACCCTGTAGCCATTAGCAGTCACTCTTCATCCATCTCCCTCACCAGTCTTAGGCAATGACTAATCTAATTTTTGTCTCCAAGATCTGCCTATCCTGGACATTTCACATAAATCGAATCATAAAATATGTGGTCTCCTGTAACTGGCTTCTTCTACTTTGCACGTTTCTGAGGTTCATCCATGCTGTAGTATGACTCTGTACTTCTTTCTTTTTATGGCCAACTAATAGTCCACTGTGTGGATATACCATATATTATTTATCCATTCATCAGTTGATAGGCATTTGGGTTAGTTCTACACTTTGGCTATTATGAATAATGCTGATAGGAACATTGTGTACCAGTTTTTGTGTGGATGTTTTTTTTCATTTCTCTGAGACATATACCTAGGAATGGTCACTCTATGTTTAACTTTTTGAAGAATTGCCAGACTATTCTCCAAAGCAGTGCCACCATTTCACATTCCCACCAGCAATGCATGAGGGCTCTAATTTCTCCACATTCTCACCATCGCTTTTTGCTGACTTGTGATTCTAGCCATCCTAGTGGGTGTGATGTAGTACCTCACTGTGGTTTTGATTTGCATTTCCCTAATGACTAATGATGTTGAGCATCTCTTCTTGTGCCTACTGGCCTATCTGTACATCCTCTTTGGAGAAATGTCTATTTAAAGCCTTTATCCATTTCTAATTGGGTTATTTAAATTGAGTGTAAAATGATGATAGTGCATAAAGAGCTAAGTACAGATCCGGAAGACCCCACATTGCACGACTGGTGTCATTCTGAGGGCCAAAGGGGGCTGCACGGAGACCTGTTGATCTAGCGCTTGTCTACATGGTCACTTTGCTCCAAGTAGGCTAATTACATGATAAATTTAATCTAAATCCATGCTGTGTGCGTGACCTCTTGCCACAAACCTGGAGCCCACTTGCAACCTTGAATTGGATAACCTTGGATAAACTACTTAGCTTTTTTTCTCACCTCAAAATTGGCCAATGTAGTAGCTCCATATGACTAGAAGATAACATATACAGTTCTTGGAACAAAGTTTCTCTTTCTTGTTGGGGAAGAGGAGAAAGTCCTTCTAACCATGGCAGGAATAGGATAGAGAGGAGGGGCAACCAGCAAGGAACCACTGAATAGGGCTTGAGACTAACAGACTTGGATTTGAGGATGACCTTTGCTGCTTCTAGAGTCACTTTATTCTCTGGACCTGAATTTTCTCTCCTGTAACTGGAGATACCACCACAAATGGTTGTAGTAGGACTGAAAATGCCAAGTGCTGAGCACATAACTCCCCCATCCACCCACATATGTACTCAACAAATATCTATTGAGTGAGTGCTTATTATGTGCCAGACACACTTTTGCTGGGAATACAGTCAAGAATCACTATACTCATGGGCCTTACATTCTATTGGAAGTAGGCAGGCAAACAAAAACCAAAATAAGTAAGTATATAGTCTGTTAGATGGCAGACAACCTGGAGAAAAATAAAGCAGGAGAGAGAAAGGATGACAGGGTGAGCCAGTGGTCTGGTAGGCCCATAGTAAGAAGGACAGGCTATACTTAAACAAAGACTTGAAGGAGATGAGGGAGCAAGGCATGCAGTCACCTGGTCAGAGGGCTTTACAGGAGAAAGAAGCAGGGAGTGCAAAGGTCCTGGGGTGGATTTGTGTCTGTGGTCTTCTGGGAATAGCAAGGAGGCCACAGTGGCTGGAATAAAGGTGAGTTCAGAAAAGTACCAGGGGCCAGAATGGCCCTTCCAGGTCATTTTAAGGACTTGGCTTTTACTCCAAGTGGGATGGGAAGCTATTAGAACCTAGCACAATAAAAGTAGCATAATTACTGACATTTCTCAACCCTAGACACACACAGGTCTACAATGTTAGTAATAGGTATAAATTTGCTTATGTAGTTTCCTGTTTGAAAACTCCACTTTCTTTTTTTTAATTGAAGCAACCTAAAACACTTTTTCTTTTGGATGAAATTGTTTCTATTGCTAGTTGATGATATAATGGGACTTTCTGGGCTAGCATACTGTTCCCAATGTTACTAGAGTTGGCACTCAGTTTATTCATCCATTCAATCAACCAGAATTGAGGATAAAAGAAAGAAATGAGACATAAAGGAAGCTCAAGACTAGTGGAGGGAGACAGAAATATAAACAAGCACAAAACTTGACTGCAGCACTGTGGTAACCAACTGAACTAGTTGTGGAAAGACCTCAGGAAATGAGGGAGATTGAGCTGAGCCCTAAGAGTGTCAGAGACGCTCTCCAGTGTCTGCTGAGAGCAGGGCGAGAGAGACAGAGGGAAGCAGAGAACACCAATGCAGAGAAAATAGTTTGAGGAAAGGTCCCAGTGTTGAAACCTGATGTGAAACCTAGGTTCTGGAATGTGAAGTGGTTTAGTAAGGGTAGGGAAAAGATCATGTTATAGCTAAAATCTGCACTGGTCTGATCATGGGAAAACTTGTAGGCTAAACTAAGAAAGTATCCTTTACCTGAGGAAAATATGATGCCCCTGGAGGATTTTAAAGGTAACAGTAGCATGATCACATTTACACTTTGGAAGACTAATTTTGACAGCAATGTGGAGGATGAACTGGACAGGTGTAAGGTGGAAAGAAAAGACAAGTCAAACAAGAGATAATGCTGGGACCTAAGGTAGTAGCAGTAGGGTATAGAACAAATACGTATGCAGATGAACACAGTAAGAGCCCAATAAATAAATTAAGATATCAGGAGAGACAGGTCTAGAATTATTTCCATCACAAAACAGTAATCATTTGCACTAGACCAGGTACCACTTTGAAGGGGCATGTTCCCCCTCCCAGGGCGTGCATGTTGAGTTTTTGGTATATGAGTTTTAAGATCTCTGTGTGAAATTCAAATAGAGATGTCCAGAAAACAGCTGAATAAATGACTCTGAAAACCAGGAAAAGAAATTTGGGCTGGAGATTTAAATTTGAGATTACCAATCATGAAAGTGGCGAAACTGTTTAGGGATGACATTTAGGACGAGCAAGGCAGTATGACCAGAACAGAACCTTCGAACACCAAGATTTAAGGAAAATAGGATCCTGAAACACCTTCAAATGTAAGCCATGAATGCAAGGACCTTGTTTACCAATATGTCACTGATGCCCAGCATACTGCCTGACAAAAACTGGGTGATTAATAAATATTGGTGGGTTGATAAACTTATCGTGTTAAGGAATTAGTACTTGTCACAGAAACTTAAGAACCTTAAGGCAGAAAGGTCCTGGAAAAGAGGAAAGTTTCAAGGGTGTGGTCAAGACTGTCAAATGCTACAATGATCATGAGAACTTAGGAGAGTCCCCTTGATTTAGTAACTAGGCAAAGAAATATAGGTGGTCCTAGCAAACAGAAGTCGTCGCCTGAACTGCGTCTTGAAGGATAATCATTTTATAAACAAGGAGACTATGTGCTTGATTCACCGCGTCAGAGACATTATAATAACGTCACAACCAATGGTTAATTAACGAGAAGACTATCGGAGAATAACGCAGCCATCTGGCAAACCCCTCTACCTCAGCGAACTCTTTCGCAGCTCAGCGCACGCCAGCCCGAGGTTCCCGGAACTACGGGTCCCAGCAAGCCACGCGCCCGATACCCAGGGACGTACAGGATAAATGGGCGCAAGAGCTATTGGGAACAGTAGTTTATAGCGCCAACCCCAGGAGACAAGCGCATCACGCCTCCCACCAACTCCTTACTTACTTGAGCTCTTCAGCTGAATACATCCCGAAGGAAATGCCCTGTAGCCGCCGCCAGGGCATGTTCTTTGAGCCCAACATCTTGCTAGTCAGTTTTGAGTCCTGGCACCGAGAGAGAAATTCCAGTCACCACCAGCAAATTCTCAACACAGCCACAAGCCCGCATCCACCATGTGATTTACACTACGCTTGCGCGCGATAAACCCTCGCTGGAAAGAGATTTATGTAGATGAGATCACTTCCGCTCTCGAGGGGGAAGTAAGAATTTCACTTTCAATAGCTCTCTTATTTTGAAAACAATCGAAGATATATAATAGTAAAACGATCGTTTCAGAAGACTTCTTTGTGTCAAATGAGGCGTGTTGAGCACTTAACTTCCGTAACGAAGCCCTGTAAACCATGCATTTGTCAACGTATTTTATGATTGCTTTCGGTCTTTCTGAGTTTCAGCCAATAGCCGAGCTATTCCCGCCCACCTTCCCCCCCAGCTTGGTAATCCGGAAATCCGGAAAGCGGGAAGCATGCATTCCCAAGATGCAATGCGAAGAAGCCAAAGATGGCCGCATCCTCTCTTCGCTGGATGACGGTCCGCTGTAGGCTTTGCCTGCCGCTGACGGATCGGCGGGCAGGTCCATTTAGACAAGCCCCTAGCTGCAGGTAAGAGAGGCTTGGGGAAACCCGAGGAAGATCCAGGTTGTCAACCTAGTCCTGTGTGATTCCTTTTCCCCCGAGAACAGTGGAATGAGGCAAGATGCGGTGGAATACGCATGCGCTCTCTTGTAGCCGCGTGCTTGGGGAACCCGGCGTGCAGAACCCAAGTCCTTGAAAAAGAGATCAAAACGCCTTTATTAGGAAGATAATTATTGGTTGACTGGCCTACTCAGGAGTTAGAACTGTGGACGAGACTAGGACCCTGATTTCGTGAAGCCAGTATTCTGGTTAGTGTGGCTGTTAGCAATCCCATCTCAAATTAAAAAAAAAAAAAGTATTCTCAGTCATTTTCACAAAACCGGGAGGAAGGAGGACAACGCTTTAAGATTTTCCCCAGTTAAAGATAGTTTATGTGCGCCTTCAGTGCTGGATGTTGTGGGCATGTTTGGCCAAATAAATTATCCATGTGTTCATAAAATCAGTGCAAAGCATCAGAAAACGCACGCCCTTTGGATTGCTGTAATTGTTACAGCGTGGAATATGTATCATTTATATATATTTTTCAGTCAGTGTAAACAGTGGCGTTGTGAAAATACAAGAGGCAGTAATTTGTAGTGAAAAGTTGGGAAAGGCCTAATTTTAGATTCTTTTGCCATTTCCATAGTGGGATGATAGTAGACAAATTTCCTCATTTGTAGACAAACGAGGAATAAGTGAGATGGTTGATTTACAGTATACATTTTGTATTTCATACCTTCCCTCAGTTCTCCAAAAACGGAAAACCCTGGGCGGGCCGAGTGGCGCATTGGTTAGGAGTTGGCTTGGGATGCCAGCTCTGAGCAGCAGGGCCCCAGTTCGGATCCCACATTGAGGGCCAGTGATGCTGTGCCCTCTACAGCTAAGATGGTGAACAACAGCTCAACCTGGGGCTGGGCTGCTGGCTATGGTGTAGGCTGCAGTGAGGCTGGCCGGCAGCTGGCAATCGCTTTCGTGAGCTGCCATGAGCCCCCTTGAGTGGCCATCCAAAGGCCCGTGAGCGACTGCCTCACCCGGGAAGAGCACAATGATAATACCAACATGGGCCAGTGAAGCTATGTTCTCCACAACTAGACTGAAGAACAAAAGGACAGCAACTTGTCTGTTCCCCTTCCGCGATTCCCCAATAAAATCTTAAAACAAAACCAAACCCTCCACCTGGTACTGCAGAGGACTTAATGCTGCTGTTCACAGTCCTTTTCCTGGTAGTACCTAGTGTTGACATTTTTCTACCCATTTTCTTTGTTTGACAACATTATCTCTCCCTCAGCATTCACCAACAAGATGTTAAACAAAAAAATTTACCTTACACAGCTGAAAGTCTTAAAAGAAAGGGTTTATTATTAGGCCATTGCTAGCAAAAAAAAGACTGACCTTGGGGTATGGAGTCTAAACCACCAGCAGCATGTCTATGTAGAAAAAATAACATGTCCATCCCCCTGGAGTTGTGCAAACATTTTTATACATCACATAGCAGGGAGAAAGATGTAAGCCATTCTGAAAGAATGTGTATTAGCTATAGACAAAGGAGAGGCTGAATCACAGCTAGTTCTTGGATAGACAGCAGGGTTTACAGTAGAGTCCATAAAATTCATGTGTAAACAAGAAGCAGAGGTTCCTGGATCAACAGCGCCTGGTTGTTGTCTCTTTTTAGATAATCTGGGAAATAGCCACCTGGGAGTTAATTTAATCCAACATACACTAAGAGTAAGGAGTGTGAGCAGTCTTGTTTTGCACTGCAGTTGTTAACTGATTTACATCTTTATGTCTCTTCCTTCTATCCTCTGGCCTGCTGTGATTTAATTTAGAACATCTCAGAATTGTCTCCTTGACAAAGACAACAGTGATCTGTTTCCCAGTGTCATAGGAAACCACATGATTTCAGAGTTGGTCCCTTTCTAAAGTTGATCCCTAACGGAAGTGTTTTAAAAAGATAGCTTGAGACCAGATGCTAGTAGCGAAAGTAATTTCCTAATCATATAATTTTCTGAATGCCATTCTATATTTTATCTATATTTATATAGATAAATATATAGTTTATCTATATTTTCAATTTAAAAATATAAGCAGTTCCAAGTTTAAACTAAGATGTACATATGTGGTACATTCTTGATGAAGAAAGTGAATTGAAAGGCTCTGTAGATTTAGCTTCATAATTTGTCATAATTGCTTTAAGTGGAATAGTTTTTGTTATTATTAGGGCATTATCCATATAAAAATCAGCTCATTAATTGTCCTTCACTTTTAGTTTTCCAGATTATTCAAAGTTGAAAGTCCTTTATATTTCAAATCATCTGTTCAATTGTTAAGTGCTATTAAAATGTTCTTTCCTTGATTTTATGTAATGTGATTGCCTGGTTAAAAAAATCTTTGACCATATTGTCTCAATATCTTATATTTATTTTGTAATGGTTTTGGACTTGCTGTATTCTTCTCAGTGTTTGTTGACATGAATTATCCAGTCATTTTGATCCATGATAATTGGAAAATTTGGGCTTAAAATGCACATGGGTAGAGGTGAGGTGGGAACTTCAAATAAGTATTAGCTTTAGGGCTTCTATTTTTTTGCAGATTTTCTTCCGAAAATGCAGCTCTCCCCAAGGCTGAAGGAGCTGATGTAACAGGTATATAAATGTATATTGAAATTAATTCCATTTTTACATTAACACGTTGTACTTTTTTGTAGTAGTAGTATTTGGAAATTGATCATTTTTCTTTAAATTTTTCACATTAAGGGATTGAAGAGGTGGTCATTCCAAAAAAGAAAACTTGGTGAGTATTCAGTGTTTATTCCTCAAGTGGTGGAGTGTTTATTATGAGCAGAACATTGTTAGGTAAGGACACAGTGACATGACAGGCGATGGAGAGCATTCTTGGGGAAGCAACAGCTGAGGGAGGAAAAGCTTGGGAGTTTAAAAGAACGTAAAAGAAGGTAAGAGTAGTGAGTGAATGGGAAATGAGATTAAGAGTTAGAAGACCTTTTGAATTAAGTTTGGGTTGATATTTACATCGTAATGGTTAATTGTAAGCATTATCTTTAGAAAAATTTCTTAATATTTCATATAGCTCAATAAGGTAAAATAAGATAAATGATATGGACTGCAAGATTTAGCTGTTTTTTGTTTTGTTTTGTTTTTTAAAGAGGGCAGTGTCACTGGCCCTCATATGTGGGATCCAAACCTGGGCCTCTGGCGTCCCAAACCAGCTCTTCACTACCACGCCACTCGGCCGGTCCAAGATTTAGTTTTTTAACTCAGTGGATAGATCCTTGGCTAAATTGCCTTATTCAACATTTGTTGAATACATAAGAACTAAAACTTGTTCACAAAAGTTCTTATAGTAATGATATTAATGAATGTATTTAAAGGCCCCTTAAACAGCTGAATCTTTCCTGAGTATGAACCGAAGACTAAGGTTAATTAAAAAATAAAAGCTTTCTTAAATTACAAAAGTAATTATGGTTATTGCTAAAAGGTGGGTGGGATAAATTAAACATGCAAAAAAAAGGAAACAATTACTAGCAATCGCGCTACTCAGAGGCAAGTTATTTAATCTCTGTGCCGTAATAAAATGTGGATAATGATAGTACCTACCTCAGAATATTAAATGTGCCACATTGTCAGGGCTCTGTAGATGATAGCTATCATTTTAAAGTTCTGGGGCATGACATTTTTCTATTTTATTTATTTATGTATTTATTTATTTTTTATGAGGGCAGTGTCACTGGCCCTCATATGTGGGATCCAAACCAGGGCCGCTGGCATCCCAAGCCAGCTCTTAACCACTGCGCCACTCTGCTGGCCCCATGACATTTTTAATATAAATTATATATATACATTTACTTCAGTACAACTAGTTTATTAGATGTACTTTTATATTGCCTGCTTTTAATTTTTAAAGACTACGTAGTATTTTATTATATTCAGGTTTATTTCTATCTTCCCTGGCCTGAGAATCAGAACCAAGATAAGAGTAGGAATAAACATATCCACGAATGAGTCATTTTCCTGAATGGCATTCAAGTCCAAAGCAGTTTACTAGCCTCTATTCCTGAGGAAGGCACTACAGGGACTACAAAAAAGGGAGGTTTTGGAGGCCATTCTTTGGGTTATGATATAGTTGAGTCCCATGCATATGATCTGGTCAAGTACCTTATACTCACATTACATGTGTACATAACTTGTAATTAGAGACAACGTAAGATATATAAACCAAGAGAGGTTGCATTGCAGTAACCAAGGTGAGTTTTATTGAAAAATGTAGAAATTTTCTTGTACCTTAAAATGGATAAGATTATTTTATTAGCATCAGAATCACCTGGGAATTTTGCTTAAAATGCATATTCCTGCAGGTAATTCTTCTGAACCCTAAAGTATGAGACCCACAGATACAGAGAACAATAAGGTAGAGTGAGACCTGATCATGACATGTGTTGGGAGGAGGCCAAGCAGGCAGGTCTGAAAAATGCTCTGTTAGGATAGAAGTAAGGTCGTTGATAACAGAGCATTGGTCAGCCAACTAAGGCCTGTTTTTGTTTTTTACTATGCATGAGCCAAGAATGGTTTTTACTTTTATAGTGAAAAGTCAAAAGAAGACTATTCAATCACATGTGAAAATAATATAGAATTCAAATTTCAGTGTCAATTAAAATTTTGGAACACAGCCTTACTCATTTGTTAGCATATTGCCTGTGGCTACTTTTATGCAACACTTTGTAGAACTCAGTAGTTACAACAAAGTCCCTGTGGCCCATCACACCTAAAATGTTTATTACTGTCCCTTTGCAGAAAAAGTGATTGATAGAGTTTCTCTGATAGCCCCTGAGTTCCACTCCCAGGAATTTATACTTTTAGACTTGGAAAAAGCTGTAAGGACTACTAGTTACTGTTGCCTAACTTTAGAGATGAAGCATGATTTGAGGTTGATTTCCCAGATCACTCTGGTGCCATTGAAGACTAACAAATTGTGAAGAGTCATTGTGGGTTTTCATGTATGAATGTGATGTGATAAAGGCCGTGTTT
Source organism: Aselliscus stoliczkanus (assembly GCA_033961575.1). NCBI lineage: Eukaryota > Metazoa > Chordata > Mammalia > Chiroptera > Hipposideridae > Aselliscus > Aselliscus stoliczkanus. Next base: position 93,240,687 of record CM066730.1, read on the forward strand.
TGACCAGGTTAATCTGAATTATATAGTTATTTTAGGGCAAACAGGGAGCCCAGTTATAATCAGTGCATAGGTAACTGGGGGCTCATAAAAGAAACGGGATATTAAAACTGACCAGATTGGCAAGGAGAAGATGTGGAGAAGTGAGTGCTCAAATACATTTTTTGATCGGGCAGTCAGTTGGAACAATACTTTGGAGGGAAATTTGGCAGAATCACAATTTTAAATGTGCATACCTTACTAGTTAGACATTCTTGAAGAACACTTGAATATATCCCCAAAGAGATGTGGAGGAGAAGTTTCTTCATCATTTGGGAATAATATGAGCAAGTCAAGCTGGCCTAAGTGCCGACGAATAACTAAATGCTAATAAAAATTGTTATGCAATGAAACATTTAAAGGAATTAATTAGATTTATATGTAGTAACATGGATAATACATGAGCACATATACAGAATGGCAGTATATGTTTTTTTATGGTGATATGTATATGAAAGTACTTAAAAAGTTCTCAAAATATAAACACCAAATTCACAGTGGAGTAGGAGAGGGTCACAAGATGACAGCATACATTTCAGCATAACGTGTAATGTTGTAATTTATCTTTTAAGAATAATGTGTCCGGGCCGGCCAAGTGGCTCAGTTGGTTAAGAGCTCGCTCAAGAGTGTGAGATCTGAGCAACAGGGTTGCTGGTTGGATTCCCGGCCTGAGCTGAGCAGCCACTGAACTGCAAAAGGTAGCAGGATGGCTCAGGAAAAAAAAAAAAAAAGAATAATGTGTTCATTAAGATTGTTTTTTAAAATAACCTTTTAATAAAAAAGAACTAGTGAATCATCTGAATGTCATAATTTTGTACTGGCATTTGTTTAGTATGTTATGGAGATGTGCTCACTTGATGAGACTTAAATGTACAAAGACAAGATTTAGTTAGGGAATGCTGAAAGATGACAGAATGTCTTAGTCTCTTGCTGAAATTACATAAATGTGACTTTTTAAAATGGATAGAAAACCCAATGGATGTTACATACATAGGGCAATTACTCAGGTTGATGTAACGTAAATTTTCCTGTATGTTTTTTTGTCTTTTTCATATGACTTCTATTTTGTATGTTAAACTTTGTGTTGAAAAATACATTTGGTTTATTAAATTGCTCCTTATTTCCCTTTTGGAAATGAAACACATAAAATCTAACAGGAGTCAATCTAACTTGTTTGAAACCAAGTTACCTTTCAGTTATTCTGATGAAACCTCCTTTTCCAGTAGTTCAGTTAAGATCTGCACCTGTATGCACAGTGAACAGGCGGCCTGAAATTCTTATAAAGGTTATGTAGTTGAGATGTTTGTTCTAAACCAAGAGAGTGCATCAATCACCTGGGAAATCATTAGTAATGCATTTGACAGTTCTGCCTGGATCTCGGAGGTTCTGATTCAGTAGGTCCAGAGTAGAGCACGTGATTGATTGATTCTCATATAGATACTCGTAGCTAAATTAAGAGCCACTAATTTAGATCATAAAGGCCAGAGCAGTCCAGAAAGCTGCAGTAAGAAAAAATGCATAGGAAAATGGATAGGAGAAGATGAGACTCACAGTAGATACAGTTTTATGAGATGAGGGTGGAATCCCTAGCCTGTGGTGATGGTTTTAGGGTAGGTGGAGAAAGCAGGGAAAGCATGACAGGAACTTGTACTAACCAACTTTAGGCAAAAGAACTAGACACGTTCTCTTGTTATTATTCTTGTGATCTTGAGATACAAGAACCAGCTTTAGTTGAGGCCTGAACTTGGTTATTGGCCAGTTCATTCCGAGTAGAATCACTTGTTCATTTTGTGAATGCGAAAAGCCCTGGTGAGGACTAACTGGTGATTCTCATTCTTAGGGATAAAGTGGCTGTTCTTCAGGCACTTGCATCCACAGTGAACAGGGTAAGTAGGAATTTTAGGTTTCTGTACCTAACTCAGCTAATAATATATTTAATGTTCATACTTTCTCATTATTCACAATTAAAGTGTCATGGGTCTAGAAAGTTTCTTCGCAATTATCTATTCAGTCTCTCCATATGACAAATGAGGAACCTAAAGCTTTTAAATTTTCTGACTCGGCTGGTTAGGATATTAAAACCTTGACTTCTACCGATCTGCCTCATCCGGGAAGAGCGCAATGACGATACCAACAGTGAAGCAACATCCTCCGCAACTAAACTGAAGAACAAAAAGACAGCAACTTGTCTGTTCCCCTTCCCTGATTCCCCAACGCTGTTCCCCTCTGCCAATTCCCCAATAAAATCTTAAAAACAAACAAACAAACAAAAAACCTTGACTTAGCTCCACGTCTTTTGTCATCAAAAGATGAGATGTGCCTCAAATGAATGTGGAGGAATATGGGTTTTGAAAGTGGCACTAGGAAGCTAAGACCCCCAAAAAATACTGCCTATGAGCAGCCTTCCCTTGAAAGCTGCTGGGAAGCGCCCTCCCCACTTCCCAGGAATCCAGGTCAGTAAGACAAGGCATCAAAGGGACAATCAGAAGAGATTCAGAATATAGGGGACATTTTTTCCTCTGAAACAAAAGTTCCATAAGGCCTGGGAAAGAGGGCTCTGGGGAACAGGAAAGGGATAGAGGAAGTAATTTGGGGGCAGTTCTGAGTGAGCCCCTGGTGGTGCTTGAGAGCTGAAAGAAGGATAGAACCTTGGGCAGCAGGACACAGGAGAAGCTGCATCCCTCCCACCCTAAGAGGGCCTAGCAGTGTCCTGCATTTGCAGGAAGACTTGGACTTGTGGATGGTTTGTGGCCATGCTTTGAAGGAAACCCTAGTGCAGGAAATTGATGCCCAGATTAGTTAATTTAGAGGATCTTTACCTAGAGTTTAAAACAGCAGTAGTCCCTATTGATAGCAGATTCAGATCTTAAGAAGCAGTCATGGGGGGTTTGAGCCATTGTTTGCTTTAAGTTGTGCGTAATTACAACCAAGTCTTACAGAGCTGAGAGAACATTATAGGTGTCGCGGGGGGCGGGGGAGGGAGACTATATATATATATATATATATATACACACACACACACACACACGTATATATATATATACACACACACAAACACACAGATACAAATGTACATACATATTTCTGCGTATTTGTTACATACATAATTAAAACTTTTTAGAATTTTTGGACATCACTGAAACTCAAAAGACCCTCTTAATAAAAATCTACCTAAAGACTTCTGTGTCTTCACAGGATACTACAGCTGCTCCTTACGCATTTCAAGATGATCCTTATCTCATACCAACATCCTCTGTGGAATCAGTGAGTACTTACATGTGACTCATCTTGTATTATGTTTCATCTTGTTGGTTTGGGTACAAGAGGGCATATGTAGTTTAACTTAGTTGTAAAAACCTTTGAAAAGTTTACAGACGCTGATAAATTGGAAGACTTTTTGAGTTCTTTATTACTTTCATCACAAGGCTTTAGAGATTAACTATGAAGAGGGTTTTGGGTTGTGGTTTTTAACACTTAGGGCTCTCACACTGGAGCAGTCCACTCAGTTTAATGCATTGTTTTTATATACCTAATGATGCGTCTAAGACCTGAAATTATGTCATACTCACTAGCTGAGTTGGATATATATTATGTAATTTAACTTCTAATTGGGATTCTGTGTATTGTTGGCATTCCTTTTTAGGGGGAAGAAGAATAATTCTTGCTGAGGGTGTGACTTTGATCTCTTGAGTCTAAATTACGTGTAAATACCAATTTATATCTGAATTTTTTTCTTTATATAGCGTTCATTTTTATTGGCAAAGAAGTCCGGGGAGAATGCAGCAAAGTTTATTGTTAATTTACATCCTAAATACTTTCAGAAGGATATAGCTGAACCTCACATACCGGTAAGGAGAGGTAATTAGGATTTTCAGATAATAGTATATAAATGTAGGTTAAACCAACCATTCATGGCTAATATTTGAATAGCCATTTGAATGTTCTCAATACTTGGGTGAAAAATTTTTTAATGTGTATAGTTATATGTGCTTACAATACTACCCCCTTTTTTAAAAAAACTCCTATATGTGTTTGCCGCTCGTCTTATTTTCCCCATTTGGCTTGTGTGACACCAGACTATTAGATCTCTACCTATATGACCATTCCTTTTCAATTTCCTTCAGTAGTGTTTCTATCCACTCCTTAAGCATTGACACCTTTTTTGGGTTTTCATGCTCACTCATTTTCTCTTTTTCCTATCTGTACTCTTCTTGCTCAATGACCCTTATGCTCCTTTTGGTATTTTTGTATGTCTGGTCTAGATCCCTCTACTTTGAACTCCAAATTGTATTTCCACCTGCCTCTTTGTTCTGTCTCATGAAGAGTGAGTATTTGAGCAAAGCCTGTATGCTGTATATTAGACATTATGCTTAGAGCTATCAGTACAGTAGCAAAACAGATGTGCCTCTCCCTTTCTGAGTTTATTAGTGGAACTACAACCTTAGACTCATCATGTCCAAAAGCATTCCCTCTCACATCTCCCTGCTTCCCAAAACACATAAACCCAAGCACAGCCTCCTTCTCAAGCAGCAACTTCCAGAGACAAATTAGGAGACCAATGTAATTGCATAGGTAAAAATACAGAAATCCTGATCTAAGACAGTGGCAGCTATGGAATGATCATTTGTCGGCCCACCTTTCACCCTTTGTGTTTTTCACTGACAGTTACTCTCCTGTGCGTAGCTCACTTTTGCTTGAAGCCTTCCACGGTCTACTGCCTCCATGGTGGACAGCACACCTCTGAGATCTCTTATATTGTTCACCATTCACACTGTATCATAATTATTTCCATATTTGCTTTTTCCATTAGCTTGTGAGCACCTTAAGGGTAGAGAATAACTTTTTATCTCTATATCCCCAATGTCTGGGGTAAAGTAGAAGGCATTTAATAAGTATTTGAATAAATTAGTGATTGAGGTAAAGTCAGTTGACCTTGGTGATATTAAATGTTCAGAGTAAAAGAAGCATCAAGGATGAAGTCTGCCTTTGGAAACCAAGTGTACTCTGACTCTTAACCAAGATTGGGAAGAAAGGAGAAAGGATGGTTTTAGCAAGGGGAAAAAAAATAAGTTCAGCTTGAAGTTGGGAACTTTAGTTGGAAGAAGGATTCTTCAGATATGGATTACGCATGGGTGCTTTTAAATTTTTCGCCCCAAGCTAGGAGATAGCTAACTAGTCTTGTTTTGGAGACTGGAGAGATTTTTTTTTTTTAATGTCTTTTTAAAGTTACATTCTCTACAAAGACATTCATGTTACAATGATAAATGGTATTTGGTACCTGAACCGTGACATTTTATTTTGGTGTGTTGGTGATAAAAATGTCCTACTTTGTAATCCTTTCACCTTTATCTGTTTGTAGTAATTTTAGTCATCTCGTTTTCCTAGTGTTTAATGCCTGAGTGCTTTGAGCCTCAAATTGAAGATATAAGTGAAGCTGCCCTAAAAGAACGGATCAAGCTCAAGAAAGTCAAAGCTTCGGTGGACATGTTTGATCAGCTTTTGCAAGCAGGTGACTAAGTTCATTTAGACCCCCCTAGGAATGTGGGCTTAAAAGCCGGCCGTCATTATACGATCCCAGTAGTTATGAGTAAAAGTTACAAGTATTATTATTGCACTTAATCTGCTTGATAGCTGTGTTTATATTTTTAATAGTTTAATAAATAATATTTTAAGTTCTACATTAGCGTCACTTTAAAATTATAGGTAAGATAGAGTTGCAACTTTGTTAATTTATTGTACACTTGTGTTGTGTCACAGGTAGAGAAATCAAGTAGCCATTAAGTATATTTGGAAGACAAAACGGATAAGAAACGGACAAAAAGGAAAGAGCACTAAACTGTTGGATCAGAGGCTTGGATACTGGTTCTAGTTCGGACACTAGTTAGCCCCATGTCCTTGAAAAAGCCGGTTAATTCCTCAGAGCTTCTGTCTCTCAAATCCTGTGGCTCTCTGAATTCAGCCTGGATGAATGAACCTCCATGGGTATAGGTCTAGCGTGGCTTGTGAACTCCCATAAGAATGTACCTGTAGTAACATCGAAAGCAGTGGTATTGTTTTAAGTTTATGGAATCTGGAGTGATTTAGTATAAAAATCAACCACCCAAAGAAGAGATAGAAACGGGGCTGAATCACTCAATAACAGTCTTAAACACAACAGAAACATTTGTAGAAAGCGTGTTTGATTTGAGAGTCTGGGTACAAACCTGTTACAGCATTGGCTGTACAAATGAATTGCTGGTGCAGATTATTACTTAGAGGCTTTTCCGCTGTTTGTTGAATATGATAAATACCTGCTAAGTCTGTATTAAGGTTCTTAACACTAAGACTTGTCCTTAATTTTACATGCTGCGTGGTGTAGACCCATGCAGACATTCAGTAAGCATTTCTAAAGACAGTGTGTCACACCCATACCTCATAGAGTAACAGAGTGAGTCAACATACCAGGGGAGGGATCTTAGAAAATTTTATTACCAAGACAAACACTTTGCTAGGTGTTTCACATGCTTAATTCAGTAACACCTTATGAGCTGCTGTGTTGTATAGTCATCTTATAAAGGAAAAGTTATTAAGTAATTTTTACTTGATATTAATATTTATATTAACTTTATAGATACTATGTATTATCTATAATTATATATTATGTTACATATACTGTAATTATGTAATAAGATAATTTTATATTGTATAATGTAAGTAGTTTATAGTTAACATTAGCCAATTATTAATTTTCCAGGGTCACCCAGTTCTAGACCCAATAGACCCAATCAAATGGAACTCCATAACCTATGTACTCTCCACTCTGCTGTATTCTCTTTTGCAGTTACTTTTTGTTTAACCCTCCATCGGGCACAACTGATCTCACAGATTCATTGCACACAAATTTTCAAATATCTAACAGTTAACTTAAGTATCGTGACTCATCACTTCCGTATCTTCCCCCTTTACTGTAACCTATTGCCAGTTGTGTTTGTGACTTAGTGCAGTAAGTATTTCATAGCGGCATCTTTGTGTGCAATGAATCTGTGAGATCAGTTGCACCTGATGGAGGGTTAAAACACTGAATTATATCTCATACATCTTTCTGTTCCCGTTTCTCCCTCTTACTTAGGTATCAAGATGGGAGTATAATGTTTTGAGCATCAATTTTTAAAAGGTTATTATAAGGCCAGCCAAGTGGCTCAGTTGGGTAAGAGGTCGCTCAAGAGTGCGAGCTGAGAGGCCGGCCGAATGGCTCAGTTGGTTAAGAGCTTGCTCAAGAGTGCGAGCTGAGCTCTGAGCAACGGCGATTCGATGCCAGCCCGAGCTGAACTGCCATTGAGCTGCCAACAGGTGGCAGGATGGCTCAGCTAAAAAAAATAAATAAATAAGAGGTTAATAAGAGGTTATTATAATCAGACATTTGTGCTAGTATTTCTGGAAAGTATTGCAGTGAGGGCCTGGCTCCTAGTGGAATAGCTCTCCTTGCATTTGTAAAAATGGAACTGGGCCAGGGGAACTAAGTGGCAATAATTTACAGAGAATTCAGTTTGGAAATGGTAGTTAAAACCATGAGATATTTTCTGTGGGGATCTGAGTATCTAAAATAAGTGAGCGCAGGGTCACACTTCATCCTGTATTTTAATCTTTTATGTCAGAGCACAGTGCACATGGTTAGTAAGGATTGTGTCCCTGCGTGTATCACTTCAAGTAGCTGTGAAGTGTATGCTCATCCATTGTTAGAACAAGTTGTGGATGATATTAAATATGTGGCCAAGAAAGCCATAGCTCATAGAAAAAGTAAAGAATTCTAATGAGTTTTAGTTCTTTGATGTCTCAAGGTTTCTTTCCCTTTCTTTCTTCTCCCCACAGGAACCACTGTATCTCTGGAAACAACTAATAGTCTCTTGGATTTATTGTGTTATTATGGTGACCAAGAGCCCTCAGCTGATTATCATTTTCAACCAAGTGAAAAATCAGAAGAGCTGGTAATGGCTTTTGACAATAATTTTTAAAGTGTCTTGGTAGTAACACCTTCAAGTCAAGACAGGTTCTTCTGTGTTAGGGCAATGGAGATTTCTTCTGAGGTGTGGTATGGTACAATAGCTTTAATAAAAAGTGGTGTGGAGGAAGGGAGAGATTTTAGCAATTGTTTTAACCTTTCCCTTCTTAAAAATATTTTTGCCGTTGCCTACCAAATGCAGGCAAAGCTTTGACCAGCAGTGTTTGCACAGTCCCCTGTGTTATTGTTACTTGCAGTGACAATATGATGTGTAACGGACAGGGACAGACCCCTTGGCTCCAGCCCCCTCAGAAATTCATGCGTATGTGGGCAGAGAGGGATGACCTCACTCTGGTGGGAGTTCAGAATAGTATTGTGCCTGGGGCAGGTCTTTAGGTGCTAAAGTCATAGCCTCTCTCTTAGCCAAAGTGTTTGACTTCTGGAAAAAGCTCCCAAGGAAACTTTTGGCTCATGTGAACAAAGATGTAAATAAGACATTTTTCATAATATATTCATACTTACAATTGCAAAAATGTTGAAAGCAAACCAAATGTCCAATAGTGGGTAATTGAATTATAATAGTATTATGTGTTGATTGAGAATACTAGTGTCAGTCTGTTTGCATATGGAAAGATACTGGTAAGTGGGAAAATAGGCTAGATCACAATATATATTCCATTTTTATCAAAAAATGTTCATAGGCATAAGGAAAAAATCATTAAAAAATTAAGTGTTTCCCTCTGGGTGATGGAATCATGGGTGTTTTTCTTTTAGTTTGTCTTTTCCAATTTTTCTCCACTAAATGTGGATTATTTATATACAAATTAAGTCTGTCATTTACAGTTGACATGCAATACTATTAGTTTCAGGTGTGCAACATAGTGATTAGACATCTATATAACTTACAAAGTGATCAATTGGATAAATCTACTGATCTGACACACATGGTTATTATAATATTGTTGACTATATTCCTTGTGCTATACCCTACATCCCGGTGATCGTTTTGTAACTACCAATTTATACTTAATCCCTTTCCCTTTTTCACCCGTGCTCCCAATCTCCCTCCCACCTGGCAACCATTAATATGTTCTCTGTATCTATGACTTTGTTTCTGCTTGGTTTGTTCGTATATTTTGTTCTTTATATTCCACATGTAAGTGAAATCATAGGTATTTGTCTTTCTGTGTCTGAATTGCGCCACTCAGTACAATACCCTCTAGGTCCATCCAAGTTGTTGTAGATGGCAAGATTTCATTCTTTTTTTATGGCTTGGTAATATTCCATTGTATAGATGTACCACCTCTTCCTTATCCACTGATCCATTGACGGACACCTGTGTTGCTTCCGTATCTTAGCTACTGTAAATAATGCTGCAGTGGACATATGGATGCACACATCCCCTCAAAGTAGCATTTTGGGTTCCTTCAGATAATACCCAGAAGTGGGATTGCTGGGTCCTTCTTTGTCTCTTGTTATAGCCTTTGTTTTAAAGACTTTTGTCTGGTGTAAGTATTACTACCCCAGCTTTTTGTTTTCATTTCCATTTTCATGAAATAGCTTTTTCCTTCTGTTTACTTTCGGTCTGTGTGTGTCTTTTTACCTGGAGTGAGTCTCTTGTAGGTAGCATATGTAAGGGTTTTGTTTTCTTATTCAGCCACCCCGTCTTTTGATTGGAGCATTTAATCCATTTACATTTAAAGTAATTGTTAATAGATATGTAGCTATTGTCATTTTATTAATTTGTATTTTTGATCTTTTTTTTTCTTCTTAAAGAAGTCCCTCTAACATTTCTTGTATCGATGAATGTTAGCTTTTTCTTCTCTGGGAAGTTCTCTGTCTGTCCTTTGATTCTAAATGATAGCCTTGCTGAGTAGAGTAATTAAAGTGCTTTTCATTACTTTGACTATTCCCTGCCAATCCTTAGCTGCAAAGTTTCTGTTGTGAAATCAGCTGACAGTCTTATGTGAACTCCCTTGTAGATAACTAACTTCTTTTTCTCTTGCTGTTTTTAAGATTCTCTCTTTGTTTTTAACCTTTGGCATTTTAACACTTTGTAAGCGGGCATAAAAAGCTATATGACGAGTAACTCCTTTCCCGCAAAAAATGTGTTAATTAAGATTTGTCTTGGTGTGAGCCTCTGGGTTCATCTTGTTTGGAACTCTCTGTGCTTCCTGTCTTGTGTGTCTATTTCCTTTGCCAGATTAGGGAAGTTTTCCATCATTATTTCTTCAAATAGGTTTTCAATTCCTTGCTCGCTCTCCTCCTTCTGATACCCCAGTCATGTGAATGTTGGTATGCTTGATGTTGTCCCAGAGGACTCTTAAACTATCCTCATTTTTTTTGGATTCTTTTTTCTTTTTGCTGTTTTGATTGGGTGTTTTCTGCCACCTCATCTTCCAAATCGCTGATTCGGCTCTGCTTCATCTAATCTCTTGATTCCTTGTAATGTATTCCTTATTTCAGTTATTGTATTCTTTATTTATAACTAGTTCTTTTTGTTTTCTATCTCCATTTTTATGTTTCCTATCTCTTTGTTGAAATTCTCCTTGAGATCATTGAACATCCTTATAACCAGTGTTTTGAACTCTGCATCTGGTAGATTGCTTGTCTCCATTTTGTTTAGTTCTTTTTCTCGAGCTTTGTTCTGTTCTTTGAGACATGTTTCTTTGTCTCCCCATTTTGGCTGCCTCCCTGTGTTTGTTTCTGTTTATTAGGTAGACCTGCTATATTTTCTGGTCTTAGTAGAGTGGCCTTATGTAGTAGGTGTCCTGGGGGGCTCAGTGGTACAGTCTTCCTCGTCACCTGAGCTGGGTGTTCTACGTGTGTCCCTTGTTTGGGTTGTGTGTGCCCTCCTGTTGTAGTTGAGCCTTAATTGCTGTTCACACATCAATGGGATGGATTTATCCTTTGGCTGATTGGTTATGAGGACTGTGACTACAGTGGAGGAGCTGTTATGCAGGAGGTGACCCTATGGAGTAGGATTTATTTGAGCAGGGCTCTGGTGCCTACCCCATCTGTGCTTTTTGTGTGTCATCGGTGGAGGCCTCTGGGTGGTGCTCCTGGGAGGGGCCCTGTCGCCGACCAAGTTTAGCCTCAGATTATGCCCTGCTCTGGGCCACCTGGCATAAGCCATAAAAGCAGTCTGCAGATGACAGCCACCCACTCTGAACATGGAGGTGCTTGGGAGAGGCCAAGCTTCCTATTGAAGCCGGCTGCCAATAGTGCCAGGCTTGAAGCTGCTCAGCAAGAGTTACAGGGCACACCAAGACCAGATGCTGTGTTGCCTGGGGTTTGTGAACCATTGGTAGGTTTTAGGAAAGTCTGCAGCATGAGCTAAGACAGGCCGTTTGTGTGGGAAAGCCCCTAGAAGTGGCTTTGATAGGTCCGCAAGTTGGGTGGGGCCGGGTCTCAGGGAATCGGGGTGCGGTGAACAGTGTTAGATGGAGAGTCAGATATGGCAGCAGCCTGTGTTTGCATATTGGAAGGGGAAGGACTCAACAAAGCAATAAAGGATTCTGCCAGCATTTCTGTCTGGGAGAAAGCTGCCCCTCCAGCCCTTGCCCTGATGCCAGACAATTCAGTTCCTCCCCATATGTTTCTGACACCGTTTGAGGTGCAGCCCCAGACTGGAGCTCAGAGTGAGTGAGTCCTTCAGCAAGTAAGTCCATGCGTGGGCCCTTTAAGAGGAGCACCTGGCACTCCAGCAACCCTCATTCTCACTCAGCTGGTGTTCACGGCCAGAAATTGTGGGGACTTCTCTTCCCAGCACTGGAACCCTGGGCAGGGGAGCCTGGGGTAGGGTTGGGACCCCTCACTTCTCCAGGAAGGACCTCTGTAGCCAAGGCACCCTTTCTGATCTTTAACCACCACATCTGGGTATGGAGAGCAGCCCATTCCACGTCTGCACTCCTCCTACCTATCTTGAGGTGGCTTCTTCTGTATGTCCTTATAGGACTTCTGTTCAGCTAGACTCCAGGGGATTCTTAATGTTGGTGGTTCTCTAGTTTAGTTGTACTTTTGATGTCCTGAGAGGATGCAAGCATAGTGTTTACCTACTCCACCATCTTGAGTGGAAATCTAAGTCTTCTAAAAGTGCATAGGCAGTGGGTTGCTGTTGCACCTTGCCTTCCAGTTTCCCTGATCTGGCTGGCCCTCTGCCCCTCCAGCACCAGCAATAGAGCCAGCACTGACGTGTGCAGTGCTTGCCGAGCCTGTCTTGCTCCTCATCAACCTCACCCCTCAGCTTTGTTTATAATAAAGGACAAAATGTAGTCCTAGAAAAAAATCTTAGCTTGTATTGGGTTAGTATTAGACTTTAACTATATTCCATACTCTTGCTTCCACCCTAATAACAAACAATTTCTGTATGGATCAAGCCATACGGATGTAGCCTCTGAGGAAACAGGCTGTGATGTTCGGATTTTCAGTTTCTCTGTCTGGGCTGCATATTGGGCATTCACGCCATCTCCTCCAGACTGCCAATTCCATTAGGGGCCAACCTTACTTTTCATCTGTAAATGAGCTGATTTACACTTAAGAAATTATAGGGTTTCCTCTTTGCTTTCTGCTGGATCTGTATTTCCTTTGTTTTCTGAAGTTTTCTATGCCTTCCTGATGTTGCATAGTCTAATCAATATCTAATCAAGTAGTCTAGGAGAATACATTGCATTGTGATCTTTTATTTCTGTTGATGATGGTTCATTTCAGGAAGAGGCCACAGAGGAAAATAATGAGAAATCTAAGAAGAAGTCTGGTCATAAGCTTAAAGTTACTTGGAGGTATGTTACACATAATTAGAACCTTATATTATGGTTTTGTACAGTGCGTAGAATCTTCTCCATCACCTCCTAAAGAAGATAATCGTGTAATATTTTAAATACCACCTGTTTTTAGTGGTCAATATAAATGTCACAATTGGTAGTCACATGCATTTGGACCTGTTTTCATAAGACCTTTACCTCTAACCAGTAGCACAGCTGTGACACTTGATTTCCCCCCATTTAACTCCATGTCACCTTCACAGGGTGTGGTTCCTTTGGTAGTTCATCAGTTTTACCTTGCACCATATACCTGTAATTCTGAAAGATTCACTCTTTTTGTTTACATGAAACTATACATACACTAGAATGTAGTTCTACGTTAAGACTGCTGGTCAGCAAGCAGAATACTCAGCGCTTCCAAACAAAAGGTGAATAACATGTAACACTCGAGGATTTAAATTAACTGAATAGAGGTGTCTAAATAAAAGAAAGGTTTTTCATGTCAATGTCTGGAGAAGGAAAGCTATCATTAATATTTGAAGTCTCCTTTGATGCGATAAATAGCATAGAGTCAGATATTAAATTTCTTTAGTAGATTTTAATAATTTTGTGTAGTGGTTAAGAGCATGGACTTTGGAATACCATCCTGGCTGAAATCCTGGTTCTTTTTGATTTTTAAAACATATTGGTAAGAGGGAGAATCTAGGTACAGCTTAGTTTATATAACATGGTGTCTTCATTTTATTTTATTTTTTTTAAGAAGGAGAGTAGATACACTACATAAAATGGGACACATACATGTGCTAGAATAAGACAAGATTCAGGAGAAACTGCTTGTTCATGCTTTCCTCTGGGGAATTGTGTCTAATGAAGGAGGACTGGGGAACTACACTGTGGACCCTGTGGTATAGGTGGCTTTTTGTTTAATGCCTTGAGTACACAGTCATTTGCCACTTAGTAACAGGGGTAGATTCTGAGAAATGCCCCGTTATATGATTTCGTCCCTGTGCAAACATCACAGAGTGTAGTAACACACCTAGACGGTATAGCCTAGTACTGTAATTATATGTGCTATACCTCCCCACCGCTGGCAGAGGAGTCGGTTTGTTCACACCAGCATCACCACAAACACGAGAATAATGTCACTAGGCAAAAGGAATGTTTTAGCTCTATTATAATCTTCTGGGACCATTGTCAATATATGCAGTCTGTCACTGACCAAAATATCATCATGTGGCACATGATTACCTATTACTTGTTCATAACAATTCCTTTTTCAGTCCTGGTTCTGCCATTTAACTACAAAGCCTTGGACAGCTTAAGGTCTTTAATCCTCAGTTTTTCTCATTTTCAAAATGATGATAAACCATATCTCCCTCTCTTAGTAGTAAGAATTATTTGAAATTATAAGCATAAAGTGCTTGGCACAGTGTTTGGAGCATTAAACTCAATAAATTGTGGTAGCTCTTATTGGCTTTTGCTTTGTCCCCCGGTTCACACTTATTCTTGTGTCTAGAGCAAACAACAATGCTGAGAGAATCTTTGCTCTGATGCCAGAGAAAAATGCACATTCCTACTGCACGATGATCCGAGGAATGGTGAAGGTAACACTTGTGTTATTTGTTTTTATATTTTTTACTTTCATTTCCACTAAACAGTATTTCTCAACCTCAGCACTGTTGACAGTTGAGTCAAATAATCTGTTGTGGGGGCTGTCCCATTCATTCTTGTACAATGTTAGCTCCCTGGCCTCTACCGATGGCATGCCAGTAGTACGTCCTCCTCACGTCTCACTTGTGACAACTAAAACCATCTGCAGGCATTACTGAATATCTCCTGGGGAGCAGACTGCCTCTGGTAAAGAACCACTGCACTAGACCCCAAGCTTCATGAGAACTGGAAGCTTGTCTGGTTTTGTTTACTACTGTATTCCCAAATCCTAGAACAGGAAATGTGCAAATATTTCTTAAATGAATACATTTGGTGATGCTTATGTTTTATTTTTTCCCTCTTGCAGCACCGAGCTCCTGTGCAGGCATTAAACTTATACACCGAATTATTAAACAACAGACTCCATGGTAAGTATGTTTGGCAAACTCCCCTCCTTTTTTTTTTTTTTTTTTTTTTTCATTCCTTCTCTAGAGTCTGTAAAACCTTTGGATCTTACCTCAGTCGTTGGCTCACTTTTCATCTTTTCCTGTGGTATTGGTGATTGAAGCAGGAGTAGAGATCCAGGAAAGAGTAGTTTTCTAGGTTTATGGACACGTCGCAATAGTCAGGAGCCACGTGCCTTAAGTGGAGTCATTTAGGGGTTAATCTTCAATCCCGTTTTGTTAAAGTAGTTTTCTTCTTTTACAGCTGACATACACACCTTCAATTCATTGATTGAAGCAACAGCAGTGATGAATGAGAAATTTGAGGAAAAATGGAATAATATGTTGGTAAGGAGGAATGCTCGTTTCATCGAATTCTGATAGGTCTAAAATATCTTTTGATGGAAACACACAGGATGGAGACAGCATTCACTGAGCATCTTCATGGCATTCACTGCGCTGGGTTCTCAGACAGTGGTTATCTGTTGGGCCCCTTCAGCAACCCCATAATTAAAGTAGCTGTGTCTGATGTGAGAAGAAAGCTACTTAACCCAGGACATAACAGCTGGAATTCAGGAAGACCAGGGTTGCTTTATTCATTTATTTCTTATAATAGGTTTTTTTGTTAACAAAAATAATGCATATTTATTGAAAAAATTATCAGGTAAATTTAATAAAATTTAAATCACTAGATTGAAGTCATTTAGAAATAGAAACATGTTTTCATGCCATGTTTCCTTTTAAGAAAGGAAAACGCACAATCCATTCTCATCTACTCTTTGGCTCTAGTCTCTGACTACTAGGCAAAGGGCAGAAAGCAGTTGGACACCTTTGCCAGGTGGGGGTGGGGTGACGGAATGGAAGGGCTTCTCTAAAAGCCAAAGTCACTAGTCCTGCTAATTAACAGATAGATAATTCTTCAATTAGGGATATATTAACTGCTTTAGCTATATAGCCAGGTGGCCAAGTTCTCTTTTAGTATGTAATAGTCACTTATTAAACAAATTACCTACTGTTGACTGAAAAATAATATTGACTGGGGGTTTCATCACCAAAAAGGAGTTATTTGGGAAAAGGGTGCAACCCATTGTGTGCAGACATGGCAAGCCACGTGCACACTCTTGCCTGCATGCCCAGATGGAGGGGGATTATAGAAGGGAAAAGGAAATGAGTGAGAGTTAGAAACATAGCATCATTTCCTCGAGGGTTCTTGCCATTACTTAGAGTGTGATAACGTCCATAAGCAACTAGCTCCTCCCTCACACCCTCCCAACAGATTATGTTTGCGTAAGGTTCCGGTTAGTCTCTGTCACCACCCAGGGATAAAAAATACTGCCTACTTTTGATTCACCTAGGAACTGTTGAAACAAATTGTTGCACAGAAGTTGAAACCAAACCTACAGACCTTTAATACCATTCTGAAATGTCTCCGAAGATTTTATGCATTTGGGAAACTGCCAGCCTTACAGACCTTACGTGAAATGAAAGCCATTGGAATAGGTGAGGATGCGTCCTAGTGTCTCTCAGTGACAACCAAAACAATGCTGAGCAGAAGGTTCAGGTCCAGGAGAGCAAAAAGAGACTATAAACTCTTCTGCTGTTTATACGTGTTGGGAATTTGCTTTCTACATTTTGGCACCTGGAATCACATGCATTTACCCTGATGGGAGTGCCTTTATCATCTTCATGTTACTTAGAGCAAATTACAGCGTTGTTTTACTATTTTAGGTACTTCTTTATGGATCTCTTGGATTATGGGAAGAATTGTTCACTTAGAGAATTCTAAATCTCATGACATTTGAACTGAAATGTATGCTAATGGGCTGTATATTTTTCAATAATTACTTTATTGAAGGTTATTTTGGGAATCAGTTTATTTTGCTATGGTTTGGTGTTCTTAAATGAAGGCTCATAGTACATCAGCTGTAACATTTTAGTAATGGGTGTCTGGACTTTCTAAAAGTGGTTCGATCTTTATGACACCTTTACATTAATCACATGAGCTAGGAAATGTCTGTCCAAAGGAATAGAAATGTATCATCTTTTATTTAAATATGCCAACATCAATATGTTTTTTTTTTAGCTCTGTGTGCCTAGGTAAGCTATATTTTGGATAGCTGTGTTTGACTTATATTATTTCTTATTTTTTTCTATGCACCTGGTAATTTGAGAACCCTCACTTGCAACATATCATTATATTATTCAGCTGTTTTACAATTACGGTATGTATGACATATTCATTTATGTAGAAAATTGACCCAGCACCCATAAGTTTATGTGATTAGTTGTAGGCCACCTTCGCTGCAATTGAATTAAGAATAGAGAATTCACAAATCAATCTACAGTCTGAGCAAAAATTTATTCTTGAGGGTAGTAACCTTGTTTGTGATGTAAAACTTGGGCTGGAGGGAGGGGCTCATTAAGTGTAGTCACAGTGTTGGAGTACAATTAGAAATGGTCAGGTACTTTAGCTGGGAATTTCTTTTGCTCCACAGAGCTGTGCTGAGTAATGTGATAGCACTACCATGTGTGGCTATTTAATTAAAATTAAATAAAATTTAAAATTCTATCATTGTATTAGTGCTCAGTAGCCAGCCACATGTGGCTGTTAGCCACTATGAGGTGTGATCAAAACATACGGTGAGAGCCGGCCGAGTGACGCGGTGGTTAAGCGCTGGCTTGGGAAGCCAGCGGCCCCGGTTCGGTCCCACATATGAGGGCCAGTGACACTGCCCTCAAAAAAAAAAATACGGTGAATGTTTCAAAAAATGTATTACAGTAAAAGACACATTGCCATGAATCCCCCGCAAAATACTTCCCCTTGGGGGCCAGTCGAGTGGCGCGGTGGTTGAGCGCTGCTTTGGGAGGCCAGCGGCCCTGGTTCGGGTCCCACATATGAGGGCCGTTGACATTTCCCTCAAAAAAACAAACACACACACACAAAAAAAAACTTCCCCTCACTTCAAACACACTTATCCCATTTTTCCTGCCACTTTCTGAAGCAGTTCTGGAGTCCTTTCGTGAGTGTCTTTAGTTGCACGCTCAGTCTGTTAGTTCGTATCCATTTACCTCAACTTGAGAAAGACCCCCCCTTCCCCCCCCCCCCCCGGTTCAGAAATGACAAGTCTAGTCCTTCTCTCCTCTGATAGTCTTTATATATAAAACAATTGAGGAAAACTTGATTGTCTCTGTTTTGGAGGACTGATTTTATAAAATCTATATCCTCACCTATAGGGAAGTTTATCTTTTATAGAGTGGGGGGAATAGGTAACTGACTTGATCATGAAAACAGCTAAACAGTTTCCACAATAATTGTGTTTTCTAAAATTTTACTCAACCTGGTGACATTGTAGTGAAACTGTGTTTCTGAGCCCAAAGCCTCTTCCATTCCTCTGTTATCCTCACCTCTTGCTTTGGTTCAGTTGTAGCCAAAGTCATTGATACTTAGGCTTCCTAAGCAACACCCATGACTTTGGGAGCAGGGTAAGGGGAGGAGTGCCTCTCTGCCTTACGCATATAACTTGGCTGCCTACAATAATAATTTCTAGGAATTTACTCAAAGGACAAAACCTAAAACAAGAAATAATACACATAAAATAGATTATCATGTAACTAATAAAATACTTAAAATTGCAAGAAATGGAAACATGCTTGAGGAAATTATAAAAAATACATCTATGATGTCATTAAACCTATATCATCACTTGCATCTGGTAAGGGTGTGTTTTTGTGTGTGTGTCCATCTGTATTTCACTTCAATGCAAGAAAAAGCCTGTGACAAGACTAAGAAGGTAAGGAAAAGTCTGCGTCGGGAGCATGTGGACCAAGACCCGTGACTCTCCCGGATCTGATGGCGAATTGCACTGTGCAGGGTGCCGTTGTTCCTTTAGCGAGCATGTGCCCTGGTCAGCCTGTGCCAGGCCTTAACACGGAGGCAGAGAAGGGAGAAATGGGGCCCTTGGTAATGGGTGCTCTGCGCCCGGTGGTGGTACCTGCAGGGAGCTCATAATAAAAACCCATTTGCTTTCTTGTTCTGCAGACAACCCTTCAAAAGGATCGTCCCTTGTGATCTATGATATCATGAACGAATTAACAGGGAAGAAATTTTCCCCACAGGACCCAGATGATGGTATGTACAGAAATTGCTTGTGTGAGACGGTCAGATTTCCTGGCTGCATTTTTGGAGGCTTTGTGATGAAGACAGGGTTGATATAACTTAGAATCTTTTGGGTGATTATTTTGAGAAAGCCAAAACGTCTGTAGCGGTTTGATGTAAAGTTTCTCTCTGGAGTTTTTATTCCTTTAAGGTTTATCTTCTATATTACCAGTTTTGTTGCAGGATTTTTATTAATGTTACTGATTTAAAAATATATTTTATCCAAAGTAACCAAGGCTCTTGTGAACTTTGATTTTCAGATATGTTTTTTCAGTCAGCCATGAGAGCTGTAAGTACTATTTCTTGCTTAACTTTCGTTTCCGTTTTTCCTTTTGTCCATCTCTTAAATTCATCTGTAGCTAGGAGCGGGTGGGAGGCCTGTCCTTTATTCTTTCACTTTCTAACTTATTTCCATTGATGTTTTTGGCTCATCTTTATTTCTAAAATCTGTACTAAATCATGTAATATCCCTACCCTGTGTTTATTGTATACATTGTCTTTTTTCATACCTCTGTTCAGATGAGGTTTTAGAGTATTTCATACTGCCTATTGGTAATTTTTTAAATTGATGAAACTTGTTTTAATTTTGGTTTTTCATTTGATGATGCTAACATAGGAAAAATTTCAAGCAGCTTCAGAATGAGTTAGTGTATTTTGTTCCTAAGGATAATTGCTTTACAGTTTAGTCTGGATCCTTTTCAGGATTTTTCTTCTGGGTATTTAAACATGCACCCTTAGACACATTTTGGTATTTTGTTTGTTGACAGCAGTATAGTATTTCACAGGAGGAAAGGACTCTGACTTACTTAACTCTTCTCCTGTGGATGTGTTGTAGAGTTACTTCCTGGGTGGTTTTCTTGTACAGTGATGCTGGAGTGAGCGTCCCCATCTGTCTCTGTGCATGTCACCAAGTGTTTTTGTAGGATTGATTCCTAAACATATAAGGACTACATCAAAATCATTTTGTTTTAAATTTCCCAGAACTTGGGGGTTTGTTTTGATTTTCCCCAATTTTTTGTAACTCATTGCTGTCAACCAATAATATGTTGAATCAGCATAAGTATTTCCACAAGTAACTGTGCTTATTTTTTATGTAACGAGCCACTGTTTGGCTAATAAAGATCCCTAGAGGGATACTGACTACTTATAAATTTTCAGTGTTCCTCTCTCAGAGATCTGGAACTTGCTTACCAAGTACATGGCCTTTTAAACACTGGAGACAACCGGAAATTCATTGGACCCGATCATCGGCGTAATTTCTATTAGTAAGTGTGTTGTAAATGTATCCTTTGGCAATAATGGAGCACCTTTATGCAACCATCAGTTGATGCTGCAAGCGTAAGACTGTTGGTTGCCCTGGTTTTTCACCTCTGACCTCAGGCAGCATACCCCTGACTTAATAGCACATGTTAGCAGAAAACTAAGAAAGTCAAGCTGCGGTAAAACTGATTTGCCAGGCTGAGTTTCTCTGTGACACGTTCAATACACATATCATTTTCCTCTACGCTTTCTATTTTTGAATTTATAGTAGGGAGGGTCCCTAAAGATTTTGTCACAGTCTCTTGTTTTTAAAGACACAGAGGCTGGAGACTTCTTACATGGGTTTCCTTTTAGGCAGATAAAAACAGGAGCTTAAGAAGTCAGCCTGTTGGTAGGCGTGTTGTAATTGCCTTCTGTGTGTCCAAATCCTTGCTTCACGTTAAATACTTGAAAAGAAGTATGATGCTCGCTGTCTACTCACCACGAGCAGACAGTGTACTGAGGAGGCAGTCATAATCAGTTGAGGATAAGAAGGTATTAACTGGGAAATCAGGAAGCACAGTTAGCATCTTCTGCATTAAGCACTGGCCCGTGTAACCTGAAATTGTAACTTCAATTTTTTTAAATTCTGTGTAACACATCGTTGTATAACTACGCTAAAATTTAATCATTCCCCCATTGTTAGGGATTTTAGACTAAACATACTTCTTTCCTTCATTACAGTTCCAAGTTCTTCAGTTTGCTTTGTCTAATGGAACAAATTGATGTCACCTTGAAGTGGTATAAGGACCTGATACCTTCAGTAAGATGATTCATTACTTATCATGTATTGTTCTGTATGTGTCTGTGGGTATCTTTGCTGATTAGTACTTTAAAAATACATTTGTATTTCTCTCAATCAGGTCTTTTTACCACATTCCCAGACATTGATAGATCTTCTCCAAGCATTGGATGTGGCCAACAGACTGGAAGTGATTCCTCAGATTTGGAAAGGTCGGTTTCAGCTTACGTGTCCAGGCCCATCTCACTTCATTGTCTTACGTTTTGATTAACAAACATGTTAACATTGTGAGGGACGAAAACTTCCATTTTTGACAAAAGACCAAATTGACCTTTCTCACAGGCTGTAACACAGTACCTTACCACACAGAGCTGGTGGCTGCTTATGGTGCGTGCTGTGTGGCATTCGCCTGGGAGCAGCCACTGGCTTTCACTGCTCTTTTGTCCATTCTTACTGTGAATCATCCTGCTGGTTTTCTGGAATCCTGAAATAAATATGGAGTAGGTAATGTCAGCAACTTATTGTCACTCACTAAAAAATATGGATAACAGCTGACAACAGATCAAAGTCAGCCAGCCAGCGGCCCCGGTTCAGATCCCACATATGAGGGCCAGTGACACTGCCCTCTAAAAAAAAAAAAAAAAGGCAGCCAGAGTGTTGGTTTTACACGACTGATCACTTCTCACTATATTCCTTTTTTGTTTCAAGATAGTAGAGAATATGGTCACACTTTTCGCAATGACCTGAAAGAAGAGATTCTGATGCTCATGGCAAGGGATCGGCACCCAGCAGAGGTAGGGTCATACCAACACTTAGGTTTCTTTATTATTAGGTGTTTTCTAACCAGCAAATCCTGTAATACTCCGGGCCCCATGGGGTGGTTTCATCTGTCATTGTGGAGAATTAACGCCATCTAACCCCAGATTTAAATTATGCATCTAAACATCCAGCCATTAGCAGGGTACCATTTCTAAAGTCACTCTCGTTCCTCTGGTCCAAAGAAAGCAACGTGAAAATGTCCTGACAGTAGCAGCTTGCATTTAAAAAAAAAAAATCTAAAAAGAAAGCCCATGGCTGGATTTGAAAGATGTGGCTAATCAAATTATTTACTCCAAGGCAGGGTGCTTTATTTTTTACTGTATTACTTTGTGTGCTATATGCTCGTATGTGATGTGTTCAAATGGTAAAATGCATTACTCAAAAAAATTTTTTTTTTTTTTTTTTTTTTTTTTTGAGGGCAGTGTCACTGGACCTATATGTGGGACTGAACCGGGGCCGCTGGCTTCCCAAGCCAGCGCTTAACCACTGCGCCACTCGGCCAGCCCTCAAAAATTTTTAATGGTCCAGTGGAGTCTCTTGAACTTAAATTCTCATAAAACCAGTTAGGCTGTTCTACTAATTCCTAGAGTCTCTCAGCTTCAGGTGGCGTTTGCGGACTGTGCTGCAGATATCAAGTCTACTTACGAAAGCCATGATGCCAGACAGACCACTCCTGACTGGCCAGTGAACGCTCTGAACTATATAGCGGTCCTGTTCCTACGAGCTGGGAGAACCCAGGAAGCCTGGTGAGTGTGACACACACGTGTAAACTGGAAGTATTTGTACTTGGATTTCAGAGAACATTTCCCTGGTTAGTAGAGCTTCTCACACTTGGCTATGTGATGTGTAGTTTATTAGGAGACAAATGAGTTTTCTACATAATAACTAGGAAGCTTACCAAAAAACTGGAAAGCAAACTTTTAGAAACTGTCCAGTCAATATACATGATGTATTTAAGAGAGAACGTGGTTTCCTTTTCATTAATTACCTTTCTGTTTTCTGTATCTGTGGGCAAGTAAGTTACTTGTCCATCCACTTAAATAGAACAAAGTGATCAAAGTATCTTTGAAAATGTTTTGGGCATTTGGTTTATTCAAGTATTTCATTTGTGGGTGCTCCACCACCCACCTTAAAATATGGGCTGTGTACTTGGACTTCTGGAAATGGGCATTTACCAGAATGTACTAAACATGGCCTTGACCAGAACCTGTCATTGCTTTGTATTCTAGTTGTTTTCGTCAGCACTTCATCCACATACTAATTTCTACTGTTTAATTGTGAATGGAGACTTTATGTGTATTCCATTTTTCAAAAAGCAGAGGAGTCAGAAAAGAATACTTTCTAGGGGGTCACCCCAGTTGGATGGTTCTGCTGTTTTGCTTTGGATATCAATGTTGGTTCTCGGAGTCCGTAAGTGGGGCATACTGGTGCATAATGGCTTCTGCAGTATGAGCAAGTAACTTAATTGGAACACACGATCGTCAGTCCAAAATGGCTGTTCACTGTCTCCAGGAAAGGCTGGTGATGCTTTGCTGCCTCCCCTGGTCTCAGGACACACATGACCTGTGCATCACACACATGACCTGCTACACTGCTAGTGACAGAAGCATTTGATGTCGAAATTGTTAACTTAGGCAGGTTGAGATACACTCGTTATGAATCAGGCTGTGATGATTGGCGCAGGGGTACGGACCTCAGCTGAGTCATGGGAGCTGAGTGTGTGTGTTTCTCCTTCGTCCTGCATGTGGCAGGGTGGTGGGGAGCACACACACGAGACAAGCCTCACTCTGAGCCTGCTCTTCATAACGTAAGTTTAGGACGCACTGAACTCACACTGGGAGGTGTGTGAGGACAGAGGTCGTGCTGTCTTCCAGCTGCCCATAGGACATACTCCGTCCCTGGAAGATGGGAGTGATCCTCTTCAGGAGGATGTAACCCAGCACTTCTCAACACAGGCGGCGAATCAGATGTGCTTGTGACACGTACATATGTGAAGTTTGGGAGGAGGGAAGTGAGGCACAGGAGGTGATTGTGACGGAAAGACAGGGCTGGGAGCTGGTGGCGCCCACTGGCGGGCATCTTCAGGGCCTTCCTGTGTCGTTCGGAAGGACATTTAATCTTTGAGTCTAGGGGACAAGCTAGGTCATCTGGTTGCCTTCTGCTCTATTAGTATTCATAATCTTTCTCCTGTCTCATCTTGAACAGGAAAATGTTGGGGCTTTTCAGGAAGCATAATAAGATCCCTAGGTAAGTTGAAGTTAACAGGCCTGCCTGGGTACATCCTTGAATTATCTGCGTGGGCTTAACTCTTACTGTGGGGTGATGGGACTTTCTTATATGCCTCAGCCACTGCAGGGGACACTCCTCTGATAGGCACACAGGTGGACAGTTGTACCCGCTGTCTCTGGCATCCAAGGTAGGCACTGACTTATCTGTGTCAGTGATCACACCACCAGGGATCCATTGAATAGACCTCAGTGACATATAGTGAACCAGCGTGCGTTATCTCTGGTCCAAAGTTAGACTTCTTGTGACTTTTTTCCTCCAAAACTATGGCTGAGGATTTTATGATTGAACTTTCTAAAATGCTAGATCTTAGATGTTGGAGGGCTATTAGCTTGAGGAAAGGGGTTATCACTTTGTGAGGGGTATAAATGTCTAACTATTATGTTGCTTTGTATACCTAAAACTAATTTTAAAAAATAAAATAAAATGCTAGATGTTGCAGGTAAATCTTTGACAGAGTGGGGTTTAAGGGTTTCCTTGGGGAATGTTGACATTTCGCCTTTTACAGAAATGAGTTGCTGAATGAGTTTATGGACAATGCAAAAGCATCCAACAACCCTGCCCAGGCCATTGAGATCGTGAAGCTGGCAAGTGCCTTCAGCTTACCTGTCTGTGAAGGCCTCACCCAGAGAGTCATGGCTGACTTCACAATCAGCCAGGAACAAAAGTAAGTACTTGGCTCCTGTCTCATCACCATGAAGGACGGTTATAAAAATGGAGATTTGAATCTGCCCATTCAAATGTGTATACCTTTCTACCCTCTGAATGTCCTTCATTCTTTGTAAAAAGTCAGGACTTATTATTAATAATTCATTGATGGTACAAGTCAGGGATGCGTATAAATGTGGCTGTTGGAACCTTTTCCTTTGTTAGTATAATTTAGGGAAGTTGCAGAATTCCCCATCCCCAAGCCTGAATTGCAGTGTAACTCGCTGGTTTATGTTCTTTTCAGGGAAGCCCTGGGAGGCCTAACTGCATTGACCAGTGACAGCAGCAGTGACAGCGACAGTGACATCAGTGAAGGCAAATAAAAGTGGGCCAGTCAGGAGCAGCTGGGGCCTGGCATAGCTGCTCTTAATTCCACTGGAGAACTGAGATTTTAATATTTAACCATGATGTGAATAAAACATGTAGATGTGGTGAACTTTGAAATGCTGACACTGACTTGCTTACGTTAAATTCCTAATTTGATACCTAACTAAACCACCCTTCAGGGATTCCCGTTTAAACAGAAACACTACTGTTGTCTCCTTTGACACACACTGTGAGGTGCACAGGTCCTGATTAGCATATGCTCTGCACCTGCACCTGCTGACTTCGCACAGCTGTCAGCTGTCGCTGAGTGGCTCACCCTCCCCGGGGGAATGTCAGCCTTTGTTGGCTGATGCTGTGACACTGCTGGTACTTCCTGGATCTTAGAGACCGCGTCGAAAGGTTTTCACAGTTACATCACAGTGGATATTGGGTCAGTAGTAGCCCAATTTCAGGGATATTTCGAAGTGAAAAAATTGTACGTCTTAGAGTCAATTAAATGACAATGGCAGTTTAGGCTGCACAACTGGGAAAATGAAGACTGTAAATAAATACTGTAATTAAATACTGTAATGTCCGTGTGTGTGTGCATTTCATTATATCTATAGCCTTTGCCATAGCTTTCCCCTGAGACTTGGGGCTTGCACAAGTTTTCATCTCTCCCTCTTCATTTTGTCTGCTGGCACCTGTCATTGTGCTATACTTCAAGTGGCCTCAGTGAGGGCTTGTCATGACCAAAGGTTTGAAATGCCTTCTTGACATGATTGTGTATTGCTGGTAACAAGTTGATCAAGAACCTCTCCTAGTATCTCTCTTACCACTGTGACTTTTTTTTTTTTAGCTGAGCCATCCTGCCACCTATTGGCAGCTCAGCAGCAGCTCAGCTCTGGCTGGGCAGTAAACTGCTGTTGCTCAGAGCTCAGCTTGCACTCTCAAGCAAGCTCTTAACCAACTGAGCCACTCGGCCAGCCCACCGCTGTGACTTTCAAATGGTCCTGGCAGCTGACAGGAACTTGAGGTTTGCAGGGGCGCTCTGCGCAGGCGCTTCCACCACAGGTGGCTTTGCTCATCTGATGCCGATTTCCTGAGGTGCTCAGGAGTCCTTGCACATGAGCACTGTCATCCTTACCCTTCAGAATTGGCATTTGTGGGCTCCTGTATTGATGTCTTAACATGTATCTGTTCCCATTCCCATTTACCATCCTCTGTAGGCCAGGAACCATTCATAGGTTCTCAGGAACCTGCATATTGGCTCATGCTTTCTCCTAGAATGTCTAAGTTTAAGACATCTGAGGGAGAAAGGTGGGGGTGATTATAGTAGTTAGCTACTTGGGCATTTCTCCATTAGCCCCTCAACATTGCAAAGCAAATGAGTAAAAAATCAGGCAGATTAGCCTTTGACCTCTGCTTACAACTTCAAGAACCTGGCTGCCAGAAGCTTCTGTTACCTCAGCCTCTCCCAGGATTCTTGGACAGCCGCCAATGCCTCTCCTTGGCCAAGTGCTCACTGAGAAGTGGTCCACGTCTCTTCTTTCCAAGCCCCCCCCCCTCCAAATACCACAGTGCTTTCCAGGTACCAAGTTGACGAGGGCAAGTCTGTGTGGCCTGATGTCATGTGCATTTTACAGTGGGCTTTCAGAGTGGGTGACATGCAGCATGGTGGCTTTACCTCTGTGCTACAGGTATTCCAAACCCCATTCTTAGCAAATAACTGCTTTGTAATTTTTCAGAAAAAAATTAAGGCGTATAGGACTGGTCTTCATTCTCGTATTTTTAAGCATTTATTTCACTGACTAGTGAAATACTAGCCTCTGAAAGGCAAAAGATGGGGCCGGCCGAGTGGCGTGGTGGTTAAGCGCTGGCTTGGGAAGCCAGCGGCCCCGGGTCGGGTCCCACGTATGAGGGCCAGTGACACTGCCCTCAAAAAAAATAATAATAAAAGGTAAAAGGTGTTCTGTTTGTCTATACCAGTTAATAACCTACCAGTTTTTGCTTTGGGTCCTGGCTTTCTCAATTGACAATTGACTGTCTATTCTTCCTCACAACTGTCTCTACACTTTAATACACTCAAGTACTGCATCCCTATATCCATTTACTAAAATGAGTGGCTTCTTGGTGATGTTGTGGGGCACCCCATTTGTAAGACCATTCAGAACAGTTGCAACAGTTCTCAGCTGAGGTTCATATAGGAAACAGTTAAAACCTGAAACTCAGTTTAACATTTTAAACGAGAAAGGTTTGAGTTATAATTCAGATCCAATTAAGACCAGAATCAAGTTTTGAAAAGTTTTGGGGCACCAGAAGTGGGTATACTGCTGTGGTGATGCCCCAGGTGAGGCACCAGCATCAACGGCATATAAAGCAACCACAGTAAAAATAAAAGTCAGAAAATGGCCTTTTGTAAATCAGAAACTGAGGCAGTGAAGCTACTTTTGAGTAATTTAAAAGAATTAGGAGAAACCAGAGCATCAGAAGAGCAAACGGGAGTCAGGATTCCTGGAATGAGAAGGTTAAAGGGAAGAGTCATGTGTGCAGTAACTTCAAAATCATGATTTTAAAATTTCTTTTAGGGCCGGCCGAGTGGCACGGTGGTTAAGCGCTGGCTTGGGAGGCCAGCGGCCCCGGTTCGGGTCCCACATATGAGCGCCAGTGACACTGCCCTCAAAAAAAAAAAATAAAAAAATAAATAAAAGAGTCCACCTCTTTGAGCCGGGCAGTTATCCATGGTAAAAAAAAAAAAAAAAAAAAATTTCTTTTAAAAATGCCATTGAGAGGCCAGCCGAGTGGCTCAGTTGGTCAAGAGCTCGCTCAAGAGTGCGAGCTGAGCTCTAAGCAACAGCAGTTTGATGCCCAGCCTTAGTTGAGCTGCCACTAAGCTGCCAACAGGTGGCAGGATGGCTCAGCTAAAAATAAAATAAAAATTCCATTGGGGGGCAGGCCTAGTGGCACATTGGTTAAGAGTTGGCTTGGGACGCCAGCTCTGAGCAGCAGGGCACTGGTTCGGGTCCCACATGTGGGCCAGTAACGCTGCGCCCTCTACAGCTAAGATGGAGAACAACAGCTCGACCTGGAGCTAGGCTGCTAGTCGCCGGCGGTAACATAGGCTGCAGTGGAGCTGGCCAGCAGCTGGTGTGCACTTTGGTGAGCTGCCGTGAGCGGCCCTCCAATGGCCAGCAACCAATCTACTTTATCTGGGAAGAGCACAATGATCACAATACCAACATGGGCCAGTGAAGTGACGTCCTCCACTAAACTGAAGGACAAAAGGACAACAATTTGTCCCCCTCCCTCAATTCCCCAATAAAATCTGTTTTTAAAAAAATGCCATTGGGGTTTTGATAGGGATTGCATTTTTTTTTTTTTTTGCATTTTCATTTGTTTATTAAATGAGTTTTTGTTTTTTTAAAAAGATTTTATTGGGGAATTGAGGGAAACAGGGTTGGGGATTTGGAGAAGGGAAACAGCCAAATTGCTGTCCTTTTCTTCTTCAGTCTAGTTGTGGAGGACGTCGTTTCACTGGCCCATGTTGGTATTGTGATCATTTTGCTCTTCCCGGCAGAAGCAGTCACTCGCCGGCCATTGGAAGGCTGCCCACGGTGGCTCACGACAGCTCACGAAAGTGCATGCCAGCGGCTGGCCAGCCTCACTGCAGCCTAGGCTGACGCCAGCGACTCAAGGCAGCCCAGCTCCAGGTCGAGCTGTTGTTCACCATCTTATCTGTAGAGGGCACAGCGTGACTGGCCCTCATGTGGGATCCGAACCGGGGCTCTACTGCTCAGAGCTGGCAGTCCAAGCCAACTTTTAACCAATGCACCACTCAGCCTAAAATTTGCATTTTTAGAAGTAATTTTGATTTAATTGGCTGAATTTTGCTAATTCCTATTATGTACATTTTTTTTCTCTTCTTTCCACACACTCTAAGGAGATAGCTGAGTCAAGGAGAAATCATATGGGCTCACCTAGAGGACTCTGGCACCCACCGCTCCTCCTTCTCTATCTTCTGTCCACTTTTCCATGACTGTCTTATTTCCTCTCTAACAATGGGGGAGGGGGACAGGAACTCTTCTCTCTGTAAGTCAGCTTCACTGCTGTCCCCTTGGAGTGCACTCTGTTTCCACTGAAGACTGTTTTTCCCTGTGCTGCTGTCTCAGGAGCTGTGATGGAGCTATACCTCACAGCCCTGCTGTTTCACAATGGAGCTATTTGCACTGAATAAAGTCTCTCTCTCCTTCACTGCACCCCATCTTGGGGACACCTGTTGGTACTGAATCAGCAAGGACAATCTTTTGTTTACAACAGTGACCACAAACCCATGTGGAAAAGCAAATGTAAAATCTTCACTACTTTCCCCTCTTGGATGTTTAACCGTATTGTCCCAAGGAGTTTTGTGTTTAGACAAAGCTTTCCAGGCCCAGGTACCCTCTCTGTGAAGTCCACTGTTGTATTGTACATTCCTTATGGAGTAGTGATTCTCAAGGTGGGTGGGTAGGAGGGCAGGGGTAGGATAGGGTGGATAGGGACACTAGAGACATTTTTAGTTGTCCTAACCAGAGCTGTAGCGCTGTGCTGTGCTACTGGCACTTAGTTAAGTACAGGCCAGGGATGCTCAATAACCTAGTCAATCAAGTTGCTAGCTTTAGCAATTAAAGAAATACATGTGAGTGAGTAGGGTGATCAAATGAGGTACAGGACTTCCTGTTAAATTTGAATCACATTAGCCATTGTTCATCTGAAATTCAAATTTAACTGGGCGCCCTGTAATTTTGCAACTCTCTACCTTCAAAGAACAGGACAAGCCTCCCATAACAAATAATTATCTAGACCAGAGTGTGAAGGTTGAGAGCAGTTGTTCTGGAACCCTGGTTTGACAATAGCTTGGAGGGTGGGGAAGGCTCAGACGGCTGGGAGTGTGATTAAGTAGGTCTAGAATGGGCCCCACATTTGCACATCTGTATTATTAGGTTCTCAGATGAAACCGCTGTTGGTCTGGGACTTTGGAGACTCACAGGCCTGGAGAGAAATATGTCTTTGTGCCTTCCAGCAGAAGCGAGGAAAGGGTCTAGCATGCCACGCAAGGGAGCAGAGTGAGCAGAAATCAACAGAGCAGCAACATACATTTCATCTGACCAGGCCTGGGCCTCGCAGGCCCTCCCATGTTCCCTCCAGGCGCCAGAGGGGCCTAGATCTCCCGGTGGTCCAATAGGGATTGCACTGAATCTGTATATTGCTTTGGGTAATACGGCAATATTTTAACTATGTTGATTCTTCCAATCCATGAACACAGAATGTCTATTTCTTTGTGTCTTCTTCAATTTCTTTTAATGTCTTATGGTTTTCAGTATATAGGCCCTTCACATCCTTTGTTTATTCCTAGGTATTTTATTTTTTGTTGCAATTGCAAAAGGGAGTTTTTTCATTTTTCTGAAATTTCATTGTTGGTATATAGGAATGCAATGAATTTTTGTGCATTGATTTTGTATCCTGCAACTTGACTATATTTATTTCTAATGTTGTTTTGGTGGAGCCTTTAGGGTTTTCTGTATAAAGAATCATATCATCTGCAAAAAGTAACAATTTAACTTCATTCCCAATTTGGATGCCTTTTCTTTCTCTTGTCTGATTGCTCTGGCTATGACTTCCAATACTATGTTGAATAATAGTGGTGAGGGGGGTATTTCTGTCTTGTTCCTGATAGAAGAAAAACTTTCAGTTTTTCACCACTGAGTATATTAGCTGAGGTTTTGTTGTATATATGGCCTTTCTTATATTGAGCTTCTGCCCAGCAAAAGAAACCATCAATAAAACGAAGAGGCAACCAACCAAATGGGAGAAGATATTTGCAAACAACACCTCTGATAAGGAACTAATATCCAAAATATATAAAGAACTCATACAACAACAATAAACAATCCAATTAAAATGGGCAGAGGTCTGCTAGCTTTGGCAACACATATACTAAAAAAAAAAAAAAAAAAAAAAAAAAAAAATAGAACAAAAGGTGGGGCGAGGCAGAGGACCTGAACAGACATTTTTTCCAAGAAGACAAATGACCAACAGATACATATATGAAAAGATTTTCAACCTCACAAGCTCTTAGGAAAATGCAAATCAAAACCACAATGAGATACCACCTCACACCTGTTAAAATGGCTGTCATCAACAAGGCAAGTAATAACAAGTGTTGGAGAGGTTGTGGGGGAAAAGGAATCCTCATATACTGCTGGTGGGAATGTAAATTGGTACAGCCACTATGGAAAACAATATGGAGATTCCTAAAAAAAATTAAAAATAGAATTAACATACGGCCCAGCAATCCCTTTTCTGGGAATCTACCCCAAAATCTGAAACTATCCATAAAGATATATGTACCCCTGTGTTCACTGCAGCATTGTTCACAATGGCCAAGGCATGGAAACCACCAGTGTCATTCAATAGATGACTGGATGAAGAAGATGTGGCATATAAACACAATGGAAGACTACTCAGCCATAATGCCATTTGCAATAACATGGATGGATCTTGAGATTATCATGCTAAGCAAAGTTAGGTCATAAAGAAAAAGTGGAGAACCCTATAATTTCATTCATACAAGAGATATAAAACTGAAAGCAACAAAGAAACAAAAACTCATAGACACAAAACAACAACAGTTCAGTGGTTACCAGAGGGTAAGGGGGTGGGGGGATTACAGAAGAGGGAAAAGAGGGTCAAATATATGGTGATGGAAGGAGAACTGACTCTGGGTGGTGAGCACACAATGTGACATGATGTACTACAGAAATGTACACTTGAAATCTATGTAATTTTACTAACCGGTTTTACCCCAATAAATTTAATAAAAACTAAAAAACAATAAACACATTGAGACAATGTAAGCAAGACAAAAATGACTTGGCTTCATATGATCAAGTCAGGAATGGCAGAGGTATAGCCTGCCAGTTTAAGTTGAAACAAAAATAGAAATGTTAAGTCTCCTCGCTAGTTTCTTTTTTTTTTTTTTTTTTTTTTTTTTTTTTTTAAGATTTTATTGGGGATTTGGTGGAGGGGAACAGCGTTGGGGAATCGGGGAAGGGGAACAGACAAGTTGCTGTCTTCTTGTTCTTCAGTTTAGTTGCGGAGGATGTTGCTTCACTGTTGGTATCGTCATTGCGCTCTTCCTGGATGAGGCAGATCGGTCGCTGGCCTCTGGATGTCGCTCATCGCGGCAATTGGCAGCTCACGCTTGGCTGCCAGCCGCTCACGCTGGCTGCGGGCCACTCACTGTAGCCTATGGCAGCCCACTGCAGCAGGAGCTGCAGCCCACACCATCACCGGGGCTCGCACAGCCCAGCTCCAAGTGGAGTTGTTGTTAGCTGTAGAGGGCAGTGTCACTGGCCCTCATGTGGGATCCGAACCGGGGCCGCTGGCATCCCAAAACCAGCGCTTAACCAATGCGCCACTCGGCCGGCCCTCCTCCCTAGTTTCTTAGTTCTTTAGATCCTACTCTTCTAATCAGTTTCTGAATCCTAAACAGTAGTTGTTCAAAGAAATATCCTACTGCCTGCTTCAGAAACTACTTGAAAGCCTGTGACTTCCTAATAGCCCCCAGGCCAGTAAGCCTAATTATTCTTTCCAAACCCATTCTGGGCCCAGACAACTGATGCTACCTGAGTGATGGGCTGAATGAACACAGGTTTCATGAGAGCTAACAGATTTATTAATTAAAATGTATTTTTCCTCATTCAGGGGCCTTGGGGATACAGATAATATCCCAGCAAGATTGCCAGTCACAACCAAAGAAGCCAGCGCAGTCTTCCAGGCAGAGCTCAAGACCCTCTTCTCTCATCTGAGATCAGCTAGGGTGAGAATTCCATGAACCCCACAATAGGCAGGGACAGCTCTACGCCCCTGCCCAGCAGGAAGCAGATATAGACCTCCTGTCCCTCAACTTCCCACAGAGATTTTTATAGCGATCATGTGTCTCAAGGGGAAAACTGGGCAGGCAGTTAGAGGCAGGCATTGGGTCTCTATTCCTGGACATCCCACAGAATGTGACTGCCCAGGTGACCTCCCCTCTGCACCCAAAACTTCCATTCATTGTAACTATCTACCCCTAAAACAAAGGGGTACAAAATACCTGACTGGATTAGACCAGTCCCTCACACCTGTGCAGTAAAGGCCATAACGACCTTCGTTTCACCTGGGCCACATTACACCATCATTATAATGTCATACAATGCCAGGAAGTTCATTAATATCATAACAGACTGAATTCTGGGAAGGAACTTGCAGTCTAGAGAGATGAGACAATAGCCTGTTGTCAATTACGGTGCCAATCAAGTGATCCCACACCCCGAGGGGAACAGCCCATTCTAGAGAAAAAGGGATGAAAACTCCAAGTCCTGGGTAATCAGCCCTTTTTTGATCACTTCTCCTTTTGGACCGCTTCTCCCTTTTGACCGCTGCTTTTTGACAGCTTCTTCCCTTTTCACCCCCTTCCTTTCTTTTCGAGGCTTTTGAGCCTCGCCTTTGCGTGTGGCCCACTCCATTTGCTCCAAACGTCTTGAAATAATTTCTCTTTTAATAATGGGCTCTTGAGCCATTCTCTACTACTCGGGCCTACTTCTAGTTCTTTGAAATGTACTATGTCTTCTAATAAACTACTTTTCCACTGCTTTACTGTGGTATCTCATTCAATTCTTTGCTTGAGTTGCCAAGGACCTGGACTTTGCGCTAAGGGCTCACTCTCCGACAACAGTTCTCTGGGTTATATGGCAATCAGTTCAAATATACCACAAAATTATTCAATCCCTTTAAGATTCCAGGCACAGCACTTCAACGAAGAGATTCAGTCTAGGTACGAGAAAGGAGCAAAGCCAATCACATTATTTCCAAACTGAGTCGTGACCCATTTCGAGGACTGTTGAATTAATTTGTGATAGAGATCAACATTTTTTTTTAATGCCACAGACCAAAAAGTGCATTACAAGTAGAAAAGGGAAGCAGAGACTCGAGAAACTCACGTATACATGCGTGCACTGGGTCCCGTGTATGTGTGTGTGTTGGGTCCCAATATAAAATAGAAGTTTCTCAGGCCAGCCGAGTGGCGCGGTGGTTAAGCGATCGCTTGGGAAGCCAGTGGCCCCGGTTCGGTCCCACATATGAGGGCCAGTAACACTGCCCTCAAAAAAAAATTAAAGAAATAAAATAGGAGTTTCTCCTGTAGTAGCAATCAAAGAAATTTGGGATACATACTATTTGTAGTGCCTTTCAATCACTAGAATAACATATCTCCAATGATAAATGTGTTGGGCATTTTGGCTTATACTCATATTTGTGTGTGTGTGTGTGTGTGTGTGTGTGTGTGTGTGTGTGTGTGTGTGACGGAAGTGTCCCTGGCCCTCATATGTGGGACCAGAACTGGGGTCGCTGGCTTCCCAAGCGAGCGCCCAACCACCGCGCCACTCAGCCGGCCCAGCTTATACTCACTCTTAAGTGTGACCAGCAGGAATCAGTTCACCAGAACCTTCAGAGCCAAGAACAAGCCTCGGCTGTACTTCTGGGATGCAATTCACAGCCTGGAAACTGAGAGTGCAGGGCTTCCTGCTTCTGTTGCTGCTACTCAAGGAAATTTTCTATATACACAATGATCTTGAAATGGCACTTTTTGAAAAGTGATAAGCCACTCAGTTTTCATCTCTTTGCTTTATTCAGTTTGCTCCAAGGGCAAAATCAATAGTAATTAGGGATCACAAACATTATTTTGATTGGCTCACAAGCCTGATCAGTAAAACCTGAAAAACGGAAAATGTTACACAAGTTGCGAAGAAAGTACTCCTGGAGTTCACTGACGTGATAGCAAGTGGAAATAATATTAAGTGCAACAGGTGTTAACATATAGGATGGTATTTGTAACCTGTTCCTTTCTAGACATTTTGGGGCCCTGCTGCAAACCCTTCATGTATTACTGATTTCCTCTGACAAGAAATAGGATTGTACAAGACTCTTCCTAGGCCTTACTCGTGCTGCACTTGGGTGGTTCCTATTCCTACAGCGCTGGCGTAGGCTGTCAGGATGTCCACTATCTGCTTAGTTTCTAGGGTCATCCGGGCTTCCTTCAGCCAGTCCTGCGCCACTCGTCTGGACTCCCCTTTCAGCTGATTGACAAACTTTGCTGCCAGCTCCAGCTCACCATGCTCAATGCAATAGGAGGCATACGACAATAATTTAAACACGTTTGTA
Source organism: Aselliscus stoliczkanus (assembly GCA_033961575.1). Lineage (NCBI taxonomy): Eukaryota > Metazoa > Chordata > Mammalia > Chiroptera > Hipposideridae > Aselliscus > Aselliscus stoliczkanus. Next base: position 93,276,112 of record CM066730.1, read on the forward strand.
TCCTCGGGGCTGAGCTCCACCGGGGGCTTCAGTTGCTGAGGCGGGAAGAGGAGGAGGGACTGCAAGTAGGAGAGGAAGTACTGGTATAAGCTATTCCTGGTTTCATCGATCATTGCTACCCTTCGGGCCAGTTTTTGGACAGCATAAAAACGGACTCTAAGGGTCTCTTCACTGTACACCCCACGGGTCAGGGACTCTGGAGGGAGAGCTGCCGTGAGAGCTTGGGCAAATTCACTATCAGAACAGGTGGCTCTGATGGCCTCGACTGCATGGCCCAAAGGAACGGTGGGCAGGTCCGCAGATGCAGTCTTCAGGCTGTACTTTAACGCCTCCACCGAGAGCCAGAGCTGGTGGGCTTTTCTGGCCGCCTCTTCAGCATCTGCATGACCTATAAACAAAAGCAAAGACAAACATTTTCTCGCGACCTGACCACATGTCCTATCACACATACAGAGAACTGATGCACCTTCAACAAGTTAATTCCACACACATGGAAGATAGGGCCAGAAATAGCCTCTTCCAACACTATCCCACCACTTATTTCTGGCGTGTTCTTTCCTAGCTGGCCTCTTCATATAAGGCAATAAGCCATGCCGTATTTGATGAGGACTTGTTCTTCCTACGGCAATGGAGAAAATCAGGAAGATCTACATGCACAAGCACAACTGAGTCTCCCTTCTCTTCCTGGGACACCTAGGACAACGCATGGCATATCTAATTCAGATATATTTACCTGTAGAAATGCTCCAGAAGGAAACATGATATTTAAATTAGGCTAAGACTTAGGCTAAGGCCATCAGAAACTTCCTGAAAAGGGATGGAAGACTTCAAATAAACTTAATGGACTACTGGATCTTGAAATTTCATGAGTACTTAGCTTATTTTTATCTTTATCTGATACAAAAAAGATTCCATAACACCCTGAAGACACCCATTTTATCGGCATCCTCATTGTTACGACACTTTCCTTTCATTGTGGCACATGGAGGCTTCAGCAAGCTACTGTCTGTCTGGTGAATGGAACCAGCGAAATCAGCACCTCCAGCAAACGCTCCTACAGCAGAGCTGGAGGCAGGTCTGCACAGCCTGCAGGCAGACACGGGGCCACACTGACCTTTTTCTCCACTCGGAGCACATGACATATAACCAAGGTGTGCTGGGGGAACTGCCTTGCAAATGCTGATCTCACGAGGAGTAAAACTTCAACTTATTTTTAGATTCTTTTAAAATTTCCTCTCAAAACTCTCTACATTCCAAATTTACCAAATCAGGCTAATTTTCTACAAAATGAATGTATTAACATGAGTTCAGCATCTTTACGCCCCAATGTCAATGCACCTATCCCATTATCCTCAGTGGAAGTTGGCTTGAATAAAATTATCTAAGAGGTCCATGTGCTCACTCTGAACCGCCTGTTCGATTCCTCTCAGTCTGGCATAGGCAGTGTTTATATCCATAGTAAAGTTGTCAACTTGCTCTTGACTGAGCCGCCGAAACTCTAATTCTTGTTCGGAGAGTTTCTCAGACAGGTCCTAAAATAAAACATAGTGTACAGAAAAAAGTGATGCTATCTCAGTGCACACCACTTGTCACAACACTAGGACTTCCAGCAACTGCTACCTCCAAAAGTGAAGAGGGCCTTTAAAATCTCAAAACAACTGTCATGGACACCTCTAGTATGTGTAAGGTTTCAGAATTTCCTAAAATTCATATTTCATGTATGACTTCCTACAAATCTACTAATGGAACCTAACAATACAGGAAACAGACTAGCAGGAAAAGAAAGCTATTAAAATGAGAAGATGCCAACTTTATAAAGAAACTGTACTGCCACACAAACATAATGAATTAAACTGAATTCAGTATCTTCTATCTAAGAGTTTGTATATTCGTTCATTTTTTTTTTCCCCTCAGAAAAATAGCCATCAAATAGAATTTAAAATGCCTTTTGATGTTGGCATAAATTTCAATTTTCTGGAAGATTTCCTTATGTGGAAAACCTTATTTCCTTCTTGAGACAAAACATTAAGTTAATATAAATGACTCGCTGCGTAGAAACTAATTATGATTAAAGGTATCCTGATGATTTCCAAACTTAACGTCTCTGGGAAGTTTCCTCAAATATAAAAATCTAAGAACTTGGGCCGGCCGAGTGGCGCGGTGGTTGGGAGCTGGCTTGGGATGCCAGCGGACTGGGTTCGGATTCCATATATGAGGGCCAGTGACACTGCCCTCTTAAAAAAAAAAAAAAATCTAAGAACTACCATATAATCCACAAGAGTTTGTGGAGATAAAATGGTGTCAATTTTCTCATAGTGCCCTATTTATTTTCTTAAAAACAAGTATCAGTCTGAGAAGTCCTCTTTGTTTACTTGCTTACTGCTGATTGTCTGCCTTGAGCACCACTGCATTCGAGCACACAGTAGGCACTGCCTGGCACTTCATAATATCTGTACTCTGATATTATGAATCCATAATATCTATGGATTCATTCATTCATTATATGTGTCAAGTATTATTATCTGCATTCCTGAAACCCCATGTACCAACCCTCCCTATAGCTTTGAAGGTTCCTAATGACCAGGACATAGGTACAAAACACATCTGATCAATAACACATAGGTACAGGGCCGGCCGAGTGGCTCAGTTAAGAGCTCACTCAAGAGTGTGAGCAGAGCTCTGAGCAACAGCAGTTCAATGCCCAGCCCGAGCTGAGCTGCCGCTGAGTTGCCAACAGGTGGCAGGATGGCTCAGCTAAAAAAAAAAAAAAAAAAAAAAAAAAGAGGTTAAAAAATAACACATAGGTACAACTTTATGTAAAAAGGAGCAGTTCTGCAAATATACAACATCCCCTCTTCACCAAGGGTAGGTACCATTAGACATCTTTCCCCATTCTTCCACACCCTCAGAAAGAATGACGGACAGAGCACGTTTAAAGGAAAGGAGGACTGTTATTAACAGAAAGGGGAAAAAAGAGGTTGAAGGGGGCAGTCACTGCTTACCAACAGGTCCTCACCTGTTCAAATTCATGTTTCAGTTCCTGTTCTTGAACCCTGAGAACATCCCGTAAGTGATCAGTGTGGGCAGCAGCCTGTCGGCGAAGTTGGGTTCTCATTTCATTCTCCATGGCATCTCTGACTTCCTCTACCTGCGAAAACAAACACAGTAATGATTAGGTCCCAAATCTCCACATTTGCTTTTAGTAAAAGAGAAAAGACTAGTAACGACGGCGATAACTGCTTCCAGGTCCTGATCCCCTATGATGTGCCATGCATGCATACACGTTTTGTCTTTCACTTCTTATATGAATCAGAAAGCTGAACATTGGCAGGTGACTCAAACAAGGTCACAAAGCCGTGGCAAAAATCAGATTTCAAACAGGGGTCTCTCTGGCTCCTAAATTGTGTTTCTTCTGTATCACCAGATATATAAAGCATACACTGTCATTTCTGAAATCATGCTCTCCCCCTTGAGAATTAAATCCCAGGTAATTGGGGGTGGGAGGGTGAGGAGGGGGAGTTACTACAAAGACTTGAGATAAAAACAAGGAAAAAAAAAACCCACAGAAAAATGAGTAAATAAAAAGACTTGGGATCAAAAACCGCTTTTTCACACTCTTTGCATGACCTCGGGGAAAATAATCTTCTCAAGTCTCCATTTTCTCGTCTGTGAATAATGCCTACTGTGAAGAACTCTAAGAAAATAAATATCTGGAAGTTGCTGAATACAATTTCTTGTAAACAAAGAAAATGGCTTATTTTAATTTAAATTTGGATTTAACATAGGCCAAATCAAACCAAAGCTATGAAAAGCATATCATGTCTTCCCTATCAATTTGCCATGGGTCATATTATAAATTATTTACACTGGTTACCTGGAATTCGTTAACTTATTCTCAGAAACAATATAATGAATGAATGAATCCATTCAGTCAGTGCACAGATATTATGAAGTGCCAGCCCTATGCCAGGCAGTGCCTACTATGTGCTCAGATGCAGTGGTGCTCAAGGCAGAAAATCAGCAGTAAACAAGTAAACAAAGCAGACCTCTCAGACTGTGATACTTGTTTTTAAGAAAATAAATAAGGCAATATGCGAGAAAGTAATGCAAAGGCTCTACTTTAGATTGAAAGGACAGGAAAGGCCTCGCTGAGGTGACATCCAAGCTCAGAACTAAGGTTTCAAGACAGGAACCAGAACCATGTACCAGACAAAGCAAAAAACCCAGGGCAAAAAAAAAGGACTTAGTCAAGGTACTGAGCACACACCCCCCCGCCAAAATGAAAAAAACAGGGCACCTGGTAAATAAGAGCGGTAAGGGAAGCTGGCTCACAGCAAACAGGAACAAGCTCAAGAGGCCTTTTGGGTACAGTTAAGAACCTGGATTTTATATAAAATGCAGTGGGCAGTCAGTGGAGGACTTTCAGCAGCCTAGTTTCTGATCGGAAGATGTTTTATAAGGACCACTTGCCTGGGTAAACAGACAGGAAGATGGGTGTGAAAACATGGAACCTGTTAAGATGATACTCTGGACTAAGATGGTGGGAACAGAGAAAGAGAAAAGTGGGATTTACTTGAAGATGCAGAACTGGTAGGATCTGTCAATGGACTGAATGTGAAAGTTGATGAAGAAACAACTAAGCATGATTTCTTGCTTGAGCACCTGGGTAGATGGAGGTTATTTAGAGAGAAACAAGCCGAGGGATGGAGGGGCTAGAAGACTGATGAGAAAAAATTAAGAAATCTGTTTTGAGTATGCTGAGTTTGAAAGGACTACTGACAATCCAGCTGGAAACATCAAGTCAGCTACTGGACAGGCAACTGAAGCCAACACAGATGACAGAGCTAGGGATATAAATATCTCAAGAGACAGGTAACACAATAGTTACACTTCAAAGCCAGTGACAGGTAACAGTTACATTTCAAAGCCACGGGACTGTTAAGAGCACCAGGAGACAGTTTAGACGGATACAGGGTTTCAGAACCAGTGCCAGTACATGCCAATATTTGGGAGGCTGAGCAAAGAAGGAGGTTAAGGAGTGGCCAGCCAGGGGAGAGAAAAGCCAGAAGAATGTGGTGTCCTGGCAGACAAGGGAAGGAAGACTTTCAAGGAGGAACCAGTGGTCAATTGCGCAGCTGAGAGGACATGAAGTTAGGATGAGTAGTTAGGCTCCCAAATCAACCTACAGACACCGATTTACTACATGATGTGCCCAGACAGAAGACCAAAGAGCTATTCCATCCATTCTTAACCACCAACTATATAAAAACACCAGCAGAGAAAAAATATACTCAGAATTTAACAGAGACTCTTCCAGCACTGCTGTAAGGGGAAGAGGCTCCACTGGGTACCAGCAGCTTGTTACACTCTGCATCTGCTCAACATAAAGAAACTTGAGTAGATCGATCCACCCCTAGAACAAGGGCCAAGGCTCCATTCAAAAGGGGTTTGGCATGACTTACACCTAGTATTTTACAGTCAGTGACTGCTGGTATTATCTCTCAAAGGAGATAATCAAGTCAGATTCATCTGAAATGTTAGGCAGTTCTCATTTCCTCTACCTTTCTGTCCTGTTCGGACTGTATCTCGCTCCTGTGATGTTCTAATGCTTTTGCCACTGCAGAGTCAAACGCCCGCTTTTCTTCCAGCTTTTGCTTCTCCAAGGCTAATGCAATGTGCTGCTTCTCCATCGCTTTTTGTTCTGCCAGCTCTCTGTTTAGCTGGTCAATACGACGATGTGCATGAGCAACCAGGGAGTTCAAATCATCAGTGGAGAGCTTGTCAGCTACACAGAAATCACATTAAAGTGACATTATTTCACCAAACTTATACAACCACAAAGTAACTTGTTTTAATCAATTATAATTTAACTTTAACAGCTGTAAAGAAAAGCGAAGAGGGGGCCGTCCGAATGGCTCAGTTGGTTAGGAGCTCGCTCAAGAGTGCAAGCTGAGCTCTGAGCAACAGCGGTTCGAGGCCAGCCTGAGCTGAGCTGCCGTTGAGCTGCCAACAGGTGGCAGGATGGCTCAGCTTAAAAAAAAAAAAAAAAAAATAAAGCAAAGAGAAGCTAACAATTGAAGAGGTTGAGATTCTCCAGTGCAATCAGAAAGTCATAGATCGTGGCCAACAACTATGTTGTATTCAATCCCAAACAAAGTAACTGGGATGGAGTAAATGGGCCTTCAAGTTCCAGCAACCCAAATTAGTACTTTTTTTCCCCAAGATTAGTACTTCTAATCAGAAATAATTTAAACTGGCTTAATAACTCATAATAATTTTGCCTCTAAAACATCAAATTCTCTCAGATGTTTTCCTAATAGTTCATTTACTTCTTCTTAAATACATTTTATCATCTAAGACAGTGATCTGCAACCAGAGCTGTCCATCAGAATCACTTGTAGAGTTTTTAAAAATACTCATGACCAAAGATTCTCATTTAGGCTTAACCACTCACTCTTTCGCCCCCAGTTTCACACTCCAGAAGTGTTCTGATACATTACCACAGGTTAAGAATTATGGCTCTAACAGCGAAATACAGAATGTGAGAAATACTACATAATAAATGACTCAGTTCTATAATAAACAGATTGAAAAGGAAAAAACAAAATGCAGGTAAGAGATTTACTGACTAAATTCAACATGTGTATTTCTTTTGGATATTGATTTGAACAAAATTGGGGTATTTGAACACTGAACAGACATTTGATGACATTAAGGAATTACTGTTTTAGGTGTGATAATGGTATATTAATTATGTTTTTTTTTTTTTAAGTATTTACATGTAATAGAATATATTTGGAAAGTGCTTAAAAATAAGCTGTGGGAATAAATGAGACAAAACTAGCCATGTGTTGAAAATTAAAGTTGGGTGATAGGTTCACAGGAATTCATTATGGTTTTCTACCTACTTTTTAATGTTTGAAATTGTACAAAATAAAAATATACCTGTATATATATATATACACACACACATCTACAGGTCTCCAATCACTTGGTGAAACATTTTTGTAGATGTGAGAACATCAATATGAAAATATCCAAATCAGATTTATCACATGTAACATAATTCTACTTTATATTAGATGGTTTAATATATTAGATGGTTTAATATAAGGCAAAACAAAAAGACTGTTCAGTCTTTTAAGACTCGAAACAAAAGACTTTAAACATAAAAGACATATAATTACTCACCTAGGTCAGAAACAGCTACAAAGGAAAAGAAACAATTAGAAAAAAAGGATATGCATATTTCAGTTATTAATCATTAATAATTAAATAAGAATAGCCAAAAGTAAACAAGAAGGAATGAGAAACCAGTACAAAAAGCATATTTTAATACTGGAAAGCAAAATAATAAAGTTTATTTCCTAAAATTTAAAGGAATTGTAAAGCACTATTAATCAAGGTAAGTTCTAACATTTTAGAAAATAAAAGTCATTGATATTAAAAGCAGTGTTTTGGGGCCGGCCGAGTGGCGCGGTGGTTAGGAGCTGGCCTGGGATGCCAGCGGCCCCGGTTCGGATCCCACATGTGAGGGCCAGTGACACTGCCCTCTAAAAAAATAAAATAAAATAAAAAAAATAAAAGCAGTGTTTTATTTCCAGGGACTTATCTCTACTTTAGCTAAAACTCCCAACTTAGTTTGTACATACAGACTATAATTCTCCTTTACCCCCTCCATGTGCATTAGTTAATTCACTAAGACACAGTCATGACTGTTGTCAGCACCAGGTTTCTAATAACATTTGAAATAACTAATAAATTATCCTTTCTTCTTTAAAAATCTGAAAACAATGAACTTACTAAATTTGCATTTAACCTTTACAAATTAACTAAAAACCCTGACCACCTGATTCGACAGTACAGAAGAGGGAAAACATTCTGAAGAGTCTGGCCTCTCCCCGCCATGATCACAAGCACAACCATGGGAGCACCTGACAGGACAGAGGAACTGCAGCCTGACTCCTGACTCTTCTGAACAGCCTGGGTATGACCCTTGGATCCAACAAGTTCAAAGACAGGTACTTTTCATCCAAAATGGCTCTTAATTCCAAACACTTAATCTGGTATTCATGCACAGAAACACGGAACTGTCCCAACATTGAAGGTAAAACTAGCAAAGATGAACAAGGTGAGAAACAATATGTCAGTCTCAACATGGCACACAAATATGGCTATACATACTGGTCCATAAGCAATAAAGGAACTGTGCCCTGGAAATACTGACAATTTACAACTTGCTATCCTGTCCTGGCAACAGCCACATGCTCGCTTCCTAATGGTTCCTCCTACCTTCCCCACAGTGGTATCCACTAACTGAATATGGGGTTTATCATTCATGCTGTTATACTTTACATATGTACGCATCCTTAAACAATATGTGTATGGTTTTGTGTTGCATGTTCTTAAGCTGCACGTAAGTGTTATTCTACTCTATGTATTCTTCTGTAACTTTTTGTTTTTCTTAACATCTATGTTTCAGAGATATAGTTCTGGTTCATTCATTTGCACTGCAATATGTGAGGAACACTGAGCTGTTTCCAATTTTTCTACTCTTACAAACAGTGCTACTATGAACATTTTTGTGAGTATCTTTAGGTACCCATTTGAGTCTTCTTGACCACATACCTAGGAGCTGAACTGTGGATCGGGGAGTATATAAATCATCGACTTAATCAGATGCTACAACTTATGGTTCAACAAATCAATTGCTAAATGATTACTGGTAAGTTTGATTCTTCTTCATTTTCTGTGACCCTGGCCCACATACTAGGTGGCCCATATCACTTCGCCCTCGGACTACTCCAGCAGCTTTTAACCAGCTTCCTTGTCCTTAGGCATCCCTCCCTATACTGTCGTCAATCTCATAAAAATTAATTTTCTCCTCTTTACAATCATCACTCCTCACAACCTGAATGAGGGTCCTATGCTGCAATACAAATCAATGAGGCAGAGAACAGTGAGGCTAGTGGGTAAGAATAAAATCCTGGCTCTATCCCCAACCTTGAGCAAATTACTTAACCTCGGTGTCTCAGTTTTCTCATCTATAAAACGGGCATAATAACAACACTTACCTCATAGGACTGTCATACAATCTGAATAAGTTAAAAGATGTGAAGAGTCATTTAGTTTTTTTTTTGTTTGTTTGGTTTTTTTTTTTTTTTTTTTTTTTTGAGGGCAGTGTCACTGGCCCTCACATGTGGGACCCAAACCGGGGCCGCTGGCTTCCCAAGCCAGCGCTTAACCACCGCGCCACTCGGCCGGCCCTGAAGAGTCATTTAGAACACAGTGCTAGACATAAAATAATAACAGTATTAGCTACTATAATATGTTTGACACTGTTCAGCTATGATGACACAGAAACATTATTAGACAAATTATTATCGCCAGGACATTTATAACTAAGGAAAATAAAACTAGTTTAACAGCAAAATAATTGATAACACAAAGCAGTACTAACGAGTTTGGTAGAGGTCTTAAATGAGTTCAGATCTCAGAGGCAAGGATATCTATTAAGGGCTGGGATAATCGTGGAGTATTTACTATCTCCAGAGGTTCACAAGCAATCAGTAACAGTAGGAGGAAAGCTGTGTGGCTGTGGGCAGGGGTGGAAGGGAAACTTCACCAGATGCCATTTGTCCCTTTTAAATTTTGTATCATGTGAATATATCATCTATTTTAAAAATTAATAGGATATTAGGGCCGGCCGAGTGGCACGGTGGTTAAGCGTTGGCTTGGGAAGTCAGCGGCCCCGGTTCGGTCCCACATACGAGGGCCAGTGACACTGCCCTCAAAAAAAAAAAAAAAAATTAATAGGATATTAAATGGAGGTTGTGCAACAAAAAAATTCAGAGAGTGCATTACAGGGAATTTTCTTTTTTTTTTTTTTTCTTTTTTTAAAGATTTTATTGGGGAATTGGCGGAGGGGAACAGCGTTGGGGAATCGGGGAAGGGGAACAGACAAGTTGCTGTCTTTTTGTTCTTCAGTCTAGTTGCGGAGGATGTTGCTTCACTGTTGGTATCGTCATTGCGTTCTTCCCGGATGAGGCAGATCAGTCGTTGGCCTCTGGATGTCGCTCACCGCGGCTATTGACCGCTCACGCTGGCTGCCGGCCACTCACTGTAGCCTATGGCAGCCCACTGCAGCAGGGGCTGCAGCCCACACCATCACCGGGGCTCACACAGCCCAGCTCCAGGTGGAGCTGTTGTTAGCTGTAGAGGGCAGTGTCACTGGCCCTCATGTGGGATCCGAACCAGGGCCGCTGGCATCCCAAAACCAGCGCTTAACCAATGCGCCACTCGGCCGGCCCTACAGGGAATTTTCACTTTGCACATGATATACTTCTTTAATGTTGATTTTTCAACCTTGGTACTACTGACATTCTGGACCAGTAATTCTTTGTTGTGATGGGCTAGTCTGTGCACTGTATGATGTTTAGCAGCATCTCGGGCCTCTACCTACTAGATGCCAGTAGTAAGCTCCAATGTGGCAAATAAAAATGTCTCCAGACATTGACAAATGTCCTTCTCGGGGATTCAAAAATGCCTGGGTTGAGAACAACTGCTTTAATGTTTTCATGTCTTACAGTGGGCATTTTTAAAATCAGCAGAAGAATTTTTGACAAGGTAAAAACTTCTGAGGCTGGCACCCAAATTTAGTAGGATTTAGCCTACTAAATCCTACTTTGGTCTTTGGGAAGACCAAAGATCAGAATTTCAAATGTGAGAATGCAAATTCCTAAAGATAGCACTCTTAACTAACTCTCCACTAACAAAGCCTGTCCAGCCCCTTGAACCTGAAATTAGACTCCCTACCATCTACCAAGTCACATCCGTGCCAAGAAGCTTGTACCTCATGCACAGATACACAATAAACACAAAACTAATGAATAATAATTTCAAAAGGATAAGATAAAGTAGTGTGGTAGAGTGACTTGTGGAGGAAGACGGAAGAGGGAAGGTCTCAGAGGTGATAATATGTTTCAATTGTAACCTCAATGAAGCACAGCCCTTGAGAAACGCTTGACGGACAGAAATTACCGATGTGGCTCAACTAAGCCTGCTCAAGGGCAGTATTGTCCATATTGCCCTCATTACTAGCTGCTAACCAGTTTAAACAACAATGTGCAAACAAGTCACTGATCCCAGACTGAACTCTGTGTGTTTCTCCACTTTATGCTCTTTTATAAATCCTGCTTTTATTTTTGTCTTTGATATGAGTCTGATATCTCCATCTTAAGTGAGTCAACTACATTCTAAAAACTAAATGTCGGCATTATTTTTTGACAGCCTTGACTCCACTTGTTGCAATTAAATCTCCCTGACTGACCTTTATGCAGATAAAATTCCTCTACTGGTCTCTATTACCTCAGCTCCTAGGCCAGCCATGGTTCCAAGATGCAACCTTGATACCAACAGCAGAGAGGCCTGCAACCCAATTCTTCAGATCCTCCCTGACATTCAGTTTCTAACGGACAATGGCATTTAAACAGTATTTTGATTTGCTGAGACTGGTAACCTCTAATTCTTACCACCCTCACAGCACTTCCGGAAAATGTGACTATCCCCTGCAGTTACTCTGTGCCATTACTTAATCATTCAAGTTCCCTCAGTCTGCGCTATCTGCAAGGCAACAGCCACACCACCAATCTCCTTTCCACTGCACTGTCCCTGGGTGAGTTCTCAACCACAGAGCAGTCATAAGGCGTGACTTAAGTAATTCATTATGAATATTTTTTAAGTACCAAAGGTTCTGAATAATTTTACATATATGTAATATTCTAATAGAATCAAGGTTATGTCACTCTTAGTTGGATTAAAAAAATTTTTTTTTTTGAGTAACAGAGACAGAATGGAATCATGGATTATGGAATTAAACACTGGCTGGAATTTGTGTCCACTACGGCTAAAACCCTGAAAATACTGTCACAGGTGTGTCACCTGTCATGGCTGTGACTGAAACAAAATGTTGAAAACACTACTGTACAACGAATGAGATACGCATGCCACAGCAGCCTGCACTGGATGAATGGGGCTGCAGTAAGTTTAGATTAGTTGATCAGTTGTTGAAAAATGAAAATAGAAAAGTGCCAAAGCAGAAGCTGTACTTACTCATCCCTTTCCAACCTGGCAAGACTTCAGGAGTGATACTGTCCAGCTCTCGCTTAAAGTCGTCCCGAGCTTGGACTACCAGCTCATGATACTGAGACACAACCTTAGCCTGAGACTGAGCTGCTTGGACCTGGACAAACACAAGGGGTATGTGGTTAAAGTGAACAAAAAGACCATACGCACTCCAAAACTCAGAGCTTACATTCATTCATTTATTTAAGTGTGGTTGCGAATATAACAACAACATACAGAGAGAAATCTAAAGCTCAGAAAAAGTAACATAAGCCTTGTCTTTGTTTCCCTCTAATTCTATTCAAACACTAGGGGCAAGCCCTCCCAGCTCACTGTGCCCCCACTCATCATTCTCTGGGCCACAGAAACTACCAGTATAGATCAGAAGTGCAGACAGAAGATCGGCTACAAAATGGAAATTTTCAGAAGTGGTAATAACCATGACCAAAAGTGTTACCTATTATAAAAAGTATCAATGAACGATCTAGTTCGTGTCCAAGTCAAGTTTTGAAAATTGGTAACAACTAACATACTTTGCAGGGGAAAACAAAGAGAGATGGTCGGAATTTTATTATTTTCCTGAATTCTTACAATCCTTTGACTGAAGGATTATATTTAAAAGTAAAAATACTTGTAAAAGACCTAAAAACACACACCTTTTGGACCACATTATCCAGATCAACTATCATGTTGTGAAGTTTTCCCTCTGCAGCAGTTATATGAGATTTGGCCCCAGCAATTTCTTCTTTCTTTGCTTTTTCAATTACACTTTTCATCTTCTCTAACTCTTCTCTGGAAACCAATAAAACGAAACAAAGATTTAATATCATTCCTTGTTAACTTCATTAAAGAGGCTGAAGTCAATACACCATACAACTGTTTACACTCTATAAAAAAAATATATTTGAAAAAATTACTCAATGCTTTTTCAGTCAGTACACAGAGAAGCTTTCCTCATCAACAACTGAAAACACCTTGGTCAGGGCCAGCCGTAGCGCAGTGGTTAAGAGCTGGCTTGGGATGCCAGAGGCCCCGGTTCGGGTCCCACATATGAGGGCCAGTGACAATTGCCCTCAAAACAAAACAAAACAAAAAACAACAACACACTGCCATCACAAGCTTGATGTACACAGGGGTCGGCAAACTGCAGCTCGTGAGCCACATGCGGCTCTTTGGGCACGTTCTGTCTCAAAAAGTTTGCCGACCCTTGGAAGAGCCAATACTGTCCCTTATAACAGTTTAAAAATTATTCGAGAGCCACAAATATATTTTTACATAATCACCACTATGTGAATAATATCCTTGAAAAATTTTATAAATGACATTATGACAGTTTTATTTTCATTTTCTTTTTGTTTTTTGAGGGCAGTGTCACTGGCCCTCACATGTGACCTAACTGGGGCCACTGGCTTCCCAAGCCATTTATTTTCATTTTCAATTTTACTTCAGAGCCTATAGTTTAGGGGCTGCAGTTTGCTACCCCGGCAGCTCTTCCGTCTCAAAAGTTTACCGACCCTTGGACTAGAGTGAACAGGGGAAGTGGTGTGGTATGCTGGAAGACACAGGCTTCCGAAGCAGGGAGACCTGGCTTCAGCTTCCAGCTCAGCCTTTCCTTCACTGCACACATGTGTTTAAGAGATTAGAAGCAATTCATATAAGTACCTGGCACAGTGCCTGCCACATGAAGAGCACTCAATAAATGGCAGCTTTTGCAAGGATTAGGCTGATGCCCCTGCCAATAAGCAAGCACGCAAAGAAGGCAAAAGCAAGGGAGGAAGCCAAAGAGCTCACTGAGCAAATAGCCGGGTGTTGGGGAGCCTCACTATTCAGCATGTTTCATAGGTTGGATGGACTGTGGTCTGCCCACCATAACACAGACTCAGAGCCCTGACTGAGCCCCGACTCTGAGTGATGTTAGTATGTCTTAAATCTCTTAAAAGATATGCTGGCTTTCTTTATAAGGGTTTCCTTTCTCTACCAGTAATAAATATCCTAAGGAAGAAAGCAAAATTTTGAATAACAAATGATGATTCCACTATGTTGATGAGAACGTTTGTTCAAATGTAGGTTTCCACTGACAGAGGTTGATCTTGTACTTGGTTTACCTGCTTGATCCTAGTTTTAGTCAACTTCCAGAAATCACGGTCAAGGTGGCATAAAACTAACCTATTAATAGTTATAAAACTACTTGGGTAGTTAAGGCAAAGAAACTGTAAGATACTCTAAATTCTAATAAAACTGCTCAAACCATTCAAGAAAAATCTTAAATTATGGTAAAATCTCAGTAAGTCTGTAGAGATGCATCATCTAAGCAATAGCCCAAAAAAACTGTTTTTCATACAAGATCTCTTATATAGGTTTCTGTCAAGTTTATTTTGGGCTAATTATATTTTATTCCTTCTCTCCTTTTTAAACCTGTGTTTCTGATGCCAATACAGACCAAGAACAGGTAGAGAGGGGAGGGAAGGTTTTCTCTGCTCCCTCTTTCTATACAGACAGTACAAAGAAAACCCAGCCCAAAGAAAGCCACCGGGAGGCCCTAATTACGTGTTAAAGTCCATGAGTAATTACTTGGCTTTGAGAAGGGCATCGGCAGCCTCATCTACTGCCTTCCTGCGTTCCTTCAATGCACCCTCCACTGTGCGCCACTGAGCTGACTTCTTCTCACCTGCAATCTAAACAAAAAGTTTTAATTACTATATTTATTGTGGTGATTATTTCATAAGGTATACAAATGTCTAGTTACTATGCTATACACCTGAAACTAATATATTATAATATTGTATGTCAAATTGGAAAATAAATTAATTTTTAAAATAAAAATAAAAGAAACCAAATCCCATCACCAGACAAAAAAAAGTTTTAATTATGTAAACATGAGTAACTGCTATTATTGTCACAGGACAGGCCAACATGACCAAATGCAGAAACAAGTGACACTAAATTCAAAGATAAAAAGTTATATACAATAATTATCCAGAGTAGGAACTCCTAATCTAAGGTTCATGGTTAGGCTCAAAGAAATCCATGAATCATCTCCCATTAACCACCCCCTCCCACACCAAAACTGTAAAAGATTGTTGTTTCTATGCATATGGGCATTTTACAAGGAAAGATGATATTTCTATTAGATTATCAAAAGGAGATATGAAGCATAAAAATAAAAACAGTAACTTTTCATGAATTATGTTTGTTCACTAAAGCATTCTTCAATGAGGCACAGGTACTTAAAATTTTCTTAACTGCAGGTCTGTCTACCAGAATCATTGTTTAAGGATAAGTAGAAAGTTTACACATTTGTAGGGACCTTACTTCTCCAAAACATATCCTAAAGAATAAATTTCTGTAGTTTGTAAGGTGAAAATCAACTAATGTCAACAATCCCCCAAAGCTGAGTTTTGTAGAATATGAATTATATGTATATAAAAATAAAGTTTACATATAGAAATAAAAGTCTCCCAAGAAAATTCGTTAGGCAGGTCCAATATGGTTTTGTTCCAGCATTGGAACTGATGGCCACTTCTTCAACAGAGCAAAGTTGGCTCACATTTAGGAAACAATGTACCAAAACCAAAACCAGGGCCGGCCGAGTGGCACAGTGGTTAAGCGCTGGTTTGGGAAGCCAGCGGCCCTGGTTCGGGTCCCACATATGAGGGCCAGTGACACTGCCCACAAAAAAACAACAAAAAAAACCCAACCCAAAACCTAAACAATAACCGCCCCCTAACTCCCAACACTATAATCACACTCAGCACAGCTAGATGCTCACACTATGAGACATAAGATTCCCGGATCCCAAAGGCACAGATGAGTTCAGATTCCATCCTCCCCACATTCTGCACTGTCTACACAATGAGTGGAATGTTATTGGGAACTGTCTATTTTAGGTTATTTATTTTTTTTGAGGGCAGTGTTACTGGCCCTCATATGTGGGACCCAAACCGGGGCCGCTGGCTTCCCAAGCCAACGCTTAATCACCACACCACTCGGCCGGCCCAAGATTATTATTATTATTTTTAAAGATTTTATTGGGGAATTGGGGCAAGGGAACAGTGTTGGGGAATCGGGGAAGGGGAACAGACAAGTTGCTGTCTTTTTGTTCTTCGGTCTAGTTGCGGAGGACGTTGCTTCACTGGCCCATGTTGATATTGTCATTGTGCTCTTTCTGGATGAGGCAGATCGGTCGCCGGCCTCTGGATGGTTGCTCATTGCAGCTATTGGCAGCTCACGCTGGCTGCCAGCCGCTCACGTTGGCTGCCAGCCACTCACTGTTGCCTATGGCAGCCCACTGCAGTAGGGGCTGCAGCCTACACCATCGCCGGGGCTCACACAGCCCAGCTCCAGGTGGAGCTATTGTCAGCTATAGAGAGCAGCGTCACTGGCCCTCACATGTGGGATCCGAACCGGGGCTACTGGCATCCCAAAACCAGCTCTTAACCAATGTGCCACTCGGCCGGCCCCCAAGATTATTTTTAAATTAACTATTTTAAATTATTCTTTTCTTTCCTTCCTTTTGCCAAGTGCATATAGTTAAAGTGAATGTGTTCTGTGCAGATACGAGGCAAAACTACCTTATAGCTTATCTTGAAAGCACACTGTGCTAGAACTCTGGAGGTGAACAGGAACATTCTAAATTATCAAAGAATAAAAATACTTTTATCTAGGAAAAAACGACTGAATTGGTTCAATAATTGTATTTCGAATTACCCAAAGGGCACTGCAGGGGCTGCTGCACACCCAGAACTGTTTCTCAGTAAGCTGTGTCCTGGGCCATGGATGCCCAACTTGTACCTTCCCTTATTAGAAATATAAGTGGTTCTGCCTCTGCTGTCTTGGTCCTGCTGCTTTGGGAGAAGGACTCAGCAAAAGTAGTAATGCCTCTGGTTTGCGTCTTTCAGACCAATTCTCCAAACCGACATCTAGCATGGTTTTGTTTTAAAGATACCTCTATTATCAATGGAAAGTTTAAAGAGCCAAGTTCCTTATGGCAGGGTTAACCTTGCCATTGAACCACTGTGGCAGTCAGAGGAAGCTTTTCAGAATACCATTTTTAAATGCTTAAAATGGAAGTAAAAGATTACAAAGGAACCCAAATACATTGAAATATGGTCATAAAATATGTATTTTTTAATTCTCTGAAACAGAAACCAAGACCTAATGGTAGGACTAATAAACACCCTAATTAAGAAGTAGTGAGGGACATAAATGATATTTCAAGAGATATGCAAGTATATAGTATAATGTGATATGAAAACACCCATGCTTTCTATTGGTGACAAAATTACAGGTACTGCTAAAACTACTGCAGTTTGTTGCCAATATTCATAATTCAAGGAAAAGATTTTGAGGCTAGGGAAAATAAAGATGTTTACCATCCAAGTTCAACAAATCCCTGAAGTCTATCCACAGAACCCACTCCAAGATTAAGAATTCCAGCTTTTTGGGGCCGGCTGAGTGGCTCAGTTGGTTATAAGCGCAAGCTCTGAGCAACAGGGTTGCCGGTTTGTTTCCCACATGGGCCAGTGAGCTGCACCTAAACTGAGCTGCCAACAGGTGGCAGGATGGCTCAGCTGGTGAGAGCACATGCTTCTAACAAGGCAGTTCGACTTCCACACGGGATAGTAGGATGGTGGGCTGCTGCACCCCCCACTCCCCTCCCCCACTAAGATTGAACACAGCACCTTAAGCTAAGCTGCCGCAAGCTGCTGACGGGTGGCCGGATGGCAACTGGACTTGGGGCTGAGGTAGCTGTGCCCTCTACAACAAAGATTGAAGGATAACAACTTGGCTGTTCCCTTCCCCCAATTCCCCAATAAAATCTTTAAAAAAAAAAAAGGATTCCAGCTTTTAGAAGAAATTTTTGGTATTTTTCTTCTATCTTTGTATCTCATGTTTTTTGTTTTTATGTTCTACATAAATTGTTGCCAAGTGACAAAGCAAATTAATGAAGATGAATAATGAAGATGATGTTTCAGTGAATTACCACCTTAGCCATCTTGCAAAATAAAATATATTAGGCAGAGATGCTAGTTTGGGCCATATCAGTACCTTGTCATGTATAACAAATTTTCCAAGACTCTATAGTATGCTATAAGAAGAACCTGGTTTTGTATTAACAGCTGTTTATAACTAACCCAAAAATACTTAAAATCATGTAAGTGTTAATGACATATCTCCCTTTGTTAAAGATATTCCTGCTTACAGAGGCCCAAGGGTAAGCTGTCCAGTAAAACAGACATTAGAATCCTCTACAATCAAGCCAAGTCCAACTGTGTACAAACACTGCTTTGATAAAGTAATTCTGTGTATACCACAGAGTTCCTGTGCACCTGCAGCTTCTTTTACTAGAAAAAACAGAAGCTGGAATCCATTTTAACATCTCAAAACATCTGTTCATAGTTTTCTGATTATTTTGGAACACTAGTTAATACTTCCTCGTCTAGTTAACTGCCACTATAAGGTGTTCGTTAGTTGGAAAATCTTGATTGCAGTAGATTTCATACTGTCTAATCCACATGCACTACATATATGTGTTCACGGGGAAGAGGAAATACACGCTAATGTAGCCTTCCACCAGTGTAATATCAAATATTTCAAGCTTCACATCAGTGCCCTTCTGAAAAATATCGGTCCATTTGGGTTCAAACCCAACTTCCTGATACCATGCAATTTCCAGCCTTCCCTCAGCTGTACAACCAGCCTGTTAAATATTCTCTGTATGGTTTCCACTTTCCTGACTGGACTCTGAGTGAATTTTTTTTTCTTGGACTTCGAAGAAAACAATTATCTTTAAATTTTCAAAGGTTGTAGCTTTTGGCTGTTTATACCAAAGATCTAATTTAACTTTTTTTTGATATACCTAAGACATGAAGGCAAATCTGAACTAATAATTCTTGTACCATATCATTGCTGTGAGATAAAACACATGTAAAATTCATTAAAAAGAACATTTAGGGCTGGCCGAGTGGCGTGTGTGAAGTGTGTTTAAATTTTTTAAAAACCATACAGCTGTGGTGACAAAGTAACTACTGATTATACGTGATTCTGATCTATGCGATTTATAGTTTATATATTTTGTTCTTTTTTGGGAGGTGGAGGGTATAATTGAAATCTTTATTTTACTAAGTCTCCGACCAATTTACATAGTGCATCTCTCCATTCATTTAGGACTTTTTAATTTATTTATTATTAGTGTCAGGTGTACAAAACAACATAATAGACATTGACACCCCTCACAAAGTGATAACTCCAGCAAGTCTACTACCCTTCTGACACCGTACATAGCTATTATAATACCACTGGTATATTATATATACCACTGAATATTCCCTATGCTGTACTTTTTATATCCTGTGACTATATATATATTTTTTTGTATTTTGTTCTTTAAATGACTTGGTGTCAAGATATATTTTTATATATTGAATAACTGAATATAATTATAAAGGAAACTTTTTGAGTCCCAGTATTACATTTTTCAATCAATGTAATTACTTCATTCTTTGAAGTATTCAATGTAAGTTAAATAATCAGCATGGGCATGTAAAATAGCTGGTGTTTTAGGGTACATGGGATCTCTGTATTACTTCTTACAACTGCGTGTCAATCTAAAAGTATCTCAAAATAAAAAGTTTATTTAAAAAAATGGTTGGCAATTTTAAAGCAAAAAATAGAAAGCAAATAATAAATGCATTTAAGCACTATTAAGACATGAAGGCAAATCTGAACTAATTCTTGTACCATATCATTGCTGTGAGATAAAACACATGTAAAATTCATTAAAAAGAACATTTAGGGCTGGCCGAGTGGCGCACTGGGCAGGAGCTGGCTCTGAGCAGCGGGGCCCCGGTTCAGATACCACATGAAGGCCAGTGACACTGCCCTCTATAGCTAAGATGGTGAACAACAGCTTGACCTAGAGCTGAGCTGCTGTGAGTCGCCGGAGATGGTGTGGGCTGCAGCCCATGCTGCAGTGGGCTGCCATAAGCTACAGTGAGTGGCCAGTAGCCAGCATGAGCTGCCGTGAGCCACTGTGAGCAGCCGTCCTATGGCCGGCGAGCGACTGCCTCACCTGGGAAGAGCGCAATGATAATACCAACACGGGCCAGTGAAGCAATGTCCTCCACAACTAGACTGAAGAACAAAAAAGGACAGCAACTTGTCTGTTCCCCTTCCCCAATTCCCCAATAAAATCTTTAAAAAAAATAAAAAAACATTTAAAGGTTTTTCTTTTTTTTTTAAGACAATTACTTTATATTTTTGCCACTTAGTGAGAGAAGGCCATCTAGGAGGAAAAAATCAGTTTCTTAAATACTACATGTCTAATCACCCTTTGGCTCACCTCTGAGTTGTCCATGGCTGCTTTCAGTATGCTGGAGTGGGCACTGACGGCCTGGATTGCAGCATTCTGAGCTACAACGGCCTGCTGAGTGATGCCAGCAGTTTGGTTCAGAGCATCTTCTAATCTCTTGGCTAGGGCTAAATTAAAAAGAATCATTAAAAAGCAGATCCCTTCCCACAAATGACTTTATTTTACACTTTCACTCTTCACCTACTGCGTTTTCCACCACCTTTTCCCCAAAGGGTTAAAACAACAAAAAAACACACATTTAGAGAATCAAAGTTTCATGTAAAAGTATGATAAAATATTAATTATTATTGAATCTTGATGATAGCTCTGAGGGTGTTCATTATACTGTTTTTACTTTTACATCAATTTTTTCAAAATAAAGGAAGTGTTTTAGGGTTTTTTTAAGGAAAAAATTAGGACACTACAGTCCCTTTTATCCATTAGAGGCTATAAATTCAGCAATAACAACCAGCATTTTTCATTTTAAGTAAAAATCTTATAGGTCCACAGGGAAAAAGAGGTACCCATTTTCATCTCCTCAGCAGGAAGGGATATTCACTATAAATTATCTGTATCACCAAGATATAAGAAGATAACAGACACACAAGAGAAAAAAAAGACAAGCACGAAAACATGCAAACAAAGAAAAGGTAGCTTGGAAATGGACAGTATTTTTCCACAAAGGACTTAAGAAATAGCTGACACCAGTATTCAAGACGCTACCACCTATTGAGATCACATTTCTATATGCTGCTTCAGGTATCAAAAAGAAACCTAATCTTTTTATTTTATTTTTTTTACAGTAAAGCAAGGGATGATTTTAGATACAATATTAAAATGGAAAAACGGTCATCTGAAGAAAGAAGGCCAGTGAAAATACAAATTTATCAGCTATCAGATGACAAAAAAAGGGAAAAATATATTTGGCAGGTGAGACAAAAACAAAAGATGATTTTGAGCAAAAGAAGCATAAGCTAGACATGGACAAATAAAACCTGATGAACTATATATGGTACTTCTGCAACATAGATAAAAGGAGAAAGCGCACACTAATACCAAGACGTAAATGTGAGATTGAAGTTAAACCGAAGACACAGGGAATACGAAGATATGGGAACATGCATGAATTAATGGTGAGACATTCAAGCACAAATAACAGTACACCACTTTACAGAGGCCCAAAGATCCGCTGGCTGTAAGCCCTCTTCAGAGGTCTACTCACTGTGTTTTGAGATATATATATATTTTTTGTTATGAGTTGCAAAATATATATGCGTTCCATATATATTTTGGATATTAACCCTATATCAGATATATGCTTTGCAAATATGTTCTCCCGTTCCATAGGTTGCCTTTTTGTTTAGTTGATTGTTTCTTTTGCTGTACAGTTTTTCAGTTTGATACAGTCCAACTTGGTTTTTTGTGCTTTGATTCTTGATAAAATTTTTACACGCACACATATGTATACACACATTTTTAAAGTAAAGTTGGGGGGAAAAACTAAGAGGTAACAGACAAAAATCCTGAAAATTTTCACATTGCCCAAAATGAAAGAACTAGACAAAGAAAAAAAAGGAGCATGATGAAACAGTACACATTGCCATCTTAAATTTACCCCTTATTTCAAGGTGTCCATATGATCAAAGGATAAGAATGAAAAATAAAGAAAAAATATGAATAAAAGAAAAAAATGATCTCTGATTTGTAGTAGAGAATTCAGGAAAAATTAAGTGGGGAAAAAACAGAAATACTTCACCTGTTTAGAAATTATTTATTCAACATTTTCAACTATTTGTTAACATGGTCAAGAACTCAGAAGAACGTTTAAAAAAAAAAAATCCAAGTAGCCAAACTAATGCCCTACATCTATGCCCTTCTGCCCCTTCTGCTGTTTATACCATTCTAACAAACTGGCCTCCTCAGAGGAGGGCAAAACCAACACATGAGAAAGAAACAGGCACGACTCTAGGCAGAAAGAAAAACAGAAGTGATGGGAGAGAATAAAAAACAAACACTATAAACATCTGTCATAAGAATTTAAAACAAACATCGCTCAGTCCAGCAAACAGGTACATGCCCACTACCTCCAGAGACATTGACATATTTCAGCACGTAGGACAGTACAATAGATTATGTTCCACGTACCTTGACTAAGACAGGAAAATACATTTTTACGCATCTAATATCTTTTTATAGATCATCAAAAAACTTAACACTGAAACTTAAAAGGAAATACCCTTCGGTTAGCTAGAAACCAGTAATGTGTGGAACATTTCACTCCCTACTATAAAGAGAGTTCAGAGGCTGGGTAATAAACCAGGGTAGGGTGTAAGCCACCCTGACCTGCACAAATGACTTTATGAGTCTAACAAAAGATTCTCAGGAAAGCTGACAAAAAAAAAAACAAACCAAAACAAAAAACCCCCACAATTTCTGTTCACCAGAGTATAAAGAATCCTCACTAACCATAATAAAAACAAATGGAGATTTGTTTTATGGAGATAGTACATATATTATTTGAAGTTTACTAACTGTAAACTAAGAAGAGCCCTTGTTACTGAGTAAAAGAAGTTCAGATGGAAAGAACACAAATGATGAAATAAAGATGGTGAAGACAGCAATGCTACTAAGGATACAAAAGAAACCATGACTAGCTGATAGATGAGAAACTTGTACCAATGGTTGGAGGAGAAAGCAAAAAGCAACTGACAGATGACCCGAATTATTTAAGAAGCCGTCTGGTTTACATACACTCAAGCTTAGCTTGTTCTTGCTTTTCCTGCTGAGCAAGGCGAGCTGCCACTTCTTCGGGTGGTCGCTCCCGTATAGAGGATGAGGATGCTTCCTCTTGCGGCAAAAGTAAATAAGAGGAAATCACATTTCAGCACAGAATCTCAACAGCTCACAGGGATATAAAAATACCTTCGGTTGTACTTGCCAGCTATATCAACTAAGGGCATTTCTGTTATATGGACTCTAAAACCACATTGTCACTCAATGGATTTCAATATGAAGAAATAAAGATCGGCTCTTAAACCCCTTGTTTTCAAAGATTTATTCAAACTTTGAAATTCCCTAAGCAAGTCTGCAGGCTTTAAATGTGTACTTACATAGTCTCTAGGGGTTGTCTAGGCACTAAATAATTCCGATGAGCAAATCATTTATAAAACCACAAATATAAATTAAACTACCTGAAGTTGCAGGCTTGGGTTTTCTTTCACCAATTTGCGGGTGATCAGTTTTTATAGATTCCTCATGCTGAACCACAGGGGCTGGGACCGACAGTGTATCACCTGCTGCAGAAATAATTTGAGCTGCCTCTGTAAGTGCTATAAATATACGTTACTTGTGGTATTTATAGTTTCCTGGGTTAAGAGAGAAACATGAATGTACTACTACTATCACCCACTTCATGTTTGGCTCCTTGAAACTAATGCATGTGCTGCCACAATTCAAACATACAAATAGGGGCGCTGCCCACCACAGACACAAACCCACATGAGATGGACAACGGCTGGGAAAGCACAAGAGACAAGGGTCTTGTCAGCATCCACCTGCACATTAACCATCACTATTCTCAGGAAAGGCTTCCAGTAGTATGAAGTGGGTACTAAATCTTAACATGTGAGAGGTGGACACAAGATTTACAGAAAATGGAAAAATAGTAACAGGAAAAAAGAGCCTGTAATAAAGAAGGCAGACAAAAGAAAGTAACTAACCAAAAAATGTTTTTTAATTGAAGAGTGGTAGAGATGAAAGAGGTGTGAGCAAGAACAAGGTGACAAATTTAAACACAAACAAAAGTTCACAGTGAAGCTAGTGCATTAGTGAAGAATAGAACTCAGTTAAAAACTATTTCACAGACATATTTTTAAAGACAGGAAGGTTGAAAAAAATCAAGAGCTTGTAAATTATAAATAAAAGTGTTAATGGAAGAGAAAATGAGTAATTCTAAAGGTGAAATAGAGGCAGTGGAAAAGCAATAAAATGGAGAAAATATTTTTTAAATAAACTAAAGGTACCACTTAAGAGATAAAGCTGGATTATCACAAAACCTATTAACTGGTTTCCTTTCTCTGCCACTGGTCCCTTATCTATTCTCCATAATAGCCAGTGATCTTATAATAAAAGTCATATATCAATCCCCTGGCTCAGAACCCTCCCAAGGCCTTCCCATCCGACTCAGACTATAAAGCAGAAATCTTACGGTGGCCTCCAAAGGCTTGCCACAATAGGTTTTCTGCTTCCTCTCTGACCTCATTTGCTAGTGCTCTTTTGCCCCACTCCAGCTTCATTTGCTCCTTTATAGAAAATGCAAGACTTTGTACTACCTAATCCATCTGCCTGAGATGCATTTCCCCACCAGCTTTTACACGACTCACTCCCTCATCTCTGTAGTCTTTGCTCAAATGAAATCTTCCACGTGAGACTTTCCTTATCACTCCATTTAAAATCACAATTATTTCCTCCGATACTTATCACTGTCTGACAGCCTATACATTTTACTTATGTATTTAATATATGATCTTCTTACCCTCATACTACTATGAAATATTCCCAGAGTCTGTTTGTTTTTACTATTTTGTTCATTGCTATATCCCCAGTGCCTAAAAGAATGCTTGGAACATAGTAGATAGTGAATGTTTGCCCAGAGAAAGAATATCAAATGATTTAATCAAGAATAGAAGTGACTAAGTAGAAACATAAGAAGTTCAAATATATTACTGAATATGTTAGAGTTAGTTAAGTGCTGTAAACTAGAGTGGAATTACTGATAAATCATGAAGGGAAAAAATATCTATAGATCCAGACTAGATCAGATACTTTCGTCACTAAGAAAGAAGAGGAAGAAAAATAGATGGAAAAATAAAAAATCTTAAAATCTAAAGGAGGGAAAGGCTAGGAGTCTGATAAACAATTGTAAAAGAAAAATAAAGTGTTGCAAGCAAGACAATTCTTGCCATTACCCTCACTCAGTAGCTGTTATTAATAAAGCCCAATTCCATTATCTCTCTTCACCTTCAAAATGAAAGCAATGATAAGTGAGAATAATCCTTCTGCAAAGTGAGAGCTAGGGACCAGAAGGGTTCTTCATGTAGGGGGGCCTCCCACTTAACATTGGGTAAAAACACAATAAAACAATTCATTTACCTGTATTTTTTTTTTGCATTTTAAAAAATTTAATTAAGTATATTGGGGTGGCACTGGTTAATAAAATTATATAGGCTCCTAGTATACAATTCTATAAAACATCATCTATATATTGCATTATGTGTTCATCACCCAAAGCCAAATAATTTTAAAAGAATGATTCTAAATATCGGTACCTGCTGCAGCTGGACTGTCTCCCTTTTGTTTCTGGAGCTGTGAGCCGGGCTGTTTAGATTCTTTCATTACCTCTGATACACTTGAGATTTTTAATGGACCAGACTGAATCTTGGAAATGAAAAACATTCAACCATTTCAGATGTAATAGTGTTTATTCAAAAAGGAAGCATAATGTGTATTATTTCAAAAGTCAAGTCTCTAGGCTTCTAAGATAAAGTTAACACTTTGCAATATACATACTTTATTAACCATGGTAAGAGAAGCCATCATACTAGAAGAATGCAGTCCACAAACTTCATTCCAAAGCTTCTCTTAGGGCAACTAATAAAGTACATGACATATGACTTTCCCTTTGAACACCACACTTTCCATACACAACATTGAAAAGGCTATTTCCATTTGCTTCCTAAGTCACATTGTCTTCTGGATACATTCAGTTAGAAACAAATTGTTTTGAGGCTTTAAGTAAAAATGAAAATTAGTTTTTTAATCTTTAATCTCCAGCAATCATGCAAGTACACACTAAACTAACTATATAATCCAATTGTCACGCCTGCTTTTCTCCTTCTCAATTACTACCTGCCTTAAGTTAAAGTACTGTTCATTAATAGAATTGCCAGATGATGTGCCGGAGAAAATTACTGAGCAACAGAAATCCAGTAATACCTTGGTTTGCAAGCATAATTTGTTCTGGAAACAAACTACTCGTATTGCAAGACATCGCTCATTTACCCAGTTAAAATGTATTAGAAATGTTTGCTTGTCTTGCGGAACACTCGCAAACTAAGTTACTCGCAATCCAAGGTTTTACTGTATTCTCATTTACCACCTATGTTGTCCCACTTTTTGCCAGAACTTGGCTGTGGGACTCTGATATTACTAAAGATGACTACTCTAACAAAACAGAAATGGTTTTGAACTTTG
This sequence comes from Aselliscus stoliczkanus, assembly GCA_033961575.1. Classification (NCBI taxonomy): domain Eukaryota; kingdom Metazoa; phylum Chordata; class Mammalia; order Chiroptera; family Hipposideridae; genus Aselliscus; species Aselliscus stoliczkanus. The sequence goes on from CM066730.1 coordinate 93,302,837, forward strand.
TCACTATCAGAAATTAAATATACAGAGTGTGCCAAAAAATTATATACACATTTTAAGAAAGGAATTAAAATTGTAATACTCAATATATACCAATAACAAAAGATGAATATAAGTCATGTGTATACATTTTTTTTGGCACCCCCAGTATGCATTTTCTTTTTTTTTTGAGGGCAGTGTCACTGGCCCTCATATGTGGGACCCGAACCGGTGCTGCTGGCTTCCCAAGCCAGTGCTTAACCACCGCGCCACTTGGCAGGCCCTGCATTTTCTTTTTAATAATTTTTTTTTTTTCTGAGCCATCCTGCCACCTGTTGGCAGCTCAGTGGCCGCTCAGTTCAGGCTGGGCATCGAACTACTGTTGCTCAGAGCTCAGCTCACACTCTTGAGCCAGCTCTTAACTAACTGAGACACTCGGCTGGCCCAAATTTTATTTTTTTAAATCATGAAATTCATGCTCACTGTAGCAAGCAAAATAATATCAAGATATATCAATGGTTTTAATCTGCCTCTCTATTGTTCCTTTCCCTTCCAACACTCCCAGGAAACCACTGCTAAGAGCCTTTCCCACCAGCATAAACTCAGGTATATACATATTTTTTTCATTTCTTTAAACAAACTACAGTAGGGTTATTATTATACAAATTACCATGTAGTCGCTTTTATTCATTTAAGAATATATCATGGACATTCTCTTCTGGGTCAAGAAATTCTTTTTAGTGGCATAATATCCTAATTAATTGCATATCATAATTATGGGTTACAAAACCCATAATTTAGCCAATTACTTCCCTATTTTTGGTCATTCCTTTCCTGTTTTATTTTGTTAAACATCTGTATTTATCTATCTGAAAAGCACTGTAGTAGGTATCTGTAATAAAACAGTTTGCCACAAGAGGAATTACTGGGTCAAAGGGTTGTATATTTTTAAGATATTAACAGACCATTTTCACGTAAGACTCTAGCAAATCACACTCTCACAATAAATGTGTCTGTGTATAAATATGATCTATTTCCAGACCAGCTGTTCTATTCTCTAATTTCTAATCCTGTGCCAAAACCTTTTTGTTTTATTAAAGTAGGATTATAACGAAGTCATCATCCGGAAAAGCAAGTGTCATCTGACCCTCCTCATCCCAACACTTTTTCAAAATGTTCTTGGCTACAACATTTTATTTATTTAATGAATATTATTTATTCTTCCATACGAACTTGAAAATCATCTTTTCTAATTCTTCAACCTCTAAAAAAATCTATTAGAATTTTTATTAGATGTGTATATGTATATGTACATGTATACATCATTTCTCTCAAATACATACAAATTTAAGAGAAATACATATCTGAGAGAAATGGCACTTTTAAGATACTAAGTCCTCTCCAGGAATGTAATAGTTGTCTCCATTTAGGCCGGTCTTATTCCATGTCCATTAAAAAGATTTTTAGGGGCAGCCGAGTGGCGCGGTGGTTAAGCGCTGGCTTGGGAAGCCAGCGGCCCCGGTTCGGTCCCACATATGAGGGCCAGTGACACTGCCCTCAAAAAAAACAAAAAACAAAACATGATTTTTACGTTTATCTTCTCTCAATGCTTACCATCTATGCATAAACAACAAAGTTGGCACTAAGAGGGTTGTAACCATAAAATAAGATGCAGTTTCTAAAAGCAACAAGTTGGTAACAACGCACAACAGTACAGAATGCTGAATAAATGGTAAATTTTAAAATAAAAACACTAACTGCTATTGCAATTCGGAAGTGAGAAAATTCACTTTGGTCTGTGTATTGAAGGACGTAGGACTTGAGGAGAATATTGTAGGCAAAAGAAAGAAGTAATTCCAGGTAGATGACCATCATGGGAAAAGTCATGCAAATGGAAGGGATCTTTTGTTTAGTTCTCTGCTTTAACTGAGGCCCTTGAAACAGTGCCTGGTACATAGTAATCACTTGATAGACATTTGTTGAATAAATGAATGAACAGAAAACACAAGGCATATTTGTCTCTAGTCTTTAAATCTGCTTCAAAGATAAGGTAAAATGGCATGAAGCTAAGAACTTACGTGCAGGGCCATTCAGAGTTTCCACTGGAAAGGCAAATGAAAGCCAGACTGCCAAAAGTATCAAATGTCAACCTAAGAACCAGTAAAGACCATAAACTATGGAATAAAGAAACCAAGGGCCAGCTCCTAGGCTAACCGTTAACCACTCCTGACTTCACTTTCCTTATTCAGAACATGAGACAATCTCTAAAGTCTCTCTAGTTTTTACAATCTGTGGTCTTGTCTTTTAAACAATAGGGAATGTATAAAAGTTCCTTGATAAGTGATATCATGATCATGAAAGCATGATAGTACTTATTTTATAAGATTCTCTGGTGTTGAAATGAGGATGGCCTAGATTATTATGCTGGGAGAACAGATCTGGAGGCGGGTGGAGACGAAGAAAGATGGGAAAGGCTGTGTTAGAGGAAGAGAAAGGAGTCTAGTTTGTAAGCTAATTTAAGCATGAAGTGGGATAAGGACACTGGTAATGCAAGAAAAAGAAAAAAATAGTAGATTAAATACGATAACATACCTAACAAAATATGGGCAACTATGAAGATGAATCCAAGAATTCTAAACTAGCTGCTGACAGCATGGTACTATTTTTTTTTTTTTTTTGAGGGCAGTGTCACTGACCCCCATACGTGGGATCCGAACCAGGGCCGCTGACATCCCAAACTAGCTCTTAACCACGGCGCCACTTGGCCGATCCAGCATGGTACTATTTTTAATACAAAAAAAAAAAAAGCAAATCAGGAAGAGTAATCCTATGTAAGTTTTGAGATAGTACAGTACGGATCTCCCATGTTATCCAACTAGAAATGTTCAGCAGGGTAGCTAAGTGGAATGAGAAGAGGCCTAGGCTACTGGGAGAAACAAGCCATGTACAAAGAATGACACCTGAAGTCACATCAAGTGAGAACTACTCTGAACCCTTCAGCCTGACACCAAGCTCCCAGAACTACTTCCAGCTCTTTCTCCTGGGTCACGTAGCTTCAAATAGACCCAGGATTTTAGAATGAATCCACAGAATTCTGCTCCTTGACTACTGAAGCTAAAAAGCTGTCTCCCTCAGCCAGTAGAGGCATTTTAAAGTTCACAAGGAAGAATAAATGATGTAGAAATTAACCATGACTATTTTGAAAAAGCATGTTTGTGGGATGAGGGTTGTCAGAAAACACTTGCTTTTCTTAGTAACTTTGTTACCAGATTGGTCTTTAGGCCATGCCAGATAGTAGAGAACAAAAGTCCTGAACTTATAAGCATGTCCAGCTTCACAACATAAATACTCAATACTAAATCAACAAAAATCCATGCTCTCTTTTATAAACATCTTTTCAAGAAATTGTTTGAATGAAGATATATTTAAGATGTTTTTAAAAAATTTTAAGCCTGATGGGGGAAAAAGGGGGTAAAACTCTGAAGAATATGCACCAAGTCCAAGGAATACCAATCAGTACTAAAGAACTAATCCGGATGTACCTGAAAATTCTGAGATTCCGTTTTGTGGCCTAAAAGGAGCTATTGTTAACGAAAACATTTGGGTTCTGTGTCATGACCTTTCTACGTTTATGTTTTTACTGTTGTAAGTCAGAGCTTGATAGCTGCAGTGGTGTAGGCTGACACTGACCCCGTCGGTCCCAAGGCAGCCAAGGTTCCCTCTGTCCGAGCTGCCTTTTCCATTTACCCTCATTTGCCACACAATTATTTTCTATGTGGTGTGCACTAAATGAGAGCACTTAGGGGCCTTCCAAAGGCATAAAAATTCAACTCTAGAGATTAATATTAAAGAAAACTGACAAACATATCTGGCAAGTTCTACTGAATTATTCGTGCGAGATACTTTCAAGATGAAGACAACCTGCACTTAAAAGTATTCCATAGGCTAAATCGAAATAATGTTTAAAACTCTTACCGGCTTCTTTGGCAATGGGACATTATAAGGTGGGGAACCAAGAACCATCTCAAAGAGTTTGTCTGAGTAAGGTATGGTTTTCTCTACACTTTCCCGGAAATGGGAATCCCATTTAGCATACAGGATAGTGCCACCAATACCTCCACCAACAAACACAAGACCAGCTCCAATAATTTTGCTAGGCGACAACCTGAGGGAAAGAAACAGGAAACACATTTATATTTCTTGGCTTTCCTAAGCCTACTCAAAAATCTCTAACTTCTACTTTTCTACCACTGATTCAGATCACAGCAGCCAAGTTTATCACCACAGTGCACGTTCCCTGATTTATTTAAACATGTCTGTAATAAAAAATTATTTATTTATGGATAACTAAAAAAAAAATTTAAATACAGTAATGGCTAGAATAGGAAGAATGAAGCAATGTTAACACTTAAAATTCAAGATATTCACAATCAGGAGAATTCCTTTGAACCCAAAAAAAGAAACATCACGAACTTTGAGGGTGCCTCTTTCCTTACACATTTCTATAAATACAATAAAAGATAATACAAACATCAAATAGAACAAATACTTTTTAAATAACAATGTGCTGAGTTCTGGATATAAATCTATTTGTCATAGAATGGAAGATAGCACATGGGGTGGGTGGGGGAGTCTACCTTGAACACCATCCAATTAACAAAGAACCAAAAAGATCATCATAACAAATTTTCACCTATAAATAAACAATGTTCCAAAGATGTTACAGTAAAGCTCCAGTGTTTGTATACCTTTAACAAAAAAGGTTTTAGGCAGCTGTTTCCATATTCAAGAAAACACACACACACACACACACACACACACACACACACACACAGTTCTTAGCACACAGGTAAAAAAGCCTGTTGACAGGGCAAGTCTACATACCCAGAACTGCCTGAAGTAGAGTATCTACGGCATGGTCGTAATGGACGGAGGACAAATTTCCCACAGAAACAACTCTAGAGAGAAAGGAGGAAACATCACAAGCAATTCAGTTAAAGAAATCTGGAAAGTTTTTAGGATTAGTAACTCAGAAGTAATACTTTTAGTCCAAGTGTCTTCACTAAACAAAAAATTATTTTACTTTCAGAAATCAATTTACCATGAAACATGTTCATAGACCCTTAAAAACAGTGGTGCTTCCTGCACAAGGCTCATATAAAATTACCGTTAAGGTTAAAAAAAAATTACCAGACTATGATCGATTAGCACTTTTTTTTTTTTTTTTGAGGGCAGTGTCACTTGCCCTCATATGTGGGACCCGAACCGGGGCTGCTGGCTTCCCAAGCCAGCGCTTAACAATCACACCACTCGGCTGGCCCTCAATTAGCATTTTTAAGTGTTAGGTATGCTAATTATTTCTTGGATACAATTGTGATTTTCCATGTTTTCCTAATTAGTAAGAAAAAATAACAATAGTATAAAATATCTATTTTTACATTGTAAACTTAATTTATTTTATATTATTGCATAAAATAATTTTAAATGCTCAAGTAAATATTTATCTTCATATAACTAGTCTATCTGCACCCAAAAAGCAATTAGGACAATACTTTGTGATTTGTTTTAATCAAAGTAAAGCACATAAACTCTAATGTTTCTTAACAATATGTGGATCTCTTTTTTTTTTTTTTTAGATTTTATTGGGGAATTGGGGGAGGGGAACAGCGTTGGGGAACTGGGGAAGGGGAACAGACAAGTTGCTGTCCTTTTGTTCTTCAGTCTAGTTGTGGAGGACATTGCTTCACTGGCCCAAGTTGGTATCGTCATTGTGCTCTTCTTGGGTGAGGCAAATCAGTCGCCGGCCTCTGCATGGCGGCTCACAGCGGCTCTTGGCAGCCCACTGCAGCAGAGGCTGCAGCCTACACGGTTGCGGGCGATTCACAGCAGCCCAGCTCCAGGTGGAGCTGTTGTTCACCATTTTAGCTGTAAGGGCTGTGTCACTGGCCCTCATATTGGGATCCAAACCGGGGCCACTGGCGTCCCAAGCCAGCTCTTAACCAATGCACCACTCAGCCGGCCCCTGTGGATCTCTTAAATAAAACAAATAAATGCACATCTAAGTAGTACTATTTGGGGAAGGTTCTCATAAAGATAGTCATAGCTATCACTCTGAAATTTCAAATTTATTACATGAATAAATAAAGTCTTTATTGTATCAATAAGAAAACCAAACTGCAACAAGTCAAGGGGGAAAAATGCTTTCTCTAGGTTCCTTGATGAGATTGCATCCAAGGAATATCAGAAAAATACAAACTTCCTTTTTTTTTTTTTTTAAAAGATTTTATTGGGGAATTGGCGGAGGGGAACAGCGTTGGGGAATCCGGGAAGGGGAACAGACAAGTTGCTGTCTTTTTGTTCTTCAGTCTAGTTGTGGAGGATGTTGCTTCACTGTTGGTATCGTCATTGCGCTCTTCCCGGATGAGGCAGATCGGTCACTGGCCTCTGGATGTCGTTCACCGTGGCTATTGGCAGCTCACGCTTGGCTGCCAGCCGCTCACGCTGGCTGTGGGCCACTCACTGTAGCCTATGGCAGCCCACTGCAGCAGGGGCTGCAGCCCACACCATCACAGGGGCTCGCACAGCCCAGCTCCAGGTGGAGCTGTTGTTAGCTGTAGAGGGCAGTGTCACTGGCCCTCATGTGGGATCCAAACCGGGGCCGCTGGCATCCCAAAACCAGCGCTTAACCAATGCGCCACTCGGCCGGCCCCAAACTTCCTTTTAAAAGTATCTTAAGATTCAAGAAAATATATCATATGATCAGAGGCCACATGAGATCACTCTAGAATTATAGTTGCAATTTACACTCTATTTGCCAAAGCCTAAAGGTAAACATCAAATTAATGTATTAACTAATTTGGAAAAAAAAAAACCCACAAACACAAACATCAAACTATATGTTTTATAACATGAAAAGCAGGTATAATTGGTATTTCAAAAATATTTTAATTATTACCTAAAGTGTAGAATTCTGAACAATTTTGAACTGCCTTTAGCAGAAAAGGGTGTTTTCCTACTGTTCTGTAAAGCAGGTCATACAAAGTTTTAAACAGAACTTCATCTACTTTCATGTCAACAGCTCCATTATGGGGAGGTCACATTAGAATTTGAGAACGCCTATCTACATCAATATATTTAACCTGATTCTTTATCCATCTTCTACTTTCTTTTATCTCAACCCTCTTCCCTACCTTTGACAGATATCCGATGTGACTGTAAGTTTAGTTTTCAGTTATAAATTTAAAATTTAAAATCAAAACTCATAAAGTTTAGTTGCGTAGAGTGAACTCTCCCTCATACGTCTGACCCCAAGCCACTCAGAGCCCCTTCCCACAGACAACCAATGCTGAGTTTCTTGTATATCGAGAGATATTTGTGACAGAGAAGTCCTGACACACCCCCTTTACACAAATGATATAATATACACCCAGATCTGTACACCCAGATCATTCAACAGATTTGAGATTATTCCACATTAGTACATGAAAATCTCCCTGGTGGATTTTACAGAGATTCGGTATTTCACTGTACGGCTGTTATTTAATGTATTTAGCCAGTTCCCTTTTGATGGACTTGGGGTTTTGCCTTAATTTTTGTTATAATAATTCTGCCTGGAAAACATGTTATTTTGGGCCAATTTGCAATGTGGATAATACTGCCAAATTAGCCCAATTTTCCTCTAGTAATATGAGAGAATGTTTTCCCACAGCCTTTCCAAAATACTTCCAGTGTAGCTTTAAGCACAATATCTTTACTATGACTGCGCACCTTTTCATATATTTATGATCTCTTTTTATTTCCTTTTGTTATGAACTATCAGAGCATATCTTTTGACTACTTTTAAATAAGACTGATTTTTTTCATATTCATTTCTCTAAGTGCTCTTTATATATGAAGAGAAACTAGCCATGTATCTGCTAATGGCAAATATTTTTATCCAGTTTGTGATATGCTTTTTATTTTTGCTTATGGTAGCTTATGCATACAAAAAAATTACTTTTATATAGCCAACACTGTCAGTCTTTTATACCTTCTGGGTTTTCTCATAGTCTTAGAAAGCTACCCCCAGATTATAAAATAGTTCTTCTACTCTCATGGTTTCATTTTTCTTTTTTAATTTAAATCTTTGAACCTAGTGTAAAGTATAAGATATGGATTCAATTTTATTTTTTTTCCAGATGTCTATTCAGTCCTAAACCATACACTGAATAACCCATTTTTTCCAATGATTTGAAATACCACCTTTAAAATATATTAAATTCCTTGGTGCATTCAGGGTTCCTCTTTTGTTCCATTTATCTACCTATTCATACACCAATACCACAATATATTAACTACTGAATATTAGAATTAGCTTTTATTCTGGTAGGGCTATATTAGTACTCTCTTTTAGTACTATTCTTTTCCAGAATTTTTTTGGATTTTTAAATCTATCAAAATGCTTTCAATTAAACACCCTTTTAATTATTGTAAAATGTACCCCAATTTAAGAGACGATAAAATATGAAAAAATTTACCTTTTATGGCCAAAAATGAAAGTAATAATGTTTCATACTTCTGTATGAGAAAGCAGCAGAAATGATTATATCATGACTCTAATAGGGTTATCTGAAACGATAGCTTATGATTTTTTTAAATATTAAGTACTGTATTTATTAGCCTACTCTCATAGTCTATGTAGCATTTAATATCCTAAATCGAGCTTTAAAAAGTCAGAAAATAACTTTTTCATGGTTTTAGCACCCAATAGTCCCTAGCCACCATAATTTAGTTTTGCTTATTTAAAAAAATTGATGTCTTCTAAGTCTTTTTTAATCTATAGGTTTTCCTCCAATAATTAATTTGTTGAAGAACCTGGGTTGCTTGACCTGTATAATTTCCCACAGACTGGATTCTGTTCAAGGTGCAATTTAATTTAACATGTTCCTGTCTTCTGTATTTCCTGTAAACTAGAGTGGGATTCAGACACTTGCTCAGACACAGGTTTACCCTCTTTGACAAAACTTAAGGTGGTTTTATTTTCTTTCATCAGGAGACACACAATGTCTGGTTGTCTCTCTTTTTGTGATGTTATCAATTGTGTTGATATAATTTCTAGATCCACTAATTCACTGGAATTTAAAAAGCGGTCTCTAATTCTATTTTTTCATTTTATAAAAAGGTGTTTCTCCTCATCTCTAATTTGGTTACCCAATAGTACAGTTCATATAGGAAAGGCAGGATGCTTGATTCTATTCATCCTTTTTTCCAGTTATCCTCTCATAATACCAATTTTGGATTTTTTGGTTTTCATTTATTAATTGTGACACAGTGTATTTTCCAAAAATTGTTTTATTTCCCATCCCACATGATTTTCTAGAACCCTGCAACCTCATGAGACCTCAAGAACCTCCTAACAGAGCCCAGAAATCTTTAAAACTAAAATATAATATTTATTATTTATGTAATAAATGCTTTATATTACTTATATATAATTTTTATCTATATAATATTACTTGTTATTGTAAAATAATAAATAATGATGCTGCTATTTAATATCACTAAGTTTGGGGCGATTTGTTATATAGCTATAACCAGTTACTCATACCTTTAGTGGGATGCTACTGCAACATAACATAAAGCATGTGGTAATGACTTAGGGACGGGGGTGGGGGGTGAAAATCAGAAGGGCCTTGAAGAGACTTTTAGCAGAAGTCTGATGGCCTTCATAGAGGCTGTTGGTGAGGGCTTCAGAAAAATGAGAAAAAAATGTTTTTGGAACCTGAGGGAAAAGAGATCCTTGTTATGTGGTGGCAAAAGTTTTATCAAGGGCCGGCAGAGTGGCTCAGTTGGTTAAGAGTTAGCTTAAGAGCGTGAGCTCTGAGCAATAGGGCCACCAATTTGATTTCCACATGGGCCAGTGACACTGTACCTGAGCTGAGCTGTGGCTGAGCTGCCAACAGGTGGCAGGGTGGCTCAGTTGGTAAGAGCACGGACTCCTAACAAGACTGCCTGTTCAATGGTGGGCCACACCCGCTTGCAACTAAGACTGAACTCCAAACATTGAGCTGAGCTGCCGCCTGGATAGCTCAGTGGATAGAGCGTGCGCTCTTAACAAGGCTGTTGGTTTGACTCCCACATGGGAGGTGGCTATGCCCACCCATAACTAAGATTGAACACAGCACCTTGAGCTTAGAGGACACGAGCTGCCGACGGGCAGCCAGATGGGGACTGCTGCCCTCCACAATGAAGAATGAAGAACAACAACTTGGCTGGTCCCCCTCCTCAATTCTCCAACACTGTTCTCCTCCCCCAATTCCCCAATTAAAAAAAAAAGTTTTATCAAAATTGTCACCTACTGTGAGACATAGAAAACAGAAAATTAGATACAGCTATATCTATACTTAATGAACTGATGGATTTAGCTAAAGAATTTCTAAGCAGAACGTTCAAAAGTGCCAACTGGGGCTGGCTGAGTGGCGCGTTGTTGGCTTGGGATGCCAGTTCTGAGCAGCAGGGCCCTGGTTTCGATCCCACAAGGGCCAGTGACGCTGACTCTCTACAGCAAAGATGGTGAACGACAGCTCGACCTGGAGCTGGGCTGCCGTGAGACACCGGGCGACAGCGTGGGCTGCAGTGGGCTGCCATAAGCTACCGTAAGTGGCTGGTAGCCAGCGTGAGCTGCCATGAGCCGCCCTGAGAGGCCATCCAATGGCTGGCGACCGATGTGCCTCAGCTAGGAAGAGCGCAATGATGACACCAACATGGGCCAGTGAAGCAATGTCCTCCGCAACTAGACTGAAGAACAAAAGTACAGCAACTTGTCTGTTCCCCTTCCCCAATTCCCCAATGCTGTTCCTTCCCCCAATTCCTCAATAAAACTTTAAAAAAAAAAATAAAGTGCCAACTGGTTTCTTTTTTTTTTTTTGAGGGCAGTGTCACTGGCCCTCACACATGTGGGACCGAACGGGGGCCGCTGGCTTCCCAAGCCAGTGCTTAACCACAGCACCACTCAGCAGGCCCAAATATATATGTATCTTTTTTATTTGTTTGTTTGTTTAGCTGAGCCACCTGTTGGCAGCTCAACGGCTGCTCAGCTCGGGCTGGGCATCAAACTGCTGTTGCTCAGAGCTCAGCTCCCACTCTTGAGCGAGCTCTTAACCAACTGAGCCACTCGGCCGGCCCCCAACTGGTTTCTTTTAACAGGGTACGATAAGGATAGAAATGAGCTTCAAAACAAACCAAAAAACTGTTTAACTTTCAAGCAAAATTTAAAGGAAATATAAAGGAACCAGGACTTGGCGGGTTCAAAAATAAGTGTTTCTCAATCTTTGCCTCTCCAGTTGGCAAAGATCCTTTAAGACCACAAAAAAAACCAAAACCTTAGGAAGTACTCCTCACAGAACCTTTTACATAGAGAAAGGCCCACTAAGGATTTTAAGGGTGTGATTCCTGTATCTTTTTGTTACATAGGGCTACTGAGAAATTTTAAGGGTTTTACGCTAAAGTGGCCTCACAAGGAACCCAAAATGGAGAAGGGCTGATCTTGATAAGATCTGTGGGTATGGCTTTTGTCTAATGGAGAAAAGCCCAATAAGACACACAGGAGAAACACGAAGTCGTTGAGAACTATATCGATGAAAAATAGGCAGTTTGAATTTAAAGAGGCAAAGTACAAACAAAAAGAGGTTTTTGGACTCTCCAACTTCTACAGACAGAAACAGTCTGAGAAAATGACTCAGCTGCAAACAGGCTACATTTTCTGGGAAAGGATAATTCGATGGGGTGAAACTAGAAGCCCAGAAAATAGAACCAAGAGCTATGAATAATCATTCAAGCAGTAAGACTAAGTCCTAATTAAGGAATTAGCAATACATGCCCAGCTAGATTTCACATTTGTTACGGAACAGTGACTACTGTGTGCCTCTTGTTTTCTGCCTTTTTGAGTGGAAGTGTCTAGAGCACCTGTCACACTATATTGTATGGGGAGCAGATAGCTTAATCTTTTTTTTTTTTTTTAAGATTTTAATTGGGGAATTGGGGAAGGGGACCAGCCAAGTTGTTGTTCTTCAGTCTTCGTTGTGAAGGGCACCACTCACCATCTGGCTTCTAGTCAGCAGCTTGTGGCCTCTAAGCTCAAGGTGCCGAGTTCAATCTTAGTTGCGGATGGGCGTAGCCACCATTCCATGCAGGAGTAGAACTAGCAGCCTTGCTATTAAGAGTGCATGCTCTATCCACTGAGCCATCCAGTCGGTAGCTCAGCTCAAGGTGCCAGAGTTCAATCTTTAGTTGTGGGTGGGCTGAACAGGCAATCTTGTTGTTACACCAGCTGAGCCATCCTGCCACCTGTTGGCAGCTCAGCGACAGCTCAGTTAGGGCACAGTGTTCACCGGCCCATGTAGGAATCAAACCGACGGCCCTGTTGCTCAGAGCGGGCACTCGAAGCCAACTCATAACCAACTGACCCACTCGGCTGGCCCCATAACTTAATCTCTTTAGTTGACAGTTCTTTAGACTGAAAGGAAAAGTACTTAGGGAGCTGTATCCTAAGGATCACATCCAAAATGTCTTGTTTGCAGAGGAATCTGATTTAGATGACAAGATCTGGTCCTTTAGTCTAAGCCTGATGTGATGGAATGAGATTTTGGAGGGTTTTGAGGAAGGTTGTGAATGTATTTGCACATCAAAGGAATGTGTTGTTGGCAGAGGGCTGACTGTTATACAAAATTGACTGTAACAATATTTCCTGCACCACATGCTCTTCCAGAATTATACCACTTCTCCAAAATGAGTTCAGTGTATCCTTCCCTTGAGACCAATGGGTAGGGCTTTGTTGTTAATTTACTAATAGAAGGTAATGAAAGTGACACTCTGTGACTTCTTAGACTAGACCATAAAGGGGGACACAACTTTTGCCCTATTCTATCTTTCATCACTCTTGGAACCCAGTTGCCAAACTATGAGGAAGCCCAGACACATAATGAAGCCACTGGTAGGTGTTCCAGCCAACACTCCCAGCTGAGGTGTCAGCTGCAGCCAGTATCAACTACCAGACATGAGAGTGGGAAGCCTCTGAGATGACTCCATCCCCAGCTACTGTCTGACTACAACCTCCTGAGGGACACTGCGCCCAGGGGAGTGCAGGCAACCTCCAGAACTGAGACAATAAACAAATACTATTTTACCCTAAGCTAGAGGAGGTTTATGTAGATATAGCTAACCAGAACACTATATCTTTATGAACTCATGAATTTAAACACTTTTAATGGATTTTAACCAGTTGTAATTATCCTTTTGAAAACTTAAAATTGTCCCATATTTGGCCAATGAATGCCACTTCAAGTTTATGATATAATATATATCATTTTATATTATTTTAATTGTATATAGCTCTGCCTCTATACTTCAGGCCATCTGCAAAGATCTAATAGCAAGTTTTTTTCCCCCTGTGTGTAGTAAAATTCACTTATAAAATACACCCTTTTAAAGTGTATAATTAAGTGGCATTTAGTTCATCCATACTGCTATACAACAATCATCACCACTATCTAATTCTAGAACACTTTCATCACTCCAAAAGGAAATTCCTGTACCAACCACTGAGCAGTCTCTCCATTTTCCCCTCTCTTTAGCTCCTGGCAAACACTATCTATTTTCTGGCTTTATAGATTTGCCTATTTTGGGTAGTCTGTATAAATGGAATCATACAATATGTGGCCTTTTGTGCCTAGCTTCTTTCACTTGGCATGTTTTCAATGTTTATCCATGCTGTTATATGTATCATGTATGTGGCATATACTTAATTTCTTTTTATGATTTCTTTTTATGGCTGAATGTAAATGTCATCACATGCATATACCATATTTTGTTTAGCCAGGCATCAGTTGGTCATGCGGGTCGTCCCCATCTTTTGGCTATTGTGAATAGTGCTATGAACATTCATCTGCCCTGAAAGGCAGCTTTCTTCATTATTCTAGCCCCAGTTGGGTATCAACAAAGGCCAAATTTGATTATAAGAAGACCCTCATGATCTCCATAAGAGCTACAAAGTAAAACAAAGTAGGATAAGGGTAAGCTCAGAGTGATGCAAAGAAGGAGAGTGGTTAGAAGTCTGCTTCAGATAGGAAAGATCTCTGGGCCGGCTGAGTGGTGCGGTGGTTAAGCGCTGGCTTGGGAAGCCAGCAGCCCTGGTTCGGGTCCCACATATGAGGGCCAGTGACACTGCCCTCAAAAAAAGACCAACAACAACAAAAAAACCCAGATAGGAAAGATCTCTCTGAAGGAAGGCTGATATTTAAGAAAATGAATGGAGTGAGCTAAGTAAGCAAAGATGTGTGGGAAGACTTCAGGGCAAAAGGAACAGCAAGTGAAAAGGCAATGAGGTATGTACTAGAGAGGTCAGAATGACAGAAAGAGGCAGAGTAGAAAAATGAGATATGGAAACAGCCAGATCATGGGGTTGGGGGGGTATGTAGAATTTAGATTTTATTCTGAATATTATGGGATGTCATTGAAGGGCATGACACTATCTGCATACTTTTAAAAAAAAACACAAAAAACTTGATTACAATAACTACTTTGTAAAGAACTAACTCTAGGAGGGCAATCGTAAAAACAGAAAGACCTTTAAGATGAAATTTGAAGGAGTGGAAAGGATTTTGACAAGTGATTATTCTACATTAAGTTGACAACATCAAACAAGAATTTAAAATGTGAGTACAAAGATCAAAAGAGGCTAGAGAGTCATCTGCTTAGGGATTAAAGTTCTGAGAATTAATGTAATCCCAAGTAATAGCATAGAGAGAGATGAAACAACAAAAAGATATCATTACACACCTACTGGAATGGCCAAAATCCTGAACACTGACACCACCAAATGCTGACAAGGAGGCAGGGCAACAGGAACTCTCATTTATTGCTGCTGGGAATGCAAAATGGTACAGCCACTTTGGAAGATAGTTTGGCACTTTCTTAGAAAACTAAACATACCCTTACCGTGCAATCCAGCAACCAAGCTCCTTGGTATTTACCCAAAGGAGTTGAAAACATGTCCACACAAAAACCAGCACATGAACATTTTGAACAGCTTTATTTTATAAGTGCCAAAACTTGGGAGCAGCCACAATGTCCTTCAGTAGGTGAATGGATAAACTGTGGTACATCCAAACAATGAAATGTTATTCAGAGCTAAAAAGAAATGAGCTATCAATCCATGAAAAAACATGGAAAAACCTTAACTGCATACTATTAAGTGAAAGAAGCCAATCTGAAAAGGCTACATACTGTATGATTATATCTGTATGATGTTCTGGAAATGGCAAAACTATGGAGTCAGTAAAAAGATCAGTGGTTGCCAGGTGATGGGATTGGGGATGGGGGAGTGATAAATAGTAAAAAAAAAAAGAATTTCTAGGACCGTGAAAATACTCTCTATTATGCCATAATGATGGAAAATGACACCTCACATTTGTCCAAACCCATAGAATGTACACAAAGTGAACCCTAATGTAAACTATGGACTTTGTGTGTTATGATGTGTCAAGTAGGTTCATCAATTGTAAAAAATGTCCGACTTAGACAGGGGATGTTGATATTGGGGGAGGCTGTACATATGTAGGGGCAGGGGGTATATGGGAAATCTCTGTACCTTTCCCTCAATTTTGCTATGAACCTAAAACTTCTCTAAAAAAGTCTTCAGGCAGGGAGGAGGGGAGGGAGAGAGGGAGGGAGAGGAAACCCCTTGGGGTATATTTAGAGTACATGGAAGAAGCAGACTCAACAAAGGAAAACAGGAGAGAGATGAATGATAAGATGGCCCCCACGATATTACAAGAAAAAAGCCACACACACAAAAAGGTTTCATTGGCCGGCCGAGTGGCGCGGTGGTTAAGCGCTGGTTTGGGGAGCCAGCAGCCCCGGTTCGGGTCCCACATATGAGGGCCAGTGACACTGCCCTCAAAAAAAAAAAAAAAAAAAAGGTTTCACAAACAGTATAAAATGTTATAGAATGAATGAGACAGTGAATTTTGAGAAATTTGTGAAATAAAAATATCTAGTAAGACAGCAATTTTAAGGTGAAAAATCTAGTTCCAAGCTAGAAAACGGTCCATATTTTAGTATGAAATCTTAATCTGTTTTCTTCTAATTTCCTAACTGGAAACACAGTAAGTGGAAAATATTTTAATAAAGGCAAGAAAGGAAAAAGTAATTTTGGACTTTAGGGCAGACAGAGGGATCAGATCACTGACAACCTTGATGTAACCTGAGGACAAAATAAGGAAAAGTGTGCCACTGAAAGAAGGGCTCTGAAGACAAGTTTCAACAGTTCTGCCCTGAAAGGCAGCTCTACTTTCTTCATCCTTCTAGCCCACTTGGGGACTACTCTATGTCAGATTTTAAGAAGGCTCTCTTGATCTCTACAACCTGCTATTATTAAGCCCATGATTAGGGTAGCATGGCAAAAAGGATTTTGTAGATGTAATTCAGGTTACTAATCAGTTGACTGAATTAATCAAAATAGAGGTTATCCAGGTGGGCCTGGCCTAATAATAGAAACCCTTTCAATCTGGGTCTAGAGATCAGAAACAGGGACGTCAAGAGAGATTTTGAGGCCCGCCAAGTGGCGTGTTGGTTAAGAGCTGGCTTGGGACACCAGCGGCCCCGGTTCGGATCCCACATACAAGGGCCAGTGATACTGCCCTCTACAGCTAAGATGGTGAACAACAGCTCCCCTTGGAGCTGAGCTGCTGTGAATCCCCGTGCAGGCATAGCTGCAGTCTCTGCTGCAGTGGGCTACCATAGGCTACAGTGAGCGGCCGGCCTGCAGCCAGCGTGAGCTGCCAAGAGCCGCTGTAAGTGGCCGTCCAGAGGCCGGTGACCAATCTGCCTCACACGAGAAGAGCACAATGCCAATACTAACATGGGCCAGTGAAGCAACGTCCTCCACAACTAGACTGAAGAACAAAAGGACAGCAACTTGTCTGTTCCCCTTCCCCAGTTCCCCAACGCTGTTCCCCGCCAATTCCCCACTAAAATCTTTAAAAAAAGAGAGATTTTTGAAGTCAAGGAGACAAGTTCCTGATAGCCTGCAAGAAAGCAAACATCCATGTTAAGAACTGCCTCCAAGGATCTTATGTCAAGGAAATTTCAAGTAGCCGCTAGGAAGAGAGAGGCCAGGCAAAAGTTAGCTAGAAAATAGGGACTTCAGTCCTACAGTTGCAAAGGACTAAATTCTGTCAACAAACTACATGAGCTTGGAAGAGAACCGAGCTCCAAATGAGAACCACAGACCAGCCAACACCTTGATTGCAGCCGTGTGTGACACTGAGCAGAGAACCCAGATGATTCATGTCCAGAAACTGTACGATAACAAACGGGTTTTAAGTTGCTAAATGTGTGGTATTTGTTATGTAGCAAGAGAAAACTAATACAGATCCCATTTAATACGCTGCTTCTCCTTCCCTAAAATGAATCCGGGGTGATACCTAAACTGGAAAAAACATTGGCTTTCATGATTTCTATCTAACTCACTATGTCTAGGGACTTTGTTCAATTACAGTGCGAGTCACAGTACCTGTTTTGCAATCCAACATTTTGCAAAATACCAATTTTCTGAAAATTGTAAGCAACAGAAATAGATTTACTTTTGAGAAAGTTACTTTGATAATTATGGAGAAATAAAACTGGGATGTCTAGGTGCCTTGGATGTCTGCCAAAGTTGTCCCAGCATCTTAAAGACACAGATTCCCCGGTTAATCTCAGAAATGAGCACAAGGTCACAACTCCTGTCCTTCCTCAACTACCAAGAGTTGGAACTCCATAAACCACAATCTTGCATTTTTTATGGGGTAGGGATAGTTCACAGGTGTTCTCGGGTATGAAAAATAAAGTCCCTCTCGGAAAATTACAACCTTGACCCCTAAAATGCGGACTCTTAACAATCCAAGCACCTGCTTATTAAAAATGCAAAAAGCCAACGCTCTGCATTTCCTGCTGGGAACTGTAGTTCTCCCCCTCGACCTTCAACCACTGGCTGCGCGAAACCTAACACGCGCCCAACCGGCGCCCCGGCTCCAGGCGCCACGATTGGTCCTTGCATGGGCAGCGCAGCGTTGATTGGATATAAGTCCCCAAAGCCGAGCGTCCCGTCCTGAGCCCGCCTCCCTGCCATCTGCTTAGCACACACCCCATCCCGCTTCAGCAATAATCCCGCAGGCATCCCTGTCAGGCGGAATCAACCCACTGCTCGGTCCGCCCCGGACGCTCGCGATGAGGGCGGCCCTGAGAGACCCTTTCTGTCCCCGGGCCTAAGCGGAGCGAAAGCCTCCCCCTCCATTTTCCGTCAATCGCCGGGAGTCAGCTTCACCACGCGCTCCCTCCCGGCGCCCTCGCGCTTACCTGGGCTGCGGAGGTCACGCCGGATAACTGACACGCCCGTAGCATCTCGGCCAGGAGTACGGTGCCGCTGGTATACTCCGCAGCTGCCGCAACAGCGCCAGTAGGGGAGGGAGGGGCTAGAGCGTGCGTGCGTGCGTGCGTGCGGCCCCTCTGTGCCTGGCTTTGCGGAGGGCATTAACGCCACTGCGCACGCGCAGCTCCCAGTCTTTGCCCCGCCCCGCCCGCTCCGCGATAGTGAGCCCTCCCCTGGCGGAAGGGATGATTTCTCGTTCCGGGTCGCGCTGGAGGTTCTGGTCTGTGCCGGGAATCTGGGGTTACTAGGTGAATTGGAGGGGAGGGAGTGCCTCTGAAACTCTGGCTTCGATCCGTACGGAAAACGGATAGGCGTGACTTTTCGGAGAATTCGAACAAGACAGCATCTCCGCTGTCCTCTGTCAGGTGGATATTTCGTAGAAAGAAATCAGTTTTGCCAAACGGTATTGTCTTGGCTTGAGCGTTTGTTGCGTTTGACAGCCCTTCTTCGGGAGTTGTCCTGATTGCGGGAGACTGGGCGAACGCACACTGGAGAGACCTTTGTGCGTAATGTGTCGTTCACAGGTCTGACAAATGGCAGATTCTTCGGATTGCACAGCTTCCAGACTAAACCACATCGCTTTCTCTTCCAAGTTTTTATTTTAGAAAGGTAATTTGGCCACAGTCTATGTGATGTGTTGGAAGATAAGGTCAGTGCAAAAGCACTGTTCAGAATGTTCCACTGAGTCTATAATCAAGATACAACACATTAAATATTGAACACAGTATTTGATACTGTTAGTACAATGTCGTAGAAACTAAATGCCTTGTGTATTGTGTTTGCAAAGTACTTTCAAGTCTTAACTAGGTAATATATTACGTGTGGTAGACAACGCTACTGATCCCATTTGTAGAACAGATTTTAAAATGATCTAAAATCATATAATGTGGAAATCTTTTAAAAAATTATCTAAAGGGGCCGCCGAGTGGCTCTGTTGGTTAAGAGCGCGAGCTGAGCTCTGAGCAACAGCAGTTCAATGCCCAGCTGGCGTTGAGCTGCCGTTGAGCTGCCAACAGGTGGCAGGATGGCTCAGCTAAAATAAAAAAAAGTATCTAAAATCAAATAATTACTTATGTTAGTATATGCTCGGTGCCTTTAAGAGTACTTTAGTAATCACATTACACTCCATTTCACATCACCATCACCTAACAGGCTCCAGAGCAGTCTCCTATCTTTTATAGTAATATTAGCAATTGGAACTGCAGTCTCCCCACCCCATCCCTGCTCACCTTTGTCGTGCTAGGTGATGCCAGTGTGACGACTTTTCTAACACCTTGGCCATAAATGTCTCAATGCTGATGAGCAATTTCAGTCTGCTCCAGCAGTGTACGGCACAGTCACGCCTTGGACCTGAATATCATTAGCAACTTCTCCAGATTGAGGATCTCAAACTCCAAAATTATTTTCTATAGTTTCCTAACCTCTCATTTAACCAAGTCCCTAGTCTTCATCCTCCACATGCAATGTATGAATTTTTGTTAGCTTTAAAATGGACTCTCCTAAAGTAACTCAGAAATTTAAATCACTCCCCTGTTCAAAAACTGCAGTGACTCCCACTGCCAACTCAAAGAACCTATATGAAATGTCTCAAGAGTATTTTTCTACCATGTGTGGATGTTTCTAGGATCAAAGTGGCCACTGCAAGTGGGAGATCAAGATAGTAACATAGTGATCTAAGCTCATCACCCACTTAGGTGCCCTATAACTCAGAGAAACTGAGTGATAACCATCACGGTGATTCTCAAATTGGGATCTGGGATCCCTGGGGAGCCTCAGGCCCTTTTTCAGAATCCATAAAATCAAAAAGACCTCTATAATATTAAAGTATTTGCTCATTCATTATCTCATAATTGTAGAGTTTTCCAGATATCACAATAGATGGAATGCATAAGCAAATTTCAGAATCCAGTTTTCTGTTAAACCAGACCTTAACGAGATTTGCAAGAAGGTTAAACAATGCCACTCTTTTCACTAATTTTTTTTAATCTTAGAGTATTTTAATAAAAAGTATGTTAACATGTAATAGGTTTATAACTGTTGTTTTAAAATAAGTGTTGTAGGTAGAATAATTATCCCCAAATATGTCCACATTCTCCGAATCCCTGGCACCTGTGAATATATTACCTTAAATGACAAAAAGAACTTTGCAGATGTGATTAAATTAACCTTGACATGGGGGTACTATCCAGGACTATACTGGATTACCTGTGAGTGTCCTGATGAATGAAAGAGAGGGGCAAAAAGGTCAGTCAGAAAAGGAGATATGAAAATGGAAGTAGAAGTCAGAGTGATGCTATTACTGGCTTTGAATATGGAATGAGGCCACAAACCAAGGAGTACAGATAGCCTTTAGAAGCTGGAAAAGGCGAGGAAACAGATTTGCCCCTAGAGCCTTCAGAAGGAACACTGCCCTGGATGCCTTGATTTTAACCTGTGAAACCCATTTTGAATTTCTGACCTACAAAATTATAAGATAATAAGTCTGTTTGTTTTAAGGCACTAGGTTTGGGTAATTTGTTATAGCAGCAATAAGAAATTAATACAAGTATTAGTTTATTTTTAATTTTTTCAATTTTAATTTCCAGTATAGTAAATAGTAATAGATCTAATCCATATAATTAAAAGCTCTTTGGGGTCCTCAATTTTTAAGCATGTAAAGTGAGTCTAAGACCAAAAAATTTGAGAACCACTGCTCTATATAAATCCTGTGTCTCTCTGTCTTGGCTCCCTCTCTTTTGCCTTAGCCCTTGGTATTCTTACTGCCAAGAATGACCTTGCCCATGTTATAACCCTTACTCATTTCAACCAGTAAATAGTGTCATATGCATGGAATATCTTAGGCAACAAGGATGGGAGAGAGGTTCGTTGGGTTTTTTTGCTTTTGCATGAATATTAGAAAAAACATACAATCACTAATTCTTAGGAATAAAGTAAAGAATGTAAAATTGTTCGGGTTGAGTTGAGATTCTATTCTACCAAATGACAATCAGTGTTATTAATTAACACTGAAAAATGTGAAAAATGTGTGAGGTATCTTGGGATGTGTACATTAGTTGGCATTCAATTTTTAAATAATTTTTAATAATATTGCTATTTCTCATTCTTCTACCAGTTTTGGAAAGATAATAAGTTTTTATTATCTAAAATAAATTTAATAAAATGAGCAAAAAGAAATTGTTTCACGTATATCATGTATGTTAAATCTTTTGCAATCAAATGTTCCATAAAAATGTATTGAGAGCCTACTATATGCCAGGCACTCAATAAAGGTTGATTTGATTGTTCCTTTATTATTATTATTATTATTATTATTATTATTTTGCCCCTTCCTTGACTCCACACAAAGCATTACTTTTCCGTAATTCCCCTTTCGCTGCGAAGCTGTTAGACCCAATGCGGCTGCCGTAGGGCGGGTGGCAACATGGCGGCCCCTGTCTTTGCTCGTGCCGTGAGAGTAGCGTCAGGTTAGTGGAAAGCGACGCGCTTGATTGTTACTTTCACAGAAGGGAGAACCCGAGCAGGATGGAGTGGGGGTTTTGTGTGGAGAATAACAGAAAAAAAAAGGGATGTGGAGGCGTTATTTGAGACTAGGAGGTTCCTAATTTTCTCCGGGGTTGCCTGTGTTCGGCCGCCCAGGAGATCCCCCAGACTCTAGGACCTTCGCGGACATGGGTGGCTCGCAGCTTCCCCTTTCTTACCGGCTCCTAGCCATTCCGCCTTCCCTCAAAAGCAAATGAGGGCAGGGGCGGAGGTGGGCGAGGGAAACAGAGATGTCCCACCTAATTTTCTGATTCAGGGGCTGGGCCCCGCCATTCACGACCTTTGACCTTGAAAACGTTATTTCTCTGAACTTCAGATTCCACAGCTCTAAAACAGGGAATATACCACCTATCTGAGGACTAAATGAGCCCCAGCACATAAATTACCTCGAGTGGTGCTGGCACGGTAATTTTCTATGTATGAGATTCACACAACGTACAGGGAGTATGGCTGTTTTGTTCACTCAGTTCTAGACACAAGCGCAGTCATAGGATTTCTTGACTGAGAGATGACAGGAATGAAGGCAACTTAATTTATTTGCCTAAGGATTTTTGCAAAAACTTAAAGATCATTCAAATATAAGATTGTCAGTAAATTCTTCACAAAAAATAAATTAGGATAAAATTCTGTGGAAGAATAGAAATAAGAAATTGCTACCATGTAAAATTTCCAACTGTTACAAAAGATCTTGTTTTCATGGGGTATTTTCAAATTGTGAAATACAACAAAGAAAAATTTATGGAAAATACATGAATGACAAATACAGGCATACCTCATTTTATTGCGCTTTGTAGATACTGCTTTTTTCTTTTTTCTTTTTTTTTTTTCAAACGAATTGAAGGTTTGTGGTAATCCTACATGGAGCAAGTCAGTTGACACCATTTTTTCCAACAGGCTCAGATAATGATATTTTTTAACAATAAAGTATTTTTAAATTAAGGTATGTATATATATTTTTAGACATGTTATTGCACACTCAATAGACTACAGTATAGTATAAACGTAACTTTTATACGCACTGAGAAACCAAAATTCATTGGACCTGATTTATTCTGATATCCACTTTATTGTGGTGGTCTGGAACTGAAACTACATTTCCAAACTCTAAAGCAAACATCCCTATATAGAACTTCCTCTCCACCCCTATGAGCCTCCCCAGTCAAAAACCCTTTTTCTGGGGCCGGCTGAGTGGCGCGGTGGTTAAGCGCTGGTCTTGGAAGCCAGCAGCCCTGGTTCGGTCCCACATATGTGGGCCAGTGACACTGCCCTTAAAACAAAACAAAACAAAAAAAACAACCCTTTTTTTTGCCGAATGTGAAGACTATCCTCATGTTTATTACATTGTCTTTTTGTGTGTGTGATAGTTTTAGCATCTGTAGTGTGCATCTCTAAGTAATATATTGTTTAGTTTTATCTGTTCTTGTGTTTTACATGAATGGTCACACAGTATGTACTCTTGTATCTTTTACTTTGTGAAATTCATTCATTTTGCATGTAGCTGCAGTGCTTTCTCATTGCTATATAATAGTCTCTTATGTGACTACCCCACAAGTCTCCATTTTACTATTGATGGACATTTGGGTGTTTCCAGTATGGGGCGATTAGGTCCAAAGCTGATTGACCTTGTGTCCTTGTACACGAGTGCTGGAGTTTCTCTAAGGAGTGTGTATTTCTAAATCTAGCTGTGGAATTGCAGAATCAGAGAGTATGTATATATTCAGCACTGCCTGGTACTGCCAAAGTGATGTGCTTATGTAAAGTCACCCCAGCACTATATGCTTCACATTGTCACCAATAGTTGGTATTGTTAGACCTACAAATTTTTGTCAACCTGGTGTGTATTTAGTGGTGTCTCATTGTCATTTAAATAGCATTTCCCCAATTAATAATGAACATGAACACCTTTACTCGTGTGTATTGGCCATTTAGTTTCTTGTATGAAGTACCCACTTAAATATTTTGCCCATTTTCCTATTATTTGTCTTTATAATTGTTTATATATTTTGGATATGCAAACTTTCTCATTTAAATGTGTTTCCAATATCTTCTCCTACTCTGGCTTGCCTTTTTAGTTTATTTAAAGTATCTTTTGGGCCAGCTGAGTGGTGCATTGGTTAAGAGCTGGTTTTGGCATGCCAGTGGCCCCACTTCGGATCCCACATATGAGGACTAGTGACACTGGCCTCTACAGCTAACAACAGCTCCACCTGGAGCTGGCTGTGAGCCCCGGCAACTGTGTAGGCTGCAGCCCCTGCAGCAGTGGGCTGCCGTAGGCTACAGTGAGTGGCCGGCAGCCAGTGTGAGCGGCGGGCAGCTAGCGTGAGCTGCCAATAGCCCCGATGAGCGACCATCCAGAAGCCGGGGACCGATCTGCCTCATCCGGGAAGAGCACAATGACGATACCAACATGCGCCAGTGAAGCAACGTCCTCCTTAACTAGACTGAAGATCAAAAGGACAGCAACTTGTCTGTTCCCCTTCCCCAATTCCCCAGCGCTGTTCCCTTCCTCCAATTCCCCGATAAAATCTTTAAAAAATAAGTATCTTTTGATGAAAAGTTCTTATTGTCATCAACTTGAATTTATTATCCTTGTGTGTTTTTTTGTTTGTTTGTTTTTTTGGGGGCAGTGTCACTCGCCCTCATATGTGGCACCCGAACCGGGGCCGCTGGCGTCTCAAGCCAGCTCTTAACCAACACTCCACTAGGCAGGCCCAATCCTTGTGTTTTTAAAACAGATGATATAGTTAGGTTATGAACTCATTATTATTCCATTGAAAACATTTAAGAGTGATGTGATAACTTATTTTTAAATGTTAGTATTTTAAATATACTGGAAATAACATCCTTTTTAACACTCTAAACTATTTAACATTTTAGATATGTAAAATTTTGTGACAGGGTATGTTATTTTCCAGAATTCTTTTAGAGGGTACAGAATCAAAAAAGCTTAAAGACCATTACTTTAGACACTGTCACACCTCCTGCCCCTTCCCCAATTCCTTTGATTCCTGCCACACAGGACTATTCTCCAAACATACTGCACCATTTTTGCTTTTTCACCTGTACTTCTGTTCCTAACTTCCTCCTGTCATTTATTCCTTCAGAACTCTAGTTTTCTGTCACTTCCTTTGTAAAAATGTCTGTGTCCCCGTACAAGTGTGCTTAGGGAAAGCTGGTCTACGTTAAAATGCCTGAACAGGGCAGAAGACTGAAGGAGTAGTTAATTACTATCCTTGATTTGTGTGCTGCCCTTTTGTTAATCTAGTTTGATCTGTTTGGGTTTTTTTTGTTTTTTTTTTAAATAATGTGGTTTTATTTCTCTTAATTTTAAAAATGTGAACATTCTGTAATTCAGCCACAGCCTTTACTTCCAGGTGATTTCTTCATTGGATCTCAATTCCCTTTTAAATAACAAACACTTGTTCCGGAAGGCAGTTAGCTTTTCATCATTCCATCTGTCTAGATAAATCCAAAGACAAATCCCATAGGGACAAGTATATGCACCCAATGGTCATGCACAATCTGAATTACGTTCATCATGAATGCTGCGGTCTCTGCGCCAACAGCGAACTCTTGACCAAGGGCAGCGATGAGCCCAGCCTCCAGCTCCAGAAGCTCTGTTTGGTTTTTACAATCTACTTCGCATGGATGGTCCACCAGAGGGTATGATGGATAAAGGTGCCCAAGTCCTTTTCCCAGGAACTGCTCTCAAGCCAAGTTCATCCTGTTGTTATAGTAACTTTTTTTTTCCTGACCTCAATGTGTTTATCCCAGATTTCATCTTATTAATTTTGATCCATATTTCTCTCTTACTGAGATCACTTTGAGTCCAGATGTATGCCATGGTTCTCAGCTTGGTTTTTTTTTTTTTAAAGATTTTATTGGGGAAGGGGAACAGACAAGTTGCTGTCTTTGTTCTTTAGTCTAGTTGCGGAGGATGGTTGCTTCGCTGGCGCATGTTGGTATTGTCATTGCGCTCTTCCTGGATGAGGCACATCGGTCACCAGCCTCTGGATGTCGCTCACCGTGGCTATTGGCAGCTCACGCTGGATACCAGCTGCTCACGCTGGCTGCCGGCCACTCACTATAGCCTATAGCAGCCCACTGCAGCAGGGCCTGCAGCCTACACCATCGCCGGGGCTCGCACAGCCCAGCTCCAGGTGGGGCTGTTGTTAGTTGTAGAAGGCAGTGTCACTGGCCCTCATACATGGGATCTGAACCGGGGCCGCTGGCATCCCAAAACCAGCTCTTAACTAATGCGCCACTCGGCCGGCCCTCCCAGCTTGTTTTTTTATACAGATTTAATAAACATGCCGTATGCAGCTTCAGGACCCTCATAAAAATTGAGGGGGTGGAAATGCAATCGGAGCCAGGAAGAGACTTTCACCAGGAGTAGAGTAGTCGGCTAATTTGAGGATAGTTTCCAGTTAGCTTGTAATTTACCTAACTGTACTATTATTCTGTTCACATTTCTGAATTTCTTTAGGATATAAAGAAACTTTTTCACATGCCTTCCTAAAGTCATGAGAGACTGTGTCTAGATATTCCCATGATTTCCCAGGCTAGTGATTGGATTAAAAAATGAAATGAAGGTTTTTGTTTTCTTAAAGATTTTATTGGGGAGTTTAAGGAGGGGAACAGACAGGTTGCTGTCCTTTTGTTCTTCAGTTGTGGAGGATGTCATTTCCCTGGCCCATGTTGGTATTGTGATCATTGTGCTCTTCCCGGGTGAGGCAGATCAGTCGCTGGCCTCTGGACGGCCTGCTCATGGCAGCTCATGCCAGCTGCCAGCCACTCACACTAGCTTTAAGGCAGCCCACTGCAATTCCTCTGCAGCCAACTCCATCACCAGCAACTCACGACAGCCCAGCACCAGATTAAGCTGTTGTTCACCATCTTAACTGTAGAAGGCACAGTGTCACTGGCCCTAATATGGGATCCGAACTGGGGACCTGCTGTGTCCCATCATCCTGTGGCGCTTTAACAACGTGAATGTTCTTGAGTCCCATCCTAGACTCAGACTTTACAAGTAGAGGCAGAGCTCTGAGTGTTCTGGCTTTGCAGACGTGGACTCTTAGTCTGGCAGTCGTGTGAAGGACAGATAAAGAGAACCATGTTCAGTCCACACATCCAGGCCCTTCCCAATCTGCCTCTTGTTTCCCACTGCTTTTCCCCAGGCGTCTCCACTACAGTCAGGGAGGCAGTGCTCAGTTTCCGTGGTAGGCCCAGTCCCCACTCCACTCATGGACTTGTGTCAGCCTCCTTGTTTCTGCATATGATTTTTATCCTGCCTGGGCTGTGTACCGCCTCCTCTCATAGCCTGTTCATCTTCTAGAGGAGAGTTCAAGTACCTCTTGTTTTCTTTATCCTTCCGCCACTCTGGTCTCCGGGGAGGCGTGAAGCTTTCCTGTCTCTGCCCTGCTATTGCACTGTGTGTGGTGGGAGATCAGAGCAGAAGATCTGGCGGGTGGGAATTAATGTTACATGTATTTTGTTCTGTACTGTTGAACATAGAACTAGGAATTAGTTGTGATGGTTGCACAACTCTAAATTTACTAAAAAGCATTGACTTATACACAAATTGGTAATTTTGTGGTATTGAAGTTATACTCAGTAAGGTTGGTATAAAGCTCCACAGGTGAGCCTGATGCTCAGGACACGTTAATAACATATAACACTGGTTGCTTTAATACAATTCTTCGTTTTAAATATCTGATGCACATTTTCGAGTATCATATTAAGCATATGTGCTTCTCTGCTTTTACAGGAATCTTACGGCCTCTGAATGTTTTGGCATTTTCAGCCTATCGAAACTGTGCCAAGAATGTCTGTCTTAGTTCTGCACCGTCCACCCAGCATTTTCATCATATCCAGACAGTGGTTTCATCTCCCTCCAGACTTATCCCATCTGTCAGAAACCTGACGTGTGGTCACACCGCAACAATCCTCAATAGGTAGAGTATATGTCAGTAAACATGATGCTTGGACAAAAATTCTAAAATATTCATGCCTGCAAAGACATCTTAGAAGTAGATGGTACTCTGTGTATACCTGCAATTTATTATATAGGCTTTGCTTGATGGAGTGGGAAAATAGGATTGACGTGCGTATGTCTACGTGCCAGCAGCAGGCACTGCCAGACAGCATGCTTCTGATATTTCCTGGGTGAAAGCCATCAGCCAAAGTGGAGGGTGAATATGATGCTCAGTTTATAAGGCTGGGCTACATGTGCTGTTCATTTAGTCAGCAAATATTTAGTTAAGCACACCTGGGTGCTCAGCACGGTACGTGACAGAAAGGATAAAATGATAAGTTGAAATCCGTAGGAGGTTATAATCTAGTGGGCACATGGATTAAAAATCAGATGATTAAAATACAACGGCATAGATTCTCCCATGGGGTTGAGGGGGTGGATTAGGATGGGTTTGCAAGTTGGTGATAGTTATTTATGTGTAGTGTCATGGATCATTGGAAGCTGTATTCTAGTGGAGCTGCTTCACCCATCTCTAAGTAGAGAAAAAGACTTTGTCCTTTAGTACCCTTGTTGCTGAGCTGAAAATTTTTAAATGTGTTTTAGAGTGGCCCCCTTGCTTCCTAATGTCCTGAAGCTGCCAGTCAGAACTGTAACGTACTTCAGTTCACGAAAAGGCAAGAGGAAGACTGTGAAAGCTGTTATCTATAGGTTTCTTCGACTTCACTCTGGCCTTTGGATAAGGAGGAAGGTGAGTCTTCACACTGTTACTCCATTGAAAAATGTGTGTAAACAATTAAAATGAAGCAGAATTCAGCCTGTTCATTGACATATCTTCCTCCCATCTTAACAGTAGCTTTTACAGTGCTGTGCTGTGCTTAAGTACTGGCTTGGCAGGCATCTTTTCATGTAAGTGAGTCCATGTGAAGAAAACACATGTAAGCATTCATATACCAAAGTATTATTCTCAATGGTGAAAGTCTTCAATGTAGGACAGGTTCATCTCAGGTCTCTTACGTATCTGGCTTATTTAATGATTACCAGAAGCCCTGCGAAACCCCCAATGTGTAATAACCTATGGGGTGCTCTGGGTAAACCTAGAGTATTACAACAGTGGAGACTTCAGCAAGAACTTAGTCACAAGGCTCAGATTTGGGGACTGAAGAGCTTTTCAGCCCACCTTGGATTGGATTCTCCAGGTGGCTTAATCTTTATGGTGGAACATTAACCCCACATACACTTTTTTTCACTCTGGCGAGGGAGCACAGCCTCTAAGGAGGACTCTGACAAATTATTACTGCTCTGTCCTCTCCCCAGAACTGTCGTAAGCGTGACTATGGGCTTTTTCATTCACATCCTTATTCTTGGAAACAGAGTTGCAGCTGATAATTAGAAAGCAGCAGCAGATCAGAGTTTTGCAAAACCATCTTGGAGTTTTGATAACTATTCAAATCCTAATTCCCTTTTACTATTTAGAAGCTAACAAATGATTCTTTAAAGATCAAAATTTGTTTCCTTGTAAAAATAATTAATTGGTAGGACTTTCTCACTATTTGATAGGTTGAAAGCGTTATCCCCTATGTCAGAAACAGCCCTAAATTTGTTCTTAAATAGGTTGACTGGAACTCTCAGTTCATTTCTCCATTGGAATAATACTGTGGTAGTTTCCTACACGAGTCAGCAGAAACTCATGTAATCTGTAAGTAGCTGAACTAAGTCATTAATAGTTCTGGATTTTCGGAATTTTGGACCATTGGAAACATTTCCACTCCTTTGTTATCATACTAATTATTTCTAGGTCCTCATCTGACCCTAGATAAAATGAAATGGGTGATTTTCTTTGCCTCCCTTTCCACATCCCTTTTATTCGGTCCTGAAGCGCTCATGTTGTTGTAAAGGACCTGATCCCATACTCCAATCATAAAACCTCGTCCCCACTCGGGGCCCCCAGAAGTATCCATATGCAGAAAGGACTGCTTCATCAACGTCTGATTTTAAGAGGAAAACAAAAATTCTGGGTGGGTTAATTGAAACTAATGTATAAAAACTGAAAAGCATTTTATGTGGGACAGTTTCATCCAGGTGTCCCTCATTTTTATTGTTTATTCCCAGGATCCTCCCATTTCTGAACCTTTTTAAAAGATTTTATTGGGGAATTGGGGGAGGGGAACAGCATTGGAGAATCAGGAGAACAGACAAGTTGCTGTCCTTTTGTTCTTCAGTCTAGTTGTGGAGGATGTCACTTCACTGGCCCATGTTGGTATCATTGTGCTCTTCCCGGCTGAGGCAGTCGCTTGCTGGCCATTGGATGGCCACTCACGGCAGCTCACGAAAGTGCACGCCAGCTGCCAGCCGGCCCCACTACAGCCTATGCCGTCGCCTGTGACTCATGGCAGCCCAGCTCCAGGTCGATCTGCTGTTCACCATCTTAGCTTTAGAGGGTGCAGCATCACCAGCCCATGTGGGATCCAAACTGGGGCCCTGCTGCTCAGAGCTGGTGACCCAAGCCAACTCGTAACCAATGCGCCACCCAGCCGGCCCTGTCTAAAATGTTTTAAGTAATTCCTCATCGTTGCATTCCACAGAATAATCTTAAAAGGGTACAGGTGGTGCTGGGCAGGACAGCAAATTAGCTTTCTGTGAGTCAGAGATCCATCCACAGGAACCCAGTTTGGCTTGCAAACTAGAAAATTATACAAATATGGGGATTTTGATATGAATCTTTCAATTTAAAATTGCAGCCAGTAAGTAGAAAAAAATCTAATCTCTGGCATTTTAAAACCAGAACTCTTAAATAATCTGTCCTTATTTTTGAGCATCCCTGTAGAACTTGCTGGTCACAATGATGACACTCAGCATGTCAGAAACCCAAGGCACATTCTCAGCACAGAGCTATGGTTTTGTTCCGTTAGTGTGGGGCCCGAAAGAGCTCTTGGCTTGGAAGAACCCAGGGCTTTTACCAATAGCATAGGTTCCAGTCTCACCTCCCTATAAATTACTGCGTGGTTTTAGTCAGGCATTAACCTGGGTGGCACCTAAGGTATTTTCTAGTTTAAACAGACAATGATTATAGCTTTTATATTCGATCTTAATTTTCTGTTTCTTCAAAAACAAGCTCTTCAAAATTAATAATGTATGGATGGTATATATGGCAGCTCTGGGTTAAATATAGGGGTTAACCATTCCTTCACCGTTCCTAATAGTTTTACTATATTCATTATTTTTTTAGAAAAGTACTTGCTATAGGAATTGGTCCCTAGCGTATGGGAAGAAGACATGAAGTAACAGACTTGAGAACTGTGCTACTCAGCCCTTATAATACTTAGCCCCTTAAATGAACATAAATGTTATCAACATAGCAGATACCCCCTTCATCATCCTCCATGTTAGGAAAAAAAGTGTCGTGGCGAAGAACTCTTACTAGTTCTCTGACCTCAGTCTGCTACGTAACTTTCCTTTTTTTTTTTTTTTTTTGAGGGCAGTGTCACTGGCCCTCATACGTGGGACCGAACCGGGGCCGCTGGCCTCCCAAGCTAGCGCTTAACCACCACGCCACTCGGCCAGCCCGCTACGTAACTTTTCTAATCAATGGTTGTTTCTCTTAAATCTGTGAAATGAGAGAAATAAATGAAGATTATTAAAGAGATAATGAAGTAATAATGCACATAAAGTTAGCTTTATAATTCTGTATCACTACCCTGTACTTCACCAGCAACAAAGATTTATTTAGCTTTATTTTCTGTGGTTTTAATTTAAACGTTTTTCCAAAATACTAAATTTTTGATGTTTCTTTTTCAAACTACACATGGTTTCTCTGTCCAATGCTGATCGAGACTCACATATTTCTGAGAACCACACCAGTACCTGTGAAAGTTTGGTCTTGGTTCCCACTGGGCCAGTAAACCATGAGTAGTAAAGCTATCCCATTTCCTATATAATCTAATGTTCTAAGTGTCCTTGTAATATTTATCTAACAGGCTGGTTATAAGAAAAAATTATGGAAAAAGACGACTGCAAGAAAAAGACGCTTGAGGGAATTTGTATTCTGCAATAAAACCCAGAGTAAACTCTTAGATAAAATGACAACGTCTTTCTGGAAGAGGCGAAACTGGTATGCTGATGATCCTTACCAGAAGTACCACGATCGAACAAACCTGAGAGTATAGATCAGACAGAAGTCTTATGATTTCCCATTATTGAACATGTATCTGTGTATAATGATGTATTTGCAAAACTGAATAAAGTTTTATAACCTGTTGTAAGTTGTACCAACTGATATGGAAACATACAATAACCAACATTAAACTTCTCAGAGTTTTAAAATTTAATGGATTAAACATTCCCAGATTTGCTCAGGGAAGTAGAAGTTTTAAATTATTAATTTTTTTAAGGGCAGTGTCACTGGCCCTCATATGTGGGATCCGAACCTGAGTTGCTGGCATCCCAAGCCAGCTCTTAACCACCGCGCCACTCAGCCGGTCCTAAAATTATTTATTTTAACAAATGGTCATGGTTTAACTAGTTGTTCCAATTAGGCTTATTTAATTACAAGAAATCTCAAGTTAGGACAGACATAAAAAGACTCTAAAGCTAACAAGTTAGCTCAAGAAATGTGACTTCCTTTTTAAGGATAGATACCTGGGAACTCAGGAACCACCACACCACCTCATTCTCCCAGCCAGAACTAACCCCCAGGCCTCAGGAATTGCACACATTGTGTGGTGATCCTGGGTCCAGCGCACCTCCAGGAACCTCAGCACAGGAAATGGTGGCGCTTTAGGCTTGGGATCTGCCATGCATGTGACTCAGTTCTTGTCAAATTGCTGCCTCCATTCTGTATTCACCAACATGTCTGATTCACAGCTTTTGCTTACTCTTAGTTTCTGCTTTCTCATAACTATCTTGCCCCTTTGAGGTTCTTTCCTACATTATGACTCTCAGCTCTTATCACTAATTGCTAAGAGACTCTTAACTGGCCAGCTTACCTTTTAACACCAGGTCTCATCACAAGTCACCAAACAGTTAGGGATTGGCTGTTCTTAGGTCAGAAATCCACTTCAGCCCATTTGGTTGTGTTGGCAGTTTCGTGTGGAGCAAATAATAGTTATGTGGGCAGTTTCACTTGGAGGTGAGCCTGGGGTGGCAACACATCTGGTCTAATAGGCCCTTGTGTTCATAACTGTCTTTAGTTTATTAGGACCTGATTTTTTTATACAGAGACGAATAAATGAAATAGGTTATTAGTAAACCCATTCATAAAACAGAAGTGGCTCTACAAATGAAGAAAAACTTTTTACCCATTAGTTGAAAGGTACTGTATTTTTTCTTTTTAAAAATATTTTTGTTAGGGGTTATTGGGGAACCTGTTTCTCCAGGTGTGTTTCTCCAGGGCCCATCAGCTCTAAGTCAAGTAGTTATTTCAATCTAGTTGTGGAGGGCGCAACTCTGGCCCATGTGGGAATCAAACTGGCAACCTTGGTGTTATGAGCACTACTCCCTGTGCTCCAACTACCTGAGCTAACCGGCCATCCCAGTACTGTATTTTTTTTAAAAGTTAGTTTATGTACTTGATAGTTCATATTTTTAATCGTAAGGATAAACTTTCCAAAATTTTCCAAAGATGCACTGTAGAAATTAAGGGGTAAAAGTCATCTCAGTCACTTTAGAAAAGATGCAAGAGTTAAGTGTTGTTCATTTAAAGAGGGTCAGGTAAGAGACACAGGAAAATTCAGCTGACTAAGTGGATACAGTCGAGGGCAGTGGTTCTCAGCTCTCCCATCTGAATCATCTGAGGGCCAGCCGAGTGGCTCGGTTAAGAGCTCGCTCAAGAGTGTGAGCTGAACTCAGCAACAGCAGTTCGATGCCCAGCCCGAGCTGAGCTGCCGTTGAGCTACCCACAGGTGGCAGGATGGCTCATCTAAAAAAAAAAATCATCTGGAAGCAGTTTCAAACAATGAGCACTTTGCCTGGTTGAAAACCATTATTAAATAGAAATACACCTCAATTACTGTTTCAAATCCTTTAATAGTTGATGATGATAAGATGAAGGTCTTCTATTATTAATAGAATAACATAGAAGATAACCAAATTGCAATTCTGTGGCATGTCAGACTGGCATCATTAGACGAATTCCTTGAAACCAGTGTGTGTTCATTAAAAGGAAAAGGGGCAACAGTAGAGTTCTAAAACTAGAAGGCCAAGTGTGTCTTTTTATTAATAAAGAACAGACATTTGATTTGAGGTAAGAGCCTGAAGCATGGAATAGCATTCTGTTTTGATGGGTTTTCATTTCCTCGTATTTCTGAGATGGCAGAACCCAACCCCTGACAAGGCTTCCACATCATTTTCCACCTGCATGGCTCCTGCCCTGGCTACTACCTCTGGTAGTGGGATGGAGCTGGTGCCTGAAGAATTTAAGGAGGAAGACACTTTCTCCCTGCCTCTGTGACTTCCTTAGCATAAATACGAACAAGGGTCTGTCACTGGGGCCTCAGAACACCCTTGGTTTCTCCTCTCAAGGGACAGGGGAGGTGGAGACAAGGACTGGCAAGCAGGCCTCAGCATCCAGAGGTGGACTGAAATGGACTGAAGTGGAAAGGCTGAGGGGTACACAATTTAGGGGGAAGGGAATTTTCATCACATATATAATTTTTGTTTTGTGGGTACCAAGGTTCATCATCAAACTGATTTTACAGTTTGATAACAAACCATCTTTCATTAAAGGGTCTACCTAAATGATATTCAAGTATATGTAACAGTATAATTTATTGAAAACCTACTGTGTCCCAGCACAGGGATCAGCATGTATCTACAAAACTGCTAATCCTCATACTAGCCTTGCAAGGACATTATTTATCCCTAGTTTTGATTTCAGAAACTGAAGCTTACAGAAGGTTTAAAATCAATCAATCAATCAATAAATAAATGAAGATACAGCTAATAAGTCACTCAGAACCTAGGTCTAACTCCTTGGAATCCCATGTATTTCCCTGAATCTTCTAACAACATAATGAAAATTTATATCTAAATTAACAAGTGACTATAATCTAGCATTATAAATGCTAAATACATCTTCATGACACTGTACCAAATCAGTTTTTAAATTTTATTTATTTTTTTTGAGGACAGTGTCACCAACCCTCACATGTGGGACCCGAACTGGGGCCGCTGGCCTCCCAAGCCAGCGCTCGACCACTACACCACTCGGCCGGCCCAGCTTTTAAATTTTAAAACTGTCACCTCTTAACCCGGTTAATCTCAGTTCTGTTGACACTGGACTTGGTTCAGCAAGTGAATAAATGGATTTTCAGCCTTTCCATCTCGTCCTTTTTCTTTCAGTTTTCTGAATCGGCTTTACCTGCTGCTGCTTTATTTTGTAGTCCTCATGTCTAACAGAATATAAGACTATAAAGGCAAAGAAAATGATTTTCATTTTGATGTTTCAAATTTTGAGTTTCCACATCTTTGTGACCACCCAATGAAGCTCACATGTGCCTGTTGGTATTTTAAAGGCAAGGGCTGCAGTGGTGGTAGGGTTGTCCACACCCCCCAGGGCATTTCCACCTGCACCTCTGACCCCCACACATTCTTCCCCACTTGCAGATGTGACAGGTTCCAGGAAGAAAAATGACAGAGCAAAGATCTGTGCAGAATTAAAAATGCCTTCCAGATGAACTAGTATTCTATCTTCATAGCTACCCAGTTTCCACTGGGGACCTCTAAAAATGTAAAACAAACAAAGTACCAGGTTTGTATTCATGTGATCAATTGGTTTTCAAAACACTGCTATTTAATTTTTTTCCTTGCAATGATTCTGTGCAGTAGGCATGGGGCAGGTCACCAGGCACCAAGACTGTTGATGGCTAAGCATTCAGCTTCTAATCTTTGCTACATATTTTAAAAAGTATGTTCTCTTTCCTCATAAGCCTAACATTACAAAAATGTTTTTTTAAAGAAAAATGTTAAGACTTTATTCAAGGTATATATCAGGCATTATAACACAACAGCAGAACTTCAACCTTTGGAATACTGTGATTTTATACCCCTTTGATTCACAAAATCTGCTATTTTATTACAGATTGTTCCATAGGGTCTACAGACATAAACTAGGGGAAATATGCACAGTCACCATCCAGCATGTCAGCTGTCTGAGAATGAAGCACATCCTTTGCCATTTTAATAACTGTGCAGGGTGGAGAAGTAGGAAGGCGCTTGCTCAATGGTGGTCGTGGTGGACAAGCACTGTTACCACAAACACGGACAGTTTACTACACAGAACACACATTTCAGAGGCCAGCGAAATGGGCAAGCGATTCACACAAAGCCAGGAGGGATTGTGACTAAACTTTCCAGTTTATAAGTATAACACATTTCACCTCAGAAACACATCAGGTGCTCGATGGCAAATAACTAAAAGTTATTACGTGAAACTCACAGACTTTCGAGCTAGCATTTTGTAAACAGCCTACGTCTGTATATCAGCAAAAGAAAAACATTCAGTTATATCCTCTAGACAGAATATCACACCACTACGTGCACACTTTGAGGCATTCACATTTTATGTTAGTCCATACACAAATACAACAGCTTGTTGGATAAGTAAACACCTTCTGCCAGAAATATGACAACTGCTCTCAGCTGTACAGTGAGTGTTTTTAAGAGAGAAACCAACTCCCTAATCAACACTTGAAGGAAAAATAGTTACATTTACATTAAGACAGCAGTTTGGATACCTTTGTATTTTTTTAAATCTTGAATGAGAAGTAATACAGCATGTCTGAGAGTAGAGTGCTCCAAACTTGTTTTTGGCATAGTTGAGTGCAAACTTGGTAGTCGTACTTGTTGAAACTTTCCATTGTAAAATGGTGAAAATCTAGCTTGTTCACACTAGAATTTTAATCTCTGCTGCTACAGGCATTTATTATTTTGGCGAGAAAAAAAAAGTTGCTAAAAAGTTGCCTAAGCTAAGCTTTTTATGCACTTGATTTTCATAATCCTGGGTACTCCCAACTAACAGGTTAAAATATATATTTTAAAGCATATATTTTCCCTTTATCTGAAACTATTCAGTGCGCTTGAAGAAAACAGATTTTCTGTATTCCCTAAACAGGTTTCGGGATTGGTGGGTGTGGGCCATAGGCAATGAACAGACAGCCTCTATCTGTCCTCTGAATCACAAATTTGCTTTTAGGTTTATTTTCCTAAATCCTTTTGTAAACTACAAAGTCACCTTCAGAGTAATTGTGGGAAGAGGGGATTTAAAATGTGTACATCTGGTAACAATCAACTTCAAGTGGAACCCCTTTTGAGGCGGCTAAGATCCAGCCAGTGTGTCATCAGCAAAGATCACTGATAGATGAGTGTGTCGCTCAGTAACAACTGTCTTTACCTGGGTCTGTTTACAGCTAGTGGACAGTAAGTTCTATGCGGTACATAGCACTAATTCTCTAGTCTTCAGGGCATATCTATGAACAAACAATCCAAGTATTATAAATAACTGGGTTGTAACCACTGCATGCATTACACTGAAAGAAAACACCAACTTTAAGCACAAATCTACAGTCCTACATGTTGGCTCAGCTCTCCAAGGGGACAACAGCTACCTTGAACCAAAATGCTATTTAAACCAGATTTGCCTTTTCTGACAGAATTCTCAGTCTAAGCAGAGTCCCCTCAAGTCGTGCTTTATTCTCCTACTAAATAACCTGGGCTTGTGTAAGATGCCCATTAAGACCTGGAGTGCCCATGAGCGTGCGAGTCCCCCCCATCTCATTCACATTCTGTACAAGCCCGGGAAGGACGAGAAGGAGGAGGGCCACAGCGGCCCGTGGAGCCGAGCAGTAAGTCACAGCCATTAAGATCTCAACCTCAAACCTTTCTAGAACCCAGCATTCTGATTGTTACCCAGGTGTCTCAGATGTGTTTTATAGTGTATCTGAAACAAAGCATAGTTCTAGGTTTTGTTTTAATTGGGTTGATTGGTTGGTTTTTGCTTAGTGTTCTCTAAAAGAAGGCGCTCAGATGGTGGGCTCCTCTGCCTGGGGAAATCAGTCACAGCACAGATTACTATGAAGGAGAAACAGTCATGTGTCAAGAACTTTTCAGACACTGAGAAGGATCCCTCACAACAGGTCTGTGAGTCCACATCCCCAAACAGTTTTACCCAGGGTGAGCCACCTGCCCAGGCAAATGGTAACCCCCTGAAAGGGCTCAGAAGCTCGTCATCCTGAATCCAAGGGAAGACAAGCTTCCAGGGACTCTTCTCTGATCCTAGGCTGTGCCCCTGACCTCGTTACACTCATCTTTGTCACTAAAATATTGTCTCTTTTCATTCTCCACCTCTCTGATATACTGATTAAACAACTGTCTGAAGAATATGGGCTACTAGCCTGCAGGAAAAGGGGTGTTTGACTGGAGTTGTATTTGGAAGCTTTTTAAGTACATCTAAGACATTCTTGAGAATCAGAACACATCTTGACACTTCTGTTTCTGCAGTTCTCTTACATGATCAGAACCTCTGACAGCCCTTGCAAGCCTACTACATTAAGCCAAAAGCCATAAATATGTACATTGTAGTCCAAAGTATTAGTACCAAGAACAAAAGAAGTTTTAAAAAATTGCTTTGTTTGCATTTACAGGACTAAAAACAAAGTATGCAACAAATAAATTACAAATGTCCATTTCAGCAGCATGGGGGTGATTCCTTTATATTTCTAAACACACAATGCTGTCTGCAACGACAATCCAATTGTGGAAAATGACGAACCTCAGAAGACAAAAATCACACCCCGACACGCTACCTTGCCTTTAGCCTCTCCCCAGCAACATAAAGAAATGGAAAAAACAATTCTCTTAAAAGTGGAAGAGAGGAGAGAGAGGAAAGACCATGTCTGTGAGGCTGCACACTCAAAGCACACCAGCCTGCAGATTTCTATGTAATTAGTGAGTAGCTCTTTAAGGCAGAGAAGAAACATTCTGTGTATCTGGTGCTGTTGTTGGCTCATCTCATTCACGTGGTTTCAGTGGCCGAGGATGAGGTACTTTTCTTCCTGAAGCGAGATCGAAGGATTCTAGGCGGTGCCTGGCAGAGAAGAAAAAAAAGGCATGCCTCAATGTGGCATAAACATGGAATCTTGAGGACAGCACCTGGATGGGTCTGTGTTGAGACATGTGGTTCCTTCAGCCAAATGAACACGTTGGGGAGGCAGCTGGTTGGGGCTGGGGGCTGACTGTCTTTCCACAACAGAATCCGAGTCACTTCCCAAGCATCTCCGGGAAGCTGAGCCAATAGAGAAGGCCAGAGCTCCCCCTTCATGCTCTCCTAAGTCAACTGGTCTCACA
This sequence comes from Aselliscus stoliczkanus, assembly GCA_033961575.1. Classification (NCBI taxonomy): domain Eukaryota; kingdom Metazoa; phylum Chordata; class Mammalia; order Chiroptera; family Hipposideridae; genus Aselliscus; species Aselliscus stoliczkanus. The sequence goes on from CM066730.1 coordinate 93,342,112, forward strand.
AGCGAATGCTTGTGCGGAAGGATGACACAGCTTCCTTGTGTCTGTCTTGGGAGCAAATGATCTTAAGTGACTCAGCAGAGAGATGCCTCCCCAGCGCTTCCAGCTTCCCTTGTCTTTGTCATGGCCTTCGGGAACTGGCCTTATGTTTTTTGGTACATGCTTAAAATTTCCACCACATTTCCAGCCCTCTTTCTGGGTGTGAAATCCTTTAATGCACAGCAATCAACACAACAACTGTCTTTAACGAGAAAGGGTCTGAGCATAGCACTCAAGGAGATCCACACAAAGACCCCAACCTGCCCTCACTCCCTGTCTCGGTCCACTGCTCTATGCTTACCTTCTTTATCTACACACACGGTCCTCTCACACCTCTATTCCTTCCAACTGGAATCCCTTTTCCGTCTTGCTTTCCAGTCCTCTGTATGACCCAGCCCCAAATCACTCTTGAGCCCCTCCCTCCATGGCCCAGTCACACCCAACCAGCATTGTCACCTTTGTTCTCACTGTGGCTTACACATTAGGGGACACAGGAGGACTCTGCCCCCAGGGCAGGTGTGCCTGCTCACTGTCTCCCCCACCCACGTGAACTTCCTGAGGGCAGGTATATGTTCACCATTATTTCCCGGTGCTGCTCAGTGTCCAGCAGGCACATGGGGCAGGGGCCGGGGCTGGGGGCAGAAGGCCTAGGCATTCCACATCCTGAGTTTTCACACTATATCTTTACAGCTAGGAAATGCTGACCAGCCACCTCTGGACAGACGGTAATAGAAGAATCAGTGAACCTATGTTTTAGTAACCTGCCTCAAGGCTGTTTAACAGTAAGGCAACTGGTGGAGCTTTAAAAAACAAAACCCATGCGGCACAAACCCTCAGGTCCTAGAATGATTTTGGCACCTTCCCCACTAGCCCTCTCCCCATCTCAGGGCTGCCCAGATCATATGGGATCCTCAAGCAGGGCCCAAACCCAGAACATCTTTTACCAACACCTAAAACTTCACAATTAGCCCATGAGTGCCCCATCCTGGAAAGGAAGCGGATGGACTCGTACACTGTGACGCTAATAAGTACGTCCCAGTGGGAACAGGCATGACGGGCCATTATGTGTATGAAGGAGAATCTCTCACTACATTTCCTCATCTGGTCTCACCGGGTCTCTCCTCTGTGGACAGGCAGACTCCCAGCTTGCCTCAAATGGATTCTCAGGCTGCAGCATTCAGCAGTTGGGGAACAGAAGAGGCGACGTGAGGGGGCAGAGAGGAAGACTCTGGGTCCCCCAATTCTGCCAGCCCTGCGCCTGAGCCCAAGGCTGGTGACTCCCCACCCACGGCACAGAGCAAGGCCCTGGAGGCTCTAGTCCTGGCTCTTCTGCTGCAAAACTCCATCCACATCTATAACTGGCAACAGTACCTGGATCGAGTGGATTGTTTTGGGCCATTTTAACCCTCCGTCGGGTGTAACTGTTCTCACAGACTCACTGCACACAAAGATGCCGCTATGAAATACATCTTTACTGTACTAAGTCACGAACATGATAGGTTACGGTAGAGGGGGAAGATACGGAAAAAATGAGTCACGATACTTAACTGTTAGATATTTGGAAATTGGTGTGCAATGAATCTGTGAGATCAGTTGCGCCCGAAGGAGGGTTAAAGGGCTGTGCACCTTTAATAACATTTTATGAACATCTGCTTTGTCTCAGCACTATGCTGTGACTTGGAGATAAAGTGATGAAAACAAGCTTATTTATAAAACCTTGTTGAAGAACACATGCTGAGTTTTTCTTCCCTCCCAAACACTCATTTGGGTTGCTATTCACTCACCTATCTTAGGTTAGTAGTTAATTTTTTAAAAAATTAGATACTATAGCCCATCTCCTACTTCTAAATAAAATTAGTAGGGTCTTTTTTTTTTTTGCCCCATGGCAAGTAGCTGGATGCTGCTGAGTAGCTTGTCCTGCCTGATTGATGGAGGGAGATTTTCCCACCCCAGGCACTTGGGAGATGCTGGATGCCCCAAAAGAACTCCAGGGCACAGCCCCTGTGCAAACACATGCTCCAGCCCACAGCCCCAGACTCCGTGTACCTCCAGGGGGAACTCCGTCTTTCGAGGTGCCTTATACTTGTACATGAAATCCAGCAGGTCTTCCTCCTCCTCATCAGAGAACGCCAGTGGGCTCTGGACCTGGTGGGGCTCCCAGGCCTTCACACCACCCTCATTCACATCTCCCTCAACCACTTAATGTCCATTTACAATCTACACAGAGGAAACAAAGTACAGCGAGGAGGGATCAGTGCAGAAAGGAGCAAGGGTGGGCAGGCAAGTGCAAGGTCAGGCACACAGCACAAAAATCCAGGCCTGTTAGGACAACTGAGGCCCTTCTGTCGGAAAAAGCAGCTAGTATGCTCTGGGGATTCTCCAGGGGGATCTGGGATTGTTAGGGTACAACTGTGAGACTGGCTACAGGGAAGTGGGGAGGAAGGCACCGCTTCCCTGGGAGAAGAAAGATGTTGCTGAACCGACACATGTCAAACCCTATAGCTTAGACCTGTGACACCGCACCAGAGGAATGCTGGGGGCGGTGGAGTGGGGTGTCTCCACCAGAAAGGAAAGTGACAGCCATTTGGAATAGCAGTGTTCTCTATTATACATATAAGCAATGTTGACAGTGCATTACACTTGCATATTCAGCTCCAAGGGTTGTTTAAGAGACAGGACGGAAAAGGCCAAGATGCCTCACAGAGAACTTTAAGCAAAGCTGTGTAGATTTTTCATTTCAAAAGGCCAAGTCCTCGAGCAGCAACACAGCCAAGTAAAAGGAGAATCTATTTGTCCCCTCAAAAATGACAGCATGATTCCTGTTTTAGTCTTCTCTGACTAAGCCACAGGGAAAGCTCCAGAACTAATTCATGGCATTAAATGCAATATATATATATATATTTTATTTGAGGGCACTGTCACTGGCCCTCTTACGTGGGACCCGAACCGGGGCCACTGGCTTCCCAGTCCAGGGCTTAACCACTGCACCACTTGGCCAGCCCCGCACAATATTTTTTAAAATGTTCAATGCTAATCACGTCATCTTGCCAGATAGTCCCATCTTAGTTTAGATATAAAGTATTTCCTGCCCATACCCAGCCTGACACCCAGATACAGATCTTTCTGTACTTTATATATTGATTTTTACCTAGAATCACAGGATGCAAAGTCAGGGGGTCCTCAGATCTTCTGGCCCAAACACCCTGAGGCCTGCAGACAGAAAACCAGGTCTCCTTCTGGGACACCCTGGTACTGCTCCTGAAAACACGTTCCACCACCAAATATGCTCTCTCCATCAAAAGGGGACTTCCTAGACTATAAAAGCACCAGGTGTGGGCTACAGAAAGGCTAACAACCAAACCCTAGTCTTGAGCAGCTTTCCCAGTTATTGCTGCTATACTCCCCAACAGCCAGCAGGAGGCAGCACAAGAGCACAGGTGTCTTAATCACGACTTTCAACGTAGAATTGTAGTCTGGGAGGGAGTGACCTGCTCAAACAGCACCTTAAAGGGTCAAGCCTGAGATCATTAGCCTTTGGTTTGTTTTAAACTCTGTATAAACCAGCCTGTTTTTAAACCCAGCTTGTTTACTCTGGTTGAGGTTTTTCTCTGGTCCCTTTCCCTGCTCAAATCAGCTGTCCCCTTCTGACTGTTGAACATGAAGACTGGCCATCCCAAGAAGCCTCGTTGGAGCTTCCTGGCCTCTCGCTCCCTCACCCTGATAGCACTTAGAATCTGTACCATGGGGCTTGTGCTGAGTGCCCTGGTTCTCATGTCAGTCTCATTGCCACAGACCAGGAGAAAATGTCCTGTGCTTTGGGGACTATGGTAGATCCTCCCTCGGTCCCTCTGAGCAGCTGACCCAGGGCTGAGATCACAGTGGCCACTCAGCCACTAAATTAGGTGAAATACTGATATCATCTCAGAGAAGTCAGCTCTCGTCCCACATCAGAATTCTATACCCATCCACAAGAACTTCTTTCAGGGTACAGATACCCCATGTCTGAGGGAGGGAAAATAGACAAAAGCCCTCAGCCTCAGGCAGAAACTGCAGAAGCAGCGTGGCCAGCTCCGCCCCAGCCAGAAACCCTGCATCCTGGGAGCAGGCGTGGGGACTGACTGGAGTCTGTGCCTCTGCACATGCAGTTGCCTCTACATCCAGGTCCAGGGCTTTCCCTGTACTGATAACTCTGAGGTTCAGAAGGTGATCCAGAACACCAAGATCCTCAGGCATCAATCCTTTTAGCCTGCTCCCCCAGTCTGGATTCACTGAGACTGAGCAATGAACTCACACATTACCAACATAATAAGAATTAATGATAATAATAACCACCGCCACTATCTCAGGACTAAAACCAGAATGGCTTTGGTTTGTTCTCCACTGCACACTTGAACACAGACTAAAGGGCAGCAAAGAAGTGACCCTCTGGCTCACTGGGAGTGATGGGTCAAGGGGAATCCAGATATCCAGGCAGGAACAGAAAACAAGCACTTAGCTCAGCAGAAGCTGGAAGCAAAGGAGACTAGTGTGGGCAACTCAGCGGACCAGACGTGGCCTCAGCTGGACCACAGAGAGAACCTATAAAGAACGAACTGTGGGGGCCGGCTGAGTGGCACGGTGGTTAAGCGCTGGCTTGGGAAGCCAGCGGCCCCGGTTCAGGTCCCACATATGAGGGCCAGTGACACTGCCCTCAAAAAAAAAAAAAGATAAATAACGAACTGTGTTTCACTCAGGGTTTCTGTCAAGAGAGTTGTCTAATAACCTGCCTCACTCTCAGAATCCATGAGCATCAACATTCTGGACAAGCTGAGCCTCTAAGCCTCTGGTTGGCTATTGCGTTATGACACTGAATCTCTTAACTGTGTTTCCCTCTTTGCACTGGCTGCCAGGTCGCCCAGCCTCTTTGATGGCCCACAACTTTATGGCATGCATTTAAAATTTTCTTCTCACCTCTGCCTCCATCTTATCTGCCTATTATTCCCTTTTTCCCAAGCTTCATTTTTCTTACTTTGGTCTGACCTAGCATCTACATTTCTGCTAAGGGGCACCAGGACAAAGATACAGATGAGTTGGGGAGCAGCATGTTGCCACCCACATCTTAGTACTCTGATGGCTCCCAGAAACAACCTGTATGGGAGGAGAGTCTTTGGGGGAAGGTCAAGGTCACCAGGACCATCTCTAAACCTCAGATGATGACAGCCAGGGCTTTGAGCCCGCAGAGCTGCCACCGTAATGCCCAAGGCTGAGGGCCTCTTGGAAAGAGCAAGGGGGGCTCTTATTTTCCACAGAGGGCGTGAGCATGTGGCCTTGGCTGACATTCTGTATTAGCAAACGTGTCAGCGGGACTTCAGCAGGCTGGGAAGCAGCTCCACTTCTCTCTGTGGGGAGGGCAGGGAGGTGGAAACTGGCAGAGACTCCTAGCCCTTAAAGACCCAGCAGATCCATGGGCACCGAGCCCTAGGCTCCCCCACCCCAGCAGGCAGCAGAACAAGCCCCGGATTAGCAAACACATCCCACACAGCACACGTGAGTGGCAGCATTAGTGGAAATCAGCAAACGTGTCTGGAGATGAGCACGCCCATCTGGAACACTTACATCCGTGTCCAACAGCCACCGAGGAGAAAGAAAAGAATATTCCATTAGGGCAGGGTCTATTGGAGATGAAACTGACAAGCCTGTGTGAGCATGCACTCACATGCACACAAATACGGAGACACGCACTTACTTCCCACGTTCTAAACCTTGGACAGTTCCTGCTGCTGTCAGTCACAGGAAACCACTGCCCAGGCCACACTCACGTAAAACGCCATCCTCCCCCTGACCCCCCAACAGAGCGGGCAAACAGGGATGACTTCACTTTTTACAACGATGTTCCACACATTTGATTTAAAAAAAAAAAAATCCATCTCTATAACTCATTCCCAGCAGTACTAGAGTTCAGTTCTATATTATACCAAAGTAGGTGGAGAGAAAAGAGATGGGGAAGGGAGTCAGGGACAGCGGAGACAGAACAGAAATGCAGAGAAAGAGCATGCAGGAGATAAAAAGGAATCTACCCACAGAGAGGCAGGAATGGAGCACAGGTGGGGGCAGAACATTGTCCTGTAATCTGAGATGCAGGTAAAAATCAATTCAGGAGACCAAGAGGGCCATCTGACCAAAGCATCTGTGAACCCCGAAATCTTCTTCTCTCACGGCAGATGGCGGAGAGTTGGCCTCCAGCCCCAGGTGCCGGACAAACCTCCCGCAACACCATCCTCTGACATCTCACACCCAGCTCTGTTCACTGAAGAGATAGATGGTCAGAGCTGGAAGAGGAAGGCACTGAGAAAGGGGCTGAGGCCTAAGAGTAGAGGGGCTTCCCACAATCACAGAGGGAAGTGGCGCAGATGAATTGTCAGCAGGTTCCTTTCAGGAAGACCTTAGGGAGCAGGCAGGACTCAAAGGCCCTGGGTGTTAACAGGGCTGGAAGAGGGAGCGCTGGGGCAAAGGCTCCCAGGTCACAAACCTGAGCTGGGCCACCCCAGCTTCAGGCCTCCTCCGAGACCCACCTGCTGCCCTTCCCCTAATAGCCTGCCCTGTCCCCACAGCTCCCTGGAAGAGCAATCTCTACTAAATCCCCACAATCAACTGCAGTTCTATTTACATACACTGGAAATGCAACCTCTGATTATGAAACCACCAGGTGTCATGGGAAGTGAGCGTTTCCCAGGGAGCAGCACAGAGCAGTCCCATAAGGAAAGAATGGAGCAGAAGGTGGCTTTATTCTCTCTGGCCCCCCAAATGACAGTATCTCAGAACTAGAGGCTTTCTGAATGGCTCACAGAATTTACCAACTCAAAATTTTAAAGGGTGAATTGACTGACAGAAATCACCACAGCTGCCTGAGGCCACTGGGACTGGACGGTTGTTTCCCAGGAACTAGTCCATCCATCAGGCCCAAGAGAAGCCCCCCGTGTCGGGAGCAACTGCATGCAGCCCCTCCTCTCTTCCTTTCTTTCCTCTCCCTCCCCCCTTCCTTCTTCCTTTCATATAATTGACAGGTAACATTGTCTTCATTTTAGGTGTACAACTTAAGAATCATACATACATGCCCTTCCGGTTCTGATGTGGGTCAGGACACCCCCAAGGGACACGTGGCTAGTCATTCCTGGCCAGGGTACGAGGCTGGTCTCCACTGCCCCTAGCTCAGGACGCCTTTGACTGTCAGCTCACATTGGGCTTATGGCCTCCAAGCTCCCAGGCCTTCTATAAACCTTAAAAATCCTTGGCATTGAGAAGCCTTAAAAAGGAGAAAATAGGACTCTTCTTATAACGTAGCTTCTTGTCTTCCCGCTCTCCATCACTGTGGAGGGACGTGCCATGCCTCCATGGCACTGGGGTTGGGGGCACAGGCAGCAACAGTCACGGTGTGTGCCTTCCCCTCACACCAGCAGGCAGCTGCAGGTAAGCGTGGCCCCTCTCACCTGCTAAGCCAAAGGCAGCTCCCCTATGGGGGAAGCCCTCCATGGGGCTGAAAGGGGAGCTGGTTTGGTCCAGGACCATTGCTAGTCACTTATGGGTCTAGTTAAGGTTAGGGAAACAGCAGGTCAGGACAGATCAACATGGCCAACCACAGGGTGGCCATGGCTCCACCGAGCCATCCCTCATACATGGGAAGGGCAGCAGCAGGAATCCCTGTGCAGGACTAGGAGACCCCAGGCTTGTCCCCTCTCCCTGAGGTTTCCTAGCTGCTCTGGGCTACAACCATCATCACTGTCATCCTTCCAAATGCCTTTTCACAGCCATTTTCACAACAGCACAGTGAGATGGGAAGGGGAGATCTTTATCTCCCTTTTAAGATGAGGAAACCAAGGCTCAGAGTGGTTAGGTGATTCACACACAGCTACACAGCTAGTAAGTGGCAAAGCAGGACCAGGGCTCCCTTGGTAGCAGCAGGACCCAAACCCCTAGAACTGTAGGGCATCATCACTTTAGAGGCTGTGGTTGAGTTCCTATGTCCTCATCACTCAGGGCACAAGGAAATACGACCCTGTGGTGGTTTAAGAATAACCCCACACATTCTTTGATATTCCTCCCTTCAAGAGGTGAAGATTAATTCCCCTCCCTTGAGTGTGGGCTGGACTTAATTAATGACTCATTTCCAACAAACAGAATAAGAGAGAAGTGGTGGCATGTGACTTCAAAACTAGGTCCTAACAGGTACCATGATGTCCCCCATTGCTCGCTCGCTCTCTCAAACCAGTCGCTCTGGATAAAGCTCGCTGCCATGAGGTAAGGATGCTCAAGCAGCCCTAGAGAGGCCCAGGTAGGAAGGAACTGAGGGCTCCAGCCACAAGCCATCAGAGAGCCATCTTGGAAGTGGCTCCTCCAGGCTTAGTCAAGCCTTCAGATGACTGCAGCCCTGGGAAACTTCTTGACACAACTCTCGAGAGACCCTGAGCCCGAACTACCCAGTTAAGCTGCTACCAAATTAATACAGGTTTGTTATTTTATAGATAATACAGGTTTGCTATTTTACAGAGTTAACTTCCTGAGCCCTCCCCCAGACCATGCAGCTGAAAGGGAGCCCCAAGGTCATGTGCCAGCTCCTGGTTAGAACCTCCTCCCAAGGCGAGTCCAGCACGCTGCAGAGAGGCCGGCTGCTTACTTACCTTTCCGGGTCCTGCAGAGAGAGCAGCATGTGCACACTGTGGGGATGGGGGGGCACCATCAGTGAAATCCCCCACTTGACAGGAACCAGTCCCAGGCAAACAGGGAGGCCTCAGTGAAGTGTGGGGATCTCAGTGTGTTCAATACAGGGGTCCCAACACCAAGGTTGGGGCGGGGATCATTCCAGATTCAGCTTCTTCTTGGGTGCTAGAAAATGCCCTTGCCTGACCCACAGAGGTCAGTCCTTGTATGGTGCAGCCCTAGGGATCAGGGGTTGGGGTCAAAGTTTCCTCTGGGAAATAACTCCAACCTTCCCTACTAATCAGAATGACCTCTAGGAAACCTCAGACTGACCTCTGACCCCCGCCCCCAAAGTGCTTAGTGTCTGGCCATTCGGTCCAAAGCCTGACTGCTGCTTTGCACACTCTATGGATCTTGGTTCACATCTAGAACTTGGTATACGGCAGGTGCTCACTAAATACATGCTAAGTGTCTCCAAGTTCACGGAAGGCAAGAATCGTTATTTCAGCTCCCTTTGTATATCCTTCCTGGGGTCCAATGCCAGGCTTTCAATCGAGGTGTCTGACAAAATAACTCCCAGTTCATTCTGTAGGGAGGGCAATGTGTTTTTGTGAACTCCATCTTGTTATTTTGCACAATGGGCATATATTATTATTTTACATAACCTGTTACATAATACCTCATTCTGTGTTGTACTTTTTCCACTAGTAACCACATTTTCAAGATCTATTTGTATGTACACCGGAATTGTTGCTTCCAGTGGCTGCATACAACTGCGTGGGGTGTAGTCACCACCTCATACCTGCCTTCTCCCAAGTTACCCTAAACTCCTGCACCCTATTCAGGGTTTGAAAATTATCTTGTTTGTTCTCCTCACAACCCTAAGATGTAGGCTAAATAGGGATTACTGTGCTCTTTTCACAGAGGAGAAAACTTAGGGGAATTGGGCTCATCTCCTCTGCCAAGGTCAAATCCTCTGGTAGCGACAGCCTGGGCTATCATTCTGATAAAGGCTCCGAGTCTAGGCCCAGTGGGAACAAGTGTGCTGATTGCTTAGTGATATCTGCCTCACTGTGTTGTATCTGCTGTTTCTTCTCAGGTCCAGTGTCACCCAGCCAAGATGGAAGCTCAGACGTGGGGCCCTTCCCCCTACCCGACCACACCTAGTGTCCAAGGCCCACACGGGGGCTGGGAAGGCATGCCAGCCCTGTGTGGTGGGGCCTCCTTTGCCAGACTTCCTCCCAGGCACCCCACTCCTCAACTCAGGGGTTATCACTGCCCCAGAGCCTCTAACCTGGGTGCTTTTGCCCCATGCCCAGGCCCTGGGCCACCTTTCACCTGTCTTTCTTTCTGAGATAGCTATTATTTTAGGCCTCAGAATAGCCGGGACCAGGGTCATATGGCCTCGTCACCCCTGCAGGGTCAGCACCTCCGATCTCTGCTCCCTGAAACCACAGGTGCCGATGCCAAGGGCAGGCAGTGAGGAGAGCTGGGTCATGTTGCAGCACAGCAGGCTTTCTGATACCCCATGAACTCTACCGGCTTGGCTGGCAACCAGAGCACTGCCCACTGCCTCCCTGGGGCATGGCAGAGGACGTCACTACTCCCTGGGGCATGGTGGTGGCAGGGCCAACACCAACGCAAATCATCCCCAACTCTTTCCACCTAATACTGGTCTGGGGACATGTTCAAAACCCAGGGGACACCTCCTATCACCTTTTAGATCCCACCAGATCTCTCACTTTCCTAGTTCTGAGGCTTCTCTGAATAACCCACCATGGGGAGGTCTAGGCAGGAGGCCTAGATTCCTGTCCTGTGTGGCCTCGGCACAGTGTACGACCTCTCTGAGCCTACTTCCTCTACTTGATTCACCTCTATGACAACATACAATCTCAGAGGAAAACGGACTGTGGGGCTACCTAGGCCCACTTCCTGGAGCCTTGGTACATGATCATTCAGCTCTGCTTTGGACTCTTCCAATGACAGGGATCTCACTACCTCATGAGGTGGCCCATTTCTCTCCTGGACACTTTCATATTATAAAGCGCTTTCATAGGTGAGTTAAATAACAAGAACAATATTAGCAGCTATTGCACAGAGTTCCAGGCATGATCCTAAGCACTTTTACATGGATTACTCCATCTGAATCCTCACAACAACCCCCCAAATGGGAATTATCATTCCTTAGGCACAGATGAGAAATCTGAGGTGCAGAGGGAGTAAACACCTTGCCAGTAAACACCCTGGAACTTTACCCCACTGGTTCTTCCTCTTCCTTCTCAGCCTCAGAGAATTGGGACCCTTTTTTCTTCCAAATGAAGAGCTTGCATTTGAGGATAGGTAGCCAATGAGCCAAGCAAGGGTGAAGTGATACCTAATTCCAGTTCACATCCTGATTTCTGGGACAGTGCCCAGTAGGTTAGGAGCTGTAGACGCTCAAAGAAACCTGGTAGTCAATGGATGCGTAAACAGAGGGCACTGGTCCAGGAATCAGGAGGCCACAGGAGAATGCCACCAGTGGGTAACCCCAGTGACCATTCCCTTTCCTGGGCCTCTGTCACTTCCTCGGTAAAATCAGAGGGTTAGACTGAGTGATCTCTGAGGTTCCTTTCCTGCCTGGCCTTTTGAGATTCCATTCTAAGTTTTCCTGAGGTGGGTTCCCCATCATGGCCAAGCCCTCACCTTCCCAGCCCTACCAGGGTGAAAACATGTTCTTTCCAACAGAAAAGCCACCCTCTTCAAACCTGGGGCCTGGAGGAAGGGGGTTAGTCCCAAGATGGGAGGAAACTAATGGACACCAGGCCTAGCTCCGAGCTGTTCAACCTCCCCTGGACAGGGGCATGAGGCATCTGTCTCAGGGCAGCCATAGGGCTCCTTCTTTCTCACCCACATCTAAGACCTCCCAAATCAGGTGAGGTCTCTGGGGCTCGGGTCCAAAGTGCCTCCTTCAGGCTGCACCTCACAGCACACAGTCAGGGTCCAGGTGGCCTGGATGTCCCTGTTTGTAATGGCAGGGAAGCCATCAGACACACATCACAGCCACGGATTATAAAAATATTGCCCAATTCCCACCTAAGGCTCAACTTTCCACCAAGGATGAGGGGCAGCGGTGGCAACCCAGAACTGTCCCCTGCACCCCATTCACGGTCAACCCTCTGCTGGCAGTAGCAGTGCTCAGCTCCTAAGAGCCAAGGACCCTATGTATCCCCAAGGAGTGGTCTGGGATGACGGAACTCCTGGTCCAGCTCCCTACCCCCAAACCATGCCCGTACCCTCCACAACCCCAAAACCCACTGATGGATCCCAAACGTGTCTGCACCTCAGTGGCATCACCCATCTGGGTCTCACCCCAGACCTGATGAATCTCTGAGGATGGACCCAGGACTTGGCATGTTTAACAAGGTCCCCAGGTCAATCCCAATACAGGCTACCTCATGCCAGGAGTGTGCTAACTAGAGGCAGACATCGGAGGTAGATGGGCGGTTTCCATAAAGCCCTGGCCTCCACAGGAATTAGACATCAGAGCTAAGGTGGCCCTTGGCATGTGGTGATTGATGTGTGCATGGTGAATGGGGGCTCAGGGATGGGAGGAGAGGGTAGAGTGAGAGACAGGACAGGGAATAATCATGCAGGGAAAAGGGACCACAAGAGCCATAAGCCCTGGGTTAGGTAGGAGGGGCCAGGCTGTCCAGGTGCCCACGACAGGTAAGCCCTCCTAGGATTGAGGGGACAGAGAGGAAGAGAACAGAGAAAGCTGGTTGGGTCCAATCCAGCTGTACCTGCTGCCTCTAGGTTAGGTGCAGGGACCACGCCCCAACCACTCCCAAGGCCCCCAGACAATCAGATGGAGAAGTGGGGCCCTTTGGTGCAGGAGATCTAACCCTTCCCCCATCAGAGTCCCGGCCCAGTTTCCTGTCCTGGCCTGAGTGTTACTCTGCCCCTTGGCTGGCCTGGCCTGGTCTAATGAATGTCTGCGTTAGTGGCAAGTACATGGGGCAAGGGCCAGTTTACATGCCACTTGGGGGACTGGGCCTCTCTCAGTGAAAGTGTGGCCTATGAAGTGGGAAAGAGCAGAAGTGAAGTGACACCTACCTGAGCTGCCAGCGCTTTCAGAAGCACTCCTGGACATCTTAGGCTGGCCGTGTTTGCCGCTGGCCCGTCCAGACCCCGGAGGTGGGGGGCCTGAGGGAGCAGGGGCACCGTCTCCCCTAATGGTGCTGAGGTCCTGCATGCTGAAACTCCGGAGTCTCTCCGATAAGGCACCCTGTCCCTGGATACAACACAGGAGGGGCACATGTCAGAAGCCTGACCCACACACCATGGACAGTACTGGGAGGCAGACGCAACAAAGCCAACAGGGAGCTCTGACAGTCAGCGAGGTGGAAATCAAGACCTGGAAGGACGCTGTGGAGGGGCAGGTGCCCAGTGTACCTGCTGGAAACACTGAGGACCAAGGCGTGGAATATTCCAGGGCCTCCTGTGGGGCTCAGCAGTTGTTCCTCTGGCTCTTGGCTCCATCCTCCCCTTCAGATGCCTTTGGGAGATGAGCTAGAGGCCCAGACAGACCTAGGGCCACGGGCATGACCACTACCTGCACTTCCTGCCCTCCAGGGCTTGTCTGCTGCTTCTCTGGCTTCACATAAATAAAAATCCTTATGTAACTACATTTTCCTCAGTTCCCAGTAGACAATATTCTGGTCAAAAATCAACATCTAATAATCTATGTGCTCAGTCCCTACTCTTTTCAAAGGAAATGAAATATAGGCAGTATATCTAAATGCACAACAACAGCGCTGTCTTTTATCTGCTCACATCACTGTTTATGGGACACATTTACTCCCACTGTTGCATTTGAGTTTCATAAAATACCCAAAGGGAATGAATCAGGAAGGAAAATAAATATGATATAAAAAAAACCCCAACAAAACCCTGCTGAGTGTAATCATTTCATATTCTGAGGGAGCCACAGAATGCATCTCAGGGGGAAATTGTTCTTTTGTTTAGGAAGCAAGATCAATCCATTACAGTTCTGAAAGGGAAGATCCTCACTGTCTGGATGACAGAACGTGTGTCAGAGTGAAAAGGACCATCACAAAGGCTCAGGGACAGCGGACGAACGGCCGTGCTTTAGTGTGCTTCAGCGGCTGCAGACAGAGAAAGTGTCTGAGAGAGAAGGAAACCTGAGAGGGGGGCAGGGGCTGGTGGGAGACTGGGGATGGGATTTGAGCAAAAAGTGGCAGGTAAGTAACCACCAGGCACACCAATGAACTCTTGGCATCTTCAGAAATAGTGGAGGGCGTTAGACTTCCCAAAGGTACATGGGACCCTGGGGGATGGGAAAGGGGCATTTTATATGCATAATGAGGAAAGAATGGTCCTAGAGGGCTGGAGGACTTGGGGACACAAAGGCACAACAGACATAACAGAAACAACAAATTGGCACAAAGTTAATGAGAACAGCTAACAAGAGTGCTCTATGCTGGGGTTGTGGGGGACTGGTGAAACAAAGAAGCTTCGTTAAGAGGCTTTCAGAGATGGCAGAAGCGTTTGGGGATTTTTTCATTTGCTTAATAAAATAATAAAAATGGGCCACCAAAACACAGCAATTCCCTGTAGTGACCTTAATGAAAAAGCCTGCTAGACAAAGGAGCAAATGCAAAATGAGTCCCTTAGAGGGGATGGGGGAAAACAAAAGCTTGCAGACATATTTACAAGAAATGTCAGAATAAAACAGATACTTTAAAATATGAAAAGATAAGTTCTCCACCTACCAAAGATATAAAAACAATGCATCCAGAAAACTAACAACAAAAAGAAAACTATTTAAATTATCAAATATATACAATGAGAATTACAAATCCAGGCAAAGGGGTTTGGGAGGACATTGTGTGGAAAAAGAAATCGCCCTAGTCCTCAGACATTGCTCTGGAGTGATGGTGGACAAGGGCCACGTTTGAGGCCTCCCCGTCTAGATATGAATAGTCGGTGGTCTTTGCCAAGCACATGAGGGTAGGACCAGCTGCCCGGTATAATCCCTCCCAATGCAGCAGCCAATGATCCATGCTTATTCTACTCAGAAACATTTTAGATATCTGGAATTTAGAAGATATGAGAGGACAAAAGAACAAAAACGGACTCTGAAAAGAGGAGAAAATCTGCTGGTAATTATGATGCAGTAACTCAATGCTAGGTTCACATTCGAGACAACCACTCACTGAATTGCCCTTGCAGTCACCCTCCCATTTATTCATTTATCTGGCCAACAATTATTTATCAAGGACTTTCTATGGGCAAGACACTGTGCTAAGTGTTATGAGGAAATACCAAAAACACAACTTGATTTTTGACAAGGTGTAAAAAGACAACTGTACAAATAACACAAAAGTGCCATCCCAGAAGCTACAGAAAGTGAAGATTAAGAACACGTGGATTCAAATTCCAGTCTTATCACTAACAGCTGGGTGACTCTAACCTTTGTCCCCGTCACTCCTCACATCTGCAGAAGGGAGGCCACATGGCAGGATGGTGGTGAGGGTTAGTGGGGAGTATGCCGTTCAAAAAATGTCAGCTATGATGATGTTTGCTGCTGCTGCCTCAGACACACAAGTTGGTGTTGAAATAAAAAAATAAAAAGATCACTTCTGGCCAAAATGACCAGGAGGGCCTTCATGAGTGCAAGCCCAAATAAATGATCAGGAACTCCATCTATGGGTCTGGCAGCTCTTGCAAAGGCTCAGCAAGGTGTTTGAGAGACAGTGGCAGCAGGCATCATATATGTCCATTTTAGCACAGTCCTCAGTTCCACTCCCAGAAGCCAACCAGCCCAGCTCCAATATCACCAGCATCATGAAGACTGGAAGTGGCAGAGGCAAGGAAACAAGAGAAGGAGATAATAATAGCTCCGTATCAGGGGTCAGTTGAGTGGTGCAGTGGTCATGAGCTGGCTTGGGATGCCAGCAGCCCCGGTTCGGATCCCACATATGAGGGCCAGTGACACTGCCCTCTAAAAAAAAAAATGGAAACAAACTTAAAAAAAAAAATAAAAAAAATAATAGCTCCGTATCAACCTATCCTATTTCAGAGGAAGTCACAGCAGCGGGGACACAAGACTCTTGAAAACAAATCTCAAAAGCATCTGAGATCATTCAAATCAATCTGTCTCTCTCACTTGTAAACCTCTCAGCCCTGTTCTGTCTCTACTCAAAAGCCCATTTCCACTCACTCTCTACAAATGCCATCCTGCCCTGCCACTTCAGCTCTGCTCTAGAGAACCTTCAGTTTGTTATTCTGGAAACAACCAGGAGCTGTTCACTGGCATTTTGTAAAACTGGGTTCTTTACATTAGCAAAATAAACTTGGATTCCTGAAATTTGGAAAAGCTTGATACCATATTCTCCCTAATTCAACGAGCCACATTACCATTAAAAGCTTTGAGAAGTCCTACTGTATTTGGGGTTAATTCAGTGCATCCCTAATGTATTTGGCCACCGTGGGATACACCGGTAGTTGACCATCCACGCTTGGTTTTAGCCAAAAGGCGGAGAAGCGATTAACCATCCAAAAGTCATTCTCAATCCCATTCTTGAAATAGTGAGAAAAACAGATTTCCCCATCTCTCGTATAGCTATGACGGCTATGTGATGCAGATCTGGCCAATGGGAGGTAAGGGGAAGTCTGCTAAGGGATTTCTGGGGAAGGCATTTTCTCCTTCTGATGTGCAACAGGAGAAAGGTCTGACCCTGCTCGCTGCTTTCTGCCTTTTGAGTGTGGCAGAACTGCCATCTTGTGACTAGGAGACTCACAGAGACATCCACGCACAGCCTTGACATTGCTAAGTCACTAGAAAAAATGGCATCCACTCACTCCTAGGCTTCTTGTAAATGATTTTCATCAATTCTAAGACATACATTTTTCATCTTGGAAACTGGGGTGGGTTTTACAATTGCTGTTGCCTTGACATCACTGTAGCTGCCTATACACAAATGCACTTGGTTGGTATTCCCCTGTGGCATGACTGGACAGCGGAAACCCCTGAGTGTTCAATAAATAAACCATTTAAGAACCACTGGAAGAAGGAATATGAGTACAGGTTGTCTAAAACACATTCCACTGACACCTTCTGGCAAGATCAGGAATGTGACAGCATTCAAACTGGCAGAATGGATATCAGCAGCCCTGACATCCCAGTGACAACGGCTCTGCGTGTGAATGCTCTGGAAGGCACAGAGAGTGACACGGCCTGGTCATAAATGAACACGGAGGACCTGAGTTGAAAAGTGATTCATTCAAAAGAGTCAGACTCTGAAAGTGAAGAAGCAAAGTTAGGAAGACCCCAACCAATTTATTGTGCTGTATGTTCCTTTGAATGTATATACAAAAGTGATACACACAAAAATCTATGTGTAAACAGGTCTGAGAGTCTTTTTAATGCTAAGTGAAAGAGCACTGTGTTCTAATTTAATTGGCAGTATTTTCTTCCTTAGTGGTACCTAAGATAGTGATGTGTCTTAGAAACCACACCACTTTGAATTCAATGCAGTATGGCTACACTTCTCAGAGAAGCTTTTCTAACCATCTCAGCTCTCTGTCATATGCTCTCAGCACCGTCTCTACTTATTTGTTGGACTCCATACAATTCTATTTAACTACTGGCATTGTCGGTTTGCCTTCCCCTCCAGATATTTTAATTTGCTACTGCAGCCTTGGCATCCACCACTCCACTTGACACACATTAGGGGTCAAGGAGTTGAATGAATGAACAGAGATGACCATTAACTGAGCAAGCCCCTGAGTAAAGTATGGCAGCAGGAAACCCCCACCCCCACCCCAATGCATCAGCCAGGGTCCCAGGCCTAAAGGAGCATCCTGCTGAACCAGGCGTTGGGCTTTGTCCACAAGCAATGTAAAAAGATGCCAGAGGTCTGAGGGTGCACAGGACAGAGAGCACACACCTGAGAGGCAAGGCATCCAGTGAAGATTGCACTTAACGTGGCCTTGGAGGACTTGGGTGGGTAAAGATGGGAACCAGGTGGGAAGAGAAGTAGATCTCTTAGTATGTCACCACTCAGGGCTGCCACTTCACTCCACCCCAAATGAGGTCTTTGAAGTTTTGTCTGCTAAGGAGATAGGGGTCCAAGGTATGCTGTGTGCATGGCCCAAGGAAGGCATTAGTGAAAGTGCCTGCTGAAAGGTTACAGGGTTTCTTTAAAAACCACCATTCCAGTGGAGGGCAGGAGCAGGAGTGAGACCTCCTCTTCAGTGTATGCCTGCTTTTTTTGTACTTTTAGAATTTTGTACCATGAATATGTATTAACCATTAAGAAATAATTACAAATTCACTTTTAGCAACAGCTACAACACTCTCCCAAGATCACCTTGAGGACCCCACTTTGTAAATACAGGGTTTGCAAGATGCTGAGAAATGCCATCTAGATTTAAATATATATATAGAACTATTTAAAAATTAAAACAAAAAACAAAAAACAAAAAAACAGAACTGAGAAGTCAGAAGTGGCATCTCCAGAAACTACAATGTATTTGCCCTGACAGCTTAGTCTCAACTCTACTTCTGAGGCCTCGACCAAGTCAACTTCGTCTTTTTCAGCCTTGAAATTTCATTGGAAAATTAAAGGGTTGAACAAGATTCCCTTCCAACTGGAAAATTCTGAGTTCAAGAATATATGACCCTCTTCTGTGGTGCATTATCTGGCTCTGAATGCGATTCCAAAATAAGAGTTTCTAGGATGCTTTAAAAATCTCTAGAATAAATGTCGGGTCTCCTAAGGTAACTCTGATAAAGGGTAAGTTCTAGCATGTGTTGTTTTTTTTTTTTTAATGTCATGTATCAATTTCCTCCCCAGTCAACACTGAGTTTAGAATATGAGCCATAGAAAAAGCTAAGAATTCTGGAGCCCTTTCATGAACTGAGGTCAGCTTACTTCAGGTACATCAGCACCTGCCCCTGGGGCTGTCAGCACATGGCAGCACTGTCCTCAGCACCCCACCCCTGGAAGAACCATTTCACAGCCTAGCCTCATGGGACTGGAAAGGGACACACCCTTGGCCTTCCATGAAAACAAATCTCCTACTTGTATTCTGTCAGGCTCTTGAGCTCTTTGTTCCCCGCGGTGTAATAAGCACTGTTTACCCAGTTTGGTTGTGATTGCTTCTGGCGGTCACGGTGTGGCCCAGAGGTTCTCTCAGCTTTGCTCCACAGAGCCACAGGAATCCCACAGAAGTGGCAAGGGCAATGATATTCTTGCTTATTGTAATCTTCTCTGCCTAGCTAAAATGCTTAGAAAACTGGATTTTGAGAGCTAAATTGTGTAACTGAATTTTCTATTAATCTAAGAGCTTTAATTTCTAGTCCTTCCCCCAGTTTATAAGGAATAAGAAAGTCATGTAGCCAACACACACCAAATTCTGTATGTTTTGATGTTTTCTTAGGGGAGAGGGAGTGTGTTCTGGGAAAACTTAAACTTTTAATAACCTGGTATTCCAAGTAAAACAATTTACCACTAACAGAATGTCTGCCATGATGGCCCATGGAGCCCCAATTCAACACAGCAGCTAAGCTTGGTTGTAAGCCCTGGATAAGGTCCTCTTTCCAGAGGGACACACCAAGTCACAGGGAAAGGCTGCCGCAGAGCACGGATTGGAGCCCATCTCAGCTCCTATACATCTAATCCCAGAGACTGATGACTATGAGAATAACGACAAAAGGTTTTAGTGTGTCAGGCAACTGACAGCAAAGCCACCGGCATAGCCACATTTCCCAATGGTAGTCAAAAAGAGTTAGTCCTTCCGTCTAAGTCCCCCCGTGGGGCAGCCACCTCACTGACAATCACCTCTACGCTCCACATGCTCTAAATCAGTGCCAGGCAGGCTCCTCACAACATGCTGGATGAAGCCTGGGACCTTGTTTGTGACATAAAATTAGATTAACAAGCAAAAGGGAAAGAGATAGGGTTTCTCCCTACCATAGCATCAATCATCAAATTAAGTTCATTTTTCAGGCATCAAACAAAGAAAGAAAAAACCCCAAATAAGTTAATCACGTTAGATTCTACCAAATCAATACAAGAGTCTGGAAGGATGCTGAAGTGGGTCTGGTTCTGGGATTAATGTACATGCACACACACAGGTGTCAGCTGGAGAGGCACCTGGTTCTGATCCAGACCATGCGCTGGTGGGCAGAGGTGACTGCTGGCCTCTCTACCCCACTGGATGAGTTTGGAGTTAGTCACACCTCTCAATGGGGTTACCTGCCCTTCTCTGAGATCCAAAGAGGAGACAAAATGAAAGAGTCGAGCCACCTGATAAAGGGGAAAAGAAAAAAAACGCCATGGGCACCAAGCCTATAAAACAGGGTTGAAAAGAGCCATGCTGCCCTCACCTCGTATACTCGTCACACATTTCTTCATTCACTCACTCACTCACTCACTCACTCACTCACTCACTCACTCATTCACTCGTTCATTTGCAGCAAACGCTGATGTTTACAAAGCTCTGCATGAAGCCCTGCAGAGGAACAAAGAAGAGTGTGAAACGTGATATGGTTCCTGCTCCCAAGAAGCTTACAGTCTAGCTGGAGCATCAAGACACAAATGCACACAAGGTGGCACATGACAAAGATGACAAAGTATGTGACAGAAGTTCAGGGGAGGGAAAGAGCACTGCTGGCTGAAACACCCTGGGGGAGGCCTCGTACAAGAGCTCAAACTTGAACAAGGCGAGGACTGCATCATGAGAAGGAACGGGGAGGATATTGTGGCTGGTGGGGTTTGGGCCAATGTGGAAGCGTGGAAAACCTCAGGTGCATTTGGGAAACTGGGGCCGAGCTGGCCTGAGAAGAGGCTATGGTGCCTGAGTAACAGAGAAATGAGCCTGGAAAACAGGTACTTGGGCTGTCTACCTGTGGACTTTGATGAGAGCTCCATTGAAGGTTTCTGGGTAGTGAGCAATGTAAAGAAAGCAAGGTTTTAGAATAATGAGAATGCCCTGGACATACCGTGTGTCACACACTGAGAACTGGCCCGGTGTCTGCTCTCCCCTCCTTTCTTAACTTGGGCACACGGATGTCTGGAATACAGACTGTATTTCCTTGCCTCCCTTCTGGGAAGTGCCCTCAATGGGGGATGGAATGCAAAACCAAATATTAACCATCGAGGGGAGGCAGGTTTGGTGATTCTGGTTTGGAAGAGGCTAAGGTGCCAAAAGAAGGCTGCTAAGGAGGAGAGCAGCAGGGGCCGGGCGGCGAGATAGGGTTGTGTTGAATAACGATACGGCACAGATGAGTCAAGCCCCTGTAAACCAGATCAGGGCCTGGTGGTCTGAGTCAGGCCGACACCCAGGTGATGGGCTTTGGGGGTGAGGAAAGACTCTCCAGCCCAGCGGTTGTCCCTCCCCTTGCACGTAGAAGTTCACCATTGAGATGAACTGTCTCAGCTGGAAGCTTCACCTGGCTCCATGCTTCCTCCTTGGAGAGGTGAAGGCCCTGAAGGAAGAAGGTTAATGTGCTAGCAGATCTCTATTCCTTGTAGGGTAAGGTGACACAAGAAGCCTGTTGGAAAGGGACATTGAGAGAAGAGAAAGAATGAAGGGGGGATGGGGGGGGAGGCAGCCACAAGACAAATTTGTTCAGCTGTTAAAGTGTAGCCTTGGTTATACTTATACTCACAAATGTGCCCACATTATCATAAGTGATCAATCTTTAAAGAAACTATCTCATGGTAACATGTATGTGTGATGCAAATTCCTTTACCTGCGTAGTATGTACCACCTCCTGCATTTAAGGGTTGCCCCAGCCTGGCTTCAAGGCAAAGAGGGAGACTGCCTAGGCAGCATGTGTTGGCTTTTGCATATTAATGGACCTTCTTAACTCCTAGAGGTGTTTGATAGAAAATGGTCAGAAGGGCAGACAGCCGACCTTAAAAGTATCCAGGGCTGTAACTTACTGTAAAATTCTCAGTGGCACACCGTCCTCTCTCAAGCACTCAGCCACAGAACCTCAGGGCCTGGTGGTGTAATCCAAGTAGAAAATGCTCAGAAACTGTCAGTCCAGTGTGTGGGGAGGAGAGTGGGGCCATGGCCGTGCTTGGAGTGATGTAAGGAATGCTGAGCTCGGACCCCAGCTCGGCAACTAACAGCTGTGTGACCATAGGTAAGCCCCTCAACATCTGGCCTGTGTCCTCCCCTGTGAAACAAGGGATCGCAGAAGATGGCATCTAAGGTTCCTTCCAGCTCTAGCAACTCATGGTTTCACATTCCTTCTCTCTTAGGGAGGAAGGGGGCAGCCGCTCGCATGTTGTAAGCTGCCCCCCAGAGACCCACTCAGCTTGAAGCTGAAGGGGAGGAAGAAGCAACTGTATGGAAAGTCAAGCCCAGAGCCATGAGGGACCCGAAGCCCAGGACAGGAGGGTGGCTTGCCCAGGGAAACACAGCACAGGCAGGGCAGACTGGGACAAGAAAGGCTAGATCCACACAATAGTCTGAACTGTAAATACCTTCCCAATGGCAGCATCTGACTTGTTTCTTTTATTCTGTCCAATAGTGAAGAGAAGACCATGATCAACCTCAGAGCTCAAATTGACATGAACAGAGGTAAGCTTTTAGTATTAAGCATTTAGTATAAACGCTGTATCTTGTGAAGTCTTTATGTTACCTCGTGAAGTCTGTCCATCCATCTCATAACTGTTGTGTGGTAGGCACCATTATCATGCCCATTTTGCAGGTGAAGCAGCTGAGGCTCACAGATGTCCATCGGTAAGTGGGGAGCTGGGATCTTTAACCCCTATCTGCTTATCCCCAAAGCCACTTGATGCTAAGCACTGTTCTATTGGCTGGGACAGCTAAAAATAGATACAACAGCCCTTCATTCCTTTAACATCTACTGAGCACCTACTAGGGATACAGATACAACATGGGTATAAATGACTACAGCAGAGTCAAAGAGACCAGTTCCACCTGGAACCAGAGGTTTTGTACAGGCAGCAGCATTTGACCTTGAAGGGTCAAACAGGCAGAAATGCTCAAATATGCAACATGAGCAGAACAGAGAAAATTCTAGAAATAGTGCAGAGTTGCAGTTCTAGAACAGCACAGAAGGTGGTGCTGTGGGTGCAGTACAAGCAGAGCCAAAAGGTAAGGAGAGAAGACAGGATGGCTGGGATCAGGGTCTGACTGCACAGGCCTCAAATGGGAAGGGCGAGGAGCAGGGGACCACTTGGGGAGCCAGTGTTAGGAGCTAGAAGGACGGGTGAGAAGAGGCCTGGAAGGAGGCAAGGGATGTCACATGGGCAGGACTTGAAGAGAAAGTGGGAGTCACGAGGAGCATCAAAGATGAGATATTTAGAGCCAGGGGCCCTGAGACGATGATGTTTTATTATCATCAGTAAGATGGGACACAACAGGAGAGGCAGATCTGGAGTTAGGGAAATGCTGACTAAAGGTACCAGGGGGACAGAGGAGACTTTCTTGAGACACTGGACTTGAGATCCAGGCAGAGAAGCCAAACTGGGAGGCAGATGCATCAGGTAACAGCTGAAGTTTAAGAGAAAAGACAAGATGGTCTTGGGAGGGAAAGGAGAGCAAGGCAGAGAAGTCCCACCCAACATTGAGGGAGTGGGGGAAGGTGCAAGCAGGAGAAAATAGTCAAAAGGGAGGTGACCATGACGTTGCTGTATCATCACAGCCAAGAAAAAGCTCTCCCCCCTCACATGTGATCCTAAAAATGCTTTCTCAGACCTCCTAGGCTCAACCAGGCTCTTCTCTGAGGTCAGGCAGGCAGGCTTCTCTCTTTCCACGTAGACCCTTGATCCTACAAATAATCTCCACAGGTAAACATGGAATAGAGAGGGGGCAACTAACATCAGACCAGCAACTCTGGGTGAGTCCCAGCCCTCCCTCTTCAGCCGCTTGTGGTGCTGGGGCCTTGTCTGTCTTAATCCCCCCACCCATCCACCAAGCAGAGTGAGGTGAGGAAACATGCCAAGTAGAAACATTTAGGAAAAGGAATCCAGAAGGGCTGAGGATTGAATGACAAAGCCAAGTGTGGCAGAGCGGCGCTGGTGTCGAGTCTTGCTTGGTTCCACTTCAACATGCTTTGGAACGCAAAGCCGGGTGTAAGCTGATTTGTTTGGGAGACTGGAGGGTAGGGAATACTTCCAAACTTTTTCAGCAGGTTGTCCATAACAGTTCAGATAATCATGGTGTTTAAAACCAGTTGCCAGAGTAAATTCTAAATATTAATGTTACATCCCAGCGTCTTCAGCTAAAACAGATGAAGGCTAACTTGATGTAAGCTAGTACAGTGGCTGAAAAATAGTCCCCTGAGGGGCAAAGACACAAGTGTGAGGCTTCTTGGAGTACTTGGTGTTGCTTGGATTCATCAGACATGAGGATATAAAGCAGAGAAGTGAGACACAGGAACCTGGAGGGGACAGCAGTCTCCTCTTCTTCCCTGAAAATACCTCCTAAGCACAAGCTCACACAGGGAGGTTTTCTTAAAAGAAAATCAATACCTGCCCTCTGATTAACTGTAAACAGGTAGTTTTTTTGCTACAAAAAACCAAAGCAATGGCAAACAATTCCAGTTTGGTCAGAAGCCCCAAATCACTAGGCTTATGAACTTCCTGGAATGAAATTCTGTTTCCCAAAATTAAGTCCCATCATGGTTTGAAAGCAGTGATTTAGTCAAGCAAGAGCTTTAGATAAAGCAGTGATGGATAAGGGAGAAGGATAAGAGGGAGAGGACTTTTTAAACTATTTATGCCAAACTGTTTCATAAAGCTTGTTTTATTTTTACAGCAAAGTTGAGTGGAAAAAAAAATACACAAGTAAGAAAACACTTATAATTTCTCTCTCGAGGGACCTAGCTTTTCAGATACCAGGGCTATAACCAAGACTTGGCTACACCTTGGTGGCTGCTGACCACAATTGCAGGCAAAGCGCCTGAGTTTGGGCTGGCAAGTCAGGAACATGGTCGTGGTATGAAAGCAGCTCCAGAAGAAATAAAAGCAATCCCATGGGTGATGCTATACTCTGAGTTTCCATCTCTCTGTTTTCCTGGTGAACCTCATACACAGAGGCTCCAAAGTGCTGAGTGGCTAAGCGAGGGTCCTTGTCAAAGACTGCAGGCAAAGGGGTAAAAACAGGGCAAAGGAGAACCCAAGAGGCTTAACAGAGGCACTGCCGCCCATCCAACCTTCAGTGAGGAAGGAAATGTTCCATGCTTATGCCAGCCACCAGCCACAGTGCCTGTCGAGGACTTAGATGGGGTCAGTAGGACTGAGGAATTGAATTTTAAATTTACTTAATTTTAATTAATTTAAATGTAAATAGCCATAGGTGGCAAGTGGTTACTATATTAAACAGAGCAGGATTAAAGGAATGAAAAAGGTTTATTCTTCAGATCAATAAACATGGTTATGTTTATATAAACATAAACAGAGCTATGAGTGTAAAACACTAAAGTAGGCACTGTTTGGTTTACTGTTTTGTTTTTTTGTTTTTTTTGCCCTAAGCATAAAAGGAAAAGAATCTGGAACCCCTTCATCTGCAGAAGCTGACAATCCAACGGGGAATATTAGATTCCAGGGGAAGAAATCCCCACACAATCTGGGGAAGAAGAAACCCTAATTCATAGGATGCCAGCTTTGATTAGAGCAGCTGTCTCACCCAGGTACCAGTAACAGGACTGGTACCATAGCAACAGCTCTGGAGATTGGATTCCCAGGGCAAGTAAACAGCATTATTTTTCAAGTTATAAAACTAGTGAAAAGCAAGGTTGGTTTATCTATCAGGCCTGAGGCTTGGGCAGGTAGAAGAGACCTAATATGTGGTCCAAGTTTCAAGGGGCACAAGGTGGCCTGGAAAGTTCATGGCTTTAAAATTTTGGTTTTTCTCACTATGGTTTGTCTTTCATGTGAGAATGTGTTTTGCTCAATAAATGAATTTCTAGGGCATTATTTTTAAAAAGAAACATTTTCAATTCTAGTCTTAATAAGAGCTGGGGCTCCATTTTCCCTCTGGGTAGATTTACTAGCTAGGAAACAGCTAATTCTAGACAAGGAGGCAGCCAAGAGACTAGGTAACTTAGAAGGTGCTAAAGAAGTGTGTCCCCAGGAAGGAGACAGAACAGTTTTCACTGACAGAAAAGGTGCACCAATAATTCCTTGGAACAGGATTAGTCCATGGGGGTTAATAGGCCTGGGAAGAAATTTGCCATGTGTAATTTTTTTGTTTTAGCTTTACCCAGTTCTAAGATAATAGTAACATTAATAACAATTTATATTTGTACAATGTTATGGTTTCTTCATACTTCATGATGATGCAAAACCCCTGCAAATATTCAGTTTTTTTAGGGAAAGGACTCAGGGCTCAAAGTTATAAGAAAAAAAGGAATTAACTAAAAATATAGCCAAAAACCCTTTAATTTTCCTGTTAAGCTCTGAAGTTTCCTTCTAGGGAGCGATCAAAGGATGGAAAAAAAAGCAGAAGGTAAGTGAAGAGCGACCCCTTCATCCAGGCATCCGATCCCAGCCTCCTTTTAATCTGTTCAAACTAAGAGAGTCTTTCGGTTACCTCACACTGTCTCCTGCATCCATTTGGCTAAATGCAATAGACAGAGATTTAGTGAGAACTGATTTGTGAGTTGAGGGTGTTTTCTGGGAGGAGATAGGCAGGGTCCGAGGGATATAAAATGGAGCCATAAGTAGGGTGACAATCAAACCCGGTTTGCTTGGGACAGATATAGGTTATATCTATTGTCCCAGCATAATTATCACAGCACCCCTTTAACTCTCAGATGTGTCCTGGTTTGGACATTAAATTATATGGTCATCCTAGCCATGGGTGACAATCAATTTATTGATTTATTTATTTATTTTTCACAAAATTGCTTAAACCCGGGGTGATCAGCAAGGTCTTATATAGGTTCAACTTTCTCATTTTCAAGGTTAATACTTCTAAGGAACTATATCTGCATCCCACGAATGTTAAAGAAGTTAACTGTTTTACCCCTAATCACCCATGCTTTCATGATTCTGGACAGGGCCTCAGGCAATCACCCATGTAGATCTGGCTGTTTAAAAATCATCTGGGGAACTTGTTAAAAATAGAGATTTATGGGCCAAGTGCCTGAGATTCTGCTTCAGCACCTCTAAGGATCTATTTAAAAATGAAAAACAAAGCTTCCCAGGTGGTATGGACACAAAAGCTAGATTTGGACCCACTGAGTCATCATCCCTTGACCCCTGCCTGAAGTGATCCCATTGTTGCTATGGAAACCACTGATTTATCTATCCCTCAGCAAAACTGGAACTGAGTTTTATTCTTTGTTTTCTTTTTTAAGTACACATCTGTTTCAAAAATAGAGGGCATTATTTTTGGAAGAGAAGATTTGTTTTCTCTCTCAAGATATTTATATTTAGAGAGAAATAGCAAAGCCCCTAAAAGGCAGAAAATTTTCTCATCTGAAACCAAATTGAGCAGGAAGCAGGCATCTCTCACTATGTTAGTCCAAAGAGTAAGAACTAATGAGTTATTTCCCGAGGCAAGTTTCGGACTCTCTGGAGCTTAGTTGTACGTGCCTGGCTGGAGGCCTGGGCTCATGGGCCTCCCCATCCCTAGGTGGCCAGCGGGGCTGGCAGTTATTGGCCAGAATGGTATCAAGAGACAGGAGGCTCCAGCTTGAGGCAGACCTGGAAAAGGATGACCCTATGAAACTACCATCAGAATAAAATTTACATGCACAGGGCCAAGTGGCTGCGTGACCCATATTGAACTACCCTGATAAATATACCACATTTGTGCTCTATGACTGAGCTGAGTAAAGAGCAATAACCCATCTTCTTTTAAGGTCAGAAGCAGAGGAGATGGGGTGAAGAGAGGGACTGAGGGAAGGTTTCTATAGCTTTAGGTTGTAAAGTTGGCCTGATGAATTCAGAATTTCGCAATTCTGAGTTCTCTTTTCTTTCAGTTTAAAAATAAAAGCACCCACTTCATAGACTGTGTAGATGCCTGATCAATGCACTGTACACCTAAAGCTGAAGTAGAATGATATTGTATGTGAACTATAATTATATATATTGAAAAGGGAGATGGAGTAGAGCATAAGGAAGATAGTCAATAGTATTGTAACAGCTATGTGAGATGTCAGAGGGGTAGTAGTTTAGGGGAAGGCAGTTATCACTTTGTGAGGGGTGTTAATGTCTAACTATTATGTTTGTCTGTATATCTGAAACTAATAAAAAAAAGCATAAAATGGTTGCATCTCAAACAGAAGGATCTTGGAATTCACTGCTGTTTGTAAATCCTGATACATCTCCTTAGGATGCCAAAGCAGAATGTCCCCTCTGTGGATGAAAAAGGGGCCACACACTAAACCTGACAAGCTCAGGGGAGGCCATGGCAGACCTTACAGACTCAGAGACCGAAAGTAACCACACAGGATGGTCTGAACATAAAAATTTCTAACTAAAAGCGGGTCATGGCTCGTAGTCATGTTCTAGGCCTGTAGCTTCCTTGATAAAGGTCAGTCTTTACCTTAAGCGAGCCTATCTATTGTCTTTTTTCAGCTAAGATAACATACCTTTGAAATGTCAGTAATCTTTTCCAGACCTCTCAGGGCACAACCACAGCACCGTATCATGAGACCACAGAACCCCTCATTGTAACCTTGTTCCCTGCGTACCATCTCTATGTGCTGTAAACATGAACTTAAACTACCCTGTGCCCACCAATGTAAAAGAACTGTGTTTCTTCATTTTACTTTTTATCTAATTCCAGAGATTTCCCCACTTTGCCTTCTTTTGCCCCCTTAATCTACCATCAATAGATTTCATGTAACCCCCCTTACGCCTCCTACTTTGATTCTAATGTATAAAATAAGCTGCAAAACTGCCCTTCTTTAGAGCGTTTTCTCAATCCATTGAGATTTTGCTTCCTGGCAATTGTTGTCAGTTTGGCTCAAATAAACTCATAAAAATTCTCTACAGGTTTGGATGTTTCTTATGTCGATATCTCCAAAGATACCTACTGGGACCCATCACCGTGCCAGCAGCTATTGTACCAAAGTGGGCAAGGCCCCTAAAGGTACCAGCTATAAGGAGTTCTGTGTTACAGAAGGAGCTGGTTCTTCTCTGAAACTAGAATCGTCCCCTTTTGGTTCTCCTCTCTCTCTCAGCCTTTGTCTGAAGAACTCCTTGACTTCAGGTGGAAGGCGATTTTCAAACACTCAGCCCTGGGTGCTAAATCTTGCCGCCAGAATTGCTCCTAATGTGCTTCTCCCTGCTTCAGGGCACAGAAAATCCAACTTAGTCCCCTGATCCAGCTGGCTGTCAGCACCCTCCATCACACACCATCCATTCAGAGCCATGGAGCACCAAGATTTATATTAATCACCCTCTTCCAAACCCTTTCACAATTCTACCCCGTCTTTCCTAGGAACCCTCACATCACCACCCAGGATGTATAGCTTCCCTTTGCTAATACAATTCAGCTCTCAACTATTGTGTTTCCCAAATATTAACATAACTGCCTCTCCTCCACCCCCACCCGACTGTAGACCCCTACTCCACATGTGGATTTGGGGCAAGGGGTTGTCACCAGGAAACACTAGGTCAATCTGCTGAATTTACTCTGGAGTAAATGTCCACCAATTTAATTTTTCAGGGCTGAGCACATAATGAGAAACTGACACAATGACAAGGAGAATGTGATGTGGGAAGAAGCTAGGAAAAAAAACAGAGGGCCTGTGAACAGGGCTGGATGGAAAAGATAAGAAAGTAAGGCCTATATCACAATAACCCCCAAGACCAGTGTTTATTTCAAACCTCCTCCACCTCTAGTTGCTGCTGCTACAACACATCATCACCCTCCATGTCTGAGCCACTCAACTTACTCTGGGGGCCTGGGTTCCTTCCCCTGGGTCTGCTGGGCCACATGAGCTGTGGAGTTCACCCCCTCACTCAGGAGTCCCTCCATCTGTCCATTTTGAGTTTAGATGGCTCTCCCAGGGCACCTTGGAAAGCTGCAAAGAAGCTCCTCCTCCCTCCTTCCCTCTTCTATTTCATCTAGGCCTAAGCTCCCAGTAATTTGAAGGATCTTAACCGAAGACCCAGAGATGAGCTTCAGGGGCTCCGGGAAGATGTTGATACCGCATACACTGCGTGCCCCCGTACAGGCACAAGTTCGTACACACGCATACGCAGTTCTCTGGGGACAAGATTCACCCCTTTTTCTATTAGATTTTTAAAGGGACCCCAAAAAGGATGAGGAACCACTGATTCATCCTTAGCTTGTCCTGTGCAAGTCGCACAAATGATGCGCAGAAGAGGCTGAAGGGACGCTCAGGCAGCTGTGGTGACCAGGGCACAGTACCTTGGAGGCAGCCATCACCGCTGCTGTGGCCGCGACATTCAAGCCTCGCTTCCCAAAGTGCACTAGGGCATCATAACTTCGGTCTTTTGCTTGGACGAGGCAATCATCAA
The DNA here is from genome assembly GCA_033961575.1 of Aselliscus stoliczkanus. Classification (NCBI taxonomy): domain Eukaryota; kingdom Metazoa; phylum Chordata; class Mammalia; order Chiroptera; family Hipposideridae; genus Aselliscus; species Aselliscus stoliczkanus. The sequence continues at coordinate 93,372,312 of CM066730.1, forward strand.
TTTCCTGTCAAAGGAAAAACAGAGACACACTGAGGTTCAGACAGATCTCCCGTTCTTTCTCCCTTCTCCCGAAGGCTGGGCTTGGCACCTTGCCTAGTCACTGATTCTCGCAGCGGCTAAAGTCATGGGCACTTTGGGTGGGTGTAGATAGGAAGGGAGACGAGAGACAGAGGAGGTACAGGGGAATGGAAAGGAGAATTTTGAAAAAACAGCAATTTACTGATCCAGAAAGGTTTCCTTCAAGCAGTACCTCAGGATTGTTCCTAAAGTCCTCTAGCATTCTGGGGAGGCGCCAGGGGGTTCTGAATGTGGACAATGCTGCCATTCTACACACAGTCACTCTCTAAGACACTGAAGAAACCTTGGTATAGAGAATGCCAAGAACCGAGTGTCTAACTTCAGATCTGCCACTAACGCTGCCAGCCCTTGGCAAGTACTTTGCCTCTATACACAGGTCTATCTTCTGAAAAAGGAGGACAATGATAGCACCTAGCTCATGGAGCACAGTGACAATGATATGAGGTCATTCCAGTAAAGCATCTGACACAGTGGCTGGTTTCACTAAGTGAGAACCAATGTCATTTTCCTTATTTCCAGGGGGTTGGGCCCTTGCAGCTCTAAAACTCTATTATTGTATAGCCATTTCATATTATATCCAAATACCTCCCCATGTGTATATCCATGGGAGGTATTAGGACACTGAAAGAGATAGGTGTTATTTTTGTTGATAAGGGAGATAGTGTTACAGATAATGAAATAAAAGTAGAAATCAGAAGTCATTCAGCATCATACCACAAGGTAAAGGTGAAATGGGAAAGAGAAGTAAGGTCTCCTTCAAGGACCAAAACCAAGTGAAATATTGATTTAGTTCAAATTTACATCAATTCTGGCTTATTCTTTTCATTTGTTTTGGGTTGGTTTGTTATATATAACAGCTGTAGAGTAATCACAGCAACTCACTTCAGCGTTCAGTAAGACAATGACATTTGAACTCAGTCTTCTTTGAAGTTCCACACATTAGTGCATGTCCTTTGCTTTGAGGGATGCAGGTGACGCAGTCCACCCCTGATCATTCCTTGTTTCAGCTTCCCCAGGAAGTCACCACAGTAAGTTTTCATTGTGACCCCTGACTGACTCTGGAAGTGATTCTGGGCAGTTCTTAAGAATCAGTAACCTTCACATCATGGAAATTACATGGCAGCTTCAGGGTAAGCCCAGCATTCAGGGACCGGAAGGTAGGAAGAATAGGGATTTGATAGATAACCAGGTCAAGAGAGGCATCAGCTTTTCTCAAAATCTACTTTTCTGAGACAGAAGAGCTGGCCTAGCTCCTGAAGGGATTCTCAGAAATGTCTACAGTAGCCCGCTCCAATTGCTATGTTCCCCAAAGCATTCCCCTAGAAGTCCAAAGCAGTCAGCTTTCAGATACAATACGAATAAACATATAAAGCTACCTATAGTGCTCCCTTTTTATGTTAAAGAATCCTATCACATAATCAGTTTAGAAAGTCATATAATATAATTAACGAAATATATAATTTGGAACCAATAATGCCACTTTTGGGCCATTTTCTAAGATAATAAGTGAAAAGAAGGAACTAAACTCCATGCATGGTGGTTTCATGGATCATTATGAAGACCAAGTAAAAATGAATTATATGCAAACATGTTTACGATCTCAGGATACAAGTATTGTATCTATGTTAAGTTTTTCTGTTGTTATTTTTGTTTTTTGAGTTTTTCATGCACTTAAAATTTTATTTTAAAGAAAGGTTACATAGAGTGGTACGCATTAAAAAAGAAGCTATCAAATTAGTAAGACAGAGGTAATGTTTAATGGACTTTGATTTCATTATTGTATGAAATACTTAAAAAATGGAACAATACATTGAAAGCAAATTTTGCAAACTAGGTTCAGTGGAGACGTTAAACAAAAAACAATTTTATAGATAGTGACATTATCTTATAAGTAGTTTAGAATTATATTTTTTTTCAAGAGACATAAGTAGTAATTTTTACTTGAATTCTTATTTATTGTTGATCCTTTCTTGTAATTTATCCCTGTCTTATTTTTTCCATCTTTGACATTAGAGAAATCTACATTTTTATTTTAAGGCTGCTTGTGAGGTATTTTGAAGTAAAACAAACACAAAAGGTAAAGAGCATCAAACAAATTATTGTGACTACTCTCATTAATTCTTATCAACTTATAATTACCAAAATAACAGGTATTTCATTGGTAGCATATATTTTACCACTGAACAATAAAGCAAACATTGTACTAGAAATTTATTATATTCTAGTTTTTGTTAGTAACTATCTGACTACAAGTTCAAATCATTTAATCTTGCTATGCTTCAGTTTTCCTATCTACGGTAAAATGTAAAAGTATTTTTTAATAGTCGTAAAAATCGTATCTGCAAAAGGACAGAGACTGAGCATGATAAAAAGAAGGAAATTCAGTTTGGGAAGCTGAATTGTGAGTGAATCTTTTCTGTCTTTGGTTTCAATTTATGGAAGTGTTTTACAATAAATAATGACAAATAATATATTTTGAATAACTTCACAACTATTTCTAAACATGTGAGAAAAATAAATTTGAAAAAAGATTAAAAGGAACAACTTCTTGGGGACAAATAAGAGACAACGAAGGGTCTTCTGCATTACAGTAATCTGCCCTTTCTATTTATCACTTTTTAAAATTTTCACTCACTGGAAGGAGTGAAAGGCAGAGCAGCATAAATTACCTTTTCTTTTGAAGACAGCGTGGGATGTACAAACTTCCTGTATAGGAGGCTGGAGCCTTTTGTGTAGGGAGATAGCAGCCAGGCTACAAATGCTATTTTTAGTTCATAATAGAATGGAAACCTGGAGAGAGATGAGAAATATACATTCCCATTAGGTTCTTGGCAACACTGCCCTGGGCCTGTGAAGGACAGGACCTGCAGACACCTCTCCTGCTTGCACATGGATGCAAGGACCCCTGGGTTCCTCCTTTCCCTACCCATGAAGGTGTGTGCACACGCACACGCACACACACAGCTCCAGCCCAAGCCCTCATTTGATTCCTGTTTTCTTCTGTTGCCAAAGCAAGCCAGGAACCCAAGTTCTTTCCAGCAATCACCCTACACCCATGCCTGGCAACAGCTAGCGCTTCCTGTCTGGTTCAACTCATTTAGGTGGGAGTGGGTGCTCCAGTTCCAGTCTGGACGCCCAGTTACTCATTCTTCACTGGCTACCAAGGAGGCACGAAAACATCTGGAGGGTGTACAGCAGGGCGGAGCCAACAAAAAATCTCCCGATTGAAAATAAAAGCCTCCCCTTCTTGGCAGTCTTCTCAGCCCCCAAAGAAGCAGGGACAGGAACCCAAATCTTGTCAGGAAAGGGGATACGAGTCAGCTTACTCAAGTGAATGGCAGGCAAACAGATCTTGACCTTTTTGGTGCCAAAAGAAAGAAGAGGTCGGGGCACAGGTAACATACAATTATGGAGCTGCAAGTCCTGTATACCATTCACTTATTCAACCCACTTACCCAATACCTGTATGTGGCAGCTTGTGCTGAGCACTGAGAGACAACGGCGAGGAAAGAAGACCCAACCCCTGCCCTCTGAGAGCTCCCTGTCTAGTGGGAAACACAGACAAGATTCTGACATCATTGGAACTGACGGTCCAGGCAGGCAAACAGAGATTAAGCAAGTAATCACAAATAATAGCGAACAGCAACCGAGAAAAGTGCCACAATGGGCCTCTGCTAACACCTGATGGCTTTGTACTCATCAGAAAAAGCCAGCCCCTTCCATTGGATGCAGACCTTCAAGCACATGAATTACAAACAAGGCTTCATCTGAATTTCAGCCCCACTCTCCTCCTTGGCCAGATATCTTGTGCTATGAATGACCTGTGCGACCATATTTGGCTGTCCTGATGTGTGTCTTAACCGTATCTTCATATTTTCTCTATTCTGATACTTTGACGTCTTGGGCCTGGCTGACTCTGAAGAGACTGCCCTTCCCAGGGTTAGCCAATTCCTAAAGACTGTAAACAACTCACCTGTGAGTGCTGCTTTCATAAGCAAACTAACCAATCCAGGGTCCACACCGCCCCAACTAGCTCCTTCACTGGGCTCTCACACTCTGGGCCACTACCCACCTACCCTAATTGCCCCAGGATATGAGACCAGACAATCAGGGACAGCCCCTCCATCCCAGAGCCCACTGAAATTATCCAGACTAGGCAATTCTAAATCTGCCTTGCCATTCCATGGAAACCACAACATGGTTTCCCACACTTCCTGCCTCCACCTTGTGACTGACGTCGGTGCTTCCCCGTGTGGCCCTGAGTGGTAGGCTGTGCCTCTCTTCCTGTAGGTATAACAAATTTCCTCCTTCATGACAGTCACTTCCACGTCTGTGTGTCTTACTGTATCTGATTAAAATAAATCCTGGGTGCCTTAAAACAGGATGCTTTGAGGGAAAACGACACCTGTGCTAGTCTGAGGCATCAGAAAAATAAATTCCTTCCAGGCATCCTCCCAGATGAGGGAGCCAAAAATAAAGAGCAATTTCTAGCAAGTCATTTCAGAGCCCTTTAACTCTCACACAGACCCCAAATCAGCATCTCTACCCACTCTTTCCTCATTGAGGTCTCCTGGTCCCTTGCCTTCTGCCTCTGGCAGGCTCTTCCCAAATATTCCCTCAGCAACTAGAGGACACTTTCATGTCAAGATGGCTTAATCTTGACAGACAGAGAAGGTGCTGAAGGAACAGAAGCATGATTCTCCCACATCTGAACACACTAGTGATGATTAAGAGAGGAAATGTCTTGAAAACAAGTATTTTTCAACCCTAAGGGGAAAGCAAATGAATCTGGCAAGTTCAGACATCAACACAAGATGCACAGATAATCGCAAGGGTATCTGTTACACTGCATTCTTTCATTTATTGTGCAAAGATATAGTTTTTAAAAATAGGTAACACGTGCATATAGTTTAAAACTTCTAAATGTCCAAAAGACACATAGCAAAGTGTCTCCTTCCCATCCCAGACCAGGAGTCCCTTTCCCAAAAGCAAAACTAAATATCATCAGTGTCTTGAGTATCCTTCCAGAAGTAGAGTAGGGCTAAGAAATACAATCATGTGAATATATGTGACTCCCTTAACCCTCCATACACACACAATCACTTTCTATACTCCCCTCCTACCTTGCTTCCCACGACCTCACACATACACACTTAACAGGATATCCTGGGGATTATCTCAAACTGCCTGTGGAATCACCACACCAGGACCAGGACCTTGCCGGGGATCATATGTGTAAGAGGCTCCAGGTTTAGCCATGCAGACCTTGTATATCCCAGAGGACTTGGGGTCACTTGGCTCTCACAACAAAATCACCACCAACCAAGTCTGTTTCCAGCCAACCCACCACCATCCCAGCCTTCATTCACCCAAGAAGTGGAGAAAGACCTTGTTCATTCCGTGAGGATATGCCCTTGAATGGTCCTGACCTCTAGGATGTGTTTGAGGAGAAAAGGCCAGATGCAACTACCACGTTTCCTCCACTGCTTCCAAGGCGTGTGCATAAGACTGAGCTGCCAGGGACACTTGTGGTCTCCCCACACTTCCAACATAACCCCGTCATACTCCAGAGTGGTAAATGTTCTCTAACGGGGTTGGGCAAGTGATGAAATTGTCAAAAATACATGCAATTAATGTGTCTAGAAAATTTCTGGAAGAAAACACATATAACTTTTAACAGTGGTACCTCTGGGGAGGGAGACTAGGAGAGGATAGACTTATTTTTTTATTGTGTTTCAATTATTTTTTGCATGTGCATGTAGTATTTTACAATTTTTCAAAAAGTAAATGAAATCACCTATGCCACCATTCTACCTCTTCTAGGACTATATATTATACAATTGCTGTTTTTGTCAAGATACAAAGTTTTTAAAAAGTTAACTATAAAGAGGGCACCCCCTAGGGGAGGGGTGAGATGAGGAAAATGGGGATGGGGAAGAGTAACGGAAAATATAAACATGAGGGGTGATCTCCAATCCTGGAAGTGAACAAAAGTTAAAGGTGCTTCTAGGATGCCAGAAGGTCCATTTTAGAGCAGAAGCTTTCTTTTTTCTTTTAGACTTTTTTTTTTAAATTGGGGAACTGGGATAGGGGAACAGCATTGGGGAATCAGGGAAGGGGAACAGACAAGTTGCTGTCTTTTTGTTCTTCAGTTTAGTTGCAGAGGACGCTGCTTCCCTGGCCCATGTTGGTATCGTCATTGTGCTCTTCCCGGATGAGGCAGATCGGTCCCCGGCCTCTGGATGGTCGCTTACCGCGGCTATTGGCAGCTCCTGCTGGTTGCCAGCCACTCACGCTGGCTACCGGCCACTCACTGTAGCCTATGGCAGCCCACTGCAGCAGGGGCTGCAGCCTACACCATTGCGGGGTCTCGCAGGTGGAGTTGTTGTTAGCTGTAGAGGGCAGTGTCACTGGTTCTCATATGTAGGATCTGAACCAGGGCCGCTGGCATCCCAAGCTAGCTCTTAACCAACTCAGCCAGCCCAGAAGGTTTCTTTTTTATATTATAAAGAGAGCACAGAGCTGCCGAATTGGTGTCCATGTCCCTGGAAGGGACACAGGGCTCTGTCTGTCTGATAGCCTGTCCTGTGCCTATTCCCAGCGCAAGAGGGAGGAGGGAAAAGGAGGATTATCCCAGAAGAAGACCATAATCTGTAATACTGCAGGTCGGTAGAAAAAGAGAAAGCAGGCTGACAGCATGACCAGGCTGTGGGCGAAAGCAGGCAGGGAACGTTCCCAAGGAACCCCTTCCCTAAAGAAATGAAGCTCAGGGTGCCAGGAGAGGGACAAGGGGTCCTCACTTCGCACCCAGGAATTGCCTGGACAGCTGCAACTAAGAGAAACTAGATGAAGCCTCTATGTGGATCAGGAAGAGAGGGTGATTCTACCCAGACCGGCATACATGCTCCAAATACGGCAATCTGTGATAGGCAGAGTTTTAGTCCCATGACATTCTCATCCTGATGCTACTTCCATAAATATGTTCTCTTAACATGGAGAAGGGATTTTGCAGATGTAATTAAGATTATTTATCCGCTGACTTTAAGATAGGGAGGAAAACTGTACTGGATTATTGGATTATTAATCTAATCACACGATCCCTTAAAAGCAAAATGTCTTTCTCTGGCTGGTAGCAGAAGAGACACTCAAAGCATGAGAAGGATTTGACATGCCATTGTTGGCTTGCAGATAAAGGGGGTGGCGCATGTCAAGGAAATGGGAGCTTCAGTCTTACAGCCACAAGGAACTGCCAACAACATGAATGAGCCTGGAAATGGGGTCTCTCCCACAGCCTGCAGATAAAGAGCCCGGGCAGTCCACACCCTGGCTTTGGCCTTGTGAGGTTCTGAGCAGAGGATTCAGTTGATTTCACCTGGACTTCTGACTCACAGAAACTGTGAAATAATAAATTTCCATTGTTTTAAGCTGCTAAATTTGTGGCAATTTGTTACAGCACTAATAGAAAACTAATACACCTCCTCAAATCAAATCAAGTCTATAAATGGTTGTTGAGCACTTATTAGGTATGAAACTCTAAAATTTCAGAGCCATGGATAAGGACATATTCCAGCTACCAGGTAGGGTCACATTCATCACCAGAGAGGATTTCCATTTAGCCCAAAGCAATAAGGCTGAAATGGCCATATTCCCAGTTAAATGCTCATAAGAATAACACTATTCCACCCTGATGTTCATGAGACAGGACAGGAGGACAGCAGGTGGCCACCCAGCACCAGACTGAGGACACTGTTAAGAGGGAAAACTGGAGGATATGAGTTGGCCATGCTATTAAATCTACTACAGAGTTTTCACTAGCCCCGGCCTATTACACTCATCTCCATGGGACACACAGGGGCCTCCCAATATAGATCTGCATAAAATGGGGTCTGACTCCTAGTGCCAGCCCCTGGGGCCTGGGAAAGACAAAGGATGGCTCGGCAGAGATTCTTCTCCACTCCTGTCCTGAGTCAATTGTTTAATCTGGGTGCAGGGCAGTGTAGATGGTACAAGCATACTAAATTAGGTAATCTAGGTTCCTTCCCTATGGTCTAAGGCCACAATGGCTGAGACATCTATGTCTCCCAGGGGAGAAGAAAGAGGGGAAAAACTACCTACTAAGGTCATTAAAGTCATTGACCCAAAAGAGGATTCAGAGAAGTGGTGTTCAAGTCTGGTCTTTGGCCTAGGACAACCTGGATGGCAAGTTCATACTGATCTTTTTTGGGTAAGGACTTCTTTCTCCAAAATGGAAATATCCATTATTTTTTTATGCCTATATTTGATCATGGTAAAACGTTCATAGCAAATGTGAAATCAGCCGCACGATGTGAAGTTGTGGAAATAACCTTGGTTAACTGGTGGGTATTTTCTACACTTTTAGTATACATTCACATGTGCACAGGTAACTCAGTCCCTTTAAATAGAACAGGATACTATATATTATTCATAGCCTCTTGCACCTAAGACACAATATACCATTACATAAAACTAGCTGATGATTTTTACTTACTCCATTGCTTCACTGTTTATAAAAAAAATTATCCATCAAAAGGGGATTGATTAAATAAATTTGCCCATTTATACCACAAAATTCTATATGGCCATTAAAAAATATTAGATTTTTTATATATTTATGTTGATATGCATATAGACACACACACACAATTTTGTTTTTTAAGTACAATATATACAACTGTGAATGGTAGTTATGGAGACAGTGAAAGTGTGGAAGGGAAACTCAAGTTTTATTGCACAGTTTTGTGTACTTTTTCTTACTTTTAACATATGAATATTTCTTTATCAACTCGATTAAATGAGGAATTGTGTTTATATTGTCCATCATTATATCATTATATCATAAGAACAAAACCTGCTCTTATAAGGTCATTCAATAAATATTTACTTGAAGAACAACTGTATAGACTAATTTACTAAAAATATTCCAGGTCAGCTGGTTAATATTCCAGGGGCTCAGTTGGTTAAGAGTTGGCTTAAGAGTGTGCGAGCTCTGAGCAACAGGACTGCCGGTTTGATTCCCACAAGGGCCAGTGACGCTGCGCCCCGAGCTGAGCTGTCGCTGAGCTGCCAACAAGTGGCAGGATGGCTCAGCTGGTGTAACAACAAGATTGCCTGTTCGATGGAGGGCTATGCCTACCCGCAACTAAGACTGAACTCTGCACCTTGAGCTGAGCTACTGCCCGGATGGCTCAGTGGATAGAGCATGAGCTCTCAACAACAGGCTGCAAGGTTCGATTCCCACATGGGATGGTGGCTATGCCCACCCACAAGTAAGACTGAACTCGGCACCCTGAGCTGAGCTGTCGCCCAGATGGCTCAGTAGATGCAGCATGCGCTCTTAACAACAAGGCTGCTGGTTTGACTCCCACATGGGATGGTGGCTACGCCCACCCGCAACTAAGACTGAACACAGCACCTTGAGTTTAAAGGCCATGAGCTATTGACGGGCAGCCAGATGGCGACTGGAGCCCTCCACAACAAAGAATGAAGAACAACTTGGCGGGTCCCCTTCTCCAGTTCCCCAATACTTCCCCTCCCCCAATTCCCCAATACAAAAATCTTTAAAATATATATCTATCGACAGATAGATAGATAGATAGATAGATAGATAGATAGATATTCCAGTTAACATCCTTACCCTTGCTTCTCTGTTCTGAATTAAAGTTTGAGACTGCTGTTAAGACCTTTCCCACTTCTCCCCTGACACTAGGCTTGAAAAGTCCCAATTCTTGGAGTACTTACCAACAAAGAAAGATGTCAGTGAATGTCTCTGCTGTGGTGAAAAGTGCAAATATAATCCAGTACATCATCCATTTGACCTGTTGAACAAAAAAGCCACAAAGCTAGTAGAGAAGGTCAAGGATAAATGGCTGCCCAACATCAAGAAGGCCCAAGCGGTATATCTTGCATTTATAACCCTTTCTCCCTGTGCTTCCTCAGTTCATGTCTAATTCCACTCTAGTTCCAGACCTTGGGGCTGGAGGCCAACAGGCTGTTTCCACATATGATCCCTGCTCAAGGTCAAAGTGGACCCTGGGTGACCTTCAATAGCCTTCACATGAGCCAGGGAGACCTGCAGACGAGGAGTGACTGAGGATTCAGTTGGGTCATTTTTCCAAGACTAATACCAGCTGAGTAAACTCTCCAGGCCTTCACAAAGACAGTCCCTATAATGAACTTTAACAAGGCCCGACTCTCTGGGCTGGAATGGTGGTAATCCTCACTGGCCACCTAAGATCTTTTCCTGGGGGAAAGCCCCACAGTCTCTTGCAGAAACTAGATCTTTTAAAAAAAATCTCTCCTACATGACCATACATTTCCATTTCCACTGCCTCTCTCCTCCAGGTGAAGTCTCTTCTGAACTACTACAAGAGTCTCCTAACTGCTTTCCTTGTCTCTTGACTTTCCCCTCACCAACACATTCTACAAACCATCCCCATACTAATCTTCCAAAAGTATGAATTCATCAGAATGCTTTTTCTTTTTTAAAGATTTTATTGGGGAATTGGGGGAGGGGAATGAGAGAAGGGGAACAGATAAGTTGCTGTCCTTTTGGTCTTCAGTCTAGTAGTGGAGGAAACTGCTTCACTGGCCCATGTTCATATTTGATCACTGTGCTATTCCTGGCTACGGCAGTCAGTCGCTGGCCATTGGACGGCCACTAAAGGCAGTTCATGGCAGCTCTCACAGGCTGCCGGCCACCAGCATCTCATGGTGGCTGCCTGCCACTCACAGTAGCTCACGGCAGCCCACTGCAGCCTACACCGTCACCAGCCACTCATGGCTGCCCAGCTCCAGGTCAAGCTGTTGTTCACCATCTTAGCTGTAGAGGGCACAGTGTCACTGGCCCATGTGGGATCCAAACAAGCGGCCCTGCTTCTCAGGGCTCATACTCCCAAGCCAACTCTTAACCAACTGAACCACTCGGCCAGCCCCCAGAATGCTCTTTAATTTAAAATCTTCAAGCCTGCAGAATAAAGTCCAAATTCCCTAGTCTTCTCCTTCTGGCTTCTGGTAATAGAGGAATAGTTTATATTGGACTAGCCCTCCTAATAATAATGATAATAAATCCTGAATAAAATATTTTAAAACAACTGTTTGAAGGCACAAGAAAGCTACCAAAAACTGGCAGAAAATAAAAGGGATTCAACTCTTGAAATAAGGGAACCACACCAGGATAGATCCATGTTGATGTGGCTGGGACACTCCCCAGACTGCAAATCATGGGGCAAACAGAATTCAAGAAGAAACCCACAGTTTTATTTTCCTGAGGAATTAGAGAATGGAGTTTGAGACTGCTGGAGAAATGATGAAAATTGAGAGGGAAAAATCCCAGAAAGAAGGAAATCACAAAGGGGCAGGCCCCAAAATCCATATATAAATTCCCTTCAAATCTTTGGCTCACCTTTGAATTGCAAAGAATCAGATAGTACTCTAAGGTAGCTAAGGGGAAAAAAAAAAGCTGGAAAGCTAAAAGAGTTGAACAGAGATTCAGTTTCTTCCCACAATAGAAGAAACAGAGTTTGGAGCTCAAGTCCTGTCAAGTTAGAGGAGTCTGGTAAACGTTTGGAAATTCCCACTGAAACATAAAAAGGCCATGCCTTAGGAATAAAAACTGTATCTCAGGACTAAGGGATTATTTCTAGGACTAAAGGCTAAACAGAAATATACGTGCCCCAACAAAATGTAAAATCTAAGGGCCGGCCGAGTGGTGCGGTGGTTAAGCGCTGGCCTGGGAAGCCAGCGACCCCGGTTCGGTCCCACATTTGAGGGCCAGTGACACTGCTCTCAAAAAAAAAAATGTAAAATCTACCTACCACAAGGTCAGGATGATCTGCAGAATTTAACAACCTGCTGGAAGAAAACTTAGAATTCTTTATAAGAAAGCAACAAAAATCCAGAGTTTCTATGATAAAGTATAACACATAAATTCCAATAAATAATAAAAAAGTATACATATGAAGGAACAAAAAAATATAATTAATGGTCAAGAGAAAAACTGGTTAATAGAAATAGATCCATAGATGACCTAGATATTAAAATCAGCACACAAGGACTTTTAAAAGTATAATCTGTGTTAAGACAACTGGATATCCATGTGAAAGAATAAAGTTGGACTTATACCTCACATCCTAAACAAAAATTTACTCAAAATTGATCAGAAACCTAAATGTAAGAACTCTTACAAGAAAATACAGGAGTGACTTTTTGTGGCCTTGGATTAGGCAATGGTTTCTTAGATATGACACCAAAAGCACAAGCACCAAAAGAAAAAGAAATAGATAAATTAGACTTTGTCAAAATTTAAAACTTTTGTACTTCAAAGGACACCCACCATCAAGAATGTGAAAAGATGGGCCGGCCGAGTGGCTCAGTTGGTTAAGAGTTGGCTTAAGAGTGCAAGCTCTGAGCAACAGGGCCAGCGATGCTGCGCCCGAGCTGAGCTGTTGGTGAGCTGCCAACAAGTGGCAGGATGGCTCAGCTGGTGTAACAACAAGATTGCTTGTTCAATGGTGGGCTATGCCCACCTGCAATTAAGACTGAACTCAGCACCTTGAGCTGAGCTGCCGCCCGGATGGCTCAGTGGATAGGGCATATGCTCTTAACAACAAGGCTGCTGGTTCAATTCCCCCATGGGATGGTGGCTACACCCACCCACAACTAAGATTGAACACAGCACCTTGGGCTTAGAGACCACAAGCTGCCACCTGCAAGACAGATGGTGACTGGTGCCCTCCACAATGAAGACTGAAGAACAACAACTTGGCTGGTCCCCTTCCCCAATTCCCAACACTGTTTCCCTCCCCCAATTCCCCAGTAAAATTCTTAAAAAAATAAAGAATGTGAAAAAGATTGCCTCCGCCATCTTTCCAGCTCTCAGTCAGACAGGCCCAGAACACATCTGGAAGTAACATCATGGTGGCTGCCCAAGGAGAACACCAATTCATTTCCAACTTGTATTGGTTGGTGATGGTGGGACTGGAAAAACTACATTTGTGAAACATCATCTGCCTGGTAAGTTTGAGAAGTATATAGCTACTTTTGGGTGTTGAGGTCCAATCCCTTGTGTTTTATACCAACAGAGGACCTATTAAGTTCAATATATGGGATACAGTTGGTCAGGAGAAATTTGGTGGACTGAGAGATGGTTATTACATCGAAACCCAGTGTGCCATTATAACGTTTGATGTAACTGTGAGAGGTACTTAGAAGAATGTGCCTAACTAGCATAGAGATCTGGTATGAGTACACGAAAACATCCCTATTGTGTTGTTGGCAACAAAGTAGATAGATAGTAAGTAAGGAAAGTTAAGGGAAAATCAATTGTCTACCACCGAAAGAAGGATCTTCAGTACTATGACATTTCTGCCAAAAGTAACTACAAGTTTGAAAAACCCTTCCTCTGGCTTGCTAGAAAACTCATCGGTGACCCTAATGTGGAGTTTGTTGCCATGCCTGCTCTTGCCCCACCAGAGCTTATTGTAGACGCAGCTTTGGCAGCACAGTATGAGCATGACCTAGAAGTTGCTCAGGCAATTTCTCTCCCAGAGAAGATGATGACCTGTGAGAAAGTGAAGCTGGAGCCCAGCGTCAGAAGTCTAGTTTTATAGGCAACTGTCCAGTGATGTCAGTGGTGCAGCATTTGTCACCTAATTATATAACTAAGCAGAACATGTGCTTCATCTTTAGGATATCGAAGGAGATGAAAGGGCTTTGGAGTGAATCTGGCAGTTAAAAAAAAATATCTTCAGTTTTTTGAACCTGCACATTTAGCTGTTTTGGAACACAACTCTTTCCTCATTGAGTTTCAAATATAAAACGGTTACAACTAATTTAAAAAAATACTGCTACAGTCACATCACAATATTCAGTGGTGAAATATTGTTTGTTACCATCATTCCCATTCCTTTTTGTTTAGAATCAGAATAAAATTGTATTTCAAACATCTAAACAAGTGAATTCATCCCTCGTTTAATAGTATTTCAAAACTACTAATAAGGAAAATTGTGCTGTTACTACTTAGATTGCCTGTCCTATTAGGTCTATTAGGTTAAATTCTTCCTGTGTCTTTATTTGTTGAACATTTGAATCATTTCACACAGGTGAGATGACAGAGGTCAATAGTATTTTATTTAGTAAGTTAAGAGCCATAAATATTATCAATGCAGTTAAGCTAAAATAACATCTACTTCACCTGACTTTTGGCTAGGTAGTATCAACCATGGGGAAGAGCTCATTTAATGTTTATAAGACCTGTCAGAATACAAATGTTTTGTTTCAGACATTTCAAATACATATTTTAAGAATTATAGTTGCTTTTATTTTATGCCAACTAACAATGTACTAATACAGAGCTTTTCAAAGCTGAATGGATGAAACCTTATAAATGATGGCAGCAGCTTGAGGGAAGTCTCATCTGTTAAAAATGAATATAAATTATGCATTTATTTGCTTTTTGTTTTAATGTTACATATTTAATGTAAAGTTGATATTCTAGGAAGATGTTCCATATCTACCTGCTGCTTTCAAGCACTCCCAAGCTTTAAAGATACCAAAAATTAAGGATTTACCTTAGATGCACCACAGCTTTAATGATTTTTTTCAAAATGATTTTAGTAAGCAGTATAAAGACATAGACAAAATAACCAGGAATATTACAAAAGAAAGTAGATATTAGAATGCTTCTCAATAACCTGAAAGAGACTGCAAAACTTTTATTAGGTTAACTATTTATCTTTTGTATGGTTTCCACATTTAAAATAAATTGGGTCTGTCTTGCTGAAGTTTGATCCCAATGACACTATATTGTAGCAATTAGGAGTCTTAAAAATAAGAACTATTTTGCTCAAATAAGTACTGCAGTACTTTAGATGTCCAATTTTCCTTAAATGAGTAGTTTTTTTTACCTAAAAAGGTAAGAAAGGATCACTTAAATATATAGGAAAATAAATACAAAGGGTAGAACTGAGTAAATTTCAATTTATTAAGATTAAATAAACTGGTTATACATATTTGAACTTCTGTATATGCTATGCTATATTCAATTCAGAACCAGATTTTAAGTCTGAGATGTGAAAAGTTCCCATAATCAAGATGAAAGTTTTCATTCATGTAATTAATATGAGATATGTGTTGTTTGTAACCTTATGTAGAATGCAAGTATGACAGATATTCTGAATCTTAAATGTAACAGTTAAATTTTGGAGGCTGCTTGTTTAATATGGGATAGGAGATAATTTACAAGTCATTAGAAGAAAATATTGCTGCAAAAATATTGCTTCTACTTTGCCTGGAAAAAAAATGTGAAAAGACAATGCACAAAAAGGAAGAAAATATTTGCAAATCAATATCTGATAAAGTACTCATATTCAAATATATAAAGAACTCTTACAACTCAACAACAAAAAGAAAAATAACCCAATTAAAAATATGGAAAGGGCCCATATCTATTAAAGAAATTGAGTCAATAATTAATAAAGCCAACACCCATTTATGATTAAAAAAAAAACTCTCAGCAAAGTAGGGAAGAGGGACATCTCCCAAACTTGATAAAGAACATCTACAAAAACCCTACAGTTGGGCTGGCCAAGTGGCGCGGTGGTTAAGTGCTGGCTTGGGAAGCTAGCGGCCCCAGTTCAGGTCCCACATATGAGGGCCAGTGACAGTGCCCTCTAAAAACAAACAAACAAACAAAAACCCTACAGTTAATATATTTAATTGTGAGAAACTAGATGGTTTCCCCCTAAAATCAGGAACAAGGCAAAGATGTCTCTTCTTAACACTCTTATCCAATATCATACTCGAAGTCCTAAAGTAATAACATAAAAAATGAAATAAGGTATACAGAATGAGAAGAAATAAATAAAACTGTCTGTTTGCAGATGGTACAACTGTCTATGGATTGTAAAAAAATCCAAAAGAACTGACAAAAAAAGTTCTGGAACTAATAAGCAATGATAGCAAGGTTGCAGGATACAAAGTTAATACATAAAAGTCAATTGCTTTCTTATATACCAAAAATGAAAAGTAAAACTTGAATTACTCAGCAATGTATCTAATAATCTAATATATATATATATATATATATATATATATATATATATATATATATATACACACACACACATATATATAATAAATAAACAATATATGTAAGGAAAACTATAGAACGCTGATGAAAGAAATTAGAGATCTAAATAAATGAAGAGATAGGAATGGATAGGAAGACTCAATATTGTCAAGAAGTCAGTTCTTCCCAACTTGATCTATAGATTCAATGGAATCCAAATCAAAATGTCACCAAATTCTTTGATGGACATCAACAAACTGATTTTAAAGTGTAAGTGGAAAAGCAAAAGACCAAGGACAGCCAACATAATAATGAAGAAGAACAAAGTTATAGGCCTGACACTACCTAACTTCAAGACTTACTACAAAGTTAACATAGTCAAGACAGTGTTATTGCTGAAAGAATAAACAAATAGATCTATCCTTAGAACAGACAACTAGAATAAAGAGCTCAGAAATAGACCCCATATATGTAGTCAACTGATCTTTGACAAAGGAGTAAAGGCAATTCAATGGAGAAAAAATAGTCTTTTCAAGAAATAGTGATGTAACAACTAGACATCATATGAAATCAATCAACCAACAAATAAGTGAATGAGTGAATATAGGCACTAGTCTGACATCTTTCACAAAAGTTAACTCAAAATGGATCATAGGCCTAAATGCAAGATGCCAAACTATAACACTTCTAGAAGATAACACAGGAGAAATTGTAGACGACCTTGGGCTTGGCAATGAGTTTTTTACTATAACAGCAACATACAACCTATAGAAGAAATAAATTGGTAAGTTGGATTTCATTAAAATTTAAAACTTCTGCTCTGCAAAAGACACCCTTAAAAAGAATAAAAAGACAAGCCACAGGGTGGGAGAAAATTTTATACACACACACACACACACACACACACACACACACACATTTGGATCCAAAATATACAAAGAACTCTTCAAACTCAACAATAAAAAATAATCTAATTATAAAACAGGCAAAAGATCTGAACAGACACCTACTTCATCAAAGAAGATATACAGATAACAGATATACAGCAACTTATTAATAAAGTTTTTGCTATGAAATCTAATTGTTTTCTTTTCTCACCACTTAACAACATATATCCTAGGAAGAAGAGGTGAGTCTAGTATTACTTTTCTTTAAAAGAGTATAAATATGTTAAAGAAGCTACAGGAAAAAAGTGAATACAATGACTGAAGAGATGGAGGATATCAAGAGAAAGAAGGGATCTCTTTAAAAAGAACTAAATGATACCCTAGAACTGAAAAACACAATATCTGAACTTTTAAAAATTATTGAATGGAATTAACGGCAGATTGGACATAATAAAAGATAAACATCTATAAATGTGAAGACAAGGCAATAGTCAATCATACTGAAGTCTGTTTTGAAAAATAAAATAAAGAGAGGCTCAGTATCTGTGGAACAGCATCGAACAGTCTAACATACATAGAATAGGAATTCCAGGAGAGGAAGTAGAGCATGGGACAAAAAAAACATTTAAAGAAATATAAACTGAAAATTTCCAAAATTTGATCAAAAATAGCAAATCCACAGAATTGGGGAGCTCAGAGAACCCCAAACAATTTAAATATACAGAAAACCACATCTAGGCACATCATACAAAAATTGCTGAAAACGAAATAGAAAATCTTAAGACAGATGGGGGAAAAGACACATTACCTACTGAGGAACAAGAATTATAGCTGACGTTTCATCAGAAACAATGAATACCAGAAGAAAATGGTATAAGATCATTAAAGTGCTGAAAGAAAGAAAAAAGTCAATCTAGAATTCTATACCCAGCAAAAATATCTTTTAAAAAATGAAGGCAGGGCCGGCCAAGTGGCTCAGTTGGTTAAGAGCTCAAGCTCTGAGCAACAGGGTCACCGGTTCGATTCCCACATGGGCCAGTGAGTTGTGCACGAGCTGAGCTGCCGCTGGATGACTCAGCTGGTGAGAGCATGTGCTCCTAACAACAAGGTTGCCAGTTCGACTCCCATATGGGATGATGGGCTATGCCCACCCGCAACTAAGATTGAACACAGCACCTTGAGCTGAGTTGCCCTGAGCTGCCGATGGGAGGCCCGATGGCAACCGGACTTGGAGCTGAGCTAGGTGTGCCCTCCACAACTAAGATTGAAGGACAACAGCTTGGCTGTTCCCCTTCCCCAATTCCCCAACACTGTTCCCCTTCCCCAAATCCCCAATAAAATCTTTAAAAAAAAATTAATGCAGTTCTGGTAAATGCCTATTGTCTTTGTGACTCTGAAATATGTTACTCAATAAATTACAGTTGACCTTTGAACAAAGGTTTTAGGGGAGCCGACCTCCAGCGCAGTTGACAATGCACATATAACTACAGTTCACCCTCTGCAAATGATATTCCTAAGCATGGATTCAACCTTTGAACAACACAGGTTTGAACTGCTTGAGTCAGCTGAAAAAAATCTGTGTATAAGTGAACCTGCACAGTTCAAACCCATGTTGTTCAAGGTCAACTGTACTTAGAAGCCTTCTTTACTCAGAAGATCAACACTGTCCCAGGAACCAGGTTGGTTTAGTCCATCAAAAGTAACTGCTGTAGGGCTGGCTGAGTGGCTCAGTTGGTAAAGAGTTTGCTCAAGAGTGTGAGCTGAGCTCTGAGCAACAGCAGTTCAATGCCCAGCCTGAGCTGAGCAGCTGCTGAGCTGCCAACAGGTGGCAGGATGGCTCAGCTGAAAAAAAAAAAAGTAACTGCTGTCTGAGACACCACATGCTGCCAACGTTATCAGCAACAGAAGAACAGAACAGGCACATTAGCAGGAAGTAAACAAGGTTGTGTCCAGCTGTAAAATCCATGGCACATGGGCCCAAGCACACTGGAGCCCAAGATCTAGGAATTCGCAACAGTGAAACCCAGCTAGGGAACTGAATTCTCTTTCTACAAGCTCTTTTCAGTATTCAAACCATGCTCTAGTATCTTCGATTACAAAGGCCAAAGACAACGACAACAACAACATCAACAAAATCTCTTTCCTTGATACAACCCTTAGCTACAAACTTCTCCAATGAGTCATCTATAGTTGTGGTGTTTATGTCATCATCCCTCACTTACTCAGTGCCCTATATCTATGACATCAATACTGCTCTCACTGGGTTTCCATTTTATAACGTACTTCAAGGAAGTGTGAGGGGCCCTTTTTCAGGTTTTTTTACTTGACTTGCTTGACTTTTCCGCTGGATGTGAAACTATCATTTCCTAAAAAGCTCCCCCAACACCACAACTGTCCTGGATTCCCTCTTGACTTTCTGGCTACTTCTTAGGCACATCAATTGCTCCACAGGGCTTTGTTTTAGATGTTTCCTTCTAACTCTAGACTAGACACTTTCCCTGGGTAAGGCTTTGTATTTCTCACCTAACAGAGGCAACGAGTCAGCAAATTTTATCACTCCTACCCTTTTATTTATGTTGGACCCATCTTCTTTCCTCCATCCCCTCTGCCATTTCCTTACGTTAGACCACCAACATCTCCTGTCCAGAATAGAACTATAGCCTTTCACTTGCTCTCTATACCTCTGCACCTTTCCCAATCTGCCCTCTATATTCCAGTCAGAAGGATCTTTGATATTATTAAATACAAATTTGATGATTCTTCTTCCTAGCCTAAAGCTTTCAATAGTTCCTTATTGTTGTTAAAGCCCAAATTCCTTAAATTGGTTTACAAGTCCTTGCTCTAACTGGATGTTAATTACCTCCACTAAAAGTTCTCCTCCCCACCCATACTTTCTTGAATTTTCCACTCCAGCTATAATAAACCTCTTTCAGTTCCCTGAACAGCACATCTTCTTTTGACTCCAGATTTCAGCCCTCAGATCTCAGCCTAAATGTTATTTCCTCCAGGAAGTGTCCAAAGTTTAATTAAGTACCCTCTACTTTCTTCCTCCCTAAGTGTCATACATGTTCCATGTCATAACACTTATCACTCTGCTTTGAAAGTACCTGTTTATTCCCATGCTTTTCTTACTAGCTTATAAGTTCCCTGAGAGTGGAGACCATTTCTTGCACACCATTATATCTCTACTAGCCAAAATAGTTCCTGGCACATAGTAGGTACTCAATGAATGTTTTGAATGACTGGATTAGAATGTTGACATTGTGAATGGGAAAGAAACGATGGTTTCAAAAAGGTTGAGAAGGAGTGTACTTTGGGAAATACTGGTCTAGGTGGCTTTTTGAGAAGAAAAGACAGAATTAGACAGCTCTCAAGGCTACAGATGCTCCCCATGAGTACCTGCAGGGTGGGTGGATGGGTATATATTGAGGAAAAGGGCCTGCTGAAGTTGAGGCGTGGGGTGATATGGAGAAACTCACACCAGCAATAAAGGATGAGGCAGGGCCGGCCGAGTGGCGCATTCATTAAGAGCTGGTTTTGGGATGCCAGCTGCCCCAGTTTGGATCCCACATATGAGGGCCAGTGACTGCCCTCTACAGCTAAAATGGTGAATGACAGCTCTACCTGGAGCTGGGCTGCGTGAGTCCCCGGGAACGGCATAGCTGCAGCCCCTGCTGCAGTGGGCTGCCATAGGCTACAGTGAGTGGCCGGCAGCCAGCGTGAGTGGCCGGCAGCCAGAGTGAGCTGCCAATAGCCGCGGTGAGTGACCATCCAGAGGCCGGGGACCGATCTGCCTCAACCGGAAAGAGCACAATGACGATACCAACATGGGCCAGTGAAGCAACGTTCTCCGCAATTAGACTGAAGAACAGAAAGACAGCAACTTGTCTGTTCCCCTTCCCCGATTCCCCAACGCTGTTCCCCTCCCCCAATTCCCCAATAAAATCTTTAAAAAAAAAAAAAAAAAGAACGAGGCAATTCAGGGGAAGAGGTTGAGCTCCATGAAGCTGAGGGCAGTCTGAGGGTCCAAGAGACATCTAAGAAGTATGCCCAACAGGCCTCTGGAAGGGCAAGACCAAATCTCAGGAGGGAGATTGGGGCTATGGTCAAAGATAAAGAAGGCACGGCAGCGAGGGGGGTTGAAGTGTTAGCCTAAAGAAGTTTCCATCATGCACTCCTTCCCTTTAAAATAATTTTATGCAGAAAGAAGGTCTGAGAATGATTCACTGAGCCTAAAAAGGTAAGTGGAATACTGCTGGCTCATAGGGATGGAAACCATAAATAAATGAAACCAAATGATGAAACAGAGAAACCAAATGATGGTTATTTTTTCCAAGGTTTGAAATAGAACTTGCCAGGTTCAAGGGATTCTATCAAAAACTCCCTCCCTGCAAGATGAGGGGGAGCCTGGGTGGGCCAGCATTGAGAACAGGGAGAGGGAGCTATGGCCAATTTGAGCAGTAATGACCAGAAGCAACTCTGGAATGAATAGCTGACTAGGGAGTCCCTCTGGACGATCAGAGGCAGGATCCAGGAATGAGGAGATAGGAGAGAAGCCGGGATCGTAGGTCATAGCAAGAGGGCGGGAAGCAGAGCCTGGAGACCTTCCATGAACCACAGAGATGGGCAGATACACCACAGCCCATAGCACTATGCCCCCAGGGCTCCTGGCAGCCTGCACAACCCATAGGGTTGTGCAGGTGACAGGCTTAGCCACCTCTTTAGTGTCACCTATGGATGTTCCCCTATACCAGTCACACTATTTCTCAAGCCATTCACGTTCCTCGTGTCTGGCCCTTGCTTCAGCCTCACAGGTAATTCCCTAGGCCAAATGACTGAGAAAGCAACAATTTGAGCCCGTTTACAGATGACTGCACCATCTGCTCACAAGAGCTCAAAGGACACAGCTGTATATAGTCAGGTATGGCCCTGAGAGAATGAGGAAGTGAAATTCCCATGCAGGCAGAACTTTGGGCAGTGCACTTAGCCTAGGAGGAGAAAAGTCCTGAGATATGCATGCACACTGTCACCAGGTGTATTAACTATATGTAGGGACCTGGCCCACAGACAGACGAGCTGCAGACAGTCAAGGTCTTCCGACTCCCCGGGAATGCTGCTTACCAGACAGACTGGTCTGTACGCTGGCTGGCAGTCAAGGTCTCCCGGCTTCTTGGGACATGTGTGTATGAGAGCAGGCCTGCAGGGCCTGCCAGATGATTTCTACCATGGAATGTTCTTTGTTTTGCTGTACCTCTGTAACCTTGCTTCTTCTCCACCTTCGGCCAGTGGCCACCAGAGACTCTCCCGGGTCAGTAAGTCTCAACAAACCTGTCTCACACTCATCCACCTGGTGTGCTCTTTGGGCTTGCGCCTTCTCAGGTACAAATCTTAGAACAACTCGAACTCAGTGCGAACGCTATATTTTCTGATTTTCTGTATTCTTTTTTTTTTTTTTTTGAGGGCAGTGTCACTGGCCCTCAATATGTGGGACCCAAACCGGGCCGCTGGCTTCCCAAGCCAATGCTCAACCACTGCGCCACTCGGCCGGCCCTGATTTTCTGTATTCTTGATGCTCTGGCATCTGAGGTCTTGCTGGCTGGGGAGAAACTGTCTATCCTTTCCCAGAACTAGCCAATTCTTAGAAATAGCGGAAGACTTGCCCCAGAGCGTACCTTTCATATGTACCTTTCATTGGTACCTAACCAATCCAGAGCCCATACTCCAAACTACCTCCTATGGAGTGCTCACAGGTTGAGCCAATATTCCCCAGCTCTAATAACCCCAGGGCCAGGTACCAGACAACTAGGGGCAGCCCCCACACCCTCGAGCCTGCTGCAGTTAATCAAACTACCCAATCCTAAACTTGAGTACTCTACCTTACTTTGACTTCCCTGCAGAAACCACAATCGGGGTTGTTGCCCATCTATCCCCTTCACTCTCCCTGACTGTTGACCAACTCTGAGGATCATCCATGTGACCCCGTGAGGTGCGCCGTGCCTTCTACTTCTAGGGAGCTGTAAGTAAAAACATATCCTTCATGACAGTCATTTCTGTGTCTGCATGCCTTACCATACCTGATTAACATAAATCCCAAGTACATTTTAAAATACCAGGGAAGGATTTGGCAAGATGATGAGGTACTTGGAAGCACGAGCGAGGGGCTGGAATTGAAGCATGATCACATTTTGGAATGATGTTCATGGACCCACAGAATGCAGATATTTGTGGCGTGTGTGTGATCAGCACCATTGGAATCATACAGAAGTTTGTGAGAAACACAGAATCCCAGGTCCCACCCCAGACCTCATGGATCACAATCCATAGTTCTGTATTTTAATGAAATCCTCTGTTCAATCATATACATGTTAAAGTTTGAGAATCATTGGTCTAATTGACTCGCAACATTTCTGCTTCTCAACCCCAAACTTTTGAATTCTGCATTTTAATAATTTAGTACCTGGGGGATGGATGCTTCTGCCAGAGATAGAGATGGTTCCAATGAAGTGGAAGATACTGTCACCTGGCCATTTCATGCCACTAGCTAACAGATAATAAAGGGACTTATGGACTTCGATGGGGTGACTGACCTTGGTTATCAAGGAGAACTACGTTGCTGTCACACAATGTGGCAGGAAGGAGGGTGGACGGAAGTTGATGATTCTGCGGGGAAGAATTTCCTACTACTGTCTCATTGAGAAGTAGAAGTCAATGGATCACTACTACAAACCTACACAGGCAGAATTACTAAGGTCTCGGATTGCTCAGGAATAAAGATTTAGGCCACACCCTTGGATAAGGAACCCCATTATTTTGAGCTATTTTACAACTTTGTAAGTCATAAGAAACTGATTGCAGTACAAATGATTTTGTCCATAGAGTTGCAAATGAATTTTGTCCAATGGATGTACAACTAATCTCCCACCCACCCATAAAATTAGTTGAATGTCTATTAACAAATTCATTGCATCACTCCTGACGCTTATGT
Organism: Aselliscus stoliczkanus; assembly: GCA_033961575.1. Taxonomy (NCBI): domain Eukaryota; kingdom Metazoa; phylum Chordata; class Mammalia; order Chiroptera; family Hipposideridae; genus Aselliscus; species Aselliscus stoliczkanus. The sequence continues at coordinate 93,396,349 of CM066730.1, forward strand.
ATCTGCTCTTAACTATTATTTAGCACCTTACTAGTTCCCTAATTAATCAATGAGTTAAGTAAAATTTTTGACACACGTAATTTTATATTTGTGTAAAAGTCATGATTTTACTCTTTTAAAAAAGTATGTTTTAACAAAAGACATAAACACCAATTATGAACTCATGACGACTTGCATAACTGAGTACTATAGCTTCTATCAATATTTTCATTTCTTTGTTATGTATAGATTTAAATATTTTAACTAGTTTTATCTTTATTTATTCTCTACCTAATATAGTATATGGGGTGTATCAGTGATGATTCACTTGATAATTTAATTTTTAGAGTGCTGAATATTAAGGTTAGATGGTGCCAGAGCCAAAGGAAGGGAAATAGTGGCCCTGGAACTGGACTCAGCTGAAGAAACTTAGATTTGGCAAGTAAATGAGTTAATAGAATTCTTGTTAGAAGGTTCTTTTTTTTTTTTTTTAAATTTTAGCTGAGCCATCCTGCCATCTATTGGCAGCTCACCGGCAGCTCAGCTCGGGCTGGGAATCAAACTGCTGTTGCTCAGAGCTCAGCTCGTAATCTTGAGCTAGCTCTTAACCAACTGAGCCACTTGGCCAGCCCTTAGAAGGTTCTTTTAAAAGCCAAAATCTGGGCCGGCCGAGTGGCACAGTGGTTAAGCGCTGGCTTGGGAAGCCAGCAGCCCTGGTTCAGGTCTCACATATGAAGGCCAGTGACACTGCCCTCAAAAAAAAAAAAAGCCAAAATCTGGGCCGGCTGAGTGGCTCAGTTGGTTGAGCGCAAACTCTGAGCAACAGGGCCGCCAGTTCGATTTGCATATGGGCCAGTGACGCTGCACCTGAGCTGAGCTGTCACTGAGTTGCCAACAGGATGGCTCAGCTGGTGTAACAAGATTGCCTGTTCAATGGTGGGCTACGCCCACCCCCAACTAAGACTGAACTATGCACCTTGAGCTGAGCCACCTGGATGGCTCAGTGGATAGGGCGTGCGCTCTTAACAACAGGGCTGCTGGTTCGACTCCCCCATGGGATGGTGGCTACGGCCACCCGCAACTAAGATGGAACACAGCACCTTGAGCTTAGAGGCCATGAGCTGCTGACGGGAAGCCAGATGGCAACTGGCGCCCTCCACAACAAAGATTGAAGAACAACAACTTGGCTGGTCCTCTTCCCCAATTCCCCAACACTGTTTCCCTCCCCCAATTCCCCAATAAAATCTTTTTTTAAAAAAGCCAAAATCTGGGTAAAGGAGTGGATATCAATCTTGGACAGCCAAAGAAGTAACTGTAAGAGGGCGAGAGATATCTACACTCTCACACACACACACTCACACACACAATATAATATAAAAATATAAAATATATAAATATATAAAATATATTTTTACATTATATTATATAATTACATTATTATATTTTAATTTTGTTAAATACAGAGGGTGCCAAAAAATGTATACACACTTAAAGAAAGGAAAACCTGTATTAAAATTGTAATTCTCAATATGTACCGATAACAAAAGATGAACACAAGTCACATTTGACTTTGCAATTACAAGAGATGCTCCAAGTGGTTACCATCAGCATAATTTTAATAGTTTTCCTTTCTTAAAATGTGTACACATTTTTTTGGCACCCTCTGTATATATATATTTCATTGCCAGCATCCAAAGCCTTCTAATTTGAAGGCTGTCTCCCAGCATGAGGGTCTTTGAGGGAGGCAAGGCCTATTGTCTAGGCTTGGAAAAATCAAATGCGCCTATCTAGGATTTTGAATCTTGGGAGCATGTTCCAAAGGCACGCAACTGGCAGCCAATGTCCATGGTGGTGACATTGGCAGCAGCTTCCTAACCAGATACTTCCTGTGATATAAGCTTGGCTGTCACCCAGCGTTCTTCGATCCTCCCCAATTTCTGAGTATCTTTCCCCAGCCTTCTAGTTAGTTCTACATATTCCCATAAGTTCCTTTCTGTTTAAGTTTTTGTCCAAAGACCTTTACTAGTGCAGTAAATTTGGAAAGACATAAGAAGCTCTGAATGTTGAGACCTGTGTTTCTCAAATGGAGGATCTTATAAAAAGTCCAATTTGTATTCAAGATGTCTGGGTAGGGCTAGAGATTCATTTCTTTTTTTCTTTTTTTTAAAATTTTATTGGGGAATCGGGGAATGGGAACAGCGTTGGGGAATGGGGAAGGGGAACAGATAAGTTGCTGTCCTTTTGTTCTTCAGTCTAGTTGTGGAGGACGTCACCTCACTGGCCCATGTTAGTATTATCATTGTGCTCTTTGTGGCTGAGGCAGTCGCTCGCCGGCCATTGGACGGCCACTCACAGCAGCTCACGAAAGCTCATGCCATTACCAGCCAGCCCCACCACAGCCTACGCCATTGTTGGTGACTCACGGCAGCCCAGCTCCAGGTCGAGCTATTGTTCACCATCTCAGCTGTGGAGGACGCAGCATCACTGGCCCTCAGGTGCGATCTGAACCGGGGCCCTGCTGCTCAGAGCTGGCATCCCAAGCCAACTCCTAACCAACACACAACTCGGCCGGCCCCGAGATTCATTTCTAACAAGCTCCCAAGTGATGTTGGTAGTTGTAGGCCATAGACCACACTTTGGGTATTGAGACTGCGAGCACTCAGTGCTTGTAAAGAAGAAGCTGGAAAGTAGGAAGGAGTCAAGATAAAGGTTGTTCAGCACTATATAATGGAGATTAGACTCCATCAAGCACCCATGAAAGGCTCCCGAGGGAGTGAAATAAATAGATTTCCAGTTTTTAAAAGGCTTCTATAGGTTATGTAGACAAGAGAGTGTCAGGTGAGGGACAGGGAGCAAGAAAGCCAGTTAGGAAGTGTGGCAGGCAGAGTAAGTGTCCCCTACCCCCCACCAATGTCCCCTACCCCCCACCAATGTCCTCATTAGTCTCCAGAACCTGCGACTATGTTACCTTATATGGCAAATGGGACTTTGCAGAGTTATTAAATGAAGAACGTTCAGATGGGAAGGTCATCCTGGATTATCCAGGTGGGCCCAATGTAATCACATAAATATTTAGAAATGGAGGCCCTTTCCGGGCTGTGGTCAGAGGGAGATGTGACTACAGAAGAATGGTCAGGGATGCAACGTTGTTGACTCTGAAAGATGGAGAAAGAGGCTCGCGCTAAGGAATGCAGATGACCTCCAGGAACTGAAAGAGGCAAGGAAATGAATTCTCCCCTAGAGCCTTGTGCTGTTTTAAGCCATGGAGTTCATGGTAATTTGATACAATGGCAATTTAAAAAAAACTAATACAGGAGGCTATTGCAATATTCCAGGGAAGAAATGATGAAAACTCACTTAAAAGAGTGGCAGCAGAAAAGGACATCTGGTTTGAAAGATTATTAGGGGGATAGAGATGAAGGGACATAGTCACCAACCAGGTGTGTGTATAGGGTTGGGTGGTGAGGAAGAGGCCGGAGTAGAAGGAAATTCCCTGGTTTCTCTCTTAGACAAATGGGTCTTTGGTCAAAAGGAGGGAACGAAGTAGGTGTGTGTGAGTCTCCCCTAATACTATTCAGTTCCTTTCTTCTAATTCCATTTTTACCAAGAAACCTTCTAATGCTGACTCTCAGGCTTTTCCTACTAAGAAAAGCATGTGTTCACCAGCCAACACAAACAGCTGGTCTGCTTGTCAGTTATATATTTTTTTGAGGGCACTTTCACTGGCCCTCATATGTGGGACCCGAACTGGGGCCACTGGCTTCTCAAGCCAGCGCTTAACCACCACACCACTCATCTGGCCCTATATTTTCACTCTAAATTAATGAATTACCATTCTCGTCCTAAACCAGGCTCCTATGAGTTTAGTCAGAGCAAAACAATTCAGCAGGGTTTGGTTTCTCCCAAATGAGCTGACAGAATTGTGTTTCTGCCCCTGCAAAGCACAGGATCAGACCTTGAACAGTGGTGACCCCGTTTTGCCTCCTTAACTGGCCCAGCTTCTCTGTGCCCTAGGCTGGAAGGTGTCAGGGGAAGGGAGACCTGGAAGAGGTTCCCACTGCTTAGCCCTTGCGCCTAGTCAAGTGAACATCATGAGGGTGTATGCTTGCAACTTGACAGCTATTTATAGTTCACACTACGAGGTTCCCGGTCTCCGGGGAGAACCCACCACTGTCTGGATGCCCAGCTTAAGGAGCAAATGCAAACCACGGCAAGGAGTTCTGTCAGGGGAGAGAGAGAGAGACAGAGAGAGACAGAGAGAGAGAGAGAGAGAGAGAGAGAGAGAGAGAGAGAGAGAGACAGAGAGAGAGAGAGACAGAGAGAGACAGAGAGAGAGAGAGAGAGAGAGAGACAGAGAGAGACAGAGAGAGAGAGAGAGACAGAGAGAGACAGAGACAGAGAGACAGAGACAGAGAGAAAGAAAGAGAGGAGAGAGAGAGAGTGTTGACAGTTGGGGGCGGAGTGAGTTCTGGTTGCAGTTGATCTGGGGTGGCTGCCTTCATCATAAAGACATCCTGGGAAATCTGAGAAAGACTATAACAATTTTCCAAACCTACTTTGAATTATTTCTTTCTGTGTACCCAACTTGCCAAGTGACACCTTCTGAGTAAAAAAAGGAAGAGCAAAAACCCTTTGTTCCTTACAACACTGGGAGCCAGAATTGTTGATATCCACCCCATTGCTCAGGTGAAGGAACTGAGGCTCTTGGGAGTTAAGCTTCTTGCCCAGCATTGCATCAATCAAATGTCAGAGCCAGGACTTGACTTCAGGCTCTTGATGACAAAATCTACACCCTTTGTACTTTGACCTGGGTTCCTCTCCTTCTCTCACAATCCTCTCCTGCAGGTCTATGTTAATCAGGGGTGGCCTGACTGATGGTCCTGGCTAGGTGCCTAGCACATCTAGTGCTGGGACCACACCTTCCAAATCACCCAACAATAATACATCCTCCAAACCCGTCAGTACTATGGAGCTCCTTCCCTCGTGCTCAGCCCTCTCCCAGGTGCTGTGGGCAAACAGTTATAGGACGATGAACAGCTCCTGCCCTCTAAAAGCTTATGGAGCAACATGGCTAAAATCCTGGGGTATATGAATCACAGAATTGGAATGGGGATCAATCAGAGCCAGGAGCTTAACCAGATCTGCTGGACTCTAGGACCCGTGGCATGTCTTGTGAGAAAAACAGTAACGAAGGGACTCCTTTGCCCTGCTGCCAGTGCCCACTTCAAAGAGACCACCCACCTTTTCCCATCAGTTCATATCCAGTTCCCCCAACCCCAAAAGTGCTACTTACATATTCTTTAATGTCCTTAGATTTCACAGCCTTGTATGAATAATATGCAGGGTAAAGGGTGCCAAATACAAGCCTGGAGGGAAGAGAGAGAGAAAAAAAGAAATGTGATCTTCATTCATCCAATTTGATGGAAAATGTCTGCCTTCAATGCCAGGAACAGTTCTCCGAGCTATAGAACATGCTGCTGTGGGGCTCAGTTTATTTTTCTGAATGCCCTGAAGGTTTTCTGCTCCTGGCTGAGCTATGCTTAGGAACCTCCTGTTAGAGTTCCATAGCCACCTTCCTTTGATCTGTAGTTTGGCAACATGGGAGGGTGATTTTGGGTCATGGAAGCCAAAAATGGGGTGGGGTGGGAAGCCAAGCTGCAGCCAAGACCCCTGAAACTTTTCCTCTCCTGCTGCTAATGCCCCTCCAATGCTCTATAAACCCGGCCCCAACACTGGGCTTTTTTAACTATTAAAACTTTTTCACTAAAAGTTCCTCAAATTTCCTTCCTGTCATACTTGATGTCATTATCCTGCAGCCAGAATCAGCTTTTTTGATTGTAAATCCATTCAAGCCAACCCCTCCTCCTTCCACACACATCCCGACCCTGCATTAACCTGCTTCTCACTGCTCTTAAGATGAAGCAAAAATAATGGCAGCATGACTGGGCATCAGCTCTCACTGACCTGAATGGCATCGCTACACCGGACCTCATTCTCTCCAACTTACGCCATCCCCCACCAAGCTTTCGCCCACGCTATTCTGTCTTTCTGGAATCTTCCCCCTCCCTTCTTTGTCTAGTTAGTGCCTGTTCATCCATCAGATCCCAGCTCCATCTGGACTTGTGCATGGAAGGATTCCCTGACCTCCCGACTAGGTTAACACCCCACTGCACTCTCACAGCCAATGTGCATGTTATCGGGGTGCTCTTTTACTACTGTCTGGGTGACACTTTGATTGACAGGATGTCCCCATTGGACTGTAAGTGCCTTCAGGGCACAGAATGGATCCGTTTTGTTCAACAGTGTATTCCTAGCACCTACCACATAGTAGGCTCTCAACGAATATTTTTAATTGTATGAAATGACAGAATGTTGGAGCCAGAAGGGTCTAATCCTCTCACCTGACAGATGAGGTCACCCCCAGGTGTCAATTCCAGTGCAAGCTGACTGGGTATAGAAGCTATGCAGGCCCCCAGCCCCACAGGAGCCAGCATCTCCTGTGACGACCCACAGACATGGTCCCTGCGAGGAGACCCCCCATTTAGGAAGCCCAGAGCCCTGGCTCCCTCATCAGGTATTTAGAGGCGATGCAGAGAACTCACAGTCCAGATACAATTTACCAAGCAGTGGTCAGCTTTCCCACTGTGCTATGGCCAGGTAACACCCTGACATTCTATATTCATCCGGTTTCCAGGGAAAAACAGAAAGTTAACTGAACTGCGTCAGTTTCTGATGCTGAAAGGGCCTTGTAATCTCAACTCACAAGGCTTTGAAGCACTGAGTACTTCACAGGCATCACCTCAGCCTCGGACAGCCCTGGTTAAGGGAGCTTCTTTTACAGGCAGGACACCTATGCACAGAGTGTAGCTTGCTTGTTGAAGGTCCCATGACCATTAAGGAGTAAAGCATCTGAAGACCAGTTGATGTCCGCTGGAAACCCAGCCAGGGCACTTCCTCCGAGACTAGCTTACTAACACTGTCCACTGGCTTGGAGAGCAATGCCATCCTCAGATACCAGAGACAGTCTGCTTCCTCTGTGAAGCCTTTTCTGACCTCGTCACACCCTGAAGATGAGATTCCCCTCCACGTCCTACAGGCCACAAAATCCCCCTTTCTTAGCCCTATCCACACCACTTGTAGTGGTTTATTTAGTGTCTATCTCTGCCACATTATATGTTTCACAAAGCCAAGGATTGTGTCTGTCTCATTCATAACTGCACTCCTGGCCTGGCAAGTGCTCGATAAGTACGCAGTGTTCACGGTGTAGAGTTGCAGGAGTCGTGAAGCAAAGGCCAGAGCCATTCAGGGACATTTGTGACCTTGTGACTGAGGTCTCAGCAGCAAGAGGGATGCCAGAAAGCAAAGACTGATTCAGCAAAGACTCAGGCATACCACCACTGGCTCCTCTAGCATAGATGCCCGAGTTAGCCATGTCTTCTAGGAGGGTTTCCAGCCCCTGGCCGGAGGCAGCATGTGACCGGCAGAAGAGAGACAGGTAGAAAGTCCATAGTGACCCAGAGGTTGCTTGATTTGCTCTCTGTAAACTCCCACGAGCAGCAACACCTCTGAGTGATCACAGAACTGGGATCCTCAGTGGTGCCCGGATGGAGAGGCCTGCGCTCCATCTGCTGGACTGATGTGAAGGGGCCACCCATGTCCCTCTACCTGACCCCCATCTGACAGCTCAGGGACAGCAAGACAAGTGTGCTTTTCAGTCCCCAAAAGCTCACAGGCAAAGGACCACACTTGGCACTCCACTGCCCAGGGAAGGGAGAAAGGGATTAAAAATGGCAACTTTTTTTTTTTTAGCTGAGCCATCCTGCCACCTTTTGGCAGCTTAGCGGCAGCTCAGCTCGGGCTGGGCATTGAACTGCTGTTGCTCAGAGCTCACTCGCACTCTTGAGCGAACTCCTTAACAACTGAGCCACTCGGCTGGTCCTAAAATGGCAACTTCTTTTAAACCTACTTTGGAGAAAAGAAATAATAAATGAAGCAAGTCTAAGCCAAAAGGGTTTGGGACTTATGTCCATTCAGACCAAGGCCCTTTTCCACCGGCCCCACCACCTTCCTTCCCAGCCTCACAGCCAGCCCCTCCCTCAGCCTCCAGGTCTCACAGCCAGCAGCTGTCCCCCAATAAGCCATGCTCATTCACAATGGGACTTCCTGCCTGCTCTTTCTCCTGCCTGAATCTCACTGCATGATCTGCCCACAACCCCACAACAATTTTTTCCTGATAAAGCCCCACTAATCCTTTAAGATCAATCTCAAAAAAGCCACTTCCATAAGTCTTTGATCACTTAGCCATCAGAATTTTCTCAACATTCTTTAGGTCTATTACAGCCTTTATGTAGTAATATTAATAAAACATTAAAATAACAATATTAATACCATTGAGTGTTCAGTAATGGCAGGCATTACTCTACAAATTGTATACATCCTCTCGCTTAATCCTCTCAACGCCCATATGGGATAAGAATTCTTACTACTCTATGTTACAGACTAGGACACTTTAGTCCAAGAAGACACAACAGCCAGGAGCAGAGCTGGGATGTGGACCGCGGCAGCCTGACCCCACAGGGCTGTCTTTCTCCTGGGCTGCCTGTGCTGGCTCAGTCAGTCTCCCCATCCAGACCACGCAGTCCTGGGTGATTAGTGGGGTCCCTATTGCCTGGCACAGCCTCTGCCCAAGTGGATGCTTGAAAAATGTCTACTGAGTAAATAAAGAACACAAAATTGCAATCTCTCTCCAAGGAGCTTAACCCACTTGACAGATTCACAAACGCTCTCTGCAGCACCAGAGGAAAGTGGTAAAACCACTTAGAAGGGCGTCCAGCTACTTAAATGCTCGTTAGCGGCAAAGGGAAGGCAGAAGGCTTGAGTGCCGTCCTCTAGAGAGGAGCCAGGGCTGTGTGCTGATACTTTCCTCCCAGCTATCTGTGAATGGGGCCTCTCACAGCCCGGGGGCTCTGCACCCACCCTCCCTTCTCCATGTCATTTCCCATTGCCCTGAAGACCTCCACCCCTAACTCAGTGGCTCCATTTATCAGCCTGCCACGTGTCTCCTTATCTTAGCCCGTTACTCCTCTTACTCCAACTTAGGGGCCTTTGTTTAGGTTGCCTCCCAGCCTTCTCTGCAGCTGCAGCATCTATCATAGAAGGAGCTATCAGTCTCATGTGAAGGCTCTTCTCTACAGCAGTGGTTCCCGCTCATGGGTGACTTAGCTTCCTGGAGGGCATCAGGGCCATGTCTAGAAACACTTTGGTTGTTAACAACTGAGAGAGTGCTACTGGTGCCTATTGGGTAGAGACCAGGGGTGCTGCTAAACATCCTACAATGCACGGGACAGCCCCCACAACAAAGAATTATCCAGTGCAAAATGTCAATGGTGCTGAGGTGGAGAAACCCTGCTCCTATGTGCTGTTTCCCAGTCCTCAGGCCATGGACTCTTCGCCTGAACATCACGGGCAATCTGCCCCAAGAGTTTAAAAAACAAGCCAATGTTCCAGGCAAAACAGCAAATGCTCGAATAGGGAAGGATGGTCCAAAATGGCAAAGACCACACATCAACCCCACTGGCCAAGGTTACGGAAAACACAACTCTGGAGCTCCTTATTAACATCCTAAAGCTCTGGCCAGGAGAAGAGGTATTGCTCACATACTAAACTGTAACTGTGACACCAGGTATAGTCACTGGGGAGGGCTGCTCACCATTCTCTAGAGTGCACAGAGGTGTGACCGTTAGCTTGGGACTCAGCTACAAGCTGTGGCACCACGGTTGTTAACTGTGGCCAAAACCATGAAACAGACAATGTTTTCCACAGTCTTCTCAGGCATCCTAGGTGTTGGACAACATTTCCCAATCCAAAATAATGTTGAAAATTTAAAAATCAATACTAGCAATATTGTTTCTGAAATTAATTTTTTAATGTATGAAAAATAACAGGGCTATTTGTACAATTTTTCATACTGTGATGAAACAAACTGAATTTGAGAAATGGGACACCACATGGGGGCTTCTGCAATGCTGAATATCTTTTCTTTTCTTTTCTTTTTAGGATTTTAGGGGGGCCAGCCAAGTGGCACAGTGGTTAAGTACTGGCTTGGGAAGCCAGCAGCCCCATTTCGGGTCCCACATATGAGGGCCAGTGACACTGCCCTCAAAAAAAAAAAATAGGATTTTTGTATATACCTTTATCAGATAAATTCACTTCATAGGAAATTCACATCTATGCTTAGTTATTGAGTTTTTGTAATGAATGAGTATTGGCTTTTTGCTTTGTTTTGGTTTTTTTGATACTTTGACCTGGGTGGAAGTTATGCAGAATTTGGCTTTATAATTACAAATGTATAGTAAATTGTACACATATGTTCTATGCACTTTTCTGTATGTGTATGTTCTGCTTCATAATTTTTAAGAAATGGTGTGCCATATCCACGAAAATGAATTTGCACAAAAGGTCTTCCAATTCACGGAGGCATACTGCTTCCTCCGAGTGTTAAAAGGTTTTAAAATTTACATTGAATACATTTTGTGCTTTTTGTTCTTAATAAAATTTAAAACATATATAATTTCTAATTATGGTACTATGAAGGTTTTTTCTAAAAGTTTATGAATTTATTTTTATCACTTTCTATAAGAATCAATCTCGAAGACCATTTTTGCTGTCTACTCTAACTAAAGGATGTTTCTTGATTCTTTAGCTCCTTTTGACATTCCAATAAAATATGTTATAATTTTTAATATGGAAAAACTTCAAAACATGACAGGTATATTTATAATCTCCTATATACTCTTTCCTGATACATTCTATGCCCTCTTTCCCTAAAATAACCACTATTCTCATTTTGGTATTGATTCTTATCACTATGTTTTTATTAACCTACATAAGCCATGCATAAACAAAAAAATGTTTATACCTGTTTAAACATTACACAAATGAATCACACTACATGTATTCCACTGAAACATGGTCTTTATTTTATTCAACCTTATGTTTTTGAAGTTTGTTCCAACTTGATACTTATCTTTCTAGATCATTTTTAACAACTGTACACTATTTCACAATGTGACTATATCACAATTTAGCCATCCTATTGATGCATATTTACCATGCTGCCGCAGGGAACATCCTAACTCTCAGAGGTTATCCAGAAGCTTAAGCTGGGCAGAGATGCCCAGGCTGGGCGCATAGCTCCAGGTTCCCATGGCACAGCAAGCCCCCTGGGGTTTGGCTGCCATGGGTCCCAAGCTTTGGGCGTCTGCTTCTGCTTACCCATCGTGACCTTCTAAAAGGCTAGAGGGAGAAAATATGAAAACAGCAGAACTGGCCCACTGTGCATTTTGGCTCATTAGCGATTATAGTATGATTTATAAGCTACTATTTATTTGAGGGCTCATATGTGCCAGGAACTGTACAAACTTTTTTACAAACATGATCACTTTTTATATAACCCTATGAGACAGGTACTATTGCTTTCCTTGTAATACAGATGAGGAAACTGGGGTTTAGTGAAATTAAATAACTGAGTTTAGCAATTAGTCAGGGGAGAACGCCAAACTCGAACCCAGGTCCATCTGACTCCACTGCCCCATGATACTTTACTTTTTTGAATGGACTGCAGTGCATGGCTCAGAGCCTGCAGTAATCCATACATGGATGGATGGATGGATGGATGGATGGATGGATGGATGGATGGATGGATACCAGACAAGAGAAAGGGAGAATGCTGCCTGCTTCCTTGCCTAAGAGCACTCCACTCTGGCTCCACACGATGTATTTACTGATACCAGGTAACAGTATAATTACAGGCTTCCAAGCCCATAAACTGTTTACACAAACGAGGCTCTCTCTCAACCCAGGCTGATGTTGGCAGAACAGAAACAAGCCACCATCCTTCTTTCTTGCGTTTGGCATATAATTCTGCTGACGTCTCTGTAGTCCTTCTTTTTCCAGGTGTTCCAGGTCCCTACGCCTCTCTGCAGATTTGGGACAACTAATAACAAAATTCTTCCTGGGTAACCCCCCCTCACAAACAGCTCATTAGCTTATTTGCTCACTTGACCCACACCACAGCTCTCTGCAAAAACTGGGGTTGGTTTCCCAGTGAGAGGAGAAACAGGCTCACAGTGTTCAAAGATCCGCCAAAGGCCTTTCCACTCTCCAACAAGGTTCATCCAGGCTTCCTGCCTCCAAGTCCACAACCATTCGCCAGCCCAAACTGCGTCTCTTAGCACAGAGAAGGAGTTTTACTGCTTATTTACAGCTGTGTGTAATCTGTGCCCAAAAATCCCATTTTGATTTGGATTGCAGAAATACCCCCAAACCCAACTGTTGTGCTTTTGCACAAAATAGAACATTCTGCAAATTTTTGATTCATGCTGTTAAGTTTTAAACTCTGCAGTCCAGCCCACTCAAATCCTGCTCAAGTATTACTCTGGGAAAAAAATTATATATATATATATATTTAAATCTACATTGTAGGGATTTCTATTCTTTAGAAATCCGGGGTCAGCCGAGTAGCTCGTTGGTTAAGAGTTGGCTTGGGAGCATGAGGGCTGAGCAGAAGGGTCGCCGGTTTGGATCCTACATGGGCCAGTGATGCTGAGCCCTCTACAGCTAAAATGGTGAACAACAGCTCGACCTGGAGCTGGGCTACTATGAGTTGCTGGCAACAGAATAGGCTGCAAATGGGCTGCTGTAAGCTGCCGTGAGCCGCCATGAGCAGCTGTCCAATAGCCAGTGACTGATCTGCCTTAGCCAGGAAGAGCACAATGATAACAATACCAACATGGGCCAGTGAAGTGACATCCTCCACAACTAGACTGAAGAACAAAAGGACAGCAACTTGTCTGTTCCCCTTCCCCGATTCCCCAATGCTGTTCCCTCCCCCAATTCCACAATAAAATCTTTAAAAAAAAAAAAAAAGAGAGAAAGAAATCCAGAGTCTGAGTTTGACATCGGACTGAGTTTGGATCCAGCCCCATTACTGGACTAGCTGTGGGACTGCAGGTGCGTTTCTTAACTACTCGGAGCCAGTTTCCTTGAGTGTACAGACCAAAAACACCCACTTTCAACAGCTGCTCTACAAGTGAAACAAGGAAAATATAAGTAAAAATTTTAAATCCCAGCAATACCACAGATGAACGACAAATATTAATTCCCTTCCCTTCTACACAAATAGTAACCTCAAATGCCAATTCTTTTGTTTTTGGATAGGAGATTCATTTTATTTCCCCTGTGACAGTTGAATATAAATTAAAGGCCCGCTTGCACACCAAAGCCAGGTCCTTTGGGTGGTTCAGTCAAAGAGGTAAGACCCCTACTTGGCTCACAAGAGAAGCGTCCACTCCTTGGCCCAGGTTTTGGAATTTTACCAGCCTTGATCTCATCAATAATTTCCTCAATATCCTTAGATGTCAGATCCTCATTTAGTAGTTGTCAGTAGTTGTCATTTATTTGAACCACTGGTGCATTTACGCAGGCCCCTAAACATTCCAATTCTATAAGAGTGAAAAGTTTGTCAGGTGTAGTCTCCCCAACTTTTATTCCAAGTTTTTCTGAATGGCCTCCAGTAAGCTGTCAAGAGTTTCGAAGCATGCAAGGTGTAGTAGTACAGATCTAAATGTGAGACTTTCCAACTGGCTTTTGATTATACATTGTATAAAATGTTGCTACTACACATATTCTCATTGGAGGTACTTGTAATACTTCTGCAGCCTTGTTCATAGCAGAGATGGGCAGCCATCCATTCTGTCTTTGGGCTAAATCCAGGACTGGAAGTATAGCTGCTGCTTTATGCCCTTCTGGATAGTTTTTTACAATAGCCTCTATCCTCTTATAGTTTTCTGGTGTGAAATCAAATGTAGTATCTGGGTTGTTCTCAGGTGTATCTCTGTGAACAAATAAAGTTCCTCCAGCTCCATTTTGAACTTCTGTCTTATGCAAATTCCTTATGTGTCTTTCCCACTGGGTGGTGAGGCCTGGAGCGCTGCAGAGATCATGGTGGGCCCCAAATGTCAATTCTTTTAATCACAAAATATTTTTCATTCCATCATTAAGTATTTGTTGAGCAACTACTGTGTGCTCTGGGTGCTCTAGTAAGGAACACTCCCAACAGATAATTACACAAATAACTCATTATTCACAATCACTGTCTTGAGTCCTACAGAGTGTGTGTGTGTGTGTGTGTGTGTGTGTGTGTGTGTGTGTGTGTGTAATTAGTTTCAGGTGTACAAAAGAACATAATGATTAGACATTTATACCCTTCACAAAGCGATAACAAGAATTCTACTACCCACCTAACACCATATATAGCTATTACAATACCATTGAGTATATTCCCTATGCTGTACTTTACATTCCGTGAAAAAATATATATTATTAATTATAGTTGACATTCAATATTATTTTATAATACATTAGTTTCAGGTGTACAGCACAATGGTTAGGCATTTATATAATCTGTGAAGTGATCTCCGATAAGTCTAGCACCCGTCTGACACCCTACATAGTCTTTACAACATTATTGATTATATTCCCCATACTGTATTTCACATCCTGGTGACTACTTTGTGACTACCAATTTGTACTTCCTAATCCCTTCACCTTCCTTACCCATCCCCAAACTGCCCTCCCATCTAGCAACCAACCGTTTGTTCTCTGTATCTATGAGTCCATTTCTGTTCTTTTATTTTGTTCATTTATTCTGTTCTTTAGGTTCCACATATAAGTGAGATCATATGGTTTTTGTCCTTCTCAGTCTGACTTACTTCACTTAGCACAATGTCCTCTAGGTCCATCCCAGTTGTTGCACTGTCGAGTTCCTTTACAATGATTGCCCTGTGGCTACCTATCTCCCAGCCCATGCCCCCTCCCAGAGTCTGAGAGCCACAGACCCCACCCTCAGCCAAAGGGTCCCCTCCTAAAGGCTTATGGTTTTCTCTTCCTAGTGGACTTCCTCTAAATCCCCTTACAAGGAATATATTTAGTAAGAGGGGGCAGGGCAATAAATGTGATAGGCTCTTTGAGCTGGACTTGTTTGTGGAGAGTGGGTGGGTGGTACCTACAGGGTATCGGTGAGGTGCCTGTCGGGTTTTCTGGGGACTTGCTTTCTCAGTTCGCGCCCCTCCTGACTCCCATATGGCAGGTGCTGGTTGTCATTCTGCCCAGCCAGCTTGGAGCTCTGAACAACGTGCATGCACCTGTCTGGGGGAGGGTATCTTAGGGCTCTAGGGAAGGTGAGGGGAACAGGGAAAACCATTATTGATGCCCACCAGGTACCATACTAGGCACTGATTCCCACAGCAGTCAGATGAAGTCATGACTATTATCCTCTTTTCACACAGGAGGGACCTAGGACTTAAGGAGGTTACATTCACTCATTCAACAGATATTTATTCAGTACCTACTATGTGCCAAAATATGAGACCAACACAGACCACAGAGCTATGTAAGAGGGTGAGCTGGATTCAAATAGTTTGCTTCAAACCCCTTGCTTTGTCTAATCCAATGTGGTATCTCAAGAAGATCAGAGATTCTATCCTCAGGGTGATCACAAAATCGGCGGGGTGCCAGGTGTATCAGAACAAGACAGGAGAGGGCAAAGTTGTGTGTACTAAGTATCGAGGTAAAAGCCTACGATGATGGGCCCACATGCCTTCTCCATTACACTAGGAGCTCTCTGAGGATGGGGACTGAGCCTTCCCTATCTCAGCATCTCCAGTGCCAGGCACCTGGTTCTAGAAGACAGAGGTAGAGAAGCCAACCCATGGAGAGGAACCAGCATGGATGGAAGTGCAGAGATTTTCCAAGATTTCCAATGACCACACAAGCACCAGGAATTCAGTGGTCATACACTGTACGAGTATGTTTGATACCCCAAACATACGTGATCTCCTCAGCCACACCAAGCCATTCTAGGGAGGTAGAAAAGCTGTGACCTAATGTGAAAATCCTAGATGATGGTAAGCTGGTGTAACAAGCATTCATCATTCTTCTGGCTCCCTGCATAGCAATGGCTCACTCAACCGCCATTGTGTAGGGAAGTTTTCACCTTATGTACCTGAAGCGGAAAATGGTTGATGTTCACCTTCCCCTGCAGCAAGAATGTGAGCCTGTGGCAGACATACCTGCCCAGGTATGAACTCAGGTCCTTCCAACCCTCTCAACTCAGCTATACTGAGGCTGCTTCACTCATGTTTAGAGCCTTATGGTACCACGTGAACAAATACTGCCAAACGAAGCTGGTCTCATATGTTGAGTTATTGAATTCCTAATGGTTAAAATCAGCCAAGTTAACAAAGTAGAATGCAGCTGAGATTTAATAATGGTTCTGGCTCTTATTTGCACACCATGTACATAGCAGCACTATTCACAATAGCCAAGAGATGGAAACAACTCAAGTGTCCATTGACAGATGAACGTATACACAAAATGCCAAACACACACACACACACACACACACACACACACACACACAAATTCAGCCTTAAAAAGGAAGGAAATCCTAACACATGCTACAACATGAATGAACCTTCAGGACATTATGTTAAGTGAAATGGGCCAGTCATAAAAAAAGACAAATATTATATAATTCCACTTACAGTGAGTGGACTACCCTAGATAAGTAGAATTCATAGAAATAGGAAGTGGAATGGTGGTTGCCAGGGGCTGGGGCAAGGAGGAAATAAGGTGGTGTTGTTTAATGGGTATAGAATTTCAATTTTTAATTTTTCAAGATGAAAAGTTCTAGAGATTGATGTGTCTATCCTTAATACTACTGCACTGTACACTTAAAAGTGGTTAAGATAGTATATTTTGTTATGTGGAGCTTTTTTTAACCACAATTAAATGACATTTATGAACCAAAAACAATTTTACATGAAAATTTGTTCAAAATCATTCATACTTTAAAATTTTATAAGTTTCTTAGAATTTACTTAGTATAGACCATGTGTTCATTTCATCCATAAAAAAGTTCATTCTAACAAATTTAGAAGAAAACATATTTCAAGTTACATCTGTTCTGTTTCATGGTACAATGCTATTGATTTAATTTACTGAAATTTTCAAACAAAATTAAATTTACCAATTTTAGAGGGCACTGTAAACGCATCTCAATTCATTATGGAGGACATAATGATATAACATGAGTGAAAATTAATAAGCAATGCAAGCATGTATTTTTAAATGGTCTGGTTGTAGAGGAAGAAATGCTGTATGTGATGTTCTATGCAGACATTACACTACTAAGTATGTTCCAGCTGTCGACATTTTATAAATTTATTTTTTTATACCTTGATTTGTTCCAGAAAGAATCTGAGGAGGTTTGGTTACAAGTAATCGTGTGGCTCATAAGAAATTACTACAATTCCAGACAGAATTATCAGCAGAAAGTACTCAGGGCACCTAACACAATCACTGTGGTCATCTCACGGGAAGGGCAGCAAGGAGCCAGAGGACAGCAAACCGTGTCCAGACCCAACTCACCTGCTCATGGGAGAACAAAGATTGTCTGAAACAGAGATGTTTGGCTCGTACCCAGAATGCCTCCCTGATTAGACCACAAAAGCTAGAAGAAAAGAAAGCAAGGTAGAAAATAGCCAGGTTCCTTCAGTGAGCGAAATTTAAATTTTGAGAAGAGAATCTCCAGCCCATGTCTTCATTATGAGGGAGTGATGTTAGTTATGAGGTAAAGGTACAGCACAAATGCAGCTGAGGGATGCTCAAGAAAGGTTCTGGCTGGGAATTCTGTAGATGTTCACTCCAGAGCTGGCCGGCTCTGGAAAGCACAGCACCCTCCAGGGAGCGCCTGCCGTGCACATAATGTAAGGCAGCCCACCGTTTCTCTGGGAGGCCACCGGTGGTGCAGACTTCTCGGCTGTGTTGGCTGCACAACTCCAGGAGCCTTGATTACCAAGTGTAAACAGGCTCCGAAGAGGGAAGGGAAGCCCCAGTCTGGGTAATAAGTGTTTATTTTGGATGCTTGGAAAGGTAACCCTTGGTACTGCTCTAAAAAGGTATGGTGCAATACTGCTTGACAGTTAAAAAGTTGAAATATAATGGTTTGGGGGCGGCCGGTTAGCTCAGGTGGTTAGAGCACCCTGCTCATAACACCAAGGTTGCCGGTTCGATCCCCACATGGACCACCAAGTTGTGCCCTCCACAACTAGACTGAAACAACTACTTGATTTGGAGCTGATGGATCCTGGAAAAACACACTGTTCCCCAATTAGATTGAAAATAAATATATATAACAGTTTGCTTTGTTTAGAAAATAAAGATAACCCTCTTATCCACCACAGAGTAAGAACTACTCTTTCATGACTGTGCCATCTGCTATTGCAGATCTGAAGAGAATGGATAAAACTAGGTCACTAAGAAGGAGAGAAAATTCTAAAACAGAATAACAGAAAGAACTGGCTTGGAGGACAGGGATATAAGAAGTTTCATTTGCTTCAGAATAAAAACAATATGCTGGGGGGTTGTCACTTTGAGGGGTAAAATGTATAACTATTGCACTGTGTTGTACACCTGAAACTAATTAAAAATAAAATAAAATAAAAATAATTAAAAAAAACCCAATATGCATTCTTTCCATTTGTGAGCCCCAAAAGGCCATGATCACAGGGTGTGCATAAGGAAGGGAATGTCCTAGTGAAGGGTGTCCTGTTATCCAGGGAACCAACGCTAAGAAAGAAAGCTTCATGGTTTGAAAAAAGAAGTTAGCATCACATACTAACCGGGGCCAATTACTGAATGCTTGCTGTGTGCTGGACACAGCTTTAGGCACTTTGCATGCATTTGCTTGTACAAAAACTCTATGAAGTAGGTATGATTATAATCTCCATTTCACAGAGTGGAACTAAGGATCAGTGAACTTAAGTAATTGGCCTAAAGTCACACAGCAAGTCCATGGCAAGGCTGGGTGAGAATGAGAAAATTTAAAGCCTGGGTGCTAAATCAGTGATGTCTCCACTTTTTTGATCAAACAAAAGCAGTAAAATATTTTGATCACCCATTATGTGTATTACCACCAATGATCTTTTTAAGTCATTATTAGGACTGGTTTGTTTAAAATGAGATTGTCTAATACATAAGCCCACTTACCAAGGCTCACACAAACTGCTCATACAGTGTGGGGTCTGCTGAAAGCCAAAGAAAGTGAGGGACTGTGTCATACCACTGTGTCATGGACTGCCCCTTCTCCCTCAGGATCTCCGATTAGCAGTGTGCCATGTGCCCATCTGACATGCAGACCCAGTGCCTACTCCAGCCTGGGCACTGTGCTACAAACCAGCCACTTAATCCCTTCCATACTCACAACACCCAGTGGCTTTCCCTGTCCACAGAGCTGCTCAGTTCCTGTGAAAGGGGGACTTGGCCTGGATGTAAAGCTGCACATAGAAGGAGGGACAACTTTGGAGGCCTTGGAGCTTGGGGACCTCAGCACTGGTCTGTGCTGTACCGCTCACCATATAAGGGTCCTTGGACAAGTACCCAGGAGCCTCACTTGTTTTATCTCCTCTGCACAATGGGGTGTCCCTCCAGGTGCTGGATCGAGGGTCAAAGGGGATGCTATACAATACCTTGGAAACAAATGTTGCACAGATCTATGAAATGATTTTCCCTATGGAGGAGGCTCTGAGCAGAGGACCATGGACTATGGTGTCCCACCACCAGGAGGGGTGACGCAGGAGCCAACATGGAAGTTATCTGACCAGTCCTGGGCTGAGGCGAGCACTTGTATCTCTAAGACCCAGGAATGCCCTGTGGCTGGGAGACTCAGGGCAAATTCTCCTTGGGGGTTTGGGTGAGAAAAGAACACTAACATTTCCAATACGGACGTCTTCTGTGGAGAGGGGCTCCACTATCTCAGTAGAATCACAAAAGTATCCTACCTTGATTCGCTCCTTGGTTCTGGGTGTGTGACATTAGGGAAATGTCTTTTTCCAGAAGGTTCGCTGGGGGGCGGGGGGGGGCAATCTCAGAGGACACCTGAGTTCAAGCCTAGTCCCTCCTAAAATAAAGAGAGAAAATGACTGCCAAATTCATACCATTCCCTTGGCCTATGTGCATTTGACCCAAGAAGGCTTTAATATAAATGATATAGTTTGGCCAAAACTTCAGCACCTATAGGGTCTTACCTCCAACCCCCATCCTGACTGGTCTGTGGAGAAATGATTGGGCTGAGGCATCCCTGGAGAGGGAGGTGGGGGGGGGGAGAGAGAGAGAGAGAGAGAGAGAGAGAGAGAGAGAGAGAGAGAGAGAGAGAGAGAAAGAGAAACACACACACACACACACACACACACACACACACACACCCAGGGGGAATAACTAAAGTAACTGGCAGTCCTCCCACATTTTAATGTACACGTAGCTAGCTCTATAGCTCCTTTGCCATGGCAGCAGGTAGAGAAGGCAAGTTGCTTGGTTAAGTTGGTTTGTTGGCTAGATATCTGGTTGTTTTGGGGGGTGGCAGAATTCAAAGAATGGGAGCGGTCTGGAGCTCAGGGTGCTGGGTAAAGGTGCCTGGCCTGGGAGAAAATGCATATCAGCCAGGGCCCAGGATGATATCTCTGGGTCCCTATGAAGTGAAGGGAGGATGTGACACAGGGGAAGGGCTCCCAACTAGGGGTTAGCAACCCTGGTTCTAGGCTCAGCTCTGACCCCAACTGGTGAGGTGATGTTGGGCCATCACCACCCCCACCCCCGCCCTGGGGTCTGTGGTCTCTGGGGGTTTTGCGGTGTTTTTTTTTTTTTTTTTTTTTTTTTGGTCTCCTCATTTTTTCATTCAGAAAATACCAACTTACTGACTGGCACATACTGCATTGACCTGGTACAGTAGGTGTCTTGCACGGTTCTGTTCCTGGTGACCAGCAGGGAACAGATGGGGAGAGCGCCCTGTTGAGTTCTATGGCAGTCCCTGTCCCAGCTCAGGCATTCTTTCATCCCATGACTTCAGTCTTGCCCAGGTTGGGTCCTGGCCTCTGCTCAGCTGCATATACTGTGTGGACACCACTGAGTATGAACAGTCCCCCCCACCCCCACGCCCGCCCTCACATACTGCATCCTGAGATAGCGTGAGGATGTTAGCAAACACCCAAATGGTGGTGATAAGCAAAGCATGCAAAACTGTTACAAGGCCACCAGGACAGATGTGGACAGTCACCCCTAGCTGTGCTATATTCCTGGAAATTGCAGCAGAGGAGTGGTCAAAGGGGGGGTCATTTTTTTTGCTGTATCCCTTTGTCACCAGAGGATGGGAATCATAGGTCAGCAAGGCACAGTGCTGACATGGCTCTCCTTTGGATGGGTGGAAAACAAACAATGGATGGACTGGAAAACAGGAAAATGCGGATGTGTTTTAGTCTCTGTGGATATATGCAGACAAGCAAGCAATGAAACAAGCCAGGGTGACAGGAACTGACACAATTCCTGATGAAGCAATTCCACTGCTCAAAAGACTTCCATAGCTCCCTACTGCCCAAAGAAAGGCATCCAAACTGCTTACCTTTGCACTGAGGGCCTCCACCATCCAGCCACAGCCCACCCCCTAATTCCCCCTAACACCTCATGTGTTTCTGACACTGTGCTCTGCCATCATTCATCTGCCTGAAAAGCTCTTCCCTCATCTGTCTGCCAAAACCCTATAAGCTTCTAATGCATTAGATTAGAAGCCTTGGCACTACTGACATTTGGGACCAGATAATTCTTTGTTTGGGGGGGAGAGAGGGCTGTCCTGAGCATTTCAGGATGCTCAGCAGCATCCCTGAGCTCTACCGACTAGATGCCAGTTAGCATCCCCTTTATCCCAGATGCAGCAATCAAAAATGTCTCCAGACACTGCCAAATGAACCACAGGGGCAAAATCACCCTGGTTGAGAACCACTGATCTAGACCCAGATCCACTGCTACTCTCTTCATGAAATCCTTCCCTGAGCTTCTTAGAAGGAGGGTTATATCCATATATGTATGCCTTCCACACACTTTGCAATATTCTAGTAGTATTTAACATAGCTTCCTTGCAGCTTGATTTATGTGTGGATGTATCACCCCCTCCCTGTTTGGCCATAAATTCCTTGAGGGCAAGGACCACATTTTGTTCATCTTATGCAAGCCACAATGCCACCCAAAGTAGACACCCAATACATATTGGCCTAGTGAAACTCAACCATTGGGTTTAACTTGCTTCCATTAACATAATGTGTTCATGTTACTTGTTTATGTTTATTGTGGAAAAGCTTTTAAATAAAGTAGCCCCCCCCCCACTTAACCGCAGGGGATATGTTCCAAGACCCCCAAATGAATGCCTGAAACTGCTGATAGGACCAAACCCTATATATTCTATGTTTTTCCTATACATACATACCTTGCCATTTAAAAGAAGTACTTTATAGCTTCTCTTTGGCATGTCTGAATCGCCACTCTTGCACGTTGGGGCCATTATTAAGTAAAATAAGGGTTACCTGAACACAAACACTGCCATACTGTGAATGAGCAGATGTGCTGGACAAAGAAATGATTCACAGCCCAGGTGGGACTGACTAGGACAGCATGTGATTTCATCACACTACTCAGAACGACATGCAATTTAAAATTTATGAATTGCTAATTTCTGGAATTTTCCATTTAAATTTTTTAAACTGTGGTTGACTACAGGTAACTAAAACCCCAGAAAGCGAAGCCATGACTAAGAGGGGACTACTGTACAGATGGGAATAAAACAAAAACCCAAATCACCCACAATCCAGCCACCCAGCAATAACAGTAGTTAAAGTACTGCCATACTGGGTATGTCCCTCCAAAACTGGTGTACCACTAAAACACTTGTATCAGTCCATCCAATCTTTTCCATGCATGGAGAGTCTAGGGGAAGTGTCTGCAGCAGAACCCGTAGCTCAGAGTCAGACTGTCATTGGCCACAAGGGACCCTGAAGACTATCCACCCTCAGCACCCACCGTCCACGCATCCCATTTGGGATGCTGACTGTTTGAGCCCCTGCACGTACAGGAACTCCCCCCGAAGCTGTCTGGTCTGCCCTGGACCAGGAGCTCTTCTACTGACCTGAAATCTGTTACCTGGGAGCTTTCATTCCTTGATCTGGTTCAGATTCTATCTCATTAGCCAAACTGGTCTGCTCACTCTTTCCCAATGACAGCCCTCCTTCCCCTCTGAGAACTTCCTCTCTTCAAGTGCTGAGGTAGGCCCAGCAGCAGGGTTCATACTACATGACCTTCCCTTACTCTGAACAGTCAGGCGCTATCTCCCAGAGGCTGACACCAGGGCTGAGAAACTTGAGTTAGGAGTTCTTGCTGAATACTCGGGCTAAAGAGATATAAATTCAGGAGTAGGGGCTGCCACTGTGGGCACCCATGACTGGCCCTATATACACAAGAAAATTGGAAGTCTCAAGAGAGAGAGACAGAGTCAGAGAGAGCACATGGAGAGAGAGAGAGAGAGAGAGAGAGAGAGAGAGAGAGAGAGAGAGAGATGAGGCTAGAGAAGCAGAGAAGTAAGACCAGGGTCTGGGGAGAAGGAGAGGAAGTGAGAACAACAGGCTTCCCAACAGCTTCCCAGCGAGATTTCTACTCCCCATGGAATCTAGCTGCAACTCCCTGACTCTGCAAGGAAGAATTCCCCTTTGGCTCATGCTAAGTCCAGTTGGTTTTACCTATTCTGGTTCACGTAACGAAAACAAAAGGGAAGAAGCCTTGGGCCGGCTGACTGGCTCCGTTTAGGCGCTGGCTTTGAAAGCCAACGGCCCCGGTTCGGGTCCCATATATGAGGGTCAGTGACACTGCCCCCCCCCCCAAAAAAAGGGGAAGAAGCCTTGACTAAGAAGCAGCCCTTCAGCCTGCCGGCAACTGATACCCGATAACTCAGGTCCCCTTAGCCTTTTCCTCTCCTCCCTGAACTCACGTCCACTGAGGCTGACTGAAGGCTCTCTGATGGTAGATTACACATCTATAATGTCCTTCGTACCTCAGCACCACCAACAAGCCCAATTTATGATGGTATCAAAAGTTTAGGATCTAATTCCTGAGCTAAGCTAGCCAGAAATCCAGTCGAGCAGTATACAGGAGTGAATAAGGTGGCCACCAAAAGTGTGTGTTTGTGTAAGAATTCACAGCAGCCCACCTAAACACCTAAGCACCCACAGTGAGCGTCTAAGGCCAGAGAAGATGGGAGCTGTCCAGCTTCTCCATCTGCGTTCCCTTTGAAGCCGCTCTGAGTACTTCTCAGAGCAGATCCTGGCCCAGCAGAAGCCACCACCCCAGCGTGAATTCCTCATTCATGGACATGTGGCTAACGGAGGGCAGCCTCTTTTCCTCCCTGCTTCACAGTGCAGTGCGGTCCCTCAGGGAGGCCCCCTGAGTCCCTGGATTCTTGCCTGGAAAAGGGTGGCTGTGCTGATAGCGCTGGCCTTTATCACTGAAGGCTAAGCCCCCAGCCCCAGCAGCAACAGGCTTTTCTCCACACCCTGGCTCCTAACACAGGAAAAGCTGCCGTTTCCTCCAAATTGAAGCCAAAGCCAATTAGCAGGGCACCAGTGCTTCGGTTTTTGCCTCCATGTTCTTTAAGAATTTACAAAACCAACTACCAAAAAACTACAAATGGAAGCAGAGATTGGTGCAATCACCCTGGGAGGCAAGTTGCCACTGTTTCTCAAATCTGAACAGTATTGCTACCCTCTGACCTAGTTCATTGTACTCCTGGGAACCCACCCAGAAGTCATCTGAGGCAAACAAAGATAAAGACACAAATGCATTCCATGGCTTTTTTATTACACAAAAAAAAAAAAAAAAAAAAAAAAAAAAAAAAGAACTAAATATCCAACAATAAAAAAAAATTGACTATATGATTTTAAAAGGTTACCAAAATCCTGTTTCGAAATCTTTTGGGCATAAGGAAATAGTGATACTATTAATGTTAATTGAAAAGCAAGATACACAATAACTTCAACCATATAAATTTTTGTGTTCAGAAAGTCTTCCAGATCCCTCCAGAATACATCTCTGGGTAATGGAATTATGAGTGGTTATTTTCTTCTTTATCCTTTCCTTTTCTCCCCTATCCTTTTGCCCACAGTAGCATTCAATTCTTCACCCATCACTGTCGTGATATAAAGGTAAGTGGGACAGTTCCAGACATCACCATGTTCAAGTTTAGCTGGATGGCATTCAGGCAGACCACCACACCCACAATTACACACCCACAATTTAGAAGCCAAGGCTGGGCTTCTAAATCAGCAACATCTCCAGGCACAGGATGCTCCTGAAGGTCCTGAAAGATAAGCATGGGTTAGCATACTGGGGAGGAAGGTGGGGCCAGGTGGCATTCCAGGAAGAGTTAACAACATGAGCAAACCTATTATCATTCCCCAGAGCACATTCTGCCAGCATCCATCCAAAGGCTGAGGGCAGGAGGGAAAACTAGAGAAAAGTGGCAAGGCTGGTGACCGAAAATATGAAGTAGGAATAATTCTGCCTCCTAGCACAGTGCTTGGCACATAGTACGTATATGATAGATATGAATGAATGAATGAATGAATGAGTGAATGACTCATGGTGTAGAGGAGGTTGGACTAAGCAGTTTACAACCAAGACTGTGAAGGAAACTAGTGAGGTAAAGATCCCCCACTAAGGAAAGTGGATAAAGATCCATTCACATATATGCCCTGGTCTCCCAGGACTCATAAATATTTCAATATAAGGAAGGAACAATTCCTGTGAAACCATTAGATGTCGGCCCTAGATTTCACAGCAAAGAAAGACGAATGTATGCAAATTCACCTCAGCACTACCTAGATGGAAGATGAGTCTACTCTGGCTAAGAGGAAAGAACACAGAAGCCACTGCAATTCCTTTCTCTCCCCTCCAAGCCAAGAACCAGTCCTTCAGGCCTGGGTGCCCAAACTCTGTTGTTGTAATAACAGATTCTCAGGACAGGGAGAACAACCTTAAAGGCTATCTACCCACCCCCCAAAATAAAAAAGAACTGCACCAATCCCATGTACCTAGCTCCTTCTCAACAAGAGTTTCTAATAATTAGCAAACAGACCCACAATGGGGCTCTTCTGTCTTCCCTCTGGAAGCAGCCACATCATTGCTGGAGGCCTCTGTTAAGAAATTCATCATGAAAGAAAACAAAAACCATTTTTTCCTCACAGATCACACTACTAAAGATGAAAACAGTATACTCTGGCACAGAGTTTGGCACGGCCATGCTGCTGTTCCCCTCTCTTGTAAGGACTGCCTATACCCACCCCCAGGGCGGGTACCAAGAGCCCTGCCTCCTGGCAGAGCTGATATGCCCAATGCTGAGCCCAAGCTGGACCTCTCAGGTTCATCCCCACCCCACACCCCCAGGGTGGGGCAGGTTACTTAAAATGAAGACTGTAAACTAGCAGCAACGGGGTGGTCACATCAGGCCAAGTGCTCACTAAAGCAGAAATGAATGTCTACTAAAAAAGAATGAAGAATGGAACAAGAGATGTAGAGACAACATTTTGTGCTAAGAGAGACAGACAGACAGACATGCTGAATGAGGACAGAGCTGATTTATTTATCTATCTATCTATCCATTTATTTTAGCTCATCATTGTTACCTAAAACAGGCACACAGTTAGAAGTTAAACACATACGGGTTCAAGGCATTAAGAGAGAGAGAGAGAGACCCAGTGCCGGCCCAGTGACTCAGTTGGTTAAGATCGCGATCTCTGAGCAACAGCATTGCCGGTTCGATTCCCACATGGGCCAGTGAGCTGCACCTGGGCTGAGCTGGGCCCTGAGCTGCCATCGAGCAGCCCAATGGCAACTGAACTTGGAGCTGAGAGAGCTGCGCCTTCCACAACTAAGACTGAAGGACAACAACCTGGCTGTTCCCCTTCCCCAATTCCCCAACACTGATCGCCTTTCCCAATTCCCCAATAAAATCTTAAAAAAACACACACAAAAAAAACAGAGAGAGAGAGAGAGAGAGAGAGAGAGACCCAGAGAGTTGTCTTACCACTGTCAGCTCCTGGTTTCAGTTCTCCATGAAGTCCAGGGGAGCTCTCTACCCTCACATTCCAGGAGCTGCCATAATGTCCTTCCCATAAACGTCTCTTGCTCAAGCCCACCTGGAGCAGATTTCTGTTACTTGTAATCAAAGGAGTCTCACAAAGATACCCCAAGACTTCCTGGGCCCTTTGCCCACTTCCTCCCTCAGAACACTCCTTACACTCTGTTTGCACATGTCAGGTTAGCCCCAGTGTCCACATCAGCGTGCTGCTCTCCTCCCTGAACCCCAGGCCCCCATATCTCAAAGAGCCTGTTGGATGTTTTCCTCTTGTATCATATACCCTCACTCAAAACCCATGTACCAGGCTGGCAGAGTGGCGCGGTGGTTAAGAGTTGGCTTGGGACGCCAGTTCTGAGCAGCAGGGCTCCAGTTCGGATCCCACATGAGCCAGTGACGCTGTGCCCTCTACAGCTAAGATGGTGAACAACAGCTCGACCTGAAGCTGGGCTGCTGTGAGTCGCCAGTGACAGCATAGGTTGCAGCCCCTGCTACAATGGGCTGCCATGAGCTACTATGAGTGGCTGGCAGCCAGCATGAGAGGCCAAAAGCCGGTGTGAGCTGCTGTGAGCTGCCTCAGCCAGGAAGAGTGCAATGGTCACAATACCAACATGGACCAGTGAAGTGACAACCTCCACAACTAGACCGAAGAACAAAAAGGACAGCAACTTGTCTGTTCCCCTTCCCCGATTCCCTAATAAAATCTTAAAAAAAAAAAAATCCATGTACCTATTTTAGTAGTTCTTAAACTTGAGGGTGTATCAGAATGCCCTGGCGGGCTCGTAACAGCACAGACTGCCGGGCCCGCTCCCAGAGTGTGTGAGGTAGGGCCTGAAAGTCTGCCTTTCTAACAAGTTCCCAGGTGGTGCCGCTGCTTCTGGCCCAGGAACCACACTCTGAAGACCACTGCCCTGTTTCCGTGTGCAGTACCATCATCTGCCACTTGTTCAGATTTTTCTCCTTTTTCTCTCCTTTGGCACTCACATCTAGCAGTCTCCGAGCTTTGGACTTTTCCTCTATAGTGACTTTTTTACTCAGCTGTTTCTTATTCCTCTCACAACCCTGACCTTCCTCATCTCATGCCTGGAGGACTGCAAGAACTTGCTAACCACTTTTTCTTCCCTTTGTTCCTACCAAAAGTGGTCCCCTCTGCACATCACAGCCACATTCATCTGCCTACGGCATGGTTCTCAGGCCATTTCCTGCTCATAACCTCTGGCTATTATGAATAAAGCTGCTATGAACATTTCAGTAAGTCTTTGTGTGGACATATGTTTTCATTTCTCTTGCTTAAATGCTTAGGAGTGGAAGTGCTGGGACAGATGGTAAGGATATGCTTAACATAAATAAGAAACTGCCAAACTGTTTTCTAAAGTGGCTGTACCATTTTGCACTCCCTGTCTGTTCATAACCTCTTGATGATTCCATATAGAGGATTAACAATTTTCCAGAATCCTGGGCTTGGCTTTCCAGGATCCTGCCATCTGACCCACACCTGCTAATCCAGCCAAACCCAACATACCACATGAGTACTAACTCTGTCTTCACTATGTTCCTCCTAAATCAAGTCCTACCTCTTCTGTGAGACTTTTCCCACCCACCCTAGACTAAAACACAAAGGTCTCTCTTTCCGGAAATACAGAATACACAAAAACAGTTGGATAAAGGCAATCTAGTTCTCCATTTCCCCCCCTTTTGCTTGAAAAGGTGTGATCATAATAAAACATTCCCAACATTTTTCCATAGACTGAACACAGTGTAACTTTACCAAGTGAAAGAACAAAATGCATGTCCTTCCCCCTTGATAAGCGTCATCTGATCTTCAAACTGGTGGCTGGGAGTTCTCCTAACAGATCTCAAAGAACACTAACAGAAACAGCTGTTTATTCTTACATATGTTAGTTATTCAGAGCCCAGGGCAGAGACATGTGCAGTGAAATTCTGACAGGGCCTCTCTCAGTGCTGGCCAGCAGGAGATAAATCAGCACTACTGTGTGAAAGGCAATATGATGACGTGTATCAAATGTCATCTATTTTATCGAATCCAGCATAAGGAAAACATCTGAAAAATATAAAGACTACTATTATCTATTGTCATACACACACACAAAAAAAATCAAAAAATAAACAAAATGTCTCATAAATACAGCCATGACTCTCACATTTCATGTATTCATTTACTGTGTGTCCATTCATGACAGAAAGGATTCACCATACACTTCTGTTAACTGTGCTCAATTTATTAAAATGGATACAGCCATTATAAATGACAGTTACAAAATGTTCGAAACAGCACAAAACTATATTATGTTTAGGGAAAAAGCGGGATACAAAATTGTTAATATGTATAATTACAACTATGTATTTTTTTAAAATTAAGTTCACAAGTATAAAACTACTGGAAAGATTCTCTACAATGTTATTGGCAGTTGTGGTGGGATGGTGGGAATAGTAATAACTTTCCTATTGTTATGTATTATCTAATTAATGATGAGCTCATTTAAAAAATATATCTTAAGGGCTGGCCGAGTGGCGCGGTGGTTAAGCGCTGGCTTGGGAAGCCAGCGGCCCCAGTTCAGTCCCACATACGAGGGCCAGTAATACTGCCCTCAAAAAAAAAAAAAATATATATATATATATATAATAAATATGGAAACTAAACGCGGTATGGGGCATGGATATCAGGTGTTTTCTATCATATAGCTTCAGAGAAAAATCACCTGTTTTTGATATAAATGTGTATCACATTATTAAAAGGAAGACAAATGCAAGGAATAAAGAAAGGATTGGGAAGACCTTTGTTGTCAGCCAGTGTTAAGAACCACTTAGATGCAAGGTTCAAAAGCAAAACTGCAAGTGGTGACAGCCCTGCTACTCAATCTGACAGGATTACAGAAAAAAGGGGCAGACACATGTGATGTTGGAAAGGCACTTCCAAGTACGACAGAACACAGATTGTGTTTTAAAAGGATGGTGGTAGGGCCAGCCGAGTGGCTCAGTTGGTTAAGAGCTCGCTCAAGAGCACAAGCTGAGCTCTGAGCAACGGCGGTTCGATGCCAGCCCAAGCTGAGTTGCCGTTGAGCTGCCAACAGGTGGCAGGATGGCTCAGCTAAAAAAAAAAAAAAAAAGGCAAAATAAAAGGGTGGTGGTAGAGGAGTAACAGCATTTCTCCTTACAGTTTCAGAACCTCCCTCAGTCCGTTTAGCAAATTCACTGTCATAGCCTGAAAGGGTAGGGATGAAAGAGGTTATCTGAAATCCAGAATTACAACCTGAATTCTGTCACTCACTAGAGTAGCTCACTCAGTAGAGTAGCCCTGGACTAGTCAGTCTCTCAGCTCTTGCTGTCCTCATCTGGAAAATGGGAGGGTCTTGGTAGAGGTTCTTGTCATTGTAAGTAACAGAAATGGACTCAAGCTGTAAATAATACAGGGAATTTGCAAGCTGGTGTAAACAATACAGGGAATTTGTGGGGAGGACACTGGGGCAGTGCAAGAACCCCAGGGCAGCTGGGACTGCTAAATGTCTAGAACCATGACCTGAAGAGTCCCGAGAAAGCCATGCACCATTTCTGCCCCCTCAGTGTTCTCTGAATCTCTCTCATTCTTCCTTCTGTGCTGGTCCACTTCCACATGTTGTTCATGGTGGATCACAGCCTCTGCACCTCCTCACTCTTACTCTTTATAACTCCTGACTCTTGAATAACTGGTGTCTTAGTTTAGGCTACCATAACAAAATACTACAGACTAGGTGGCTTAAAGAAAAGACATTTATTTTTCCACAGTTCTAGAGGCTGAAAGTCCAAGATGAGAGTGCTGGCATGGCTAGGTTCTGATAAGACTTACAGCCACCTTCTCTCTGTGTCCTTGTGTGGGAGAGAGAGAGAAAGCAAGCTCCCATGTTTCTTCTTTTAAGTGCACTAATCCCACCATGGGGGCTCCACATTCATGACCTCCTCTAAACCTAATTATCTCCCAAAGGCCCCATCTCCAAATACCATCACATTTAGGGTTCAACATCTGAATTTTGGGGGAACACAATTCAGGCCATAGCAATTGGCCACCTCTGAATCTCACTTCCACGTTGCCAGGAGAGGGAAAACATATTGGGTTGTCGAAGGTCATGATGCATTTTTTTTTTTTTAAGATTTTTATTGGGGAATCGGAGGAGGGAAACAGACAAGTTGCTGTCCTTTTGTTCTTCAGTCTAGTTGCGGAGGACATTGCTTCGCTGGCCCATGTTGGTATTATCATTGCGCTCTTCCTGGGTGAGGCACATCAGTCGCCAGCCATTGGATGGCCTCTCACGGCAGTCCTTCGCAGCTCACACCAGCTGCCGGCTGCTCACGCTGGCTGCCTGCCACTCACTGTAGCCTATGGCAGCCCACTGCAGCACAGGCTGCAGCCTACACTGTTGCCGGGACTCACAGCAGCCCAGCTCCAGGTGGAGCTGTTGTTCACCATCTTAGCTGTAGAGGGCAGTGTCACTGGCCCACATATGTGTGATCCGAACCGGGGCCGCTGGTGTCCCAAGCCAGCTCTTAACCAACGCACCACTCGGCCAGCCCATGAGGCATTTTTGCAACAACAACAAAAAAAACAGAAAAAAATACGTCATGACTTTTCCGACAACCCAATAATTGGTTCTGTCTGATCAAATATCCATCTGTGTCCAATCAGCCATAGTTAAGTGGAAGGGCAGGTCATGCAGCACTAACATGGTGCCAGAAGGCTATCCTGACCTCCTGGCCTGTCTACACCTTGCCACCTAAATGAAAAGCCATAGGGCAGCAGATTAAGAAGTATTCATCTCTTCTTTGTCACTACTTCCCACAAAACTAACACTCACTGAGGAAAAAGGTCATGATGTCATATTCACCACCAACTCCCCATGGCGCATCACAGAACCAGGCACAAAGAAGATATTCAAGGGCCTGCCGAGTGGCACGTTGGTTAGGAGCTGGCTTGGGATGCCAGCTCTGAGCAGCGGGGCCCTGGTTCGGATACCACATATGAGGGCCAGTGACACTGCCCTCTACAGCTAAGGTGGTAAACAACAGTTCCACCTGGTTGCCTTGATAGCTAAGATGGCCGGAGATGATGTGGGCTGCAGCCTGTGCTGCAGTGGGCTGCCATAGGCTCCAGTGAGTGGCCAGCAGGCAGCGTGAGCTGCCAAGAGCCGCCATGAGCAACCGTCCAGAGGCCAGCGAGCGACTGCCTCACCCAGGAAGAGCACAATGACAATACCAACATGGGCCAGTAAAGCAACATCCTCCACAACTAGACTGAAGAACAAAAATAAAAAGGACAGCAACTTGTCTGTTCCCCCTCCCCAATTCCCCTACACTATTCCCCTCCCCCAATTCCTTAATAAAATCTTTTTTAAAAAAGAGAAAGAAATTGAAGAAGATACAAACAAATTGAAGAATATACTGTGCTCATGGATGGGAAAAATTAATATCATCAAATTGTCTACATTAGCCAAAGCAATCTACAGATTTAATGCAATCCTTATCAAAATACTAATGCCATTTTTCACAGAACTAGAAGAATGATCATAAAATTTACATAGAATCACAAAAGATCCCAAATAGCCAAAACAATCTTGAAAAAGAACATAGTTGCAATTTCCATGGTACCTGATATCAAACTATACTACAAGATGGCTTCTGGTAAAGATGGCAGAGTGGATAAACGCTGTACTTGTGTCTTTCCACAACCACATCAAAATTATAACTAAACTACAGAATGACCATCATTGAGAATCCCCTAAAGTCTAGCTGAATATAAGTTCTATAACTAAGAACATAAAGAAGAAGCAATGAGAAGACTGGTATAAGGGGCAGAGATGCCACACAGGCTGCTCCCACACCCACATGAGGTGGTTAAAAATCAGGAGAGATATTTTGGCTGCAGTGGTTCCCCTGAGGAGTGAAAGGTCCCAGCCAAACACAGACTCTCTGGCCCAGGGTTCCAGTGCCAGAAACAGAAGTCCCCATAACTTCTGGCTGTGAAAAACAGCGGAGATTGTGGCTGAATGAGACAGAGCTGCTGGAGTCCTAGGCAATGCTCTTAAAGGGTTCCCGCACAGAATAACTTGTTGATAGAATCACTCTCTCTGCTCCAGCACTGGGACAGCAGCTCAAAAAGTGCCTCAGACTTCCAGGGATGAACTGAAATGTCTGGCATCAGAGTGAGGGCTGGAAGAGCAGTTTTCTCCCAGACAGAAGTACTGGCAGAAACTATTGTTCCTTTGTTGTTCCTTTCCCCCCCACAGCCTGCACTTGCAGGCAGGTGCCACATCTGAGTCTCCATTAACCTGACTAACAGCGTTCACACCACCCTGGTGATTCCCTAAGACCCTGCCCCACCCAACTTGTCGGCCCACCCAAGCTGCTTCCATTGGCTTTTCCATACAAATGGCCTGTCTTGGCTCATGCTACAGATTTTCTTAAACCTCTCAAAGGTTCACAAACCCTAAACAAGCAGCATCTGGCCTTGGCATGACCCCTACCTCTTGCTGAGCAGCACTAAGCCAGGCACTAGTGGCAGCCAGGTTCAGTTCCTAGGTTAGCATCCTCCAGGCAACTCTACGCCCAGCACAAGTGGCAACCATCTGTAGATCATTTTGTACCTCACACCAAAAGGCTTTGGGCAGGGCACAGGCAGTGGCTGAACTTGTCCTGTACAAGAACCCCTCCCAAGAGGTCCCAGAACCAATACACCCAGTGGCCAGGTTCAGACCATACCAGAGCATCATTTAACTACCCCCACAAATGACACACCCAAAGGGAAGACTCAGCAGACACCAGAGTCCCACTAAAGCAAATCCTGCTCTATAGGATCAGCCCCTACACAACAGTAATCTGTAGTCATGGCTGGTCCTTACAACCAATTATCCTGAGGGTCAATTCCTTTCACTGGCATACCAACAGCAATCAAGGCTCAACTACATATGTCTTTTTGAATTAGTGTTTTGGGTTTCTTTGGATAAATACCCAGAAAAGAGTGCACACAACCCACACAAGGGACACACCCGGAGCACACACTTTAGGAAACCAGGGAGACTATGCCACTGGGACCCATAAGACACCTACAACATAAGGCCACTCTATGAAGACCAGAAGACATAGCAGCTCTACCTAATACATAGAAACAAACAGAGGGAGGCAGCCAAGATGAAGAGACAAAGAACCATGTCCCAAATAAATGATCCAAACAAAGCTCCAGAAAAAGAACCAAATGGAGATAAGCAACCTACCAGATGCAGGGTTCAAAGCACTGGTTATAAAGATGCTCATTTATCTCAGATAGAACTTCAACAAAGACTTAAGAAACAAACAAACAAAAAACAGAGATAGAAAACATAAAAAAGAACCAGTAATAAAGAAAGAATAAGAATAAGTAAATTTAAGAATACAGGAATCAGTGATTTGGGAGTTAAGGTAGCAAAAAACACCCACTTAGAACATGAAGAAGAAAAAGGAATCTAAAAAAAAATGAAGATAGTTGAAGGGGCCTATGGAACAACATCAAACATACCAACATTCGCATCATAGGGAGTACCAGAAGGAGAAGAGAGAGGGCAAGGAATTGAAAACCTATTTGAAGAAATAATGATGAAAAACTTCCCCCCAACATACTGAATAAAATAGACCAGGGGTCAGCAAACTTAGGCTCGCAAGCCACATGCAGCTCTTTGGGTATGTACATGTGGCTCTAGAGTAAAATTGAAAATAAAAATAAATCTATCGTAGTTTCATTTATAAAATTTTTAAAGGATATTATTTACATAATGGTGATTTCATTTGTTTTATGGGTCTCGAATAATTTTTAAATTGTTGTGAGGCACAGGATTGGCTCTTCCAACTCAAAAGTTTGATGAACCCTGAAAGATATATAAGCTCAGGAAGCACAGAGGGTCCCAAACAAGATGAACCCAAAGAGGCCCATACCAAGACACATCATAATTAGAATGCCAATGGTAAAAGAGGAAGAAAGAATCTTAAAAGCTGCAAGAGCAAAGTAATTAGTTAACGACAAGGAAGTTCCCATGAGACTTTCAGCGGATTTCTCAATAGAAACTTTGCAGGCCAGAAAGGACTGGCACAAAATATTCAGTGATGAAAAAGTAAGGACCTACAACCAAGATTACCCGACCCAGCAAGGTTATCATTTAAAATTGAAAGATAAAGAGCTTCCCAGGGCCAGCCGAGTGGCACGGTGGTTAAGAGCTGCCTTGGGACGCCAGTGGCCCCAGTTCGGGTCCCACATATGAGGGCCAGTGACACCGCCCTCAAAAAAAAAAAAAGAGCTTCCCAAACAAGAAAAAACCAGAGGAGTTCATTACCACCAAACCAGTATTACAAGAAATGTTAAAGGGACTTTTTAAAGAAAAAGACGCAAATAAAAGATCAAAATATGAATAATAAACCAGCAATAACTATATATGTAACAATGATTACTTTAAAGGTAAGTAGATTAAATGCTCCAATTAAAAGACAGGTGGCTGAATGGAGAAGAAAACAAGATCCATACATTTGCTGCCTATAAGAGACTCACTTCAGGCTGAAAGACACACACAGATGGAAGATAATGTGATAAAAAAAGATATTGTATGAAAATGAAAGCTGGGGTAGCAATACTTATACCAGACAAAGTAGACTTTAAAATAAAGGCTATTAATAAGAGACAAAGAAATACCCAGCAATTCCACTTCTGGGTATTTATCTGAAGAAATCTAAAACACTAATTCAAAAAGATATATTCATCCTTATGTTCACTGCAGCCAACTTACAATACAGCTATTTACAATAGCCAAGATATGGAAGCAATCTAAGTGCCCATCAATAGATGAATGGATAAAAATGGATGTGGTACATATGTACAATGGATTATTACTAAACCATAAAAAATTAAAATTTTACCATTTGTAACAACATGGATGGACATATATGGTGTCGGCAGTTATAAAACAGTCACAGGGATGGAAAGTACAGCATAGGGAATACAGTCAATAATATCGTAATCACTATGTATGGTGTCACATGGGTACTAGACTTATTGGGGGAATCACTTTGTAAGTTATATAAACGTCCAACCATTATACTGTACACGTGAAACTGATATAATACTGAATGTAAAAACGGATAATTTGCGATAACTAAAACAAAAGGGGAAGGGATAAAGGACCGAACTTACACAGGACAATGGAGCTAAGATGTAATCATAAAAAAAATGAC
Organism: Aselliscus stoliczkanus; assembly: GCA_033961575.1. Lineage (NCBI taxonomy): Eukaryota > Metazoa > Chordata > Mammalia > Chiroptera > Hipposideridae > Aselliscus > Aselliscus stoliczkanus. The sequence goes on from CM066730.1 coordinate 93,432,632, forward strand.
TTGTATATTTGAAACTTACTTTTACATAAAACTAATGGTAACCACACACACACATTCTATCTAGAACTGAAACACATAACACAGAGAAAGAGGAAACCAGGGGGGGAAAAATTATAGCATACCACCAAACTAATGTAACAGACAGAAAGACAGGGCAAAGAAACAATGGAGACACAGAGCTACCAGAAAACAAATGGTAAAATGACTACAGGAAATCCTCATATATCAATAATTTCCCTAAATGTAAATGGGCTGAACTCATGAATTAAAAGGCACAGAGTAATGGGATGTATCAAAAAAAAAAACACACTCCACTATATGCTGCTTTCAGGAGACATATCCCAGCTATAAGGACAAACACAGACTCAAAGTAAAGGGGTGGAAAATGATACTCCAAGCAAATAGCATCCAGAGAAAAGCAGGTGTAGCCTGCTTTTGTATCCTTATATCTGAAAAAACATACTTAAAGGTAGAATGGGAACAATATACAAAGATGGACATTTTATAATAATAAAGGGGACAATAAATCAAGAAGACTTTTTAATATATATGCTCCCAATCAGGGAGCACCAAAATGTATAAAGCAACCACGAACAGGGCTAAAGAAGAAATTGACAAAAAACATAATTATAGTAGGGGACTTAAATACCCCATTGACAGCTATGGATAGATCATCCAAACAGAAAATCAATAAGGAAATACCAGCTTTAAATGACACCTTAGACCAAATGGACACAATCAACATTTACAAAGCCTTTCATCTCAGAACACCAGATTATACATTCTTCTCTAGTGCACATGGAATATTCTCAACATAGACTAATGTTGAGACATAAAACCAGCCTCAGCAAATTTAAAGACTGAAATCATACCAAGCATATTCTCCTACCACAATGCTTTGAAATTGGAGATCAACTGCAAAAAGAAAATGGGAAAAATCACAAATACGGGGACATTAAACAACATGCAGTTAAACAATGACTGGGTCAAAGAATAAATAGGAGATCAAAGGACACACAGACAAATGAGAATGACAATAAGACATACCAAAAGTTTGGGATACGGCAAAAGCAGTAGTAAGAGAGAAGATTATATCATTATTGGCCTACCTCAAGAAACAAGAAAAATCTCAAATAAACAACCTAACATTTCACCTAAAAGAATTAGAGGAAGAACAAACAAGTCCCAAAGTCAGTAGAAGGAAGGAAATAATAAAAATCAGGGCAAAATTGAAAGAAATAAAGAACTAAAAGACAATAGAAAAAAATTAATCAACAAAGAGCTGATTCTTTGAAAAGATAAATACAATTGACAAACCTCTGGACAGACTTATTAAGGAAAAAAAAAGAGAAAAGGCTCAAATAAACAAAATCAGAAATGAAAGAGAAGTTACAAGAGACACCACAGAAATACAAAGGACAATGCAAGAATACGATGAAAGACTATACACCACCAAGTTTAATTACCTAGAAGAAATGGACAAGCTTTTAAAAATATATAACCTTTCTAGACTGAATCATTAAGAACTGGAAAATCTAAATAGACTAATCAACAGTAAGGAAACTGCAATCATCAAAAATCTCCCAAAAAGTAAAAGTCCAGAACCAGATGGCTCCATTAGTGAATTCTACCAAACATTCAAAGAAGCTTTAATGCCTATCTTTCTTGAACTCTTTTGAGAAACTGAAGAAAAGGCAATACTTCCTCATTTTATGAGTCCAAGATTACCCTGAGACCAAAACCTGGCAAGGACAACGCAAACACAGAAAATTATACACCATTATCTCTGATGAATATAGATGCAAAAACCCTAAACAAAATACTAGCAAATCGAATACAACAATACATTAAACAAATAATATACCACAATCAAATGAGGTTAATTCCAGGGGCAAAAAGATGGTTCAACATACACAAATGGCTGTGACCCTCCCGAACCTATCAGCACAGTGGCAATGACTACTCAGAGTGATGGATGTCAGTGCAGGTAGGACCCCATTGAGCATATAGCTACCCCTCGTCCCCACTTCATTTTATGAATGGAGACACTGGGGCTCAGGCAGGTCAACTGACTCACTCAAAGTCGCAGAACTGTTAGGTGGCAGAGCCATGGCTGAAATGGGCCATGACTGTTTCCTACACCACATGCTGAAACTAGTTTGAGCCTTAGTTACGTCGCTGATAAAACAGGAATACAAATGCCCACCTCCCCAGGTTGCTGTGGAAATACATCAAGCTAGTGACAGAAATGGCCAGGTGTAAGAGGATAAAGGATCCCCTAGCAGCCTACAGTAGCTAAGCCAGGTTGGGGCTGAGCAGACAGGAGAGCACGTGCGCATGGGCAGCCACCACTCAGCGAGGCTGAGGCAGTCTTGCTGGAATCATCCGAGGCACCATGTCTTCTGATTCTTCAAGAAAAGACTAAAATCTGGATTTGAGTGTCACATCACTCATTTGTAAATATTGGTGACTGATTCAAATCTACACCACCACAAGGCCGATAAGTACATGCAGGCTGCTCTCAGCCTGGAAGGTGCCACATTTGTGACCCTGGATCCAACAATAGACATGAAAGCAGTTTGCAAACCACCAAGTAGCACACTTGTGTAAAGGAAGAGCTGACCCACAGTGACTGGTATGGTCCATCGACCCAGGAAGCTGTCTGTAAATTCTCCTCCCAGCTCAGAGCTCCCAACCCTGGTGACTTCACCCAGCCCCACAGCAACTGCCTGGTGCCAGGCATGCCACAACCACAGCTGACCTCATCCTGCCAGCCCAGTGGCAGCAGCTTGGCTGCCTAGGCATCCATGGCAGCTGGGGAATTGGCCCAGGTCCTGCAGGGAAACCTTCCCATTCAAAGCCTCATTAAACTGGAGGAGCTGCCTCCAGGGAAGTGCTGAGCCTCAGTCACATCCCGGATGACACTGCAGGGCTGGGCTGGCCCAGCCTGACCTCAGAGTTTGGATGCGAGCCTCTCCTGAGATCAGGCAGGCACAGATAGGGTGAGTAGGTGGGTGGGGCCGAGCTGGCCAGGACAGCAACTGGGCTCACTTGTTGCAAAGGAGGATGGATGGCAGCATATCCAACAGCTCCTTACATTGATTCTCTTGGGTCTGGGTGGGTGGAAGCCATAGTTAACAACTTGTCAACCAATCCTTACCTCTTCTTCCTGGCACATGGGGGCACAAGGAGGAGAAAGGCAGGTTCTGAGGGTCCTGCCTCTCTTCTCTTTGGTCTCTTTCCTCAACAGCTCATCACCATAAACATCAAGGACGCTGTAGGGCTCTTGAGGCTCTAGAGGGAGGCTGAAGGATCTATCTTGCTCAGAGCCGTTGGCACTTCTAGGAGATGTAGATGATCAGAGGGTGTGAACAGCCAAGGAACCTGCATGCCAGGAGGTTCAACCCAATCATGCTCCATTTTACACAGAGAAAGAAAAGCTGAGACAGAGACACCCCAAGTCACACAGCCCATCAGGGTAGAGCCAGGGCCAGCATCTACCCTCTTCTCAAGTCCCACACAGCTCTGGGCCAGGTGGTGCTGTTGAACCATTAAATCTAGTGGTTCCATCACTACATTGCTGGGGAACCTGGGGTAGGCTACCCAGCTTCTTGGGCTTCAGTTTTATCATTTGGGAAAGAAGTAGTAGTAATGCCCAGCCTGTATGACTGCTGGATTTAGACATCACAGAGCCTTACGTGATGGCAATGACTCCATTTCTCCTCAATGGTTGTCCAGCACTCAGCCCATAGTAGCACCTCACTAAATACCAGGTGGCTGAGTGAACTTGCTAAATGATTATTAACGGCATGGCACAATATCTGTCACATAGTAGGTACTCAGTCAAGTGTTCTACATTATTACAGGTACTCAAACCTCACAGTGGCTGTTTGCCTTCATCTTAGTAGCAGGATGCAGATGCTTTTGGGGTCCTCTCCTCAGGTCCGGTGGCCCCTGAAGATGACCATATCCCCAGATCCAGGGTGGATCCTGCTGGTTTGAGTTGGTAAGCACATTCCATCTCCCCGCCACAGGGCTTGGCTCAGGGACAGGTGTGTGACCAAAATGAGGAGAGCAAGATGTGTGCTAGGGGCTTCTGGGGAAGAAGCTTCCTTGAATCTAGAGAAGATGCTCTCTCTTGGAGAAATACCCTCTTTTTGCTACACATCAATAGCAGATGCAAACCCCCTAAAAGCTGTGTCCACAAGGGGAGCCCGCTTTAATGGGAGAAAGGTAATATAGGTGCAGTGGAGAGACCAGAGAACATTGCTGCTCAGCTGCTAGTTAAACTTGTGCTGCTGGCTGGGCCCTCACTTCAGGTCAGCGCCATTCTAGACTTTCACGTTCTGTGAACCAGCATGAGCTGTAGCTCTTTTCTTGGAACCAACAGAATTCTAACTGACACACCTTTGAATCTCAACAATGAAGAATCAAAAGGGGACCATGGTTTCTAACACTATCAGGAAAGATATTCCCAATTATTCTCCAATTTAAACTAAAAATTCTGCATTTAAAGAAATTGTAGGGCCGGCCGAATGGCGCAGTGGTTGGGCACTGGCTTGGGAGGCCAGCGGCCCCGGTTCGGGTCCCACCTGTGAGGGCCAGTGACATTGCCCCCCCCCCAAAAAAAAAAAAGAAATTGCAAACCTTTAACCAAGTGGTCAAGTTTAGTATCACCAATTATGGGACAACCTGTCATTCTATTCTCCTGACAAAAGGCAGTAGGAGATGAACTTCATCATCTACACAATGCTTGATCTGAGGCTAACCATAAGAACAAGTCTGACAAATCCAGAACATTCTACATAACAGCTCACATATACTCCTCAAAAAGTTGGGAGGGGGGCTGTTTTAGGTTGGTCAAAAGATAAAACAGCCAAATTCAATGTGTGAACTTTAGTTGGATCCAAATAAAAATGAGAAAAAAAACCAATAAAGGATTTTCTTTTTAATTGTAGTTAATTTGAGTATGGACCACATGTTGGATGAAGTTGAATAATGAGAGTTGATTTTCTTAGATGTGGTAATGATTTTTTTATTATACTCCTAGGAGACCCCAAAACCCTTTCGGGGCCTATGAGGTCAAAACAATTTAATAAAATAATAATAATAATAATAATAATAATAATAATAATACATTTGTCTTTTGCACTGTGTTGAATATGCAAAAACAATGAAGGGTAAAACTGCTGTTGGTGCCTTTGTTGAAATCAAGACTGCGGCACCAAACTTCACCCTTAGTCATTGCATTCTTCACCATGATGCAGTAGGAAAAAATGCGTTTCATTTAAGAATGTCATTGCTGATTCAGTAAAAGTAATCAATTTTATTAAAATCAACCCTTGAGTAAGGTGATTCTAACAGTCTGTGATGAAATGGGAAGTAGCATGAAGCACTGCTGCACACCAAAGTATGATGATTGTCTCAAGGAAAAGCAATTGCATCCTTGAGTTGTGCGCTGATTACACACTTACTTTTTTTCATGGAACACCACTGTTACTTGAATGACTGCCAGATTATGGTTATTTAAACGTGGGAATCTGGCAAGCATTTTCTAGAAAATGAAAGAAATAAGCCCATTACATCAAGAAAAACAAATAGTGTTTGTTGCCAATGATAAAATTTGAGATTTCAAGCAAAAATTAGAATTTTGGAAAATTTTATCCACTACCATGAACTTAACAGTGTCCCAACACTTAAAGACTTTTCTGATGAGAATGATGGTGATATTAATGAATATAATTTTTGGATATTGTGTAATGAAATGTGTCAACATTTAGAAGAATTGCATTTAACTCAGTGAAGGACCAATTGTTTCCAAATGACCAATGCATGATGCTACAAAATGATGCCCAGATGAAAGATCCATTCAAAGTGTTACGATAGATTAACCTTTACTAATTAGGTTTCAGATTCCACATGCAATTAATCTCGACATAAAAAGAGTCTTGCAAAAATGTATGATGTCCTTTTTTTTGACTCTGGAATATGTGGTTATTTTTAGTTTAAAAATATGGTATTTATTTTAATATGTAATGTTTTTTATTGTTATCTTAATAAACACATATTTCAAAATGTCTCCATTTTAATTTTTAATGTGGCAAATATTGAAAGATGTAAGCCACATAAACAAAAGAGTTTTGGGGATCCTCAATTTTTTTCAGAATGTAAAAGGGGCCTGAAACCAATAAGTTTGAGAACCACCGGTGTAGGAAAATATCTTGTCCTTGAGTGACATGCTTATGTATTAGGGGCAAAGTGGCATGATGTATACAACCTACTTCCAGATGGCTAAGCAGGAGGGAAACGTGTGTATGTACACAGAAGAGACGGAGTGGGATGTCAAGGTAAGAGTAACGTAGTTATTCATTGTTATTTTTCTTTCAACTTTTCTATGGGTTTAAAAGTTTTCAAAATAGAAAAATGTAATCAATTTAAAGAATTTTTAGAAATATATTACTATACTATATCAAAGTAAGAATGCCTTATAGGCCAAAAACCAAGTCAAAATGAGTCCTCAGAAAGGTAAATTAAGGGCACTAGTTGAACTGAAACACTGAGCTTCAGATTACAAGGCTTGACGGGGTATCAACTACAGGAGACAAAGTCTAAGGCATGCTTCTGAAACTTCCTGCATAAGGAAGCCTGGAGCACTTATTAGTACACAGATTCTTGGATTTCACCCACAGGTATTCTCATTTGGTGGTGGGGGTTGGGGGTGTGGGGAGGCTGAGGGGGCTGAAAATTTACAGTTCTAATAAATTCCTAAGTGATGGGATGCTGGAGCTCCTCAGACCACATTTTGAGTAACATCAGCACAGGGCATCCCTCTATAAGGTTTGGATACTGTTATGGATTGACATGTGTCCCTCAAAAAGATACAATGAAGTTCTAAATCCCTATACCTGTGAATGTCACCTTACTTGGAAATAGGGTCTTTGCAGATGTAATCAAATTAAGATGAGGTCATTATGGTGGACCCTAACTCAACATAACTGGTGTCTTTGTAAAAGGAGGAAGAGACCCAGACACAGAGAGAAAACCAAGTGACAATGTAAGGAGAAACTAGAATGATGCATCTACAAGTCAAGGAAGGCCAAGGATTGCCGACAACCACCAAAAGCTAAGAGAAAGTCAAGAAACATATTCTCCTGTAGAAACTTAAGGAAAACCACGGCCCTGCTAACACATTGATTTTGGACTTGTAGCCTCCAGAACTGTGAGAAATAACTTCTGTTGTTTTAAGCTACCCAGTTTGTGATACTTCGTTGCAGCAGCCCTAGGAACCTAATACAGACCCCAAAGAAGTACCTATCAGTGAAAAAGTGGCCTACAGATAAGCCGGCTGTCATGCCTGAAGGTACAGAAAAGGAAAATGCTCCTTCTTCAGCTATGACAGTCGGTGGAAAAAAACATGTTTCTCCTGAGACTCTGAACCACTAGCACGCCCTCACACAAGTTTGCAGTCCAAATTACACTACCCAAGTGGTAAAAAAAAATCGTAAAAATTTACTTTCTAGTGTCTAATATAGGTACTGTCCCTATACAGCCAGCAGAAAGAAGCCAATGTAAATCTCTGGGGGAACCTACCTTTAACCCAGACTTCAAAGAATTCCTACAGATAAAGTCACAAAGAATATAAGCTCGCAGTAAAATAAATAAATAAATACTTTTTTAATTGGAAAACATAAAATGTACCTTGACTGAGAGCCAACAGAAGCAAGAGACCGTTGATTTAGATCTTCAAAAAGAGTTTAGATACTAGAATTATCAGACTCAGAACACACACTAAACATTTAATATGTTTAAAGGAATAAAAGTGAGTTTTAAATATGTGGAAGGAGAGGACATCCAAGATAGTGGATTAGTTAAACAATATGCCTACTGCATCCCAGGATCACACCAAAATTACAAATAAATTAAAGAACAATCAACCTCAAGAATCATCTGAAGACTAGCTGAACAAAACCCCCATAACTAAGGATATAAAGGAGAGGCCACATTGAGACTGGTAGGAGGGGCAAGACGTGAAGCATGCGGACCCCAAGCCCATAGTGGTTGAAAGCTGGGAGAGACACCTCAGTGGCAGTGGTGGGGTCTCAGCCCCACACCAGGGTCCTCAGCCCAGGAGTTCTGTGACAGGAAAAGGAGTTCCCACGGCATCTGGCAGTCAAAATCAGTGAAGACTCTATGTGCCCAACCGAGTGGGGCAGAGACCAGCTGAAACCCAGATGACCTCTTTTGGAGCCCACACATGGACTCACTTGCTTGTGGGCACTGACCTGGTCTCTGGTGGAGGGGTGGCAGCTCAGGAGGCCCGGGGACATGTGGGGAGAGACGGAGTTGTGTGGCTTCGGGGCGGGGAGGAGCAGGAGGGACAGGAGCCATTGTGTTCCTGTGTAGAGTCTGACACATGGCCTACAAGAGGGCGCCATCTTTCCAATGTTAAGCTATCCCTGAAAGGGCCAAGTCTGGGACCACATTGGTCTGGTGAAATCCGTGCATGCACACCAGCTTTTTGACACCCTGAGTCCCTGACCCCACACAACTGATGCTACATCGTCACCTGGGACACTCTTGACTGCTGGGCTGCTGGCCCTATTTCACAGGCTGCAGAAGCATTTTTGCAGCGGCAGACACCCATGGTAGCCCGGGAAACATTTGCTGGTGGGCAGAGACCCAAGACCTGCACCGCAGCATCTCTCAAGAGCAGCTCTCAAGAACCTGCAGGCCTGAGACAGGCGGTGGCCCGCCATGTTGTTCTCGGGGCATTTTTGTAGAATGGTTATAGGCCCAGCACTGGTGCGGGAGCTGAGACTGTATTGACTTTGTAGAAACCATCAACCATACTTCTTAGCTCCCTGGAACCACATTCATCCACCTAGAGCTGCACTGCAAGGGGCACTGTAGGCACTTGGGTGGCTGCCCTCCCCACTAGCCACAGAGGCTTTATGCAGCCGCGAATGGTCAGGGCAGATTTTGGTGGTGGACAGTGACTGAAAACCTGCATAGCAGCCACTCTTGGGCAGTTCTCAGGAATTTGCAAGCCTCAGGCAAGCAGTAGCTGGCTTCAGTGTTCTAAGGGCATTTTGCGAAGTCGTCACAAGCCACGTACTGTCCCAAGGTGAATGGCAATTGGCTGTAGTGTTCTCAGGGCGCTGTGCAAAGTGGTCACAGGTTTGGCATTATCATAAGAAGTGAATCTGCATTAACTTTGTAAAAACCACCAGCCACATCTCATGACTCCCTGGGACTCTACCCTACTCAATGGAGTACTGTATCTCCAAGGGCACTCTCAACACTAGGTCAAACAGCCTGGCCTGCCCACCTAAGGAGGCTCTTGCAACAGCTGGAACTTCTGGTCAACCAGCAGGTGTCAAGAGGCCTAGGTGGCCTTTTGCTAAGCTTCCTCAGGCCCAGTACTGGTGGCAGCCAGCCTCGGTTCACAGAAGGCCACCCCCACATGCTTCGAGGTCCAGCACAGACAGCAGCCAACTACATATAGTTCTGTGGTTGCTACCAGTTAGCCACTGGCTGGTAACAGGCAAGGCTGAAGCTGGACTGCATGGGAGCCCCTCCCAAGATACACCAGAAACAACACACTACGAGGCCAGCTTCAGACCACACCAGAATACTACCTGGTTAGCCCCACAAGTGGCACACTCAAAGTGGCGGGGGCGGGGGGAATCTCAACAGGCACAAGAGCCCATGGGTGCAAATTCTCTTCTGAGGTGTTAGCCCCTATGCAGCATGTCGTACACTGTGGGCATAGACAACCCTCACAGTCAGTCAGCCTGGGAGTCAATTCCACCTACTGACATGCCAAAAGCAATCAAGGCTCAACTACAACAGAACTCACACAACACACTCAAGAGACATTCCTGGGACAATGCACAGGAGATCAGGGAGATTATGCCACTGGACCATAAAGGACACATACTATATAAGGCTACCCAGCAAAGTCAGTGAGACATAGGCAATCTACCTAATACAGAGAAGCAAACAAAAGAGACAGCCAGAATAGGAAACAAAGAAATATGTACCAAATAAAAGAACATGAGAAACTTCCAGAACGGAGGCATGTCAAATGAAATGGAGGCAACCAACCTACCAGAGAAAGTTTAAAACACTGGTTATAAGAATGCTTAAGGGACTTACTGAGAATTTCAACTAAGAGATAACAAGCATAAAGAAGGACACAAAAGCCACAAAAAAGAGCTAGTTAGAAATAAGGAATACATAACTGAAATAATACTCTGAATGGAATCAGCAGCAGATTAGATGAAGCAGAGAATCTAATAAGTGATTTACAAGACAAGGTAGTAGAAAACACCCAACTGGAAAAAGAAAACGAAAATAAAAAAACAATGAAGATAGTTTAAGGGACCTGTGGGACAACGTGAAGCCTAACAACAGTCTCATCATAGGAGTACCAGAAGGAAAAGAGAGGAAGCAAGGGATAGAGAACCTATTTGAAAAAATAATGACTGAAAACTTCCCTAACCCAGTGAAGGAAATAGACATACAAGCCCAGGAAACACAGAGAGTCTGAAATAAGATGAACCAAAATAGGCCCACATTAAGGTACATCAGTTAAAATGGCAAAGGTTAAAGACAAAGAAAGAATCCTAAAAGCAGCAAGAGAAAGACAACTAGCTACTCACAGGGAGCTCCCATAAGATTATTAGCTGGTTTCTCAACAGAAACTTTGCAGGCCAGAAGGGAGTGGCAGGAAATATTCAAAATGATGAAAACCAAGGGCTTACAACCAAGACTACTCTACCCAGCAAGGCTATCATTTAAAATTGAAGGATAAAGAGCTTCTCAGACAAGAAAAAGCTAAAGGATTTCATTACCACCAAGCCAGTATTACAAGAAATATTAAAAGAACTTACTAATATTTAAGCAGCAGAAGAAAACAAGTGAAGATAAAAAATATGAATAAAATGGCAATAACTATGTACCTACAACAATCACTTTAAATGTAAATAGATTGAATGCTTCAATCAAAAGACATAGGGCAGCTGAATGGGTAGGAAAACCAGACCCATGCACATATTGTCTACAAGAGACCCATTTCAGATTGAAAGACACACAGAGACTGAAAGTAAAGGGGTGGCAAAAGATATTTCGTGCAAATGGAAACAAGAAAAAAGCTGGGGTAGCAATAGTTGTATCAAACAAAACAGACTTTAAAATGAAGAGTATAACAAAAGACAAAGAAGGACATTACATAATAATAAAGGAATCAATCCAACAAGAGGATATCACCCTAGTAAATATTTATGCACCCAACACAGGGACACCTAAATATGTAAAGTAAATATTGACTGACATAAAGACAAAGATCAACGGTAACACAATCATAGCAGGGGACTTTAACACCTCACTGATAGCAATGGATAGATCTTCCAGACAGAAAAATCAACACAGAAATAGCGGCCTTAAATGACACACTAGACCAGATGGATTTAATTGAGATTAACTTAATGGATTTATTTTTAGAGCATTTCACCCCAAGCAGAAGAATATACATTCTTCTCAATTGCACATGGAACATTTTCCAAGATAGACTACATGTGAGGCCACAAAACAAGTCTCTATAAATTTACAAAGGTTTAAATCAGATCAAGCATCTTCTCTGACCACAATGCTATGAAACTAGAAATCAACAATAAGAAGAAACCCAGAAAGCACACAAACACATGGAGGCTGAATAACATGCTACTGAATAGCGAGTGGGTCAACAATGAGATCAAGGAGGAAAGCAAAAGAGCTTGAGACAAATGAAAATGAAAACACAACGATCCAAAATGTATGGGACATAGTGAAAGCAGTCCTAAGAGGGAAATTCATAGCAATGCAGTCCTACATAAAAAAAAAAAAATTTCAAATAAACAGTCTAACTTTACACCTAATGGAACTGAAAAAAGAACAGCAAACAAGGCGCAAAGTGAGTGGATGGAAGAAAATAATAAAGATCAGAGCAGAAATGAACAACATAGAGACTAAAAAAACAATAAAAAAGATTAATGAAACCGATAGCTAGTTTTTTGAAAAGATAAACAAAATTGACAAACCTTTAATCAGACACATCAAGAAAAAAAAAAGGACCCAAATAAATAAAATCAGAAAGAGAAGTGACAACTGACTCCACAGAAATACAAAAGAAAATTTAAGAAAATACTATAAGCAACTATATGCCAAAAAATTGGACTATCTGGAAGAAATGGATAAATTCCTAAACGCATACAATCTTCCAAGCCTGAATCAAGAAGAAACAGAAAATCTGAACAATGATACCACCTCACTCCTGTCAAAATGGCTATCATCAATAAATCAACAAACAAGTGTTGGCCAGGCTGTGGAGAAAAGGGAACCCTTGTACACTGTTGGTGGGATTGCAAATTGGCGCAGCCACTGTGTAAAACAGTATGGAGGTCCCTCAAAAAACTAAAACTAGAACTACCTTATGATTCAGCAATTCTACTCCTAGGTATTTATCTAAAGAAATCCAAAACACTAATTCAAAAAAAATATATGCACCCCTATGTTTACTGCAGTGCTATTCCCAATAGCCAAGATATGGAAACAACCAAAATGCCCATCAATAGATAACTGGATAAAGAAATTGTAGTACATGTACACAATGGAGTATAACTGCCATAAAAAAAGAATGAAATCTTACCATTTGCAACAACATGATGGACCTAAAGGATATTACACTAAGTGAAATAGGTCACACTGAAAAACACACATACTATATGATCTCACTTATATGTGGAATCTAAAGAACAAAATAAATGAGTATAAACAAAACAGAAATAGACTCAGAAATACAGAGAAAAAACTAATGGTTGCTAGATGGGATGGGGAGTGGGGGATGGAGGAGAAGGTGAAGGGATTAGAAAGTACAAATTGGTAGTTACAAAATTGTCCAAGGGATGTGAAATACAGTATGGGGAATATAATCAATAATACTGTGAAGATTATGTAGGACGTCAGATGGGTACTAGACTTATCGGGGGGCGGGGGGTCACTTCATAGATTACATAAATGTCTAACCATTGCACTGCATACCTGAAACTAATATAAAATAATATTAAAGGGCCAGCAGTATGGCTCAATTGATTAAGAGCTCGCTCAAGAGTGTGAGCTCTGAGCAACACGGTTGCCGGTGGGATTCTTGGCCCGAGCTGAGCAGTCGCTGAGCTGCCAACAGGTGGCAGGATGGCTCAGCTTAAAAGAATAATAATAATAATCATATTGAATGTCAACTATTATATATATTTATATATATACATATATGTCACGAGATGTAAAGTACAGCATAGGGAATACAGTCAATAGTATCATAATAGTTATGTACAATGTCAGATGGGTAATAGACATAGTGGGGTTATGACTTTGTCACGGGTGTAAATGTCTAATCATTATGCTGTTTTGTACACCTGAAACTAATAAAAACATAAAATAAAATATGTGGAAGGAAAAGAGACTACAAAATATGACCAGTTTTAAAACAGGACTAAATAAAATTTCTAAAATATAATAATTGAAATTTTAAAATTTGGGCCGGCCGAGTGGCGCAGTGGTTAAGAGCTGGCTTGGGATGCCAGCGGCCCGGGTTTGGATCCCATATATGAGGGCCAGTAACACTGCCCTTAGAAAATAAATAAATAAATAAATAAATAAATAAATAAATAAATAAATAAATATTTTCAGCAGCTGATTACATATGGCCAAGGCACACATGAAGAAAATTATTCATAATACAGCAGAAACAGAAAAAGTAATCAGAAATAAGAAATGAAGAGATATGGCAGAGTAAGAACATGTAATATACATCTAATGAGAGTGCTAAAAGGAGAGGAAAAAAGAAATGGGGGCAGGTTATTGAAATTATTAAAATAAATGAACTCCAAAACTAATATTGACTCAAGAAAATAGAGAAAATATATAAGCATTAAAGAAATCAAATCAGTAATTTTAAAATTTTACCACAGAAAAAGCACCTGGTTCTGATGACTTTACTGGTAAGTTCATCTATTTCACATGCGAGAAAAAAATTCTGTCTTATACAAACTTTTCCAGAGTATAGGAAAAGAGAATATATACCCCAACTTAGTTTATGAGATTAGCGTAATCTTGATACCAAAACCAGACAAGGGCAATAAAGCAAATACCCTTCACATGCACAGCTTAAAAATAACTAAACTTGGGCCGGCCAAGTGACATATTGGTTAAGAGCTGGTTTGGGATGCCAGCGGCCCTGGTTCGGATCCCACATATGAGGGCCAATGACACTGCCCTCTACAGCTAACAACAGCTCCACCTGGAGCTGGGCTGTGCAAGCCCCAGCAATCGTGTGGGCTGCAGCCCCTGCTGCATTGGGCTGCCATAGGCTACAGTGAGTGGCCGGCAGCCAGCGTGAGCAGCTGTCAGCCAGCGCGAGCTGCCAATAGCCGCGGTGAGCGATCATCCAGAGTCCGGCAACCAATCTGCCTCATCCGGGAAGAGCGCAGTGACAATACCAACATGGGCCAGTGAAGCAATGTCCTCCGCAACTAGACTGAAGAACAAAAAGACAGCAACTTGTCTGTTCCCCTTCCCCGATTCCCCAATGCTGTTCCCCTCCCCCAATTCCCCAATAAAATCTTTTAAAAAATAAATAAATAAATAAACTAAATATTAACAAATTGAATCTAGGATTGTTCCAATAACAACAAAAAAAGAAAATATATGATCAAATTTGGGTTTATCCAGGAAGGCAAAGTTGATTAATGGTAAAATTAGTAGTTTGCTACTTAAAAAACAAAAAAATATGCTTTTATCTCAATGGAAGCACTAGATAAAAAACAGTATCATTTATTACAAAAACTCTTACCAAAGTAGGAAGAGAAGAACACTTAGAGTGATAAAGTACATTTCTGAAAAGCCTACAGCAAGCACAATACTTTATGGAAAAACGTTGACACCTTCTTTTATAAACCAGGAACAAGGCAAGAACGTCTGCCTTCACCACTTTTAATCACCTTACACTAGAGATCATAACCAGGACAGTAAGTGGAAGGGGAAAAAAAGAAAAAAGACACAACACTGTACTATTCTCAAATGATATGCCTGTTTATCTGGAAAGCCCAAAAGAATGTACAGTTTAGCAAGAATACATTCTTCTAATGATTAGTTGGCAGATGAAAATTTTCATAATATACTAAATACACTGGTATCAATAAATATCAAGTACCTAGAAATAAATCAAACAAATGATGCACCAGATATTTACAGCAAAAATTATAAAATTTTATTGAAAATCACTAAAGAAGATCTAAATAAATAGAGAAAAATATCATGTTTATGGGTTGGCACATTCAATATCTTAAGGAAATCAATTTTGTATTGTCCCATACATTCCATGTTACTCCAAACACCTAACAGATTTTTGAGTGAGTGTATGAGTACGAGTTGTAATGCATAATTCTAAGATAACTCTAAACATGTAAATGGAAGAGAAAAGCACTGAGGCACTTTTGAAAGTGGGGGGACCTTCCCATCAAGAATTTTCATAAAGCTATGGTAATTAAGACAGTGGTGCCAGCACAGGGTCAAACTGTTCAATAGAATAGAATAAAGAGCCCAGAAACAGGCTCACACATCTATGGAGACTTAATTTATGACAGGATGAATTGAAGCATTGCAGACCTAAAGAGAAACGATGAACTTTATAATAAATGGTGCTAGGACAACTAGCTTTTCTTATGGAAAAAAAATTTTTGGAGTCCTACTTTATTCACATCATATACAAAAATCAGATAGATTAAGAAATTAAACTGAATGCGTTATATAAAATTGCTAGGAGCAATAGAGGGGAATATCTTCATGATTTCAGGTAGGTAAGGTTTTCCTAGGACACAAAAAATATAAACTACAAGTGAAAAGGTTGATAAATACATTTCATTAATATTAAGAACTTCTCTTCATCAAAATAATCATAAAGAAAATGAAAAAATAAACCACAGACTGGGAAATCACATTTATAATGCATAAGTGACAGATGATTAATATCCAGAATATTTAAAGAATTCCTACAAATCAATAAGGACAAGAGAAAAATTGGCAAGACTTGAACAGGCTCTTCACAGAAGAGAGAACATGAATAGGCAATAAACATATGAAAGATGCTCAATCTCATTAGTATTCAGGGAAATGCAAATTAAAACCATAATGAGATCCCATTTTGTACCCACCAGACTGGCAAAAATTCTAAAGTGTGACAACATCAAGTGATAGTAAAGACACAGTGCAACTGAAATTGTATATTTTGCTGAAGGAAACCATTTTGGAAAACAATTTATGAAGAACAAAATGTGAAGGGACTTGCCAGGACAGGTATCAAGAATTTTCATAGAGTTATGATAATTAAGACAGTGTGGTCCCTCAGGGTCAGATAAATTTATTAATGGAACAGAATGAAGACCCCAGAAACAGATGCACACATCCATGGAAACTTAATTTATGTTCTTTGATAAAGTGAAAGACGCATATGCTCTATGCCTTAGCCACTCCATTCCTAAATAAATTTGTGTGCAGGTATACCAGGAAACACATATAAGAATGCTCACTGCAGAAGTCTTTTCAGGAGAAAAAGAGAAAAACAAAAATCTAGAAAGAATTCAAATGTCCATAAACAGTGGTCTATTGATACAACGGTTTTCTGTTATTTCTTAAACTGAGTGGTAAGTAAAGGAATAGTTACCGTGTTGTAATCCATATACCCTAACAATTTCTTTGTACTCTTTTCTATTGATATTGGGCCCTGAGAAATAAAGATACCTACCAAGTACTCCTGGTAGTTAACTGGACTCAAATTTAAAAACAGAGCCTAGCAGCCACTTCTAAACAGAGGCTTCCCATCCACAGGCTTTAGGGAGAAGCCTGCATCAAGCTGCCTGCCACCCATATTGAACTGCTTGCCTGCACTGTGTACCTGCCACCTGAACCAACTCTTATAAAGGAATTCCAGGAACTATATTTCAATCAATAGACTGAGACTTTCCCCATGCAGTCAGAATTGTGCAGCTATATCCCCATTAGCATCTTCACTGACCAATCAGAACAGTGCTTTTTGGACCAATCAAACTGAGGATTTGGAGTCCTCATTTGCATGAGATTGGACCAATCAGGGACCAAGAGTGGGGACTTCTGTCTATACAAGTCAGCTCCCCTCAGGCTTGGGGAGCACACTTTGTGTTTCCACTAAAGACAGAAGACTGTATTTGTCTGGCTGAAGCTGAAACACTGAAGAAGTCTTGACAGACCAGAGCAGAGCGGAGTGGAGCAGACTGGAGCAAAGCACAGCAGAGCTGCCTGGCCCCAGGGCTGCCTGGCCCCAGGGCCGCCTCACAGCCATGCTGTGCTGCCTCATTAATTGAGCTATTGAACACTGTTGAGCTGTCCCACAGCTGCGCTGCTCTCACAGCCATGCTGTATCACAATTGAGCTGTTTGCAATGAATAAAGTTTACTCTTCACTGCACCCCAAGTTAGGGATTCCTGTCGGCACTGAATTGTTGCCAATGACCATTGGTTGACAAACTCAATAATTTTTCACAAATCAAGGAGAGTCCAGAAATGGAGACAAAAATATGATGTTAGAACACCAGTGGTCTCCTTTCTTTTGGCTGCTCTTAGATGAACTCCCCTCATTTTGGTGGCAGTAGGGCCAGCAGCTGTGGGTTTGATAGGCTGAATTATGGCCCCCAAAGATATCCAGATCCTAATCCCTGGAACCTTTAAATGTTACTTCACACGGCAAAAAAAAAACCTTTGCAGATGTGACTAATTTAAGGATTTTGGGATGAGGAGATTATCCTAGATTATCCAGTTGGACCTAAATGTAATCAATCATAAAAGTCCTTGTAAAAAAGAGGTAGAGGAAGCTATGAAGACAGAAGAGAAGGCAATGCGACTACAGAAGCAGAGATAGGAATGATGCAGCCACAAGCCAAAGAATGCTAACAGCTACTAGGAGCTGGAAGAAGCAAGGAATGGATTCTCCATCTGGAGCTTCCAGAAGGCAACAGTCCTGCCAACACCCTGATTTTAGCTGCCCAAAACTCACTTCAGACTTCCGGCCTCCAGAACTGGAGACAGTAAATTTCCATTGTTTTAAGCCACTAATTTGTGGTTATCTCTGATAGCAGCAATAGTCGGCTAATGGGTAAGGATGCTCAAGCTCACTCATCTATGTCCCACATTTCCACACTCAGGAAGCCCTCTCCTCTGCCTTCTGTTTTCTCCCAGCATTGAATGCCACAGTGTCCCCCAGACAGAGAGATGCAGCAGTAGTTTAATCTTTTCATAGGTCAGTGCACTGCTTCCCCTACTGAAAGAGCTCCTCCCAACAATTTCCAATCAAAGACGGAAAAGTCATTCACACACACCCACAAAATACCCACGCAATGGAAAGAGCAATGGCCAGGCAGGCAGAATCCTGAACTCAAGTCCAAATTTCCCACTGACTAGCTATGTGACCTCATGAACTTTTCAAAGATGAAATTGAAACTCATTCCTTTTTATGTCCCTAATGCCCATGTAGTGCCTGCACAAAGCAAATGGGCAGTAAATGGGCAGTGAGTCAATGAATGAATCAATTGATCTTGAACAGGGATAGAAGGCCTATCCACTGAAAAAGAGAATCTTTCCAGCAACTCTTACCTCTCTTCCTCCATCACTATTAAGGGAAAAGATTAAAATCATGAGTTTCAGAGTTGGAAGGTGTTAGGGTTTGAAGCCAGGAGCTCATTGCCTCACATTGAGCACCAACTACTGGAAACCTTTCCTTCTGTCAAGCCAAAAATTTGTCTTTTAGTCACCCACTGATCCTAGTCCAACCTTCTAACCACATTAAAACAAACCTCCTTTTACTTCTACATCTAAACAGTTTCAGAAACCGGCCTCAAGTCTTGGCCTAGCCAATCAGGCTAGTCACCTTGATGAATGACCTAACCTCTCTGGTCCTGTTTTCCTTATCTATCAAACAACAGCCTGAGATCACTAAGATCCCTTCTAGCTCCAAGATGCAGCATGGAAAACATTACCCCTTTGATGTTCAATCCCTTGTCATTTTAAACATCCATTGCAGTTTTAATTTCAATACGTTTTTACTTTTAGAATTGCTTCTTTTTCTAATGGGCCATTCCTTTCCCCACTCCACCCCAGGAACTACTGTCTTCTTATATTTTCATTTTTTTTCCTTTATTTACTTCTTCATTTTAAAAAGACTTGCTCTGAGGTTTCTAATAATAGTTATTTTATATAAGTTATATATATTATTTAGTTAGTTGGTTAGCTGTTTCTGGAGGGCTAATCCTGCTGCCTGTAGAGTTTGTCATCTCCTGCATGTGGGGGTTGTTAACTCACGTGTTTTGTAATTTTGGAATGTAAATTCATGTTCTTTGGGGCCTTTCATATGCAATGTATTAAGATCTTTTAGAGAGACTAGAGTAATTTCTGCCAGGTGCCCCAGGAGTAACACTGGTCCAAGACAAATTTTTATGTTAATCTCTCAGCTGGAGGTACTCAGGCCATGCATGGTCATTTCAACTCCAAGCCCATGAGGACAGGTCCGTGGATGGTTTCAAATTCCCAAGAAAGATTTCCCCAGCTTCTATCCTTCTATTCAGGATTATAGTGTGAAATAGTCCTTCAAGTCTCAACTTTAGGCAAACGTTCAGCTCTGACCTATTACTTTCATAGGCCCAAGGCCTCTCCTTTCTCTATGTAGATATTAAAACCCAGCTGGGCCAATCCTCCAGCTTGGTATATTAAAGAAGGCTGCAAATTATTTGCTACCCAGCCCCACTGATCCCCCTCCTCTCAAATCTAGGATGGCTTTAGTGACTTGCTTGGCCAATAGAATGCAGCAGACATGTCATCCTGGGACTTCTGAGGCCAGGTCATAAAATATCTTGCAGTTTCTACTGATGCTTCTTGGACCCTCACTCTTGGAGCCCTGAGCTACCACATAAGAAATTTGACTATCCTGAGGCCTCCATGCTGGAGAACTCACATGGAAAGACCATATGGAGAAACCCTGGACATGGAAAGAAAGAGATGCCCAGCCTGGCACTGCCATTTATCTCATCCCAGTTGGGACCAAGACATCATGGAGCAGAGATGAGTTTTGTGTCCTGTGTCCTGCCCAAACTCCTCACCACCAGAACCAGGGGAGATGATAACGAAATGGCTGTTGTTTTAGATAAAATTCAGGGTAGTCTGTTAGGCAGCTTCTATAATACTGATTTAAAGCCTTGCAAAATGATTGCATCTCTGTCTTGTCTTCTGGCAAATTCCCTTATACTTAAAAGCTCAACTATACATTTCGAGGGGATTAAAGTTATATTTCACCCAAAACTTTTAAAAAATTTTTTCTTTTTAAAGATTTTTATTGGGGAATTGGGGGAGGGGAACAGCATTGGGGAACTGGGGAAGGGGAACAGACAAGTTGCTGTCCTTTTGTTCTTCAGTCTAGTTGTGGAGGACATTGTTTCACTGGCCCATGTTGGTATTATCATTGTGTTCTTCTTGGGTGAGGCAGATCAGTCGCCGGTCTCTGAACGGCCGCTCACAGCAGCTCTTGGCAGCTTACCCCCCTGCTGGCCGCTCACTCTGGCTGCCGGCCACTCACTGTGTAGCCTATGGCAGCCCACTGCAGCAGGGGCTGCAGCTATGCCGTCCTGGGGACTCACAGCAGCCCAGCTCCAGGTTGAGCTGTTGTTCACCATCTTAGCTGTAGAGGGCAGTGTCACTGGCCCTCATATGTAGGATCCGAACCGGGGCTACTGGCATCCCAAGCCAGCTCTTAACCAACGTGCCACTCAGCCGGCCCTAGAAATTTTAAAATTTTGTTTTGTTATGGGAAGGCTTTCAGAGTATTTCGTTTTCAATATTGTCAGAAGTAGGAATCACTCTTTTAATTTAAAGATGATAAAACTGAGGCTTAGAGAGGTTAGGCTAATTGCCAAGGTCACAAATCAAGTTTCTACAAACCTAGTGTTTAAAAAGGATCTTCAAGAACTAGGTGAAAATCAAAGGTAAATCAAGATTCAACTACCCCTTTAACCAATTAACAAGTACAGAATTTTCACCCATGATAATCTGCCTAACTCATGAGTGACATCTAATGTAAAGTATGGCATAAGAGATACTAATGCAACCCTCAAAAATGAAGTACTTTATGTCTGAGTAGATAAAAAAAAAAGGATCTTCTAATGCTAATGAGAATACTAACTCATCATTCATGCAACAAATATTTTTTAAACACCTATTATGAACTTAGAATTGTTCTAGGTGCTGGGAAAACAGCTGTGCACAGGATAAAGTCTCAAAAACCATGAGGAGCAAATACTAGTGGAGAGATAGACCATAGACAAGTAAGCAAATGAATTAAAAACATAATTTCAGGGAGTGATAAGAGGATAGAGTGGTGGGTGGGATGTATTTTGGAGAAGGTAGTCAGAAAAGGCCTATCCTGAAAAGGTGACATGTGAGCAGAGACCCACATGGAAAGAGGAAGGGGGCCATGGATGATCTAGGGGAGTGTGTTCCAGGCAGAGGAAACAGCAAATTTGGAACAGCTCAAGGCATCAAAAGAAAAGGGGCAGGAATTAGGGCCTGAGTAACTAGAATCAAGACTCATGCCAGGGGCCGGCCAAGTGGCGCATTGGTTAAGAGTTGGTTTGGTACGCCAGCTCTGAGCAGCAGGGCCACCGGTTCAGATCCCACAGGCCAGTGACACTGTGCCCTCTACAGCTAAGATGGTGAACAACAGCTTGACCTGGAGCTGGGCTGTAGTGAGTCACCGGTGACGGCATGGACTGCAGTGGGCTGCTGCGAGCTACCGTGAGTGGCCAGCAGCCAGCATGAGCTGCTGTGAGCCACCATAAGTGGCCATCCAATGGCCGGCTGGCGACTGCCTCAGCCAGGAAAAGCGCAATGATAATACCAACATGGGCCCGTGATGCGACGTCCTCCACAACTAGACTGAAGAAAAAGTACAGCAACTTGTCTGTTCCCCTCCCCCAACTCCCCAATAAAGCTTTAAAAAAGAAAGGACTCATGCCAGTTTCCTTCTCTCTTGCCCATGTCTCATCTCTGTTTACCTCTGCTTTGCCACATTCATCCCTTTTGTATCAAGGTCTTCTCCATGTGCCAGGGGGTCTAGACACCAGCAGCCCCACCTTTATATCTTTCCAGCTCTGGGCTCTGTAGACAAGGCTATCCTCTCCCAGCTTCAAATCAAGAAACCCTGGGGAAAGATCTAGTGATTCTGTTTGGGACACATATCCTCCTCTGGACTAATCTCAGTGCCCAGGGAAATGTGTGGCTAGATCTGGGTCACATGTCAACCTCTTTGGCTTAGTGGCAGGAAGTAGGATAGGGTATGTTACCAGAAGGGAATGATGGGAAACTCGTTTTGAAGTCCAAAGTACCATCTGCAAAGCATAACAAAGGGTGTGCATGCAGTACCACGCAAGAGAAGACCGAGGGAGAATTTAACTGAGCTGTGACTGGTGAAAGGCAAAAGAAACAGGGAAAATGTGCAATGTGCATGACTGTCCTAAGAGAAAAGGGGAAGACTAGGGAGCCACTAGGCTAGACAGCTCCCTTTGCTGGCAGCGAGGAGGCACCTTTGGCCTAGAACTGCCAGGTGACTGACAAGGCCAGAGAAGGGCGGGGAGGGTTGGGGACGGGGTCAAGGGTCAGGAGCAGATGTTAACTCAGGTAAAGGATGTTGCTCTCTGTTTACTAATTTAGGGACGTACCAAAACTCTGACAGGGTAGACCTCCCCTGATCAGGAGTAGGCTAAGTCTGGGAGAGCAAATACTGTGCCAACATGTGTGGCCCCATTACTGTCTTCCCCGCATGAATCACTCATGGGACTCCTTCTTTACTGTGCCCAACCCGGCTTCCTATTCCTCTTCAAGACAGTGTCCCAGGCAGCCTCCTCTTAATCATAAGAGATAAAACTCACTTGCCATCCCTGGCCTGGGTACATACGCCATGCTTGAAGGCCTAAACCAGATTATCTGTCAAGATTCCTTCAGACACCCTTACTGTGTGCCAAATATTTGGTCCTTTATCTATACAGAGAGTGCCAAAAAAAAAATGTATCCACATTTTTTTTAATTGGGGAATTCTGGGAGGGAACAGTGTTGGGGATTTGGGGAGGGGGACCAGCCAGGTCCCCCCCCCCCCATTGAGGAGGGTGCTATCTGGCTGCCCGTCAGCAGCTAGTGGCCTCTAAGCTCAAGGTGCTATGTTCAATCTTAGTTGCGGGTGGGCGTAGCCACCATCCCATGTGGGAGTGGAACCAACAGCCTTGTTGTTAAGAGTACAGGCTCTGTCCACTGAGCCATCGGGCGGCAGCTCAGCTCAAGGTGCAGAGTTCAGTCTAAGTTGCAGGTGGGCACAGCCCACCATTGAACAGGCAATCTTGTTGTCACACCAGCTGAGCCATCCTGCCACCTTTTGGCAGCTCAGCGACAGCTCAACTTGGGCGCAGCGACACTGGCCCATGTGGGAATCGAAACAGCGGCCCTGTTGCTTGCTCAGAGCTTGCGCTCTTAAGCTAACTCTT